>CM038467.1:42253149-42904375 GCA_021464415.1 Lonicera japonica
TAAATGCATGACTTGGTGCATGGATCTTGCGCTATCGGTGGCAGGTAAGAGGTTTCACATGCCAATTATGATACAAGAAACATTTTCGAAGGAACTCGTCATCTAGTATTTTCTGCCGTGAGGTTAAAGGGGAAAGAATTCCCTAATTTTCATCTCAAACTAAACAAGGTGAGGTCGTTTGGTTTTGAGTCGTTCAATGTTGGTCCTATCAGCAAAACATTTGTTGATACTCTCATAAAGACCTTCAGTGGCTTACGCACCTTAGATTTAAATGGATCAAAGTTTAAAGAGTTGCCAGATTCCGTTGGTACATTGAAGCATCTCAGGTGTTTGGACCTCAAAAATAATAGGAAAATTAAAGCACTCCCTAACACCATTTGTAACTTGGTCAATTTACAAACCCTTTATCTACAAGGTTGTGTGATGCTTCAAGATTTGCCTAGGGACTTTGGTAATCTGTCGAGCCTTAGACATTTACATCTAACTTCAAGAATGTTGAATTTTCCAAAGAAGGGACATGCTGAGGGATTAACATCTCTTCAACATTTAGTGATTTGCAACTGTGATAATCTTGGATCATTGTTGGGAGGAATGAAAAACTTCACCGCTCTTCGTTTACTAAGTATTTATAAATGCCCAAGTCTAACTTCTTTCCCAACTGAAAGTATGAAGTATCTAACTTCCCTTGAGATGCTATGGATGTCAAAATGTGAGAAGCTTAATTTGTTAGCAAAAGAGGACACAATGATGGAACTGCCAAGAGGTTTCTTGTCTCTAAAACTTCGGGATATACCAAAGTTAAAGGAGCTGCCTCGTGGATTTGAAAATGCAGCTGCAACAATAAAATACATGAAAATTGATCATTGTCCTTCATTTGAAATCATTCCACAATGGTTGATAAAATGTACATCTCTTGAAATCAGCATTCAAATGCGCGCTTTTGGAATCTTGACCATTACAGATGCATCAACTTACTGCGTTGCGATATTTGTGTATTATGAACTGTTCTGAGAACCTAAGTAAAAAATGCAAAAGGGGGACAGGTGAATATTGGCCTTGGATATCTCAGATTCCTGATATTCATTTTGAAGTGACACGAATCCAAAATTCTCATTAGTTCTCTCAGCTTGCTTATTTCCGAATCAACTCAATAGCAATTGAGCAGGTACATATTATTTTTTTAAATAAAGTATGTTTTCCTTATATATCTAGATTGTATGTTTTAATACTATATACATAATTAAATTTTAATTATCATCTCAAATTGGCAGGTGCATATATCCACTCAAGAGTTGTTTGGCTTCAAAAATCAAGTTCACTGCATTCCTTTAGTAAATGGCCCGCAACAAATATTCCAGAAGCTAGTGGTTTATGGTTTTCAAAAATAAAATATCTTCAACGTTAAGACGTATCTTAATAAATTAGCAAGTTTGTGTGTGCACGTGTTTTGATTTCTTTGTAATTATTTATCTCTGCACTTATTTACAAGTTATTGATGTTATATAATTTTCTATTGAATGGATTATCAATATTGTATGATTTTTATTAATTACATATTGTGAAGTATTGAACAAAGTATGTGATTTTCATGTGTAGTTAGCTCTTTTTTTCATATATAACCAATGTCTATGTTAAAATTCAACAAAGTGATTCATCAAATGCAACACGAGGGTTAAATTTCCTTGTTCAATTACATTGATGCTATTTAAACCCTTGACTCATTTATGCTAGGTGTCGCAATTTTAGAAACAATATAATAAAACGATATGACCAATATGAAATTGGCACGAAATTGATTTAATAATTTGTGTTCATGCCTTGTTTGTGTTTAGGCTTTTTAACACAAAGTTGGTCTTGTTCATGCCCAAATTCTGAAACAAAATTGACACAAATTTAGAGCTATGTTATGTGAATCGTGTCTTGTCATATTATTTGGGTCTTGTCATGTCTAAATTAGAGAAAATCCTCGTTTCCACTCATCTTATTACATGTATATCCCATGCCGTGTTGTGTTTTAGGTGGGTCATGTTGGTGTTCTGCAAAAATAATACGAATTTTTGTCTTGATTATTGTTAACGTAAGGTCTTAATCTTATTTTGATAATAACAATAAATCAATCTTGTGTAATTTAACATGTTTCTTGATATCAGAATATAGTTCATTTACTTGAAAAATTCAAGAAAAACATGACAAGGATCACTCTTTCACTATTCAGTCATTGGACAAGACAAGGAAGATCAAACGTCTTAATGCAAATCATGAAGCACAAAGAATTAAAAAATTATATGAAAAGCTTTTAGGAAAAAGTTTCAAGTGAAGATCAATTCGAAGAAACAAATAAAAGTATTCGAAGACTCGTTAATTTAGTAATTGAGTGAATGCTTAAGATTTATGTAAGTTACTTTATAGATCAAATCCTTATAGCTCAAACATATTCATGCATCTTTTAAAGATTGATTCAAACAAGCTTGAAATTGAATTTCTTTGAAAAATGTCATTTTACAAAGACCGAGTTTTAAGATAAATTTATATTAATTTTAAATGATTATATTTTAAGCTCTCATAAAATAGGTATCTTAGAAACATATCCTTGAGGTTCAAAAATTATTAGAATTGTATTTGGAACTAAATTGATAAATTGCTAAAATATTTTTATTTTACATTTTAGTGGCTTTCCCTGCACTTTGATTATCATCTATCACTTGTAAGAAATCTAGTTAGAGAAACTCTTGAGAAAAATGGAAATCCTTTTAATGGTTTTTGTTCATACAACTATCATGGGGTAGTTTCATTGCTAAGGCTAAAAGATGAAGTTTGCATTGCATTAATTATGTAAGTTTGTTTCTCATTCCATTGTTAGTATTGTTAGATACTTGTTGAATCCTTCATTTTCTCCATTCAATCAACCATTCATAAGCTAGTAAGATAATCCTCACAAGGTGATTTGACTTTGTATGCTTTGTATATATAGATCTCAAACATTAATGAGGAGATCATGCACTTGTGTATTTCTTATTTGCCTATGTCTATTCCTTCTATGATTGAGATACTTTACATTGCCAAGCATGTTTAGTCTTTGAATATCCATAGAAATACCATAAATTTGAGATTTCAATCCTTGAATGCTTTAATGATATGTTGAGTACTTTCTACACTTTATGTGATTTTAAGACTCAATATTTTCTTAGTTAGAGTGTTGCCAAGGAGGATCTCTTAAGTTTATGCCATAACCAACTCCGCTAATCACCTTAAGGATTCAATTTGTATTTATCAAATGTGTCTAAACCGGATGATTTAATCTCCACCTAGACCTCCCAATCTTAGACAAATGAAATGTTATGATATATTGAGCTAAACTTTTTAGTTGGCCATTTTCATAATCAAGTCAATTACCTAGGGGAAACTAACAATGAATTCTCAATGCCTAGTTTAATTTTATGCCTTTTCTTTTGATGTATCTCAAGTTTATATCTTGGTTGAACATTATATGGGAATGGGTTGCACTTGCTTCACACCCTTTGTTATAAGACAAAAATGAGAGATACATTTGTGTTGAGTTTTACTTACACCATTTCTTTATATGGCATTTATATGGGAATGGGTTGCTTTGGCTTCACACCCTTTTGCTTAGAAAAGTGTAAAATTCTCAACATTTAGGAATTGCATTGAGAATTTTGAATGAGATTAATTTTACATAACATTGCAACGCAAATGAATTCTATAATGCCTTAGCCTTTTCTTATCAATTGATACACCACTTTAGTTTTTATTGCAAGACTTTAAAATTAACAACTAAAATCAACCAATCAAATTCTCTTAAACAAAGGCTTGGACTCGTAATTACTACATCATCTTTCCGACTATCCTTGTGGATCGACACTTGGACTTACTAATTATTATAACATGACAACCTACACTTGGGTCCCTAAGCACGGAAATATTTTCGGCGCGTCAATTTGCTAAAACTATAACTAGGTTTTATTTTGAATTTTGAGAGAGGTTTCAGATCTGTTATTGTTCATAGTATTTTTCAGTTATGATCTAAAGGTTAGCACTAAGAATTTCTTTGATTTAGAAAAAGGTTCCGAGGGTTTCAAGGTATATTTTCTACTCAATATATAAATATTTTGTGTTGTTGATTTGGGGTTTTTGGATCATATTAAGAATGCGCATCTATGAGGCGAATCTACACCTTGTTCCATTATTTCGTTGCAGTTGGTGACCGAATTCTACAAAGGTACGCGGTGCTACATTAATGGTGTGCGTAGGTCCCTCTGTAACTATTTCTATCTTGTATTTGTACTCTTTTTTCATTATAGTGGAATAAGTTATGAGGTTAGATACCTCCGTGGAGTTTTCTCATTCCCCTGTTGAACAAACTTTAGCACGTTACATTGCTATTTTCTTTGTGATTGATTTTATTTGTGTGATTGTTTAATTTTCTATTCTTATTCGGAACATATCATTTTAAAGTTTAGTAGATAGTCATTCGGAACTAGTGTTGTTCTTTGATGGAAAAACAGATTTCCACTATTCCAAACATCTTGTTTAGACTTGGGATTTTGTGTTTAAAATCAGTTTTGATGTTTCTTCACAAAGCCATTCCACAAATTAGGCAACATGAAGACGAACAATAGTAAGAAACAAAAATTGATTAACCAGAGGCAAAATATGTACAACTATGAGTGCATTTGGTAAAAAATATCAAAAATGATTTAAAATAGTCAAAATACTACTAATTTTTATGAGAAGTTGGATAAAAGAAAAGTGATTTGAATTTTTGTCTTTCTTTTGGTTCTATCATATCAATGTACTAAAGGATGGAGAAAATGGTGGATTGACGCTGATACCTAAAGAAAGAAAAAAGGGAACCCAAACTTAAAATCCAAAAAAATAGTACAAACATTTATGTAATCTACTACTTATTAAATTTAAACTGTATCACCTGTATATAAGGCGGAGTTTAACCATCCAATGAAAATATATATTGACAATCAATAGTATATATATCAAAAGCAACTTATTCAACTATTTTTTTTTAAAGAGCACCATCACACCAAGAAATAATTTAAAACAACATACAATTGCAAATGCTTTTTAGGAATTTCCTTGTTGTTCGTGTCAGTCTATACTTCTAATTATCCTAAATAATGTTAATTTCGATCAAGCGTTCATTTATTTATTTAACGTGCAAGCAAAGATTGGCAAAGGGGGAAAATAAAGGAATTCATCCCAATACATATACTTTGCTTAAATAAAATAAGGCCTTTTTATATAAATCGACTAAAAATACTAAATTATTTTTGTAATGCCCCGAATTTCGTTATGGGGTTTGGACCATTAGGAACTGATTAATCACAGATGCTATCATTAACAAGGTGTGAGATAAAGTTTATAGTTTTAGAAAAGCATCTTAAAGTATTAATCATCTTTGAAGTGGTAAGAGTAAGAAGATTTTTTTGAAAAATATGTTGTACCAACACTTGATTAATAATCCATCAATTGGAAGGTGAATCAAATGAATAATAATTTAATTATTCAAACCGTAGTTCCTGCATCAAAAATATTTGTAAGAGGTTTTCCATAAACCATTTAATAATTATACAATAAATTAATATATTTTCAAATACATTGAACGTTTGACATAGGTCTACCTATTATAATAAGTTTTCCTTCCATTGGAGAAAAATATGAGTCCATGGTAATCAGAGGCTTCTAGAAGTGCGTAACGCGCCAACCCAAATGACTACTTGCAACATTGTTTAGAAAATGGGAATGAGCCAAATCTGGGCTCAATGGGAACTGTAAAGGTCTTGTATATTGAAATACATGTAGAAATACACGTAGGCATCCACACACAATGTGCTATCATGAAAATAGTAAAATAGTCTTTCATTCTAAAAAATCATCTATTTAAATATACTTTATATAAATATAGGAAACTAGAATGTATATATGCTATGCTCAAAGATGGGTGTCCAAACTACTTTATGAAGTCAACTTGCTATGATGGACCAAAATATATTCAAGGAAACTAGTATGTATATATGCTATGCACACAACATGATGTCCTAACCCAAAATAGGAAACTTGTATATTCAAGGTATCAGCAAAAATACCAACTGTAGGCATAATCATAAAATAGTAGTAGGCATTAGCCTTATATCACCGTATGATACATGTTGCATTGCTCATTCACATAACACGTGTAACTGGTAGCTTGAATTTGTTGACGCCTCTTAGTTATCGCGTTGTGTTAGCCCAAATGCATGCACGTCAAGTTGTAGAATAGTCTCGAAAATCCGAGTGTCGAACCACAGGGATAGTCGAAAAGGAATGGTATGGATTACAGATTACACGATTTTTTTGGTTTTGTAAATTAGATTTGTTTTGAAATAACGAAAATGTAAAACGGTTGTGAAAATTAGTAAGAAATCACTAAGGTATTGGGAAGCTAGTTGCAATTTAAGAAACGGTCTTTACTAACTCATACAAAGACTTCAACACAAGGTTTCTCGAGATATGGAGAATGTTGGTATATCTCTCGAGATATGGAGAATGTTAGTATATCTCTCGATATCAAAAAAGAGACGACCAACATTCCACCAAAGACGAAGCCATCATTCCTACCTTTTAGCTACGGGTGTGAAGTAAGGCAACCCATTCCCGATGAAGCTAGTCCGAGATAGATATGACAAATTCATCGTAAAAAGATTTAACATAAAGTAATTGTATGAAATCTCATGATTTACAGAATGAAAATTAAAAAGTGAATCCTAACAATGAAACGGAACGAAGTTTATGGGATAGATTTGATAACTCGTCATTTATCATTTGAGAAAGAAGATAAAAAGTCTAAGTATCACATAAAGTGTAAGAAGCACTCAATATATCAACCAATGAATCAAAGATAAGCCAAACAAATTTATAACCCATTCATGGAGTTTTAAGAACTATTCATAATCTCTACAAAAAGGAAAAGCTCCATGGATGGGGGAGGGAGAATACAAACTTTCTAGAACCATACGAATACGTTGTATGTTCATTAATAACCAAGAAATAAATATACAAGGCATATAAAGTCTCAACATAATATGAAAATACCTAGGAAGCTTGTAAAATTAGGATGTTGAAGAAGAATAGGATTCACAAATATTTAACAAACAACATGGATGGAGTTAATAATCACCGAAAATAAAATCGCAATCAACCTCTGTAACCTTAGTAAGATACTACTCCATAATAAATGCAGGAACAAATATTATTGATGAAGAAATCATTCTTACAAATCAAGAACTTACAAGAGATAATGAAGAAAATATACAACTTGAGCTCTCCCTTCTCTTTAGAACTTCTATGTGTAAAAACAAAGATAAGATCATGCCCTTGCTTTCCTAGACTAAACACTAGCGAAAAATGTACATTAATTAATAAAATAAGCAAGGAAAAATATCTTAGGTACAAGAATCCCCCAAAATAAGGCTAAAAGTAGTAGTTGGTGGCTGTCCCCCACCAGACCATGGTCAATCATGGCCAAACCATGATCGATCATGGGGTATTCTGCCTGATGGTGATTTGTACCATGATCGATCATGGAATTCCATGATCGATCATGCTTCTGGAATTTCTTTAAATCAACACTTTTGTGAGCTTTTGACTAGCGCTTGATCAATTCCTTAAGGGCCATTGAATCCTATGCCTATAAACACAACAAAAACACACCTAGCAAGACGATATTAGATACAAACTCGTTAAGACACTAGTCTAGAGATAAGCGGATACTTAAGCGGAATTAATGCAACAAACGCGTCAAGCGACTCCGAGAAAGAGCTTATACATGACAATATTATGCGTTTATCATTTGTCTCGGCTAAGCTTCGTCCATGGGGATAATAATGTAACAGGTAGTTTAGACGTGTCCCAGTTATGTTCCATCCATAAAAACAATAGTAATATGGTTACCTCAACCAAGCTCTCCCATAGGTCATAATAGGTCAATTATGTATAATAATCTACTGTCTATAGTTGGCCCCAGAGTCAAGTCCTCCCATTACTCTAAGCAACCACAAAAGCATGTCCAACTAGTATAACTATAGTGCCTAGTCAACAGTATAAATATGTATACAAGTCTCAAAACCACATGAGATATAATTTATCAATAATCCTAACCATGGGGAAAATATAAAAAAATATACACCAAATTTCAATCCATAATTATAGTTAACCAAATCATATATTAAACCCACATTTAATACCATTTATAAGCATATATATATGTTTATATTCATTATATTACAAAACTGTGGGTTTAAACTAGCTTTTTACAAGCCATATATATCACCCACAACTTCATGACGTACTCATATATCTTGTTTTAGAAACTATTTCCATCCCAAAAATCACATCAAATCTATTTATGATAGTGTACAAGCATATTTACGAAACCAAATGGTTGGTTTTAGATCCAAGTAAGTGAAATCATAACATGCAAGTGAGGATTTTGCTTTGATCATCAATTTGAAGTTATATTAAGCATTCATACATCAAAAGAAACCATAAAGTACAACCCAAAACCAATGTTTGCAAGCAACTGTAAACCCGTACAAAATCCCCAATTTTAGCATAAAAATTCACATGCAACAAGTAATGGTTGAAAATAATATTTTGGTACTAGTATTCACACCTAAAGAGTGCTAGATTTCAAAGATTAAATTGTTGAAGAAGTGTGTTGATAGCTGAACATTCCCAAAGTTCTAACCCCTCCAATCCCCAAGCAAAGGAATGAGCAATGACGGAGAAAAGAGTGCAATCCTAGCTTGAATCTTCAATCTAAAGTGAATGATCCTTGAAAATCCTACTAAATCACCTACTCATCTTCTCTTTAAGAGCTCTCAATTGTTATGGGGAAGATATGACAGGTTTTTGGTGATTGGAGTTTTAATTAAGGGAAAGTTGGGTTAAAATTAGTTGGGTTTGGTCAACCCGACTGGCCAAATGTTTCTGAAACACTATTCGTATTTTGAGCATAACTCCTCACTCAAAACTCGAATATGAGTGATCTTTATATTAATGGAAAGAGGACTCAAAGAGCTACAACTATGGGTTTCTCCAAATTATGAATCCATTAATGCCAAAAATGTTAGAGTGATATACTAAAAGCCATGATTTTATTATTATTGGTTTTGATACGTTATATAGACTCGATTTTGCTATTTTAATGAGAATCTTTATGGGCAATGGTTACATGATATCATTTGCTTAAATATTGTGCATGTGTGTGTCTTTTATTCCATATAGTAGATGATTTGGTGTGTAGAGTATCGCTTACACACATAGGATCATATCATCGGTTCTTGTGAAATATAAGTTTATTGGTTCACGATCTTAGATGGAATTGGACAATCATCGGTAGGATTGTAGCACAAGTTTTAGTAGTTTATCTTGACTACAATAAATGGTGCAGTTTTAACTCGTTGTGCTAGTACACTTTATGTGTATTGAACAGGACCAGTTTGGGTTAATTGTTTTTAAACTGAATATATAAAACAATTTAAAATTCCATGGTTATTATGATTACTTATGCTCTTAATCTTGAAATAATTAATAGACATATATATGTAGTGTTTGTTGTTTTGACTCATTAAAAATGAGATTCATTTATGGATCAACAATATTCGTGAATTGGATGGCGACACTATATGTATGATGAATATTAATTATTGACAGAATCCGCATCCCGATATAGGGATTGATGGTAACCCCTTGAGAAGCTTATAAGTTTTGATCATGTCAAACCCTGCAGGTGGATTATGTTAATCCGACATGTCAAATAAGTTAAGTGGTAGGCTCAAGGATTAAGAAGTCATTTAAATATAATTGTCAGTAATTTAATTTAAATGACCGTTATCTGTAATCTTAACGTGGGGAGAATAATAAGTATTTAATAATAAGGTGCTCGAAATATAATTTTGAGATAAGGACGGGAGTACAATTATAATTCTTTAGTGGTGTGAATTATAATTTATGGAAGGAATCAATTCTTAATCGAATTAGGAATCCAGCTTTCCATAGTAAGCCCAAACACTTATTTCTCCTTAGGGTCCCTATCGTAGCCTTTTATATATGCCAGCCTTGCCTCTTCTCTCGACACAATAATTCTCACGAATTTAGGGTTTGTGCCGTAGATAGTAGAGGAGGAGATCTTGGTGATACCGCAGCCCACACTCGGTACAGGATTGCACGGAGAAATGAATAAGATAGAAGATCTTCAGGTTCTATCAAGCCCGTGTTCTCGATTTGTCTCCACCAACTCCTGTTCGTGCTGAGACGAGATCAAACTAGAGAGATCTCGAAGGTAAAATCCGATTCCACACTAGGGTTCTACATAAAAATTTTGTTCGGTCTATACGCAATATTAAACGATTCTGGAACTTAGTTTCCATTAAAAAATGCATAGAATATAGCAATTTGCTAAAATACGCTGATGTGCTCTAATATGATAAGATTTTACAAATCGGCATTATTCCGCACGCAGTTTTGACCCATGGGGAGCATTGATTGAATCTCAATCAAAATAAGAAAGTTGTAGAATGGACCAAAATCCAACCAATGGCATATATAGAGAGTCATTTAGACATCATATGAGGAACTTATGACCTTTTAAAGTTAGGAAAAAAAACTTATTTTACTGATAAGGTCAATTCTGACCGGTGGTCTATCAAATTCGTCGAAGTTTTCCGAAATGCATTTCGATCATCAACACATATATAATATCACCAATTTGACATATAAGAATGTTGAATCCACAATCAGATGCCCGGAATAAAAATGGTTGCCCAAAGCAAATTTAGTGATAAATATGCGGCTAAGGAGCCATTAGACGTCTAAAACTCATTTGGAAAATTGAATTGTGTTGTGACTAAGCAAACACGTGTATGATAATTATTTGAACCTATGGAAGCTGTTCGTGTTATAAAAGTATGCCCAAAATCGAATTTGACCACTCAAATCTACATAGGAGAATAAATCATGCTTAACAGTTTACTATCTCAATACTCAATTCTGATATTTGATACATGGTGCAAATATGCACTCAAGTATAGTAACACTAACTGCATGTTCATAAGGTGTTCAAACTATAAAAATCATCCTAGGTCAAAAACTCACTACCCAAAGCACAACTAGGGTGAGGATTGTCCGGGCAGTCATGCCATGGGCGTTAATTACAATTTTATAACACAAAAAATGTTGTATTAATTCTATCTTATATATGTATATATTATGCTTTTAGGTTTACGTAAGACGGAGATATATATATATATATATATAAGGAGCATTTCTGGTACGAATTACTGTTCACGGACCACCCGTACGGATTGGCCCATTTGGCATGCTTCCCGAGGGAATATTTTGGTGAAATTTCGTGGGGATGTTCTTCATTGTGTGTAGAACATCTCCACCAAATTTTATCAAACAATTCATCTGGGAAGTAGGTTAACTACATGATTGAAAAAAATTGGATTTTATATATCTATTTCTGGACCAATATTTTTCAATCATGTAGTTAACCCACTTCCCGGTTGAATTGTTTGATGAAATTTGGTGGAAATGTTCTACACACGATGAAGAACATCCCCACCAAATTTCATCAAAAAATTTCATCAAAAAGCATGCCAAATGGGCCAGTCTTTTTTAGGAGAGCAACAATTCAAACAGGGGAGTTAAAAAGATATCTTTTTGAAAATAATAAAAAAATTAAAACGAGAGAAAACATTGGAATATAAAATAGGACAAGAGAAAAATTAAAATAATTTGAAAATATGTAATAGTAAAATAAGTGTAGAGGGTTTGAATATGAGTTGATATGGTACTAAAGCGACAACCTTTTTAAATTCTCTACACTCTCTTCATGTATTTTAAGTCTTTTTATATTGTTAAATCACCCACTCATCCTCTCTCTAAAAGATCTCAGCAATTATGGGGAAGATATGATAGGTTTTTGGTGTTTAGGGTTTTAATTTAGGGGAAAATTGGTTCAAAACCAATTGTTTTGGGACTAATGTAGAAAGAGAATTAAACATTATGTGATGAAATTTTTTTGTACCCTTCAATATTGTGTTTGTTTTTAGATGGGAAGGAGAAAATTAACCTATAAATTATCTAATTACTTATGGTGTTGTATTGCTTTTATATGAATTTGTGTTCATCGTATTATTCATCTTGAAAAATATCTCTCTTGAAAAACCTTTAGCTACATAAAAGGTTGTGGTGGGACGTTCTTGCTAGAAAATGGCGATGACTCTATTTGATAAAAGCTATTAGAACAGTCTATTTAAAACTAATGACCCATATTTAACTCTATTCAAGAGTAACTTTCATCATTCAGGAGGAGCCTGCAAACTCAGTTGATATTTTGTGACGAAAACATTCTGCTCTCATGGATCTAGTGACATAATTTTCTTTGGCGACCAAAGTTCTGTTCTTTCATGAGTTTTCGACACTTTAGTCCCTTAAAGTTTGCCTCATTAGTCACTTTAGTCCCTAAACTTCATTTTCTAACTTTCCACTCCCCAATGTTTCCACCGCTCTAAACATTGATGGTTTTCTTTTAAATCTAAAAATAAAAATGGGTGTCTACAAAAAAAGATGTTAAAAGGTGAATTAAGGGTGATATTTCCAACACCATTCAGAGAAAAATGATAGCTTGGGAACTAAAATACAAAGCATTTGTTATTTTAAAAGTCAACACCTAACTCAGAGAAAGGATTCTCGTTTAGGTGATACTTGGTCTCTTACATTTCTTTATAAACAAGTTCTATTGTTTGAATCATTCAATTTATTTATTTTTCTATAGTTCATAAAATATATAATGAACAACTATGTATATAAAATTTATTGAAAAGGATCAGGTGAGACTCAAACTTAGGAGATCTTTATATTTGGGCAGGATCTTTTACCGACCGAACATATCCACTCACTTAGAGATCATAACGATGATATTGTTTGAAGGCAAAATAAAGTTCTTATGAAAATATGTCAATTATTTTATTAAAATATATGGCAACAAAATTTATTTGTTCAAAGAAAAATTATATATATATATATGTATGTATGGAAATGTGTTAGTAATTAACATGTAACGCCATATTCCGCACCAGTTTATCAAAGAAAGCTGTGGCCACCATATATAGATATTTAGTGAAGAAAGTTCTCACTTCTCATCTAGAGAATTTTATTTTATTTTACTTTTTATACCAAGATTGCTCTTTTAAATCTAATTTTTTTTTTAAAAAAAAGGTACCTATAAAAAGAACGTTAAAATGTTAATTAAAATACGGGTACCTCTTTCAGTGCCCTTGCGAAAAACTCAAAAACATTATAGTTTGGGGGCTTAATATGAAGCATTGTGTCATCACTATTACATTGAAATAAACTAGAAGGCATTGGAAATATTTTGCTGAGTGGGTGCAAAAATATGAGCATGGTAGGGTCGACATTAGAAATATTTAAGGTTAATAATTTCGACCAAAGAATGAGCAAGCTCGTCACAAATGAGATCCTCATATTTCATTATACATAGAAGGATTAGAGTAAGGTATGGACCTTCCTAGTACAGCTTTTTCGGTTTTTTCTACATGGTATTTTGACTAAATTCACATTGCTATGCTTTACACCCCCCCACATAGTTTTGACTTAATTGGTTTTTAGGGTGCTTTCCATAACTTAAATGCAAAAGAATTTAACTATATTCTATTGATAAACGCATAATATTGTCATGTTTAAGCTCTTTTTCGGAGTCGTTTGATGTGTTTATTGCTTTCATTTTTTGCCTAATTATCCACTTATCTCAAGATTAGTGCCTTAGCGAGTTTTGTATCTAACGTGGCCCAAGTTGATGTGAGTTTTGTAGTATTCCATTTGTTTGAAGGATTGGGATACAATGGCATTGCATGGAATGATCAAGAGCAAGTTTAGATAGCTTACGATAGTGTTGAGTGAAATTTTCCAGGCCCATGATCGATCATGGCTTCCAAAATTTCTGGCAGTGCACTCCCATGATCGATCATGGGCATAGCCATGATCGATCATGGCCCCAGGCAGCTTTCTCAATTCACACCCAAAATGGGCTATTTCAGTGGTTTAAGTTATTTTAGATATTTAGTTAGATATTTTGCAACCTTGTAATATATATATTATTCTTAGCTTCTCGGCTAAGATATCTAAGTTTTTAACAAGTTCTAGAGAGAAGGGAGAGCAAATAGCCTTGTAATTTCTTCTTTACTCTTGTAAGTTTACTTTGATTTTAAGAAATGAATGCTTCTTCTATAATTCTTGCTTCGAGTATTATGGAGTAGTCTTTTACTAAGGTTACGGAGGTGAATCGCGATATAATATTTGGTGATTTATGGCTCAATCCATGTTTAAGGTTTGAGGAATATTTGTAAATCCTTTTCTTCTTCATTTCCTCCATTGTTACAAGCTTTCTAGGTATACTCATATATAATTAAGACTTTATATGCTTTGTATATTTAGTGCTTGGTTGTTAATGAACATACAACATATTTATATGGTTCTAGAAGCTTGTAGTCTTTTTCCCCCAGCCATGGAGCTTTTTCCTCTTCGTAGAAATTATGATAGTTCTTAAAACTCCATGGATGGATTATAAATTTGTTAATCTCATTTTTGATTCGTTTATTGATACATTGAGTGCTTCTTACACTTTATGTGACACTTAGACTCTTTGTTTTCTACCATAAATTATAAAAGATGAGATGAAAAATTTATCCCATAAACTTCATTCCGTTTTATTGTTTGGATTCACTTTTTTATTTTCATTCTTTAAATCATGAGATTACATACACTTGCTTTATGAAAAATCTTTTTATGATGAGTTTGTCATATCTATCTCGGATTAGCTTCATCGGGAATGGGTTGCCTTGCTTCACACCCGTAGCTAAGAGGTAGGAATGATAACCTTATCTTTGGTGGAATGTCATTTGTCTCTTTCTTGATATAGCTTCAATCCGGGAATGAGTCGCCTAGCGTCGCACCATTTGCTATTGAGAGATACACCAACATTCCCCATATCTCGAGAAATCTTGTGTTGTAATCTTTGTATGAGCTAGCGATCACCGTCTCTTAAATCGTAACTAACCTCCACCTACCTTAGTGCTTTCTTATTAATTTTCATAACCGTTTTATATTTCCGTTGTTTCACAACAAATCCAACTTACAAAATCTGAAAACCATTTAATTTGTAATCCATTCCATCCCTTTTAAATTATCCCTGTGGTTCGGTACTCGGACTTCTGAAACTATATTACTACTTGACGCGCCTGCACTTGGGCTAGAACACAATGCGGTATTTTGGAGCCGTCATGTTTTTGGCGCCGTTACCGGGGATAAGGCAAAAGGCGGATTCCAGGTTTTGTATAAACCCACTCTTTGTAAGTATCTCTCCATTTAATTAATTTATTTTTCTCTCTTATTCTTGTTTGATTTTGTAGAATTCCGAGGAGCTACTCGAACAAGTTTTTCCGAGCCTTTGCAAGGGCAATTGTTCGTGGACATTCGAATAAGCCCTCCTCATTTGCCAAGAATAAGCCCTCCTCATTCGCCAAGAATGGCAAACCAAGGAAGGGCTGCGGATCACGAGAGTGATAATGAAGGGGAAGGTGCCAACAATGTTCCTCCCGTTAGGACCATGAGGGACTACCTCTAACCGTCTCGAACAACTTCGAACTCATGCATCGTACTTTCCACCGGCCAAGCCGGTGCGTTCTCGTTCAAACCAGGTATGCTTCAACATATCCCATCTTTTCATGGTATGGAGTCTGAAAACCCATACTTGCATTTAAAAGACTTTGAAGAAGTCTGCTCCACATTTCGTGAGGCGAATATAGACGATGATGTCATGCGACTAAAACTCTTTCCTTTCTCCCTAAAAGATAAAGGAAAAATTTGGCTAAATGCTCAAAGACCGCAATCAATTTGGTCTTGGCAAGAGCTTCAAGTGGAGTTTCTAAAAAAATTCTTCCCCATTCACATAACCAATGCTTTAAGAACGGCGATATCCAATTTTTCGCCAAAAGACAATGAAACTCTCTATAAGTGTTGGGAAAGATATAAAGAGCTTTTAAACGCATGCCCTCACCATGGTCACGAAACGTGGAGCCTTGTTAGTTTTTCTATGAATCTCTTACTCCCGAGATGCGTACTTTTGTTGAGACCATGCGCAACGGTCAATTTTTGAGTAAGAATCCCGATGAGGCCCTGTTATATTTTGATGAGTTAGCGGAAGGTGCCCAAAATTGGAACACCTATACCGATGAGCCAAAAGCCAACATACAAGGAAATGGTGGGTTGTACCAAGTGTCCAATGAGGATGACATGGGTGCGAGATTGTTCCAATTGTCTAAGAAAGTAGAGGCAATAGAAGCAAATAAGCTTAGAGAGGTCAACGTAGTATCCTCGAGCCAGTTATGTGTCATTTGCGAAAATTCGGGACACACTACTGAGGATTGCCCTACCATTCCCGCTTTCCGGGAAGTCCTCAAAAATCCTGCCCAAGTCAATGCTTTGCACCAATACAACCAAAACAGAAACCAGAACGACCCTTACTCTCAAAGGTACAATGAGGGATGGAAAAATCACCTCAATTTCAGTTCAGGAGGAAACCAAGGTCAGAACCACAACCAATATCATCAAAACCAAAGGCAACAACAACAACCTCAAAACCCATTTGTCCCACCTCAAAATCAAAATCCCAACCAAAACTTGGAAACTTTGTTGAGATCATATGTGGACAAAACGGATCGTGATGTGGGTGAATTAAAAACCAAAATGTCTAAACTCACCACCGCCCTTGCTACCCAAGAGAAGGGAAAATTCTCCTCTCAACCTTTAGTCAACCTTAGAGGTCAAGTTCAAGTCATAGAAGGAGGCGAGTCTAGCACCAAGATAGAAGAACTCAAAACTATCACAATCCTAAAGAGTGGGAAGGAGGTAGACAAAACTATTGTTCCTAAAACCCCCAAGGTGGCGGACATAGTTGAGCCGACGAGTGTTAAGAAGGTTGTGAGTGAAGAAAAGAACCAAGAGGAAGAGAGACAAGGAAAGGAGGATCTTGAGAAAATCAAGAATAGAATCAAGGTCCCTTTCCCGGAGAGATTGAACCAACAATCCAAATCTAATACCGAGATTTTGGATGTGTTTCAACAAGTGAAAATCAACATTCCGTTGCTTGACGTGGTCAAGCAAATACCTTCGTATGCTAAGTTCCTCAAGGACTTATGTACGACCAAACGAATGTTGAATGTTAAGAAAAAGGCCTTTATGGTGGAGCAAGTGAGCTCCATGACGCAGCCGAATTAGCGCGTTGCGATAGAGCCCAAGTGCAGGCACGTCAAGTTGTAATATAGTCTCGGAAGTCCGAGTGTCGAACCACAGGGATAAGTGAAAAGGATTGGAATGGATTACGGATTAAATGGTTTTCTGATTCTTGTAAATTGAAATGGTTGTAGAACAACGAAAATGTAAAACAGTTGTGAAAATTAATAAGAAAGCACTAAGGTAGGTGGAGGTTAGCGACGATTTAAGAAACGGTGATCACTAGCTCATACAAAGATTAGAACACAAGGATTCTCGAGAAATGGGGAATGTTGGTGTATCTCTCAATAGCAAAGGGTGCGACGCTAGGCGACTCATTCCCGAATTGAAGCTATATCAAGAGAGAGACAAACGACATACCACCAAAGACGAGGTTATCATTCCTACCTCTTAGCTACGGGTGTGAAGCAAGGCAACCCATTCCCGATGAAGCTAATCCGAGATAGATATGACAAACTCATCATAAAAAGATTTAACATCAAGCAAGTGTGGTAATCTCATGATTTAAAGAATGAAAATTAAAAAGTGAATCCTAACAATGAAACGGAATGAAGATTATGGGATAAATTTGTCAACTCATCGTTTATCACATATGGTAGAAAATAAAGAGTCTAAGTATCACATAAAGTGTAAGAAGCACTCAATATATCAATAAATGAATCAAAGATAAGCTAAACAAATTTAAAATCCATCTATGGAGTTTTGAGAGCTATTCATAATTTCTATGAAGAGGGAAAAACTCCATGGATGGGGGAAAAAGACTACAAGCTTTCTAGAACCATATGAATATGTTGTATGCTCATTAACAACCAAGCACTAAATATACAAGGCATATAAAGTCTTACTTTATTATGAATATACCTAGAAAGCTTGTAACAATGGAGGAAATGAAGAAGAAAAGGATTTACAACTATTTCTCAATCTTTAAACATGGATTAAGCCATAAATCACCGAATATTATATCGCAAACAACCTCCGTAACCTTAGTAATAGACTACTCCATAATAGATGCAAGAACAAATATTATAGAAGAAGAAATCATTCTTACAAATTAAAAACTTACAAGAGAAATGAAGAACAACACCACAATGAGCTCTCACCTCTCTCTACAACTCTAAGTGTTCAAAACTAGATAATATCCCTTTCTATGTAAAAGAAATAATATATATATATATATATTAAAAGGAAGAAAAATATCTAACTAAATATCTAAAATAGCTTGAACCACTAAAATAGCCCATTTTGGGTGTGAAATGGCCAAGTTGCCAGGGCCATGATCGATCATGGCCAACCCATGATCGATCATGGGGTCTTCTGCCTGACTATTATTTGCACCATGATCGATCATGGGATTCCATGATCGATCATGCTTCTGGAAATTCTCTAAATCAGCACTTTTGTAGCTTTTGGCTAGCGCTTGATCAATCATTCGAAGGCCATTGCATCCTATGCCTATAAACACATAGAAACACAACAAAAGCACACCTAGCGGGACGATGTTAGATACAAAACTCGCCAAGACACTAATCTCGAGATAAGTGGATAATTAGGCATAATTAAAGCAACAAACGCGTCATGCGACTCTGGGAAAGAGCTTATGCATGACAATATTATGCGTTTATCAACTCCCCTCAACTTATCTCTTGCTAGTCCCTTAGCAAGACAAAAATATATAATTACAAAAGCACTATGCTAAATAAAAAAAATTGTTAACTTCTAAGTTCCCAAAGAAGACGAGTTGCATCTCGTGAAGGTTTTCAGAAATGATACCTACAAACATCAGAAGTTTGATCATGATGAACGATGAGAATGAAGTTTCAAGCTTCCATTTGCAAAGCAAGAGGCATTACTATCAATTTTCCAGAATGACGGACTTTTGAATGATCATATAATTCGCCTATCTCCTTTAGAACACAATCCCATATTCTCCAATGCTCACATACTAGACTTCAATTCAAACAATTCAATATAAACACAAAGAATCATAAACATTCAAGAAGGAAGAGAGAACTTTTTCAAAAACAAAAACTCCAAGATTTGTCAATTCTAAGCACTTTCTTTATCTTTTCTTGGAAATTTTTGCTAAATTAGTTCAGGGCGGTTTTCATCTCTACGGGGGGCAGCGGTCTCACTTATGAAATTTTTCAAAATTACAGCTCATTCATTGGAGCTTGAAGGAAGCTATTCACCCTTTCCCATATGGTAACCTATACCCATCCATAATATTAGACAAAGAGACTTAAGATTTAGTCAAGTGAAGCTTTAAGTCAATATTATGATAAAAGTCATCCAAGTTGTCAAAGTGCTATGCTTTTGTCCTCTCATTGGAGGATCTTTTCGAAAGAGCTTCCATTATTTTTGGACAAAAATTTCTCTTCTCTCAATGAAAATAAATCTAAGTGTTATTACCAAATTGAAAACAACCGAAGCAATCTAGCATGTGGAGCATGAGAATATAACGGGATATGAGACTAAGTGGAGCAAGGCAATTTAGATTATCATTCAAATTCCTATCTAGATCAAAGAATTCATGCCAAAAGCTAATGAAACAATGGCCTTCATTGAACAAAGTCAATCAATCAATCATCACTTTTCAAACTTCTCAAAAAAAATTCTACTACTCATGGAAATGAACAATAGCAAGCCAAACAAAATAAACACAAAATAACGTACCCCCCTCAACTTGAAACACACATTGTCCTCAATGAAAAGAGAACAAATAACAACGCACGGAAGGGCTACTTTGGCTTTGCTTCCCATGAGACAAAAATAAGACATAAACAAAAACTATTCACAAAACGGGTTAGAATTAGAATTCAAAAGCAAAAACCATAACATTCAATCATTAAAACCAAGTTTTAAAGTTAACATCATGTCAAAGTTCTAATACAACCCAAAAAGAAATAAAATAAAGCTAAGCGTAAATATAACTAATAAAAGAGTTTTCAGGATTTGGCAAATCGCATCACATGTCGGGAGGTGGGGGTGGGGGGAATCGACCGTACAACGCCTCGAACTGCTGGCGTATGAGCTCCTGCTGAGCTGCCATCTGCTCTGCAACTCTTGCCTCGACTTGGGCTGCTATCTCTGCTTGAAGACGGTCCTGTCGCGATATCATAATCTCCACCCTCTCATTGACACCCGCGAATCCGGTGTGGATCAAGGCAGTCATTTGTTCAAACTGCTCTCTAATGAACTCCCTATTGTCATCCACAGGCCCAGAGCTTGCCCTTCTTCTACGCCTTGATGTACCCGGAACATCCGCTCCTGCTTCTTCAGCCCCTTCTTCTTCGCTATCACCCTGTTGTGGTGTGGCTGTGGAAGAACTCGGCCTGTTCCTCAGTTGACCAGCGGCTCGAGTTTGGGTGGACCTATTCAGCGGTGCCCTAGGCATTTTCTTCTCATCGTCGGCTCTCTCAATTACCCCCGCTCACAAACAGACCTTAGTGATCAACGACCCAAATTTGATTGTTTCATTGTGGGCGACCAAATCGATGATTCGCGCTATTCGCCCAATGATATGACGCAACAAGCAGCAGCGCTTGTTCGTTGCTATGGCGTATAGTACATAAGCCTGAGACGGGTAAATGTGCTGGGTATGGGAAGTTGGGTCCAAAGCGTTGGCAATTACCAGCCAAAGAGTTCTAAATCCCTCACGTATGTGGCTCCTATCGAATTGGTTCCCAATCCATTCTCTGGGTTCACCGGCTAGAAATGTGGCTAGATCGTTAGGCCTCGGCTCTAAATAGTTGGTAGTGTCCGAATAGGGGAGGTCATGAGCATTAGGTGGCAAAGCTGAGATTCCCGTAATCTCAGTCAAAACTTCGAGGTTAAACGGAACCGTTCTGCCTCGAACATGAGCTACATATGTATATGGTGTATCGGGAACTTGAATCAAACTTGCAATAAATTCACGACAAATGGTGAGATTACATTGAGTACCTGGTTGACGCAAGTAGTCAATCCATTCCGGATACCGCTCAAACGTTGCTCGCTGGGGGAAATCGTCCAGCGTACCGATGAATACCGGCCTCTCTATCACTACCGTCCTCGTTTTGAAGGCGTAGTTCCACCACTCAAATTCTTGACGGCTCCGAAATCCGCGATAGCCGCCTCTCGCGGCTTCAATGGTAAGCGGCTTAGTGGGAGGGTTTGAGGAAGACATAATGGAGGAGTGCTATGCTTTAGAGGAGGTGGAGAGGAGGAATTTGAAGCCTTGAGATGCTAGGGGCTCGAAAATGGTGATGAGAGAGGGAAAAGGTGATTTTTGAGATGTGTTTGATGATTGGGGTTGGAAATTGAGGGATTTGAAGGTTGAATCTAGGTGGGGGTGGATGGAAATGGTGTTTAGAGAAGATTTAGGAAGAATGGGGGAGAAAGGGCTAGAGCTCGAAATGGATTTGGGAGAAGGGTTTGTGAGAAATGGGCGTGATTTTACGGTTCCCCTGTTTTAAGTCGCGGCCATGATCGATCATGGCCAACCCATGATCGATCATGGGTTGCTCTGCCCAGTCATTACTTTGTACAATGATCGATCATGGTATGACCATGATCGATCATGCTCCTCTCTGCCCAGCTGCTTCCATACCATGATCGATCATGGGATTTCATGATCGATCATGCTCTAGATTTCTTGAGAGAATTTCTACCATGATCGATCATGGTGAGGGCATGATCGATCATGGTCCAATCTGCCAGAAATTTCTCTTTGCCTTCTTTGCTCTTCTACACCTCAATTCTTCCCCTCAACTTGGTTCAAACTTTCCCAATCACACCCGACTCTCCGATGGAAATTCCTGAAACTCAAACATACTAACAAAAACATATTTACAAAATCGACCCATGCTTGTTAGGCATAGGTCGGTTCTTCGAGAGGGGTGGACTCCTCTCGAGGTGGGAATTCCAAAAACGGCTTAAGACGTTGACCGTTCACTTTGAACACGAAGCCGGTTTTGGGATCCTCAACTTCCACAGCCCCAAAAGGAAATACGTGTCGGACAACGTATGGGCCGGTCCATCGAGACTTCAACTTTCCCGGGAAAAGATGCAGACGAGTATCATAAACAAGAACTTTGTGCCCGAGTTTAAATTCTTTTCTCAGAATGGATTTATCATGAAAAATTTTTGCATGTTCCTTATTTATCTTCGCATTGTCATATGCATCTCTTCTCAACTCCTCTATTTCATCTAATTGCAACTTACGGTCAAGCCCAGCTTTCTCTAAATCATAGTTAACCATCTTAGTTGCCCAGTATGATTTGTGTTCCAACTCTACTGGCAAATGACATGGTTTTCCGTACACAATGCGATAAGGAGACATATCTAGAGTTGTTTTATACGCAGTACGGTAGGCCCAAAGTGCGTCGGTCAGTCTTAATGACCAATCCTTGTGATTCGGGTTTACCGTTTTCTCTAGAATCTGTTTGATCTCCCTATTTGCCAACTCGGCTTGACCATTAGTTTGAGGATGATAAGCGAGCGATACTTTGTGATTTACACCGTACTTTTGCATTAATGATTGAAACGGTTTATTGCAAAAGTGAGTACCGCCATCGCTTATTATTGCCTTGGGGGTGCCAAAACGTGCAAGAATGTGTTCTTTCAGAAATCGGATCACCACTTTGTGGTCATTTTTCTTGCACGCTTGGGCTTCCACCCATTTTGAAACATAATCTACGGCAACTAAAATGTAAAGGTTACCGTAGGAGGATGGGAATGGTCCCATAAAGTCGATGCCCCAACAGTCGAAGATTTCGATCATCAGAATTGGGTTGAGAGGCATCATATTCCTCTTGGAGATCCCTCCAAGCATTTGGCATCTCTGACATGCCTTGCAGAAGCGTTGTGCGTCCTTGAAGAGCGACGGCCAGTACAATCCGCTTTGCAAAATCTTAGCGGTTGTCTTCTTTGCTGAGAAGTGTCCTCCGCAAGCTTCGGAATGGCAGAAGGACAGAACTCTCTCCACTTCTTTGTCTGGGATGCACCGTCGGATGATCTGATCCGCACAATATTTAAATAGGTACGGTTCATCCCAGTAAAATCGACCCACTTCGCTCAAGAACCTTTTTCTGTCTTGCGCAACCCATGACTTCGGTATCTTGTCGGTCACCAGATAATTCACGATGTCTGCATACCATGGGAGTGTTGAGATTGCTAACAATTGCTCATCCGGAAACGAGTCTTGGATCGGGCTTTCTTCGGTGTTGTTCGTGAAAGTGAGTCGAGATAGATGATCGGCCACCACGTTCTCGACTCCCTTTTTGTCCTTGATGCTTAAATGAAATTCTTGCAACAAGAGTATCCATCTAAGAAGTCGCGGCTTGGCATCCTTCTTTGTGAACAGGTACTTCAATGCCGCGTGATCCGTGAAGACAACGATGGGCGATCCTATCAAGTAGGATCGAAACTTGTCCAAGGCGAAGACAATTGCCAGGAGCTCTTTCTCTGTCGTGGTGTAATTCATTTGCGCATCATTCAAAGTCCTACTTGCATAGTAAATTACACCCGGTTTCTTGTCTTTCCGTTGACCAAGAACCGCTCCAACTGCATAATCGTTTGCATCACACATGAGCTCGAAAGGCAAGCTCCAATCCGGTGCCTGCATAATCGGCGCAGTGGTGAGCATATGCTTTAGAGAGACAAAAGCTTCTTCGCACTTGGCATCCCATTCAAATGGTGCATCTTTGAGGAGTAAATTACACATTGGCTTGGAGATGGAACTGAAGTTCTTGATGAACCTCCTATAAAACCCGGCATGTCCCAGAAATGATCGGACATCTTTTACATTCTTGGGTGTAGGAAGTTTAGAAATCAGTTCGATCTTTGCTTTGTCTACTTCAATTCCTTCCGATGAAATGATGTGCCCCAATACGATTCCCTTGGTGACCATAAAATGGCACTTCTCCCAATTCAATATCAATTGCTTTTCCACGCATCTTTCCAGGACCTGTTCCAAGTTAGCTAAGCAATTGTCGAATGACTTACCATAGACGGTAAAGTCATCCATGAAAACTTCCAAAGTCCTTTCCACCATATCACTAAAAATACTCAGCATACACCGTTGGAAAGTGGCCGGTGCATTACATAGACCAAAGGGCATTCTTCGATAAGCGAAGGTACCAAAGGGACATGTAAAGGTGGTCTTTTCTTGATCATCTAGGTCAATCTCAATTTGATTGTACCCGGAAAAACCATCGAGGAAAGAGTAATATTCATGGCCCGCTACTCTTTCTAGAGTTTGATCCAAAAAGGGTAGTGGGAAATGATCTTTACGAGTTGCCTCGTTGAGTTTACGGTAGTCAATGCACATTCGCCACCCGGTGGTGACTCTTTGCGGAATCAACTCGTTTGATTCGTTCTTGACTACCGTAAGACCTGATTTTTTTCGGTACCACTTGAGTTGGACTAACCCATTTACTATCCGAGATTGGATAGATGATCTTTGCATCCAACAATTTCAACACCTCGTTCCTAACCACTTCTTGCATGTTAGGATTCAACCGGCGTTGAAATTGTCTCGATGTTTTTGCCCCATCCTCCAAGTGAATTTTATGCATACAAATCAAAGGGCTTATACCTTGAAGGTCGGCAAGAGTCCAACCAAAAGCTTTTTTGTATTTACCAAGCAAATGGACTAACCTTACCTCTTGGTCATCCGAAAGTTCGGACGAGATGATGACAGGGTAAGTGTCTGAAGCTCCCAAAAAGGCATACTTCAAGTTGCTCGGCAATAGCTTAAGATCCATCTTTCCTTCGTGCGTTTTGGTGAACGACGATGTGTTTTCCTCTCTCTCCGAAGATTCAACCTGTTTGTCAGACAAAGAAAACACTTGCATACAATCCTCGGGTTCATCGGAAGTGGTTAGATAACCTTCCGTTGACTCCGATTCAAAATTTGCCACAAAGTGGTCTTGGATACATGACTCTATCATGTTCACGTGTTCATTTTCCTCATTATCATCGTCATCTCTTTGATTGCTCAAAGAGAACACGTTTAGCTCTAGAGTCATGTTGCCAAATGTTAACTTCACGATTCCATTCTTGCAATTTATTATGGCATTAGAAGTAGCAAGAAATGGTCGTCCGAGAATGACCGGAATCTCATTGGTGGGATTTGACACAGGTTGCATGTCGAGGATGATGAAATCAACCGGAAAATAAAACTTGTCGACTTGGACAATCACATCCTCGACTATCCCTCTTGGGATCTTAACGGATCGATCCGCTAATTGAATAGTAACCCTCGTGGGTTTCAACTCACCCAACCCCAATTGTTGATATACCGAGTAGGGGAGCACATTCACACTTGCTCCCAAATCTAACAATGCATTCTTGATCCTACAATTTCCTATGATAAACGAAATTGTGGGACAACCGGGGTCTTTGAACTTGGGGGCTCTCGTGCCTTGCATGAGGGAGCTCACTTGCTCCGCCATAAAGGCCTTTTTCTTGACATTCAACCTTCGTTTGGTAGTACATAAGTCCTTGAGGAACTTAGCGTACGAAGGTATTTGCTTGACCGCGTCAAGCAATGGAATGTTGATTTTCACTTGCCTAAAGACATCCAATATCTCGGTGTTAGATTTGGATGGTTGGTTCAATCTCTCTGGAAATGGGACTTTGATCCCATTTTTGATCTTTTCAAGATCCTCCTTCCCTTGTCTCTCTTCCTCTCTCTTCTTTTCTTCACTCACAACTTTTTCAACCTCCAACTCCTCAACACTAGTAGATTTAACTATGTCCGCCACCTTGGGGGTTTTAGGAACAATAGTCTTGTCTACCTCCTTCCCACTTCTCAGGATCGTGATAGATTTGAGTTCTTCTATCTTGGTGCTAGACTCTCCTCCCTCTATGACTTGAACTTGCCCTCTAGGATTAACTAAAGGTTGAGAGGGGAATTTTCCCTTCTCTTGAGTAGCTAGGGCGGTGGTGAGTTTAGACATTTGAGTTTTTAACTCACCTACATCACGATCCGTTTTGTCCACAAATGACCTCAACAAAGCTTCCAAGTTTTGGTTGGGGTTTTGATTTTGAGGTGGAACAAAAGAGTTTTGAGGTTGTTGTTGCCTTTGGTTCTGATGATATTGGTTGTGGTTCTGACTTTGATTTCCTCCCCAACTGAAATTGGGGTGATTCTTCCATCCCTCATTGTACCTTTGAGAGTAAGGATCATTTTGGTTACGATTTTGGTTGCTATTTTGGTTGTACTGGTGCAAAACATTGACTTGGGCGGGATTTTTGAGGACTTCCCGAAAAGCGGGAATGGTAGGACAATCCTCGGTAGTGTGTCCTGAATTTTCGCAAATGACACACAACTGACTCGAGGATACTACATTGACCTCCTTAAGCTTACTTGCTTCCATTGCCTCTACCTTCTTAGACAATTGGAATAACCTTGCCCCCATGTCATCCTCATTGGACACTTGGTACAACCCACCCCTTCCTAGAGTTTTGGCTTTGGGTTCCTCGGAATAGGTGTTCCAATTTTGAGCACCTTCCGCTAATTCATCAAAATACAATAAAGCCTCCTCGGGATTCTTACTCAAGAATTGACCATTACACATGGTCTCAACAAACGTACGCATCTCAGGGGTGAGAGATTCATAGAAAAAACTAACAAGGCTCCACGTTTCGTGACCATGGTGAGGGCATGCGTTTAGAAGGTCCTTGTATCTATCCCAACATTTATAAAAGCTTTCATGTTCTTTTGGTGAAAAATTTGATATCGCCCTTCTTAAAGCATTGGTTCTATGAACGGGGAAGAATTTTTTTAGAAATTCCGCTTGAAGCTCTTGCCAAGACCGAATTGATTGCGGTCTTTGAGCATTTAACCAAATTTTTCCTTTGTCTTTTAGGGAGAAAGGAAAGAGTTTTAAACGCATGACATCCTCGTTAACATTTGCCTCACGAAATGTGGAGCAGACTTCTTCAAAGTCTTTCAAATGCAAGTATGGGTTTTCCGACTCCATACCATGAAAAGAAGGGATATGTTGAAGCATACCCGGTTTGAAAGAGAACGCTCCGGCTTGGCCAGCAGGAAGCACGATGCATGAGTTTGAAGTTGCCCGAGGCGGTTGAAGGTAGTCTCTCATGGTCCTAACAGGAGGAACATTGTTGGCCCCTTCCCCTTCATTATCGCTCTCTAGATCCTCGTTAACATTTTGGTTTGCCATTCTTGGAGATGTGGGAGGGCTAATTCGAATGTCCACAAACAGTCGCCCTTGCATGGGCTTGGACAACGATTCGAATCGCTCCTCGGGAATTCTACAAAATCAAACAAAAATAAGGGAGAAAAATAAATTAATTAAATGGAGAGAAATACTTACAGAATGGTTTTGTACAAAACCCGAAATTCGCCTTTTGCCTTATCCCCGGCAACGGCGCCAAAAACTTGACGTAGCCGAATTAGCGCGTTGCGATAGAGCCCAAGTGCAGGCACGTCAAGTTGTAATATAGTCTCGGAAGTCCGAGTGTCGAACCACAGGGATAAGTGAAAAGGATTGGAATGGATTACGGATTAAATGGTTTTCTGATTCTTGTAAATTGAAATGGTTGTAGAACAACGAAAATGTAAAACAGTTGTGAAAATTAATAATAAAGCACTAAGGTAGGTGGAGGTTAGCGACGATTTAAGAAACGGTGATCATTAGCTCATACAAAGATTAGAACACAAGGATTCTCGAGAAATGGGGAATGTTGGTGTATCTCTCAATAGCAAAGGGTGCGACGCTAGGCGACTCATTCCCGAATTGAAGCTATATCAAGAGAGAGACAAACGACATACCACCAAAGACGAGGTTATCATTCCTACCTCTTAGCTACGGGTGTGAAGCAAGGCAACCCATTCCCGATGAAGCTAATCCGAGATAGATATGACAAACTCATCATAAAAAGATTTAACATCAAGCAAGTGTGGTAATCTCATGATTTAAAGAATGAAAATTAAAAAGTAAATCCTAACAATGAAACGGAATGAAGATTATGGGATAAATTTGTCAACTCATCGTTTATCACATATGGTAGAAAATAAAGAGTCTAAGTATCACATAAAGTGTAAGAAGCACTCAATATATCAATAAATGAATCAAAGATAAGCTAAACAAATTTAAAATCCATCTATGGAGTTTTGAGAGCTATTCATAATTTCTATGAAGAGGGAAAAACTCCATGGATGGGGGAAAAAGACTACAAGCTTTCTAGAACCATATGAATATGTCGTATGCTCATTAACAACCAAGCACTAAATATACAAGGCATATAAAGTCTTACTTTATTATGAATATACCTAGAAAGCTTGTAACAATGGAGGAAATGAAGAAGAAAAGTATTTACAACTATTTCTCAATCTTTAAACATGGATTAAGCCATAAATCACCGAATATTATATCGCAAACAACCTCCGTAACCTTAGTAATAGACTACTCCATAATAGATGCAAGAACAAATATTATAGAAGAAGAAATCATTCTTACAAATTAAAAACTTACAAGAGAAATGAAGAACAACACCACAATGAGCTCTCACCTCTCTCTACAACTCTAAGTGTTCAAAACTAGATAATATCCCTTTCTATGTAAAAGAAATAATATATATATATTAAAAGGAAGAAAAATATCTAACTAAATATCTAAAATAGCTTGAACCACTAAAATAGCCCATTTTGGGTGTGAAATGGCCAAGTTGCCAGGGCCATGATCGATCATGGCCAACCCATGATCGATCATGGGGTCTTCTGCCTGACTATTATTTGCACCATGATCGATCATGGGATTCCATGATCGATCATGCTTCTGGAAATTCTCTAAATCAGCACTTTTGTAGCTTTTGGCTAGCGCTTGATCAATCATTCGAAGGCCATTGCATCCTATGCCTATAAACACATAGAAACACAACAAAAGCACACCTAGCGGGACGATGTTAGATACAAAACTCGCCAAGACACTAATCTCGAGATAAGTGGATAATTAGGCATAATTAAAGCAACAAACGCGTCATGCGACTCTGGAAAAGAGCTTATGCATGACAATATTATGCGTTTATCACTCCATCATGCAAGGCATGAGAGCCCCTAAGTTCAAGGACCCCGGTTGTCCCATAATTTCGTGGGTCATAGAAAATTGTAGGATAAAAAATGCATTGCTAGATTTGGGAGCAAGCGTTAATGTACTCCCATATTCGGTCTATCAACAATTGGGGTTGGGTCAGTTGAAACCCACGAGGGTTACAATCCAATTAGCGGACCGATCCGTTAAAATCCCAAGAGGGATAGTCGAGGATGTACTTGTCCAAATCGACAAATTTTATTTTCCGGTCGATTTTATCATTCTTGACATGCAACCCGTGTCAAATCCCGCTAAGGAGATTCCGGTTATTCTTGGACTACCATTTCTTGCTACTTCTAATGCTATAATAAATTACAAGAAGGGAATCGTGAAGTTACCTTTTGGAAACATGATTCTGGAGCTAAACGTGTTCTTTTTGAGCAATCAAAGAGATGACGATGATGAAGAGGAAAGTGAACACGTGAACATGATAGAGTCATGTATCTAAGACCACTTTGTTGAAAATTTTGAATCGGAGTCAACGGAAGGTTTCCTAACCACTTCCGATGAACCCGAGGATTGTATGCAAGTGTTTTCTTTGTGCGATGAACAAGTTGAATTCTTGAAGAACGAGGAAAACACATTATCATCCACTAGAAAGCTTGAAAGACAAATAGATCTCAAGCCATTGCCTAGCAACTTGAAGTATGCCTTCTTGGGAGCTTCAGACACTTATCCCATCATCATCTCGTCCAATCTCTTGGATGACCAAGAGGTAAGGTTATTTCAATTGCTTGGTAAACACAAAAAATCTTTTGGTTGGACTCTTGCCGACCTCCAAGGAATAAGCCCGTTGATTTGTACACATAAAATTCACTTGGAGGATGGGGCGAAAACATCAAGGAAATTTCAACGCTAGTTGAATCCTAACATGCAAGAAGTGGTTAGGAACGAGGTGTTGAAATTGTTAGATGCAAAGATCAACTATCCAATCTCGGATAGTAAATGGGTTAGTCCGATTCAAGTGGTACTGAAAAAATCGGGTCTTACAGTAGTCAAGAATGAATCAAACGAGTTGATTCCACAAAGAGTCACCACCGGGTGGCGAATGTGTATTGACTACGGTAAACTCAATGAGGCAACTCGTAAAGATCATTTCCCACTCCCCTTTTTGGATCAAACTCTAGAAAGGGTAGCGGGTCATGAATATTACTCGTTTCTCGATGGTTTTTCCGGATACAATCAGATTGAGATTGACCTAGATGATCAAGAAAATACCACCTTTACATGTCCTTTTGGTACCTTCGCATATCGAAGAATGCATTTTGGTCTATGTAATGCACCGGCCACTTTCCAACGGTGTATGCTAAGTATTTTTAGTGATATGGTGGAAAGGACTTTGGAAGTTTTTTATGGATGACTTTACCGTCTATGGTAAGTCATTCGACAATTGCTTGACTAACCTGGAACAAGTTTTGGAAAGATGTGTGGAAAAACAACTGGTTTTGAATTGGGAGAAATGCCATTTTATGGTAACCAAGGGAATCGTATTGGGACACATCATTTCGTCAGAGGGAATTGAAGTGGATAAGGCAAAAATCGAATTAATTGCCAAACTTCCTACGCCTAAGAATGTCAAAGATGTCCAATCATTTCTAGGACATGCCGGGTTTTATAGGAGGTTTATCAAGAACTTCAGTTCCATTTCCAAGCTGATGTGTAATCTACTGCTCAAGGATGCACCTTTTGAGTGGGATGCCAAGTGCGCAGAAGCCTTTGTGTCTCTGAAGCATATGCTCACTATAGCGCCGATTATGCAGACACCGGACTGGAGCTTGCCTTTCGAGCTCATGTGCGACGAAGTGACTATGCAGTAGGAGCGGTTCTTGGTCAACGAAAAGACAAGAAACCAGGTGTAATTTATTATGCAAGTAGGACTTTGAATTACGCGCAAATGAATTACACCACAACAGAGAAAGAGCTTCTAGCAATTGTTTTCGCCTTGGATAAGTTTTGAGCCTATTTGATAGGATCTCCCATTGTTATTTTCACGGATCACGCGGCGTTGAAGTATTTGTTCACAAAGAAAGATGTCAAGCCGCGGCTTCTTAGGTGTATCCTCTTGCTGCAAATATTCCATTTAAATATCAAAGATAAGAAGGGAGTTGAAAACATGGTGGCCGATCATCTGTCTCGACTCACTTTTTCTAACAACATTGAAGAAGGTCCAATCCAAGATTCATTTCCAGACGAGCAGTTGTTAGCGGTCTCGACACCCCCATGGTATGCAGACATTGTAAACTATCTTGTAACCGACAAGATACCAAAGTCATGGGGTGTCCAAGACAGAAAAAGATTCTTGAGCGAAGTGACGCGATTCTACTGGGATGAATTGTACATGTTTAAGTATTGCGCGGATCAGATTATTCAACGGTGCATTGCGCGGATAAACTTCATTCCGTTTCATTGTTTGGATTCACTTTTTAATTTTCATTCTTTAAATCATGAAATTACATACACTTGCTTTATGAAAAATCTTTTTATGATGAGTTTGTCATATCTATCTCGGATTAGCTTCATCAGGAATGGGTTTCCTTGCTTCACACCCGTAGCTAAGATGTAGGAATGATAACCTCATCTTTGGTGGAATGTCATTTGTCTCTTTCTTGATATAGCTTCAATCCGGGAATGAGTCGCCTAGCGTCGCACCCTTTGCTATTGAGAGATACACCAACATTCCCCATATCTCGAGAAACCTTGTGTTGTAATCTTTGTATGAGCTAGCGATCACCGTCTCTTAAATCGTAACTAACTTCCACCTACCTTAGTGCTTTCTTATTAATTTTCATAACCGTTTTATATTTCCGTTGTTTCACAACAAATCCAACTTACAAAATCTGAAAACAATTTAATCCGTAATCCATTCCATCCCTTTTAAATTATCCCTGTGGTTTGGCACTCGGACTTCCGAGACTATATTACTACTTGACACGCCTGCACTTGGGCTAGAACACAATGCGGTATTTTGGAGCCGTCATCTATGAACTATTTTACATGGAAAGCAAAGGCGCAATCGTTATTGCTAGAGTATAATTTATCTATTGTTAAAGTAGTGTGTGCATATATATGCTTGTACATTATACTTTAAGTACAATACATTATATTCTAGCAATAGTAATTTTTTCTTTGACAATAGCAATTAAGCGCCAAGGCAAATATTTAACTGAGGGAGTGGTGGTTTTAATTGAATGGGAAATGTGTGAATGAAAATTAATTCCACGGAAAAACTAAACAACAATCAAACACCACTTATGACGGAAAATTTAAATATTGTTGCCCCACATGTCTACTTGATTCCATGGAATATTAAACATCAATCAATTATGTTCATTTACATTAGAAAGTAATTATATAATGACCACAAGTTTGAATCATTCAATTTATTCACATTTCTTTATAAACAAGTTGTGTGCGTTGTTCGAATTATTAAATTTATTTATTTTTCTCTAGTTGCAAAAAGATATTTTAAGCAACTACACAAAATATATTTCCTCCCACCAACTCAATTAATATTTAATAATTATTCTTGTTCATCCCCCATGTGAAGCCTGCAAGTCGTTGATTTTTTGAAACTTCCAAACAATTGCATAAAAAAGAAATACATGCATATGTGCTGTATACTTATTAATTAATTGCCTAGTTGCCTGTTATAATCAACTTTTCTATCTGATGGTAACCATAGTAACTCTTCTGGAAATACATGTGCAAACTCTTGAACAACGAGAATGTCTTCAATCTTAGTTTTTGTTTCTTGGATGTACCACATAAGCAAGATAACCATAGCAACCTTTCATTAACAACTTTCTAGTTTGAATAACTGAGATAAGAGAATTAGAAATGACATTTGTTTCTCCCACAAACTTGAATTCTGGCTCGCCTTTAACATGAAACACAACTTCCTTTCGAAAACGATATATTGATGCATGATGAGCAAACAAATAATCCATACCCAATATAATATCAAAATCCCGAATATTTAATGGTAACAAATCAACGTTCAACTCCCGTTCACCCATATGTAACACACAATTCTTGTAGAAGTGATCAATTTGTTGAAAATATTTCAACAAAAATAATATTTATTTATTTTCATGAGTTATTTAATAATTAATATACATTTTTATTATAGTATTTATTCACTACTTAATAATACACTACACCAAAATTCTCTAATTGGCACGGTTCTACGCCGTGCCTGACTGAATCTAGCACGGTTCCGAGCCGTACTAAATATCGCCGTACCAAATTATTTGGCACGGTCTGAATCCGTACCGTAAGTGTGTAATATTTTGGTCAAAGGGTACCAAATTTACAATATTTGACATGCATTGGACACGGCTCTTTACCGTGCCAATTTTAAGACACGTGGCACTACGATTTTCAAACACGTTTCAACCTTGCAGACCAATTTGAGTTGAACTTTGGCACGCTTTTGTAACGTTTTTGGCACTGTTTTAAACCGTAACAAATTAATTAAATTTAATAAAAAAAACATTTTTTTGCATAACACAACTAATTTATATATACACAAAAAACAAAACAAATACATCCACCAAATTGAAAAAATAAACCATTTAATTGAAAAATGACCCATCATTCTACATGCAAATCATATTACACTTTTACAAGAAGAATTTGCCAACCTACAGAGTTTCATTGTTAGGACCATATACAAGTAAAAGTAATATTTATCACAACGCACCAAATACAATAGACTACTTTAGTTGTCTTCCAAATCTTCTTTATTCTTTTCCACCTTATTGTAACCACCAAAATCCTTGACTCGTCTTTGTGACCTGGGTATACAAGATTAAAAACAAATTCAAATAGGGTGACAAGATACAAGTTTAAGATGAAAAATTACAAAAGCTAAGGGGGAACCGAGAAGTTGGACGGGCATATAATAGTAATTGAACACAACAAGAGCAATTGCTCTTATATTTAATTGGAAATGTTGAATATTAAATGAGATTTCTATAGCATGAGGCAACTAATTCATAAGCACCAAACAAATTAACTATATCAAGATTCAAAAAATAGGCTAAACACATTGTACCCAATAGTAACATCTTTGATATGAAGTCAATTGATCACCATTAGCTCTTGTTCCATACCAATCCTACAAACACTCAAATAACAATTCTCATGACTTAAATTAGCTTGTACTCTTGACCATTGATTAGGTCAAAATTATTGTTCTCTTAAAAAGTATCAAAGTAATTGAAAATGTCCTCAAGTAATAAAGCAAAAAGATGAAAGAGGTTCAGAATATGCGTGTGTGGACATATATCATGAATGTAGGTTAGTCAAATAATTAAAAATATATATCTATGTATATATAAAGATTTGTCAAATCAACTAATCGATACATGGAAAAATAAACTAATTCAACCACTAAAAAAGAATTCACCAACTGAACAAAGCAAACAATGAGATGCATCACTTTACTACATAAACAAGCATAAATTAAGACTTTCGACAGTTCTAGTTTAGTATTTGCCTGTCTTTGTTTTAAGCCTAGCTAGTATCATTTTTTTATCATAAAAAGGCTATAAAGGGTATGATGAAGATAAGCTTTCTCAAACTCTAATATTCTACCAAAACAAAATCATCCTAACCAATAATGTATAATTAATAATACTTCTTGAATGCTAGCAAGTCACTATACCATACAAGTTTGCTAGTTTTCAATGATGATGCCAATGGTTTTTGTTTAAAAGTGCAGCTATACCTGTTTCAAAGAAGGATTGTCCGTAGATTTGAAACAAAATTAAGTGCCAAACTAGTTAGTCCTTTCGCTAAACGGCCAGCCAATGATCTCAAAGTACAATGTAGTGCTGCAAATATGAAGAAAATTAAGGATTAGTGAAACCCTGATCAAAATCTAGTATAATAAATACATCACAATCTCACCTGGCTGTAGTTCGAGCTAGGACATGCCTACCTCTCATTTATGTGAAGCTTAAAGATACGTTAGCTGGTAATTCGATTTGACCTTCTATTAGAAGGATAAATCGGTTGAACCAAGTTTGATTTTAAAAGTGTTTTAAAGGTGAGTAAGACAATCAATAAAGATGTAATCAAATTCATAACACTCTCGCATCACCTCAAGTTGAGACGGAAAAGAGAATGGATTATAAATGACATTAGCTGCAGTGGAGAACTAATTAAAGAACAAGAAATGTGAAGCTTCTGGTATAACATTCAACTCCTACAATTTTCAAAACACACACATGAATTAATTTCTTAAAGGAGATGTGAAACATAAATGCCATGAGACTCAATACTAACATATGAATTTATGGCCAAAGACCTAAAAAGGAAAACAAACAAACCTTCATAGGTTTACAACACGCGCCCCTTGATATGTACAATCATCAAAATCAAAGGCAATACTTCAACTAATAATCAACATAAATTTCAAAGAAAGATTAGAGATTAGATAGAGCCATTTTTGTGTAGTGAGGCAACCTCTAAATAGAGAATGGAATGAATCAATTTGTTTGGTTGAATGACTGCGTGCAATAGAGCTGTAAACCTGAAAGAATAAGAAAGCAAAAATTTCTAGAAAAAAATAAGAAAAGGTACAAGATAAAATTTGCAAAAACCCATCTCAACAAATCAATTTTGAATAAGCACCACAATATTCAAATAATGGTAATCCAATACCTGAAATAAAAAATAAAATAAGATAAAGTAAAGTAAAGTAAAGGATTTCAATTGCAGGAAGGCAATTATAACTTACGGTATGAGAAAATTAGCATTAAACAAGTTACATAGCTCCTAACAGAGGTCGATCCTAAAAGAACAAAAAATGTAAGAACAATTGCGTGTTTTTTAAGATGTTTTTCCCTTTATTCAATCAGCAACAACCTCAACAACTAACAGCAAAATCATAATGATTAGGGAAATAAATACAAACCTTAAAGAAATAGCAATCGTACAAATCGTCCGCATTTGTCGAATTAAATTAGAACAAAGTGTCAAGATGATGGCGGTGGTTTTAGGGACCACAGCTGGAGGACAATGGTGAGACCTCGCTGTTAGAGATTGTAGATCTAATGATTTTAAGGATCGCTGAAACATAGGAGACGGAAAAAGAGGGAGGCAGGGAGCATCGGTGAGGAAGTGGGGGTCAAGCAACTGAGAGATCTAGCGCCGCACGGGGGATAAGTAGTTTTAGGGTTACATCTCTTTTCTTTTATTTTGTTTTTTTGTTTACATTGATTGATGATATTGTATCTATCTATTGGCGGGTGAAGGGAGAAACAAGAGGGAACCCAAAATTTTGTTTTCTAAATAAGTGGGAAACCAAATTTTTATTTTTAATTTTCAAAGAGGGAAACTTAATATATCCGTATACTACATTTACTTATATATATATATATATATATCTATATATGAGCCAGGTTTCAAAAATGATTTTTTTTAATTGAAAAACAGTCTTTCTCATTTGAAGAGATAAATTGTTGAAATTTTTTGTGAGATTGGTGAGAATGATTTTCATGATAAGTAAATTAAATTTTATCAAAATATTCAATCGATAAGTTGGTAAATTACATGTTGATATATATATATATATGTTAATTTTTGGAAATTCAAATTTTAGATTTTAATATCACATGTTTTTTAGTTGAATTTTTTAATAAAATTTAATGGAGCTTATCTACTCATCTTAAATATCATTCCTATCAAATTTTATAAAAAAAATTCAACCATTTACAACTCAAATGGAGAAATTCATCCTTAAATTAAAAGAGAAAGGCCATTTATAAAGTCTGACTATATAATAATAACAATTCATCATTCTTTTTTCTTTTTCTTTTTTTAATCTTAGTCACGAGGTGCTTGTGTACCCGCAATAATAATAATAATAACAATAGTACATTTGTTTTAGTTAATAATATCACTTGACACTAGGCTGGCAACGGGTCGTGTACAGGCCGGTTTCGTGTCGAGTTGAAACCGTATTCGTTGAAAAGTGCCTCCACCCGTACATAATTCTTTTAATAAACGGGTGAAAAATTCAAATTCATACTTGCACGACCCGTTTAATTAACGAATGACACAACCCGAGACCCATTTAAGACAAACGGTTCGATTTGAGTCGTATACGAATAACATTTAGGGACCCACTAATAAAGGGTATAAAGTAATTAACCACTAAAATATACACACACAATAATTTCTCTATATGTATATATAAATTATATATTCGGATTACACGGGTTACAAAAAGTTTTACACGATCCGGAATTGACTCGTATATATTCTTACCGGGTTAAAAGGGTTTTATTCGGGTCTCGTGAATGTACATGAAATTTACTAGTTTAATGAACGAGTTTGATGGATCAACCCGATTATGACCCACACCTGTTAAGGGTTCACCAAAAACCAGTAAATTCGTGTCAATTTCGTGTCATGTTATAAATTGCCAGGCATACTTGATACCTTCTATTCCAAATATAATAATTTTCCATTAAATAACATTATAATACATTGCAGTGTATTAAAAATCCCTGCCTAAGGCCAATTATACCCCACCTAGACGGTGGTCTATTGTTTCGCCTAGCTAAGTAGCCCTATAAGTTATCGAAATGGAGATTCGGCAAGACTAAAGGAGTGTTTCAATCATTTTTGTTTTAAAAATTCTTGTTTTTACATTTGAGTTATGAAAAATATTTGTTTAACAAACTCTTAATGTCCTTTTTATAAATGAAGCTAGAATCTTGTAATATTATATTTTTAAAAAATAAATAAATAAATAGATTGGCCACCCTAGGTCTACCCATTGCTTTTTGGAATATTGATATCTTATAATTATAACTAATCAAAGTGGGTCAAGACGAGGCAGGTGGAGTTTAGGCACATACATATATATATAGCAAATGGTGCGGATTTGAGTTTTACTGCAATAATATATTTTAAATTGAGAGATAAACACTTACTAGTTTATTTTGGTTTTTGTTTTAGTTTAAGTGAAGCATAGAAATATGTTAAGACTTACTTTTTCTTCTTCTTTTTTTAATAACTAAATGGAGGTTTTATAGAATATAAATATATTGAGGTTTTATAGTTTTTACTATTTTAAAGAATGTATTAATTTCAAGATCCTATAAGCTAAAACGGTAGCAATATGTTAATTTTATATTGGCCAGATCTCAAGTTATAATTGCGACACCCCCATACCTTCACCCTCCTCTCCTGTGGTTCGAACCTCATATCTAAAATTCTCTGTAAATTTTGTCTAGAGACATAACTGTTATGTGTAAGAACCAATTTTTTTTTCAAATACAAAGTTTGAGTGAATTCCATAGTTTTAGAATTGGGTTATTTATAGTTTTTTACTTGAAATCAATCATATAAATTTTGATGAATGAAATCAAATTATCATATTCAATTTTCACAATCAAACACAATTAAATGTGATAAGCGTAAATTGTCCAATTAATAATTTGACAAGGGGCAACCAAACGAGCCATAAGTATAACAATGACGCTTTACTAAAATAATCCGTGAAATCCTACTTTCAGATAAAATGCATGATAGCATTCCGAGCTATTATTAATTCCTTAATCACAAAAAACTATATATTTACTTAAGATGTTGTCCATCTATTTAATTTCAGTATTACTAGTTTTAAATTTAGTTTTAGTATAATACTTAGGGATTATAACTAAACAAAAGGATTCGTAAATAAAGTGGTAATAAAAAAAATTCATTACAAACTTTGTTCCTTGAAAAAATATTTAATGTAAGAATCATTAAATTATTAAATATTAATTATAAGAAGGTTTAACCATACAATAGGTAGGTTTTACAAAATGGAAATAATAAATTTAAAAATATTCTTTCAGAAAAGTTAAAAAAAGTAATATATTTCATTATATATTTTTAAAAAAATTAAATTGAATTTTAAATTTTTTTCTAAAAGTTTAGAAAATAATGAGCGGGAATTTGAAAATTGGTTTTTCAAGTGGGCGGGAGATTCGGTCAAAGGAGTGGAAAAGGAAATGAAGATTGGCACTGGTTTGGCACGGCTAAAAGCACTACCAAAGAAAGCACGGCAACAAACCGTGCCAAATGCATGTCAATGCTTACCTAAATCTAGCACGGCTTTTAACCGTGCCAGAGCGACGTGCCAGTTAGCGAGTTTTGGTGTAGTGATAATAATGGGTTTTAAGTTATGATTTTATGTGAAATAATTTTTGATTTAATACGTATGTTAATTATGTGTAATTTACAATTGTTAATTCCTATAAAAAATAGGTGGTTGTTTTCCTATAAATATCTACATATACATACATTGAAAGAGAAAAAAAGTGAGAAAAAAAATGGAGAGAATACTCTCCATATATATACACTACTTTATGTTTATTGTAAACTATTTTTATTGAGTTTGTGCAATATGATTGTGGATTGGTTCATTGTCTTCCTGTGGACGTACAGATGGAGGAGATAACGCTACAAGCTTATGGGTTTTATCTTAGGGGCTATATCGACCATTAATACCTGCACGTAGGGAAGCGATATTATCCTTAGGATAGCGACTTGTTGCGACTCTTACAAGCTAACGTTTATTTACTTTTATTTAAATTATCTACTATAATTTTCATGTTAATTTCATGTGTTAATTTGTTGTTAAAGTAAATCTTAAATATACCTATAACTAAAATGCAAATCAAAGCTATTTTTCCAACACAATTACCACTACCGCCCTCATTGGTGTAGAAATGCACAAAGCACAAGCAAGTGGTGAAAGTAGTCTACCCAAATATGTAGCAAATGACGATGATACAAATGAATGTGTACATCCAGGATTTATGAGCACACATAAATTTCTACCAAATATATAATGTGTACCTGTATCCACCTCCTATGTAACTTGAGCATCGTGAAGCCTCATAGCGAATACCTTCCCTTGAGCTTGTGAAGCACTAGAATTCCTTCTACCACCTCTCGAAGAGCCCCCTGGTACTGACCCTCTATTAGGAGTAACATCACCCACTGATGAAGCTCCGGCCGATAAAGTAAGAGTCCATATTTAATTAATTGTTTGGGATTTTAGTATAACTAGTTTTTGTGCACGTCCGTTGCACGTGGTTTTAGTGCTTTACAAATCTTATTAAATTCATTAATAAATATATATAACTAAGAATTGAATAATTAGTATGAAATAAAAATAATAACAAATAAACGAAACATAGTAAGTGTAAAAGTCATTTGATTTTTTTTACCGACCTAAAAGCTTTCTAATTTTAATATGATATAATTTTGGGAAGTTTGTTATGAAGTTATACAAAAATCTTATATAGAACATATAATTTAACACAAATTCTAATTTATTTTATTATTTTAGCCAAATAAAGTAGAGTTTCAAGTTATCTAGAATACTAATACTAAGATAAAAATAAATAGAGTTATACACTTATAGTCTTATACTATTACACTATTATATTTAATGTAAATCTAGCTTAAAATTTTTGTTTAATTATTTTGAAAAAATAGAGTAGAGTTTGTATTTATTTAGAATACTAATACTAATATAAAAATTTATTGTCTTAAACTGTTTTATTTAATCTAAATCTTAAAATATTTTATATAAAATAAAAGTCAAATTTGTCTGCACAGAAAAAGGAAAAAATACTTGACTTATTTGTACTTATATATATATTGTTATTATTGTTATGTTATATGAAGTTATATATAAGTCTTATATAGAATATATAATTCAACATAAATTCTATCTTGTTTAATTATTTTAGTCAAATAAAGTAGAGTTTAAATTTATTTGACATAATAATACTAATAGAAGAGATAAAAGAGATAAAAGAATAAATTATAGTTGTTTGTTCAGCCCCAATTTCAAAACTAGCTACGGTGCAATTTAAAAATTTAGCTCAATTTAAAATAAACGTCAACATTTCTCATATTATCATCAACTCTTCTCTACTTCCAATACAGAGAGCCCATTAAGAAAAATCATACAAAATTTTATTGAAATCACAAAAGAGTCAATAAGATTAATTACAGTGCATAGAAACATTATTCTAAATAATCAGTTCCTCTAAAAGTAATAAATGTGTAATTATTATTTAAAATAATATGTTATTTTGAAAAATAATTCATCTATACAGCTGGTTGAGCAGATTAAGTAGTTAGATTATATGTTTTGAAACATAATAAACGTTGGAATATGAGTTTCTACTAAATAAATAATGAACAGCAAAAAGGTTATTGGATACGAGGTTTGATGAAACGCAATTGAAAGAAATCTTTTATGAACGTAATCAATGTACTACAATTAATTTTTTTTTATCCTTCACCATTGATTAGTTACATGATTAATATGGGGTGTGAAAAAAGATTTCAAAAGACTCGAACTCACTGTATCCGCAATCAAAGCTGTTCTTCTGGATGCTGCTGAGCATAAGAAGAAGAACCGACAAGTAGAGGATTGGCTTGAAAAGCTTCAAGATGTTCTTTACGACATCGACGACCTACTGGATGATTTCATGACTGAAGATTTACGACGTAAACTAGCGATCAAAGGAAGCAAGCACAAAGCTCTAAAACACTTGTTTTCAAGCTCCAATTCACTTGCTCTTCGTATCACCATGGGTCGTAAATTAAAGAATATCAGGAGCAGATTGGAAGATATTGATGCTGATAGGAAACAATTTGAGCTTGTTGAGCGTGCTCCCGATAGCCCAGTCATGTGCCCATTAAGGGAGCAAACCCATTCTTTCATTCGCGCATCTGATGTTATTGGAAGGGACCTTGATAAAAACAGAATCATAGAGCTTTTGTTTATTGAGAACATCTCTGTTCTTCCTATAGTTGGACTTGGGGGGCTTGGGAAAACCACGCTGGCTAAATTGGTTTATAATGATGATGCGATTACATCAAATTTTGAAATAAGGCTCTGGATTTGTGTGTCAGAAGACTTCGATCTAACAAAATTAGTTGTGAAAATCATGAATGATGCCACAGGGGCTGATCATGCCCACTTAGATCTCAACCGATTGCAAGCATGTCTTCGTACTACTTTGGATTCGAAGAAATTCTTGCTTGTCCTCGATGATGTGTGGAATGATGATCCAAAAAAGTGGATGGAGTTGAAGGATTTGTTGAATTCGGGTTCCCATGGGAGTAAAATTGTCATAACTACGAGTAAGAAAACTACTGTGGAAATTACTGGCGCAATGGAGCCGTATGAGTTGAAAGGCCTTTCAAATAATGAATGCTTGTCAATATTTGTCAAATGTGCATTTAAAGAAGGAGAAGGAAAACAGTATCCAAAGCTCGTAGAGATCGGGAAGGCAATCACAATGAAGTGCGGTGGACTTCCTCTTGCTGTAAAAAGTCTAGGGAGCCTACTTTACACAAAGAAGGAAGAATGTGAATGGCATTATATCAGGGATAATGATATATGGAAAATTGAGCAGAAGGAGAATGATGTTTTGCCCATACTGAAGTTGAGCTACGATGAAATGCCATTACATTTAAAGCAATGCTTTGCTTACTGTGCCAGATTCCCAAAGGATTATGAGATTCCCAAATTATGTGTGATCCAACAGTGGATAGCACATGGATTCATTCAATCATCTGATGGTAGTCAGCAATTAGAAGATATTGGGAATCAGTATTTTCACGAATTATTGTCACGGTCCTTCTTCCAATACAAGTTTATTCCTTTTGACAAAAATAGCATCCTTGTTAAAATTCACGACTTGGTGCATGATCTTGCGCTATCGGTGGCAGGTAAAGAGGTTTCACATGTCAATTATGATACAAGGAACATTTTCAAAGGAACTCGTCATCTGCTTTTTTCTACAATGGGGTTAAAGGGGAAAGAATTCCCTCATTTTCTACTCAAATTAAACAAGGTGAGGTCATGTTCTTTTCAGTTCAAAGTTGGTCCTATTAGCAAAACATTTCTTGATACTCTTATAAAGACATTCAACTGCTTACGCTTCCTAGATTTAAATGGATCAGAGTTTGAAGAGTTACCAATTAAGTTCTGTTGGTACGCTGAAGCATCTCAGGTGGTTGAGCCTCGATAATAATAGTAACATTAAAGCACTCCCTAATACCATTTGTAACTTGGTAAATCTCCAAACCCTTTATTTAAGAGGCTGTGTGAAGCTTCAAGATTTGCCTAGGGACTTTGGGAATCTGTCAAGCCTTAGAACTTTACATCTATGTTCAAAAATGACATGTTTTCCAAAGAAGGGACATGCTGAGGGCGTAAGATCTCTTCAGTATTTGTCAATTCGACGTTGTGATCATGTTAAATCATTGTTGGAGGGAATGAAAAACTTCACAGCTCTTCGTATTTTAATTATTTTTAAATGCCCAAGTCTAACTTCTCTGCCAGCTAAAAGTATGAAGTATCTAACATCTCTCGAGACACTACGAATTAAGAAATGTGAAAAGCTTAGTTTGTTAGCAGAAGAAGACACACTGATGGAACTACCAAGACGCTTCCTGTCTCTATCACTTAAGGAATTACCAAAATTAAAGGAGTTGCCACGTGGATTTGAAAACGCTGCTTCAACTATAAAATACATAAGAATTGATGATTGTCCTTGTTTTGAAATCTTGCCAAAGTGGTTGCAGAACTGTACATTGACGCGCCCGAAATACTTCCACGCTTAGGAACCCAAGTGTAGGTCGTCAAGTTATAATACTTGGTAAGTCCAAGTGTCGAACCACAAGGATAGTCGGAAAGACGATGTGGTGATTACGAGTCCAAGGCTTTGTTTAAGAGAATTTGATTAGTTGATTTTAGTTGTTGATTTTAAAGTCTTGCAATAAAAATTAAAGTGATGTATCAATTGATAAGAAAAGGCTAAGGCATTATAGAATTCGTTTGCTTTGCAATGTTATGTAAAATAAATCTCATTCAAAATTCTCAATGCAATTCCTAAGTGTTGAGTACCTTACACTTTTCTAAGCAAAAGGGTGTGAAGCAAGAGCAACCCATTCCCATATAAATGCCATATAAAGAAAGGTTGTAAGTAAAGCTCAACACAAATGTATCTCTCATTTTTATCTTGTAACAAAGGGTGTGAAGCAAGTGCAACCCATTCCCATATAATGTCCAACCAAGATGCAAACTTGAGATACACCAAAAGAAAAGGCATAAAATTAAACTAGGCATTGAGAATTCATTGTTAGTTTCCCCTAGGCAATTGACTTGATTATGAAAATGGCCAACTAAAAAGTTTAGCACAATAAATCATAACATTTCATTTGTCTAAGATTGGGAGGTCTAGGTGGAGATTAAATCATCCGATTTAGACACATTTGATAAATACAAATTGAATCCTTATGGTGATTAGTGTAGTTGATTATGGCATAAACTTAAGAGATCCTCCTTGGCAACACTCTAACTAAGAAAATATTGAGTCTCAAAATCACATAAAGTGTAGAAAGCACTCAACATATCATTAAAGCATTCAAGGATTGGAATCTCAAATTTATGGTATTTCTATGAATACTAAAAGACTAAACATGCTTGGCAATGTAAAGTATCTCAATCATAGAAGGAATGGACATAGGCTAATAAGAAATACACAAGTGCATCATCTTCTCATTAATGCTTGAGATCTATGTATACAAGGCATACAAAGTCAAATCACCTTATGAGGATTATCTTACTAGCTTATGAATGGTTGATTGAATGGAGAAGATGAAGGATTCAAGAAGTATTTAACAACACTAACAATGGAATGAGAAACAAACTTACATAATTAATGCAATGCAAACTTCATCTTCTAGCCTTAGCAATGAAACTACTCCATGATAGTTGTATGAACAAAAACCATTAAAAGGATTTCCATTTCTCTCAAGAGTTTCTCTCTCTAGATTTCTTACAAGTGATAGATGATAAACAAAGTGCAGGAAAATAATACTTATGCTACTTGAATCTAGATCTAAAAAATTACCTCCTTTACATGAGGGACAAAGAGCCAATAAATAATGGGAGAGCAATGCCCAAAAATGGGTATTCTAGTACACTTTTCTAAAGAACCCAATGGGTAAGCACCTCATCCTATCTAGAAATGGAAAGTCCAGCACTTTTGGTGAGTTTCAATGCATCAAAAGAGGAGAAAAGCTGCTTTTGGGGGCTGTGCTGTGCATTCTGGGAGGTCTCTGATCGATCAGAGGGGAGATTTTGGCTTGTAAGGTGGGCTCTGATCGATCAGAGCACCCTCTGATCGATCAGAGGGCATGTTTGCATTAAAAGGTGGCCTCTGATCAATCAGAGGCTCCTCTGATTGATCAGAGGACACTTCGGGAGACTTTTTTTCTTCTCTTTTGGCTTCTATCTCTCTTGAATCCTTCCCAAAGCTTTCCAACTTGATTCCAAAATCTATGAGCACAATCAAGACACTAGAAAAGGCTACTTTGAGCCATGTTAAAGCAATTCTTGATATTTTGAGTGTGTGTGCAAAAGTGGGTTAATTTAATTAATCTAGGCTAAAATAAACGCGATAAACACAATCAAAAGAGCGTTAGCGACTACAAAATTACGCGTTTATCATACATCTCTCACGAAACTCTATCTAAGCAATTGCATGCTTTTGGAATCTCTACCGTTAGGAATGCATCAGCTTACTGCATTGCCATTATTGCGTATCAAAAACTGTTCTGAGCCCTGGGTAGAAAATGCGAAAGGGAAACGGGTGAATATTGGCCTTCGATATCTCAGATTCCTGAGATTTATTTGAAGTGACTCGAATCCAAAAACTCTCATTAATTCTCCCAGCTTGCTTAGTCCCGAATCAACTCAACAACAACAGGTACATATTAATTTGTAACTAGAGTATGTTCTCCTTGTTTATCTAGATTTTAAATTTTAGTACTGCGTATGGAATTAATTTTTTAATATCATCTCTAACTAATATGCAGGTGCATCTTTCCAACTAAGAGGTGTTTGGCTTCAAAATTCAAATCACTGCATTCATTTCACATATGACCTGCATCAAGTATTCCAGTAGCTAGTGGTTTGTGGTTTTCAAAAATAAAATGAAAAATGGCATATCTTCGACCTTAAGACATGTCTTAATAAACGTGTATATGTGTGAGCGCGTGTTTTTATTTGTTTGTAATTGTCTCTGTACTTATTTTTCAAGTTTCAAATGTTGTATCATTTTCTTTATTGATTGAATTAGCAATATTGTATGATTGTTATTAACTACATATTCTGGACTACTGGTCAATGTATTGGATTTTCTTGTGTATGTCAGCTCTGTTATCGTATATAACCAGACTGTCATTATTCAACAAATTAATTCATCAAATGCCAAATGACGGTTTGATTTCCTTGATAAATTACATTGACTTGATTTCAACCCTTGACTCATTTCTACTAGGAGTGGCAACTTTAGAAATGACATGATAAAAAGGTACGAAACGATACGAAATTGATCCGAGAATTTGTTTTCGTGTCGTGTTCTTGGCTAGCTAGAATTATTAAGACCACTGCCACGCCTGCCATGCCTCCATTGAAATGCTGCACCATCGTACTACCACTGCCGGCTTAGACCCATCGTAGCGTCACACCACTGTCATTGGTATTCTCCTCCTCCAATGCTTTCAATTTTCGGCACACGTCTCTCTATTAACTTTCACTCTCCGGTTACGGTTTTGAATGAGAATACACCCACTGATCCTGATATCTTGTATATATACATATATGCATAATTGAGTATTGAATTGATGAATTACAATGTGTGTTTGAGCTCCAAATTTCAATAGTTTTGATATCGTAAGCATGAGCACAATTGGGTACAAATATACACATGCAATTTCGACATGTTCGCTGAATTGATAAATAAATAAAATTTTGTATTGAAAGTTAGATGAATTTGTGTGTGAGACCTATACACATGTAAAAGCATGTCAATTCTAGCCGTGGAATTTATGGAAGAGATGGAGAGTTGGCTCATTGGGTTTCGGTATTAATTTATTCCATTATAACATTAGTTGCTTAGACGCTAACTCTAGTCTTTTTTGATTTGGTCTTAAATTAAGATTAAGCATCTCACTTTCCTTTGGAGATAATTAATACATCCATTTTTATCATCATAAATATTTCATTTCGAATATGAATATAACCACTGTTCTAAGTGTCCAATTAATGCCATCCGGATCAGTTCAGTTGCAATGATTTGCTGGCCTCTCTGGAAAGCATGTAATACTCACATTTTTTAAAAAAAGGAAAGTTCTATCAAGCTTGTCTCAAGAAATGCTAAAAATTGGGAGCTTGAATTTAAGGAGGCCTGTCCTCTCCTTCTCCGGTTTCTTCAGGTGGTGCCCCTCCGATTATGTATTCTCCCCCTCGGGTTTGGTTAAGGTTTTCTGCGATGGAGCCTTTATCAATTCCTATTCCAAAGCAGCTATAGGTTGTGCCTTATTCGATCATTTTGATAGACTGTGTGAGATCGGGGCAAGTGTGTTCCAGCCTCTTCGGCTGTGGTAGCTGAGGCTTATGTGCTGCGATAAGTGTGCCGCATTTTGCATATTCGTTGGGTTTCAGCTGCATTAATAGCAAGCAATACCAAGGTGCTTATTTTCATAATTTCGGCAGATTTAAATCCACCTTGGGAGGTGGCGGCTTTGGTTCATGACATTAAGTTCTTGGCTAGCTCCTTGCAGATTCGTTGGCTCTATATTCGTAGAGATCTCATTTGTGTGGCCCATTGGGTAGCGAAAGAAGCTTTGTCAGCATCCCTCATTGCTAGCTGGGTGGCTTCTCCACCTGTGAAGTTGTCCAATCTTCTTGTTTCTTTGAGTTTGTAGTTTTACTTCTCCTTTTGTTTTAACAAACAAAAAATAAAAAAATAAAAACCTAAGCGAAAGAAGTAGCATTACATGATAAGCGGAAGAAGAATCGATTTTTCTTAACAACTTACCTATCCTTCTGCTAACTTCCGAACAGGATATCTAAGAATTTACCAAGTTCTCAAATGAATTCAAATTAATGTTCTTCACCACATCCATGGCCAAAGAAGTTTGGCCTCTAAGCCCTTTGATGCAGGACAAGCGCGAACAGAATAGAATAAATGAGGGGCAAGTAGAGAAAAAGGGAGAGATAGAATAGAATTTAGGGGAGAATATTATTCATTATTCCATATCAATCCAGTCTGCCTAAACAATTACATCTGAATCTTTAAATAAGCAAACTACATAATTATATCCAATTAATTCGATTCATGTCCAATTTTATATCACTATCCTATCCCTTTTTGTTCACCGTCACCCATTCTCCGTACAGGAGAATCAAGATTCCCATAAACAAGAACATTCATGTTTACCCACAGCTACTAACAACATCGCAACTAACATGCACGTCATATATAATGAGTAATGATTTACTTTCCCTTTCCTTTTTCCAAAGGAGCCTCTTGACTACTTATTCCTCCTCAACACATCTAAATTGAATAGTCCTGCAATCAACAATTAAAATCTCCGCTATTACATTGCTCATATAAGCCGATGCAAAGATATTATCAGACATAGAAGTCACACTCACTTAGTAGTCTTTTAATGGAAGAATATAATACTAATTAGCCAAAAACCTCCTCTAGCTTCAACATAGACCGAAATTTCACAAACATCAAATTCAATTTGTTGTTACTAGCCTCACCCAGAGCCGGTCCAGACTATTTTAAGGCCCTGGACGAAAATAAATAAATATATTAATTTTTTATGTTAAAAAAAAAAATTAATTTTGTTTCAATGATAAGGGATCACATGCCACAAAAAATATATTACAATCGCAAAGAACCGTGCAAAAAAATTACGAATTGAAATCAATATAAATGAAAGAAAAAATATTAGTGCCACTCTAATTCTCTTTTATAGCATGAGAAGATTGAGATTGAATTTGGAAAGAAAGAATCAGAAACGAATTGAATATGCCGTTTCCCTATACGTTGTTAGAGTTTTGGTAATTTAAGTTATTTTCTTGAAAATTTGCATTATAATATTTTTTTCTTTTTTAGTATATATACATAGAAATAAAATATTTGTACTCCCCTCAATTTTTAGGCCCTAGCAGTCGCCTTAATAGCACTACCCCAGGCCAGCTTTGGCCTCACCCAATTTGGAAACTAGATTGGGGAAACTGGAGGTGCACGCTACACGAGAATAGTGTCGTTGGGCCTCGGAAAAAGGGGGGGAAAAATACCCAAGGAGAACACTTTGGGCCTCATAACCTAAATACAGGGCGAATTTGGGTAGAGAATAGAGATTCAAATTCTCCAAAGAAACTATAATGGACGACATAAATAAAAATAAGAACACTCTTCCATAAATCTTTGACAATAAGTTTGTCTTTTCAAACCATGGAACCTCCCCAAGTAAACACGCATCGAAGCAACTGACTAAACATCCATTCATCAACTCCAAGCTTTGGTCTGGCCTTACCATTCAAAGCGTTACACTTCCGTGACATAACTCAAAAACTTGAAAGTAATTTTTTTCTCAATACTCAATAGCTCCAAATTAAGTAGTAATACTCCATAGGAGGGAGTGTTCCTATCTGTATCCAATACGTATCATGAATCAAATCTCAATCGACGCCGTTGGATACTCTGAACACCTTCAAAAAATTTATACTTTTAAAAAAATAAAAATACAATACGTTTTGGGTACATCTAGAATATGCCACCGACACAACTAATGCCAGCTATACAACAAGGATATGGCATGGTACTTTTCAATTTTTATATTAGTAAAATATTAGGGGCTAATTCTACTATTAGGAAAATTCTCTTTGAAATAAAATTTTCCAAATATATTCTGTGATTTTCTCCCATTTACGTTCTCTTTTTAATCAAGAACTTATCTCTCTTACCTCAACTCACGGGTCATCGCCTCAACTCACATCGTGATAGTCCCTCCTCGTTCTCGTTGTTCCCTTGTTTTGGACCTTCCCCTATGGACAGTGGCGGATCTAGAAAATTTTATTGTGGGGGATTAAACAATTTTCAACAACGTAACATAATATAAAAAATGTAAAGTTGCATTACAAAATTGAAAAAAATATAAAATTGCGCTACAAAATACATCCCCTTCAAAGTTCAATATTGCTAGAATTGTGCTCGACGTTCTTTCAAGTGGAATTCGTCTCTCTTAGTCTCTCTCTACTATTTTTTTTAATTGAGGGGAGCACAATAGAAATTTAATAGACTTATTTATATATATATATTAAAAAAAATATTGGGGGGGACCATGGCCCCCCTCAAACTACACCTACGTCCGCCCCTGCCTATGGATGATTTCCATCATCCCACAACCCTCAGATCTCTTAATATAAACCATTGTCCAGTTGATTGTTATGCATTCTTTTCTGACATTACGGGGTAGACATGAGACGTCAGATTTCATACTATTTTTGTTTGTTACGGTATATGTGAAATACTTAGAGATAATTGAAACTTAATAACTATTTAGGCTTTGTTTGATAACAAAATGAAAAATGAAAAAAAAAATTTAACTAATTTAAGTGAGAAGATGGAAAATAAGTTGAGAGATGGGTGAGATTAACTCTTAGTTTTTGCCTTTTTCCATGGAAATTTTTTCTTTGAGCGATAGAAATTTTTTCCACAAAACAATAAAGGAGGATGGATGAGATATACTAAAAAAAAATGAATACGAGATTGAGAACATCTCACCGTACAACTCAACTTAATAATTTTCCATCTTCCCACCTAAATTAATCGTTATTCTTTTCATTTTCCGTGTTGTTATCAAACGGGGCCTTAATGTTCACGAAATTGACTAACTGTTTTTTTTACGGGGATTTTATTAATATGTTATAGTTTGATACACCGTATTTATAAATTAATTTTGCATAGATCTTTACACAAACATAATTGCGAATAACATTCATGCATATATACAAATCAACATATGGATCTTGGACTAACATAATTCTACGTATATAATATAATTGGAAAGATTCATTGACCTCGGCCCACAACAATAACAAAATACTAGAGATATTGGTATTTCTTTGTGGCGGAACTTATGCTAATTCGACATGTTCACTGAATTGATATATAAATCCCGTGGGGTCAAATTGTGTATTGAAAACTAGGATGAATTTGTGTGTGCGACCTATACTTAAGTAATTGTACTTGAATTTTGGAGAAATAAAAGCATGTCAATTCTAGCCGTAAAATTTTTGGGAGAGGCGGATATTTGGCTAATTGGCTCAGTGGGTTTGGGTATTAATTTATTTCATTATAACATTGGTTGCTCAGACGTTAACTTTTTTCTTTTTTAATTTGGCCCTAAATTAAGTATCTCACTTTTTTCTAGACATAATTAATACATTTATTTTTATTGTCATAAAAATTTCTGTTTTGCCCATTATATATAGTCTCAACACACCCCTTGACGTGCGGCACCTTAGCTTGTAACTTAATTTTGAAATAGACATGTGGATTGCTTATACTGGATCACATAGAGCCTAACCATGTAAATATTGGACCTGAGGTGCATAAGAGACCATATTAGACATGTGCATAAGATATCGTACTAGCATTTGGAGTATCCAACCAAAAACCAAATGGTAATGGGTGGCTAGAGTAACCCCTTATTTTTATTTTTATTTATTTTGCTTTGGGAGAATCTCATTTCTGATGTGAGATTTATAATCACAACATTTGCTTTGATATAAATCAAGTTTCTGCCAGTGATTTTGAGTTATTTATATAGAAATTAGATAGATTTTGTTGCATGTCCGCAGTAAACCATCGAGGCCTATTTGCTAAGTTAATAGCAAATTCGAATAAAAGTATGATTTGAGTCTGAACTCAAATGATATAAAAAAATAATGTATTTACATAAGATATCATGGTTCAAAGCACCTCCACATCCGCTTCCATTGAATCCTTTGGATTTATCCATCTCTCTTAAAAAAAATTAAGAAAAAAAAAATAATTCTGTTTTTCTGGGTTTATTTAATGAAAAGTTGAAAAATAATTAAAAACATGAATATTTTTTTTAAGAAATTAGACAAAACCATAATTATTTAGGTGTGTGCTTATTTTCTATATGTATATTGTTTTTATCCACCGTCTAAAATATTTTATTCCACAAGAAATAATAACTCAACCTTCTATTTGGTAGGGTCTAGCCATCAAGACCTAAAAGGGTAAAAATGGAATAGAGAAGATGAAAACACGTGTGCATATCAAAACATTATGTTTCTGGTCTCTCCTTTTGAGCAAATAATGCACTGAAATGTGTACATATAAACATTTTACTTATTTTGTCCCTTTTTAAAAAATGAATAGAATGTTGACATATGCATACATAATTTTGTGTATTTTTGTGATCTTTTCCGGCTAATAGCTTATTGACACATATATACACATTATACAAGAATATATGGAGACTGCGTACCTAGATAAAATATTCTAAACAAGTTTAACAAAAATGAAAGGCAATTTGGATAAAGCAAAAATAACTTAATTATTCTTATTGCCAAAACAATGTACAACATTATAAGCATATAGTACAACTCCTCAATGCAGTGTTTTATTCTGACGAATAAATTATTGTTTTGCCAATATGGTTACCCAAGCTGGCAATATTGCTAATGCTATATATAATATTAGAAGCATACAGTACAACTACTCAATATAGTACTATGCTCTAATAAGAAGATAATTACTTTGGCAATATGGGTACCCATCGTTAAGTTGACAAGTTAATTACAATAGTAACAACGATGGCGCGGCGTAACATATATAATATCGTTTGTAGGATTTCTGAAGCAAGTGCTGGCTAGAATTTCCCTGCATGCAGGGAGATGCATACTTACAAAAGATCCATTTATGTTATGTAAAATGTTGAATTCATTATCTAGTGATTGTTGTCCAATTCGTTGTACCACACTATTATTACAACGGTTTTATCTAATATTTTCCCTTTATTAGTTTTTGCTGGGAATTGAAGTAGATTATTTTAATTTGATTTGTTTGGTGTGTTGGTTGTTGGTAGGAAAGTGTTCCATGCGCAGCAGTATGTGCACCATTGTGACTGTTAGATGTGGGCATTTTGCGAATTTGCTGTATGTGAAAATGGGAGGCTTATTGTAAAAGAATATAATAATAATTAAATAAAAAAAGGGAGCCAAAAGTCTTTTTCCACAATGTTGACCAGTTACGTACACAATAGTAATTATAATCCTTGCTTGAGTAGGCTCCTTTCTTGAAAGTAAAAAAGGTAACCTACATATTAAGCAAAATGCAACAAATTAGTTAGGGTCCGTTCGGTAGCGTTTTTAGAACCCGTTTTTGTTTTTTGAGTTCAAAAACGGATAAAAAATGCGTTCGGTGGGATATTGACAAAAACACGAAAAACGTTTTCGGAAAACGAATTCAAGTTTAAAGCATAAAACGCAAAAACGCCAAAATGATGTTTTCACCATTTCCAGTCTTGTAATCTTCATTTTCACTGTTTTCGTTCTCGGAAAATGTTTTCACTATTTTCGTTCTCGGAAAATTCATTTTCTCATTTTCATTTTCTGAAAACATTCTCGGAAAACATTCTTCGAAAACGTTACCGAACGGGCCCTTATTCTCTATGATGGATTAGTTAATATTCTTGGAAACAATTTGTTGGAAAAAATGAGTTTTAAAGCCAATTTTTGAACCATTTTGAGGGAAATTTTAAAAAGGGATTTCACACTCGGTTGTGAAAGAAAAATATAGATTCATGTTCTCCTCCGTGAGTACATTTAGATCGTATATTTGTTTGTTCAAAATGGATAAGGGGTGAATGATAAATTGTTACCCAAAGTAAGCTACATGAGATAAAAAGATGGAATGGAAAGTATTAAGTCCCACATTGGATTTTATGGGAAAAGTTGTGAGTTTATAAAGGATCACCTTTCCTCAGCTCATAAGCTTCCAAGGAAAATAAGGCTCTCTCTCTTGCACCCAAATGCAGGAGGGGTGCAAACCACGGACCGAATTTGGCTTGACACAAGCTTGGCTTGTGTGCGCCCGCACCTGCGGACACGAATGTTGCTTCGAAACTGGCTAGCCGCGTGGGAGCAAGTTAATTTTTCTTCTTCTCATTTAATCTGTTTAATGGTACTCATTTCTTTAATATTAATTCTTGCATTTAACCTATAAAACGGTTTTTGAGTTAAATGCATGCAATTATGCTAATAGCTCCTCCCTCGTGTATAAATGGGTGGTTTTTGAGACATATTCCACACAACGAAAAACACACACAACTTTCACAAATTTCTCTCTTCTTCTCTAGATTAGCTTGCATCAGTTGGTGATAAAGTTCAATACACAATATTACGTTCGATTTTGAGTAACAACGAAATGCAAAGGTAGATACTCTTCCACCGTTTCATCCCGGAAAACAAATGCTGATAGCAAACCTCAAAGCACAAAGGGAGGCGGCGTAATTGTTTTAAGAAAAATGGTTTAAAACACGAGACTCGGTTTAAATACTGTTAATATATAATTTTTTGGTTTATACTTTGATTGTTATTACTATTTGGCTAACACAATTATCTGCTTCCATTCAATTCACTGTTGGATCACATATATACTTCTTGCTCGATAATTTTTATTGTTCATCCCCATCTTCTCCACAATAATTGAGCTTCAATTCCTAATTATTATTTCCTTTACACAAATCAAAGAACATAAATGGCTGTAGAATCATTTGTGTTTGAAATTGGATGCAATATCTTAGGCAAGTTAGTCACTCTTGCATTTGATGAGATTGGGCTAATATGGGGCATGAAAAGCGAGCTCAGTAGAATTGAATCCACCATAACCACAATCAAATCCGTTCTTCTGGATGCTACTGATCAAAAGAAGAAGAGCTGACAAGTGGAGGACTAGCTTGAAAATGTTCAAGATGTTCTTTACGACATCAGTGACTTACTTAATGACTTCATAGCTGAAGATAAGCGACAAAAGCTAGTGGTGATTAAAGGAAGCAAATGGAAAAAGGTGAGGAACTTCTCCTCATGCTCCAATTTACTTCCATGTCACCATGAATCGAAGATTAGAGAAGATACAGAGCAGCTTGGAAAATATTGATGCTGATAGGAAAAATATTGAGTTTGTTGAACGTGTTCACGATATCCCAGTTGAATACCCATTAAGGGAGCAAACCCATTCTTATGTACATTCATATGATGTTATTAAAAGAGACCATGATAAAAACAGAATCATAGAGCTTCTGTTTAGCGACGTTAACTCCTCCGCATCTAGCAGTACTGTAGAGAATATATCTATTCTTGCTATAGTTGGACATAGGGGGCTTGGGAAAACTACGCTAGCTAAATTGGTTAACTGTAGTGATGCGATTACTTCGAATTTTGAAAAAGAAAAAAAACTATGGATTTGTGTTTTAGAAAAGTTCGATCTAAGAATGATTATTGAGAAAATCATGAATGATGCCACATGTGCAAATCATGCCCACTTAGACTCAACCAATTGCAAGGCTGTCTTTATACTAGTTTGGATTCAAAGAAATTCTTATTCGTCCTCGGCGACATATGGAATGAAGATCAAAAAAAATGGATGAAGTTGAAGGATTTGTTGAATTGCGGTTCCCATGGGAGTAAAATTGCAGTAACTACATGCAAGAAAACTAACGTGAAAATTATGGCCAAATTGGAACATTATGAGTTAAAAGGCCTTTCAGAAGATGAATGCATGTTGATATTTGCCAAATGTGCTTTTAAGGAATCACCACCCAAGGGGACAAGCGTCGAAAACATGGTTTCTCATAGCACGGTATTAATGTTTGCTACTAGTGTGAATATCTCCAGATAATCAATTCCCTGTGTAGCCTTTTGCAACTGAGTTGGCTCTCCAAATCTCAATAATTTACTAAATTAGTGACACCACTGCATCTAGCTCACTGACTTCTTTAACTTCTTAACCGATGACATCAATGGCTCTAAAATCTTAGTTTTAGCATAGGTACCTTCTACATCTAAGGTTCGTAATTACAGACTTTTGCCCCTTCTTCTTTAACCCCTTTTTTTTCTTCTTTTATGCAAAGTACTAATAGAGTGCTGACTTTAGCCTATGCGTCGTTCTCTCTCTCTCTCTAAGTCACCGCTCTATCTATTATTTTGGGTCTTATTATAAGGTTTCACTAAAACTAATCGCAAAAAAATAAAATATGGTACTATACACTATCATATCACGATACATTGAGCATCGTACGATACAATAGTGCGTATTGCGCAATACACCCTCAAACATGTTACAATGTCCAATACATGACACTTTCTCTTTGAGACAATACGTTTGCATCGTACAATATTAACTACAAGCACGATTATTAACTAGCAATGATTATTCATATTTTAAATTTGTGTTTTTACCTGACCACTAATTGTCGTTCTATTTGGGTAATTTTAAAAGCAGCCACAAATTTATGCTTCTTATCCCAATATAAGAAAACTTATCCTCACCCCATTATTTTTCGTAAAAATCTTTAGACTCACCCTAATAGTGGGTTGAGTTTATTGAAACTTACATGATTATGTAAGAGGCATGTTTAGTGATGAAAATTTACCAAACTAATTCATAATGTACATCAACAAAATATACTAGCTAATCTATATTTTGATTTTATAATGGATTGCAATTTGAGATTAAAACTCATATTTAAAATTTTTATTTTAGCTCTAAAAGCAAATTTTAATTTTTGCTATGAACCTAAGAGTTTAAAACTTTAAAGGTTTGTTTGATGAAAACATGGAAAAGAAAAATAAAAATACGTGATTTTTGTGTGAACTTGGAAAATAAGTTGACAAATGTGGTGACATGTAACACCCTGTATTTCATTTTTGAGTTAATCCTTCCATTAAGACTTGTTAAGGCTTAATCTCTGTTAAGGGGTGAATTTCTATTTTGAACCCTTTTTAGTTGATTTGATACTTCTAGCATATCATATTTGGTATATCAAGTTTGCGGGAATGATCGTTTCACAATTCAGATGGTCCAAATTTATATCAGCTCGTGAATGGTGAGTTTTGCCCTTACGCGATTTGTTGTTTTCACTCGACTTTGAGCTATCGTAACTCCTCCATCGCTTATCCAATTTCGATTATGTCCACGTGTACATCTAGGTTTTGATGTATTCTATAACTTTTGTGTTTTGACCGAAAGTTAATTCTTACTTCTTATTGGTCAAATCAGCTCATAAAGTTAGCCAATCGCTAAATCTGGTTGTTCAAAAACGTTATGGCAGAGGGTTGTCCTCAAAAGATTCCTAGGATTGACCAATAAGGAGCAAGGAGTTATGACCAAAATACCAACAGTGTACTTTTTGCCTGTAGTAAGGTCGATCTTACTCATCATATTTTGTTAAGAAATCAGACTAGTGCACTTTTTGCTCGGAGTGGGATCGATCTTACTCATCAGTGCAGGCATATTTTGACTACTTTTAACCTGTTTTTCTCACACCTTATTAACTCAAACCACCCAACTTCAAGCATAAATACTTTCACTCATCCATGGAGAGCTCTAGAGGGTTCTAGAGAGAGAAAATGAGAAAACCTACACACCTTTCATCTCCCTCCAAGATTCAAGCCCTAAAACACCATCCTATGCACTATTCATCATCTTCAACCTTTCTCTTCCTCCATGGCTGCTGGAACTCGGGCTAGGGCTTCATGATTCGGCATCTACGCAACATCATCTCGTGCGTTTGTCCTCTCTAAGGTTGGAACACCAGTACCAAACCCTTAATTTCAAATTATTGTTGTTGCATTAGAGTTTTCTACTCAAAATGAAGATTTCTCATAAAAACCCTAGGTTTGATGTGTGAATGTGGGTTGGGTTTGTTTAAGGCTCAATTGGTGATGCAAAAGGGGATTTTTTTTATTGCGGAGAAGGCCTGGGTTTGTCTTTAGAAAGGGCTTCAGTATGTGTCTGTGGAAAGGGCTTGGGATTTGCCTATAGAAAGGGATTTGGTTCGTGCTTGCTGAAAAGGCTTTGGTTCACCTATAGAAAGGACTTTGGTTCATGCCTGTTGAAAGGGCTTAGAATTTTCCTGTAGAAAGGGCTTTGGTTAAACTCATCATCCCTTCGCAAAGGGCTTCTCAACTCATCGTGCCTCTGTAGAGGGCTTGTGCAAAAATTTGCTCTACGGGATTATGATGTGGTTTGACACTTTGGGGAGGATTCGTGACGTGGTTCAACTCTCTTGGGACGGCATGCAATTGTGTTGTGCTTCTTTGGGAAGGCTTGTGAAGTGATCCGCCTTTCTGGGAGGGCTCGTGAGGTGACTTGCCTTTATGGGAGGACATGCGATTGTGTTGTGCCTCCCTAAGAGGACTTATGAAGTGATTTGCCTCTTTGTGAGAGCATGTGAAGTTATTGTGTTAATATGGAGTGCGTCATTTAGCATTGTGATGGTGATGTGACTAATTATCAAGGTATATACTGGGATACGATGGTGAAGCCTGTTGATGCAACTTAAATAATACGCTTTGATAGATAGCCCAAGTGCAGGCACGCCAAGTTGTATTATAGTCTCGGAAGTCCGAGTGTCGAACCACGGGGATAAGTTAAAAGGGTATGGAATGGATTACGAATTAAAGTGTTTTCTGATTTTGTAAGTTGGATTGGTTGTGAAACAACGGAAATGTAAGACGGTTGTGAAAAATGTTAAGAAAACACTAAGGTAGGTGGAGGTTAGTTATGATTTAAGAGACGGTGATCACTAGCTCATACAAAGATTACAACACTAGGTTTCTCGAGATATGGGGAATGTTGGTGTTTCTCTCAATAGCAAAAGGTGCGACGCTAGGCGACTCATTCCCGGGTTGAAGCTATATCAAGAGAGAGACAAACAACATTCCACCATGGACGAGGTTATCATTCCTACCTCTTAGCTACGGGTGTGAAGCAAGGCAACCCATTCCCAATGAAGCTAATCCGAGATAGGTATGACAAACTCATCATTAAAAGATTTAACATAAAGCAAGTGTAGTAATCTCATGATTTAAAGAATGAATATTATAAAGTGAATCCTAACAATGAAACGGAATGAAGTTTATGGGATAAATTAGTCAACTCATCATTTATCACTTATGGTAGAAAATAAAGAGTCTAAGTATCACATAAAGTGTAAGAAGCACTCAATATATCAATTAATGAATCAAAGATAAGCTAAGCAAATTTATAATCCATCTATGGAGTTTTGAGAACTATTCATAATTTCTATGAAGAGGGAAAAACTCCATGGAGGGGGAAAGAGACTACAAGCTTTCTAGAACCATACAAATATGTTGTATGTTCATTAACAACCAAGAACTAAATATAAAAGGCATATAAAGTCTTAACTTAATATGAAAATACCTAGAAAGCTTGAAATAATAGAAGATATGAAGAAGAAGAAGAAGAAGATTCACAAATATTTATCAAACTTTAAATATGGATTGAGCCATTAATCACCAAAAATCACATCGCAATCAACCTCCGTAACCTTAGTAATAGACTACTCCATAATAGATGCAAAAACAAATATTATAGAAGAAGAAAGCATTCTTACAAATTAAGCACTTACAATGGAGAAATGAAGAACACTCAACAATGAGCTCTAACCTCTCTCTAAAACTCTAAATGTATTAAAAACTAGATAATCCTCTATGTGCTTGATCCCCTAGACTAAGCAAAAGCTAAAGGAGTACAAGAACTAATAAAAAATACAAGGAAAAATATCTAGGAACCAAAACCCACGAAATAAGGCTAAAAGCAGGAGTTGGTGGCTGTCCCCGCCAGGCCATGATCGATCATGGCCAACCCATGATCGATCATGGGGTTCTCTGCCTGAAGACCAATTTGCACCATGATCGATCATGGATTACCCATGATCGATCATGCTTCTAGGAAATTCCTCATATCAGCATTTTGCGAGCTTTTCACTAGCGCTTGATCAATACTTCGAGGGCCATTGCATCCTATGCCTATAAACACATAGAAACACAACAAAAGCACACTTAGCGGGACGATGTTAGATACAAAACTCGCTAAGACACTAATCTTGAGATAAGAAGATAAATAGGCAAAACAAAAGCGACAAACGCGTCAAGCGACTCCCTAAAGAGCTTATTCATGACAATATTATGCGTTTATCAACTCCCCTCAACTTATCTCTTGCTAGTCCCTTAGCAAGACAAAAATACATAATTACAAAAAAACAAATAGTATGCTATACAAAAATATGTTAACTTCTAAGTTCCCAAAGAAGACGAGTTGCATCTCGTGAAGGTTTTCAGAAATGATACCTACAAACATTAGAAGTTTGATCATGATGAATGATGAGAATGAAGAATCAAGTTTCAATTTGCAAAGCAAGAAGCATTACTATCAATTTTCCAGAATGATGGATTTTCGAAGGATCATCTAATTCGCCTATCTCCTTTAGAACACCATCCCATATTCTCCAATGCTCACATACTAGACTTCAATTCAAGTAATTCAATATAAACACAAAGAGACATAATCATTCGAGAAGGAAAAGAGAACTTTTTCAAAAACAAAAGCTCCGAGATTTGTCAATTCTAAGCACTTTCTTTATCTTTTCTTGGAAATTTTTGCTAAATTAGATCAGGGCGGTTTTTATCTCTATGGGGGGCAGCGGTCTCACTTATGAAATTTTCTCAAAATTCTGCTCATTCATTGGAGCTCGAAGGAAGCTATTCACCCTTTCCCATATGGCAACCTATACCCATCCATAATATTAGACAAAGAAACTTAAGATTTAGTCAAGTGAAGCTTTAAGTCAATATTCGGATAAAAGTCATCCAAGTTATCAAAGTGCTATGCTTTTGCCCTCTCATTGGAGAATCTTTTCGAAAGAGCTTCCATTATTTTTGGACAAAAATTCCTCTTCTCTCAATGAAAATAAATCTAAGTGTTATTACCGAATTAGAAACAACCGAAGCAATCTAGCATGTGGAGCAAGAGAATATAACGGGATATGAGACTAAGTGGAGCAAGGCAATTTAGATTATCATTCAAATTCCTATCCAAATCAAAGAATTCATGCCAAAAGCTAATGAAACAATAGTCTTCATCGAACAAAACATCAATCAATCATCAATTTTTAAACTTCTCAAAAAAATTTTGAAACACATCTCTTCTACTCATGGAAATAGGCAATAGCAAGCCAAAACAAAAAGAAATCACAAAACGTAGCGTACCCCCCTCAACTTGAAATAAACATTGTCCTCAATGGAGAGAGAACAAGAAAATGCACGGGCGCTACTTTGGCTTTGCTTTCCATGATACAAAAATAAGAGATAAACAACAACTATACACAAAACGGGTTAAGAATTAGAATTCAAAAGCAAAAACCATAATATTCAACCATTAAAACCAAGTTCTAAAGTTAACATCATGTCTGAAATCTAATACAACCCAAAAGAAATAAAATAAAGCTAAGCATAAATATAAGTACTTAAAGAGTTTCCAGGATTAGCAAATATCATCACATGTCGGGAGGTGGGGGTGGGGGAAAACGAGCATAGAACGCCTCGAACTGCTAGCGTATGAACTCCTGCTGGGTCGCCATCTGAGCTGCAACTCGTGCCTCGACCTGAGCTGCAATATCTGCCTCCAAACGGTCTTGACGCAATACCATTATCTCTACCCTCTCATTTATGCTAGCAAACCCAGTCTGCATCAAAGCAGTCATCTGCTCAAACTGCTCTCTCATGAATTCCCTAGTGTCATCTACCGGCCCAGAGCTTGCCCGTCTTCTCCGCCTTGAGGGCCCTGGGAGATCTGCTCCGGCTTCCTCTGCCACTTCTTCTTCAGACTCATCTTGAGGAGGTGCGGTTGAAGAACTTGGCCGGTTCCTTAATTGACCAGGGGCTCGAGTTTGGGTAGATAGGTTAAGCGGTGCTCGAGGCATTTTCTTCACATCCTCATCTCTCTCAGTTACCCCCACTCGCAAACATACCTTGGTGATCAAAGACCCAAATTTGATTGTTTCATTATGGGCGTCCAAGTCTATGATTCTAGCAATTCGCCCAATGATGTGACGAAGCGAACAACAGCGCTTGTTTGTTGCAATAGCGTATAGCACATACGCTTGAGAAGGGTACAAGTGTTGGGTATGTGAAGTCGGGTCCAAAGCGTTGGCAACTACTAGCCAAAGAGTCCTAAAGGCCTCGAGTATGTTATTCCTATCCAATTGGTTCCCAATCCATTTCCTAGGCTCACCGGCGAGAAATGTGGCTAAAGCATGTGAGAATCCGGACCCGCGCGACCCGAGAGGGGGCAGTCCTCGTTCTCGGTTCTATTTGAAAACGTGTTTTGTAGAGTCGCCAGTTTGTTTTACGAGAAAACAAACAAAAGATCGTACGAAGGATAATTCAAAAACGAACTATCTTTCATACGTTTGAAACCAGAGATTTATTTTGAAAATTTACTTTGCTAGGGTTCGGGAACTACATTACGAATTGGGAAGGTGTTAGGCACCCAATTCGCCCTTTCGGTCTCTTAATGGATCATGTATCTAATTCCTGCTTTAGATATCTTGCAAGTAGTTCGAATAGTTTTCAGAATAGTCCTTTCCGGATAATTTAGTTTAAAACAATACTTTGAAATTAGACTCGAGCTTTGCGAGCGCCTACATATTCATTCGCAGAATGAAATCAGAGTCTCGTAGTTCCTTTCTTTGGAAATTGTTTTGTATTTTTTTTTGTTTTGAAAGCGTGTCAAAACGGGTTTTAGTTTTCTTGTAAGATTTAGAAAGGATTTATTTTGAAAGTAGTGAACTTCTTTGCAAGTTATCTAATTTCTGTATTAAAACTAATATTTAAATGCGGTATTGAAATTAAGGAGGGATGTAGAAAATATACCTGATGCGCTTGACGAAGAAAGATTACTTGCTTTGATTGCTCCTTGCTTACTTCCTTCTCTCTCTAAGACTTTCTCTCTCTAGAACCTTCTCTCTTTAATTCTCTCTCTCTAGAATTTCTCTAAAATGACTCTCTGATAATTTTGACAAAGTTCCTACTTACTAAAAAATACTATTGAGTGTTGATGTCTTCAAATGAAAGCCCAAGGGTCCTATTTATAGCAAAAATCTCGCCAAAAAATGCTCCAAAAGAGGCCAACCGCAGGGGGTAGCCGCAGGGCGTGCGGCTGGGAGCGTGCGGTTGGGGGTAGCCGCAGGGCATGCGGCTGGGGCGTGCGGCTGGGGCAACAAAGGTAATATCAAACTCCTCACGCGGCCGGAATTGGAGTCTTTCCTAACGGTCTTCTATATGCATGATGACTCAACACTCAATGCAAGATGCTCGTTTTATAAGAAAACCAGTATTCGCACGAGAGTCGTGGATTGGGGTGTTCACAAGCATTAGCCGTTGGCTCTACAGAAGGGGTACCATCCGAATAAGGGAGGTCATGAGCATTGGGTGGTAAGGCCGGGATTCCCGTAATCTCACTCAACACCTCGAGGTTAAAATGAACCATCTTGCCTCGAACATGAGCAACATATCTATATGATGTATTTGGAACTTGAATTAAACTTGCAACAAATTCACGACAAATGGTGAGGTTACATTGAGTACCTTGTTCACGCAAGTAATTAATCCACTCCGGAGATCGCTCAAACATTGCTCGTTGAGGGAAATCGTCCAGCGTACCGATGTAGACCGGCCTCTCAATCACTACCGTCCTCGTCTTGAAAGCATAATTCCACCATTCGAATTCTTGGCGGCTTCGAAAACCGCGGTAGCCACCCCTTGCGGCTTGAATTTCAAGTGGCTTAGTGGGAGGGTTAGAGGAAGCCATAAGAGAGTAATATGCTTTAGAGGAGGGTGAGATGAGAAATTTTGAGATTTGATTTGATAGGGCACAAAATTGGTGAGGAGAGAGGAAAAAGGGGGATTTTTGGATGGGTTTGATGATTGAGGTTTGAAATTGGAAGATTTGATGGTTGATTCTAGGTTGGGAAGGTTGGAAATGGTGTTTAGGGAAGGTTTTGGATCAATGGGGGAAGAGGGGCTAGGGTTTGGAGAGGATTTGGGAGAAGGAGAAGTGAGAAAAGGGGGTTTAGAAACGGCTCCCCTGTTTTATTACCGGACCATGATCGATCATGGTTAACCCATGATCGATCATGGGTCATTCTGCCCAACTGAGAATTTGTACAATGATCGATCATGGGGTGACCATGATCGATCATGCTGCCTTCTGCCTTAGTGCCTCCTCTTCCGTGATCGATCATGTAATCCTATGATCGATCATGCCATATGCTGCCTGAGAAAAAATTTCCACCATGATCGATCATGGACCAATCTGCCAGAAAAAATTTATTTGCCCTCTTTGCACCAAAACACCTTACTGCTCCCCTCAACTTGATCCGTTCAGACTTAATGACAACCGATTCTCCGATGACGATTCCTGAAACTCAAAAACACTAACAAAAACATTATTTACAAAATCGACCCATGCCTTTTAGGCATAAGTCGGGTCTTCGAGAGGGGTGGACTCCTCTCGAATTGGGAATTCCAAAAACGGCTTAAGACGTTGTCCATTCACCTTGAAAATGTAGCCGGTTTTGGGATCCTCAACATTCACAGCCCCAAAAAAAAATACATGACGGACGATGTAGGGACCGGTCCAACGAGACTTTAACTTTCCCTGGAAGAGATGCATACGAGTATCATAAACAAGAACTTTGTGCCCAAGTTTGAATTCTTTTCTCAAAATAGATTTATCATGAAAAATTTTGGCACGTTCCTTGCTTATCTTTGCATTGTCATAAGCATCTCTTCTTAATTCCTCGATTTCATCAATTTGTAACTTACGGTTAAGCCCGGCTTTTTCGAGATCACAATTAACCATCTTCGTTGCCCAGTATGATTTGTGTTCCAACTCTACTGGTAAATGACATGGTTTTTCATACACAATGCGATAAGGAGACATATCTAGAGTTGTTTTATACGCAGTACGGTAAGCCCAAAGTGCATCGGTCAGTCTTAACGACCAATCCTTGCGATTCGGGTTTACCGTTTTCTCTAGAATTTGTTTGATCTCCCTATTTGCCAACTCGGCTTGACAATTAGTTTGAGGGTGATAAGCGAGCGATACTTTGTGGTTTACACCATACTTTTGCATTAATGATTGAAATGGTTTGTTGCAAAAGTGAGTACCGCCATCGCTTATTATTGCCTTAGGAGTGCCAAAACGTGCAAGAATGTGTTCTTTCAGAAATCGAATCACCACTTTGTGATCATTTTTCTTGCACGCTTGGGCTTCCACCCATTTTGAAACAAAATCTACGGCAACTAAAATGTAAAGATTATCGTAGGAGGATGGGAACGGTCCCATGAAGTCGATGCCCTAGCAATCGAAGATTTCAATCATCAGAATGGGATTGAGTGGCATCATGTTCCTCTTGGAAATCCCCCCAAGCATTTGGCATCTTTGGCATGCCTTGCAAAAACGTTGTGCATCCTTAAAGAGCGACGGCCAATACAATCCACTTTGTAAAATCTTCGCGGTGGTCTTTTTTGCCGAGAAGTGTCCTCCGCAAGCCTCAGAATGACAGAAGGATAGAGCTCTCTCCACTTCTTCCTCTGGGATGCACTGCCGGATAATCTGATCCGCACAATACTTAAACAGGTACGGTTCATCCCAGTTGAATCAACCCACTTTGCTCAAAACCTTTTTCTGTCTTGTGCGCCCCATGACTTTGGTATCTTGTCAGTTACAAGATAGTTTACAATGTTTGCATACCATGGGAGTGTTGAGATTGCCAACAATTGCTCATCCGGGAATGAATCTTGGATCGGACTTTCTTCAATGTTGTTCGTAAAAGTGAGTCGAGACAGATGATCGGCCACCACATTCTCGACTCTCTTTTTGTCCTTGATGCTTAAATGGAATTCTTGCAATAAGAGTATCCACCTCAAAAGCCGCAGCTTGGCATCTTTCTTTGTGAATAGGTACTTCAACGCCGCGTGATTCGTGAAAATCACAATTGGCGATCCTATCAGATAGGATCGGAACTTGTCTAGGGCGAAGACAATTGCTAGAAACTCTTTCTCTGTCGTGGTGTAGTTCATTTGCGCATCATTCAAGGTCCTACTTGCATAATATATCACACCCGGTTTCTTGTCTTTCCGTTGACCAAGAACCACTCCCACCGCATAGTCACTTGCGTCGCACAAGAGCTCGAATGGCAAGCTCCAGTCCGGTGTCTGCATAATCGGCGCAGTTGTAAGCATATGCTTTAGAGAGACGAAGGCTTCCTCGCACTTGACACCCCACTCAAAGGGTGCATCCTTGAGAAGTAGATTACACATCGGCTTGGAAATGGAACTGAAGTTCTTGATAAACCTCCTATAAAACCTTGCGCGTCTTAGAAAGGATCGGACATCTTTGACATTCTTGGGTGTAGGAAGTTTGGCAATCAACTCGATTTTTGCTTTATCCACTTCAATTCCTTCTGACGAAATGATGTGCCCCAAAACAATTCCCTTGGTAACCATAAAATGGCACTTCTCCCAATTCAATACCAATTATTTTTCCACGCATCTTCCCAAGACCTGTTCCAGGTTAGTCAAGCAATTGTCGAATGACTTACCATAGACGGTAAAGTCATCCATAAAAACTTCCAAAGTCCTTTCCACCATATCACTAAAAATACTTAGCATACACCGTTGGAAAGTGGCCGGTGCATTACATAGACCAAAGGGCATTCTTCGATAAGCGAAGGTGCCAAAAGGACATGTAAAGGTGGTTTTTTCTTGATCATCTAGGTCAATCTCAATTTGATTGTACCCGGAAAAACCATCTAGGAAAGAGTAATATTCATGGCCCGCTACCCTCTCTAGAGTTTGATCCAAAAAGGGGAGGGGGAAATGATCTTTACGAATAGCCTCATTGAGTTTATGGTAGTCAATACACATTCGCCACCCGGTGGTGACTCTTTGCGAAATCAACTCGTTTGATTCGTTCTTAACTATCGTAAGACCCAATTTTTTCGGTACCACTTGAGTTGGACTAACCCATTTACTATCCGAGATCGAATAGATGATCTTTGCATCCAACAATTTCAACACCTCGTTCTTAACCACTTCTTGCATGTTAGGATTCAATCAGCGTTGAAATTGCCTTGATGTTTTTGCCCCATCTTCTAAATGAATTTTATGCTTACAAATCAAAGGGCTTATTCCTCGGAGGTCGGCAAGAGTCCAACCAAAAGCTTTTTTGTATTTACCAAGCAAATTAACCAAACTTACCTTTTGGTCATCCGAGAGATCGGACGAAATGATGACGGGGTAAGTGTCTGAAGCTCCTAAAAAGGCATACTTCAAGTTGCTAGGCAATAGCTTGAGATCCATTTGTCCTTCAAGCTTTTTGGTGGGAGATTGTGTGTTTTCTTCTTTTTCCGAGAATTCAACCTGTTTGTCAGACAAAGAAAACACTTGCATACAATCCTCGGGGTCATCAGAAGTGGTTAGATAACCTTCCGTTGACTCCGATTCGAAATTTGCCACAAAGTGGTCTTGGATACATGACTCTATCATGTTCACGTGTTCGCTTTCCTCTTCATCATCGTCATCTTGTTTATTGCTCAAAGAGAACACGTTTAGCTCAAGAGTCATGTTTCCAAAAGTTAACTTCACGATTCCGTTCTTCCAATTTATTATAGCATTAGAAGTGGCAAGAAATGGTCGTCCGAGGATAACCGGAATCTCGTTAGCAGGATTTGACACTGGTTGCATGTCGAGGATGATAAAATCAACCGAAAAATAGAACTTGTCGACTTGGACAAGTACATCCTCGACTATCCCTCTCGGGATCTTTATGGATCGGTCCACCAATTGAATAGTAACCCTCGTGGGTTTTAACTCACCTAACCCCAATTGTTGATATACCGAATATGGGAGCACATTCACGCTTGCTCCCAAATCTAACAAAGAATTTTTAATCCTACAATTTCCTATGACACACGAAATTATGGGACAACCGGGGTCTTTGAACTTGGGGGCTCTCGTGCCTTGCATGAGGGAGCTCACTTGCTCCGCCATAAAGGCCTTTTTCTTGACATTCAACCTTCGTTTGGTAGTACATAAGTCCTTGAGGAACTTAGCGTACGAAGGTATTTGCTTGACCACGTCAAGCAATGGAATGTTGATTTTCACTTGCCTAAAGACATCCAAGATCTCGGTGTTAGACTTGGATGGTTGGTTCAATCTCTCCGAAAATGGGACTTTGATCCCATTTTTTATTTTTTCGAGATCCTCCTTTCCTTGTCTCTCTTCCTCTCTCTTCTTTTCTTCACTCACAACCTTCTCAACACCCGAAGGCTCAACTATGTCCGCCACCTTGGGGGTTTTAGGAACAATAGTCTTGTCTACCTCCTTCCCACTCCTCAGGATCGTGATAGATTTGAGTTCTTTTATCTTGGTGCTAGACTCTCCTCCCTCTATGACTTGAACTTGCCCTCTAGGATTAACTAAAGGTTGAGAGGGGAATTTTCCCTTCTCTTGGGTAGCTAGGGCGGTGGTGAGTTTAGACATTTGAGTTTTTAACTCACCTACATCACGATCCGTTTTGTCCATAAATGACCTCAACAAAGCTTCCAAGTTTTGGTTGGGATTTTGATTCTGAGGTGGAACAAAAGAGTTTTGAGGTTGTTGTTGCCTTTGGTTCTGATGATATTGGTTGTGGTTCTGACTTTGATTTCCTCCCCAACTGAAATTGGGGTGATTCTTCCATCCCTCATTGTACCTTTGAGAGTAGGGATCATTTTGGTTACGATTTTGGTTGTACTGGTGTAAAGCATTGACTTGGGCGGGATTTTTGAGGACTTCCCGAAAAGCGGGAATGGTAGGACAATCCTCGGTAGTGTGTCTTGAATTTTCGCAAATGACACATAACTGACTCGAGGATACTACGTTGACCTCCTTAAGCTTACTTGCTTCTATTGCCTCTACTTTCTTAGACAATTGGAATAACCTCGCACCCATGTCATCCTCATTGGACATTTGGTACAACCCACCCCTTCCTTGAGTTTTGGCTTTGGGTTCCTCGGAATAGGTGTTCCAATTTTGAGCACCTTCCGCTAATTCATTAAAATACAATAAAGCCTCATCGGGATTCTTACTCAAGAATTGACCATTACACATGGTCTCAACAAACGTACGCATATCGGGGGTGAGAGATTCATAGAAGAAAATAACAAGGCTCCACGTTTCGTGACCATGGTGAGGGCATGTGTTTAGAAGTTCCTTGTATCTTTCCTAACACTTATAAAAAGTTTCATTTTCTTTTGGCGAAAAATTAGATATCGCCCTTCTTAAAGCATTGGTTCTATGAACGGGAAAGAATTTTTTTAGAAATTCTGCTTGAAGCTCTTGCCAAGACCGAATTGATTGCGGTCTTTGAGCATTTAACCAAATTTTTCCTTTGTCTTTTAGGGAGAAAGGGAAGAGTTTTAAACGCATGACATCCTCGTTAACATTTGCCTCACGAAATATGGAGCAGACTTCTTCAAAGTCTTTCAAATGCAAGTATGGGTTTTCCGACTCCATACCATGAAAGGAAGGGATATGTTAAAGTATACCTGGTTTGAACGAGAACGCACCGGCTTGGCCGGCCGGAAGGACAATGCATGAATTCGATGTTGCCCGAGGCGGTTGAAGGTAATCCCTCATGGTCCTAACAGGAGGAACATTGTTGGCACCTTCCCCTTCATTATCACTCTCGTGATCCGGAGCCCTTCCTTGATTTGCCATTCTTGGCGAAGGAGGAGGGCTTATTCTTGACGATTGAGGAGGGCTTATTCGAATGTCCACGAACAGTTGCCCTTGCATGGGCTTGGAAAACAATTCGAATAGCTCCTTGGAAAATCTACAAAATCAAACAAAAATAAGGGAGAAAAATAAATTAATTAAATGGAATGGTAGGACAATCCTCGGTAGTGTGTCCTGAATTTTTGCAAATGACACACAACTGACTCGAGGATACTACATTGACCTCCTTAAGCTTACTTGCTTCCATTGCCTCTACTTTCTTAGACAATTGGAATAACCTCACACCCATCTCATCCTCATTGGACACTTGGTACAACCCACCCCTTCCCTGAGTTCTGGCTTTAGGTTCCTCGGAATAGGTGTTCCAATTTTTAGCACATTCCGCTAATTCATCAAAATATAATAAAGCCTCCTCGGGATTCTTACTCAAGAATTGACCATTACACATGGTCTCAAAAAACGTACGCATCTCAGGGGTGAGAGATTCATAGAAAAAACTAACAAGGCTCCACGTTTCGTGACCATGGTGAGGGCATGAGTTTAAAAGTTCCTTGAATCTATCCCAACATTTATAAAAGCTTTCATGTTCTTTTGGTGAAAAATTTGATATCGCCCTTCTCAAAGCGTTGGTTCTATGAACAGGAAAGAATTTTTTTAGAAACTCTGCTTGAAGCTCTTGCCAAGACCGAATTGATTGCGGTCTTTGAGCATTTAGCCAAATTTTTCCTTTATCTTTTAGAGAGAAAGGGAAGAGTTTTAAACGTATGACATCCTCATTGACATTTGCCTCACGAAATGTGGAGCACACTTCTTCAAAGTCTTTCAAATGCAAGTATGGGTTTTCCGACTCCATACCATGAAAGGAAGGGATATGTTGAAGCATACCTGGTTTGAACGAGAACGCTCCGGCTTGGCCGGCTGGAAGGACAATGCATGAATTCGATGTTGCCCGAGGCGGTTGGAGGTAGTCCCTCATTGTCCTAATAGGAGGAACATTGTTGGTACCTTCTCCTTCATTATCACTCTCGTGATCCGCAGCCCTTCCTTGATTTGCCATTCTTGGCGAAGGAGGAGGGCTTACTCTTGGCGAACGAGGAGGGCTTATTCGAATGTCCACGAACAGTTGCCCTTGCATGAGCTTGGGAAACAGTTCGAATAGCTCCTTGGGAAATCTACAAAATCAAACAAAAATAAGGAAGAAAAATAAATTAATGAAATGGAGAGATACTCACAGAGAATGGTTTTATACAAAACCCGAGATCCGCCTTTTGCCTTATCCCCGGCAACGGCGCCAAAAACTTGACGCAACTTAAATAATGAGCTTTGATAGATAGCCCAAGTGCAGGCATGCCAAGTTGTATTATAGTCTCGGAAGTCCCAGTGTCGAACCACAGGGATAAGTTAAAAGGGTATGGAATGGATTACGGATTAAAGTGTTTTCTGATTTTGTAAGTTGGATTGGTTGTGAAACAACGAAAATGTAAGACGGTTGTGAAAATTGTTAAGAAAGCACTAAGGTAGGTGGAGGTTAGTTACGATTTAAGAGACGGTGATCACTAGCTCATACAAAGATTACAACACTTGGTTTCTCGAGATATGGGGAATGTTGGTGTTTCTCTCAATAGCAAAGGGTGCGACGCTAGGCGACTCATTCCCGGGTTGAAGCTATATCAAGAGAGAGACAAACAACATTCCACCACGGACGAGGTTATCATTCCTACCTCTTAGCTATGGGTGTGAAGCAAGGCAACCCATTCCCAATGAAGCTAATCCGAGATAGGTATGACAAACTCATCATTAAAAGATTTAACATAAAGCAAGTGTAGTAATCTCATGATTTAAAGAATGAAAATTATAAAGTGAATCCTAACAATGAAACGGAATGAAGTTTATGGGATAAATTAGTCAACTCATCATTTATCACTTATGGTAGAAAATAAAGAGTCTAAGTATCACATAAAGTGTAAGAAGCACTCAATATATCAATAAATGAATCAAAGATAAGCTAAACAAATTTATAATCCATCTATGGAGTTTTGAGAACTATTCATAATTTCTATGAAGAGGGAAAAACTCCATGGATGGGGGAAAGAGACTACAAGCTTTCTAGAACCATATAAATATGTTGTATGTTCATTAACAACCAAGAACTAAATATACAAGGCATATAGAGTCTTAACTTAATACGAAAATACCTAGAAAGCTCGAAATAATGGAAGATATGAAGAAGAAGAAGAAGATTCACAAATATTTATCAAACTTTAAATATGGATTGAGCCATTAATCACCAAAAATCATATCGCAATCAACCTCCGTAAACTTAGTAATAGACTACTCCATAATAGATGCAAAAACAAATATTATAGAAGAAGAAAGCATTCTTACAAATTAAGCACTTACAATGGAGAAATGAAGAACACTCAACAATGAGCTCTCACGTCTCTCTAAAACTCTAAATGTATTAAAAACTAGATAATCCTCTATGTCCTTGATCCCCTAGACTAAACAAAAGCTAAAGGAGTACAAGAACTAATAAAAAATAAAAGGAAAAATATCTAGGAACCAAAACCCACCAAATAAGGCTAAAAGCAGGAGTTGGTGGCTGTCCCCGCCAGGCCATGATCGATCATGGCCAACCCATGATCGATCATGGGGTTCTCTGCCTGAAGACCAATTTGCACCATGATCGATCATGGGTTACCCATGATCGATCATGCTTCTGGGAAATTCCTCATATCAGCATTTTGCGAGCTTTTCACTAGCGCTTAATCAATACTTCGAGGGCCATTGCATCCTATGCCTATAAACACATAGAAACACAACAAAAGCACACCTAGCGGGACGATGTTAGATACAAAACTCGCTAAGATACTAATCTTGAGATAAGAAGATAAATAGGCAAAACAAAAGCGACAAACGCGTCAAGCGACTCCCTAAAGAACTTATTCATGACAATATTGTGCATTTATCACCTGTCTGGTAGGTTGTGGAGCCTAGTGCTTATATGTTCTTGGACCAGTGTGTGGTGCACTTATGCAAGTGTTCATATGTATGCACTATGCAAATGCTTATGCCATGCTTTCCTAAATTTCAGGTATTCGCATACTTCTTGAATCATTACACCATCATTTTGAAAACTTGGTTTTAAAAAGGTCGTGAATCTTAAGTTGCTTGATTTATGATGTATGTTATGCTTACTTGAATTTATCTAAATACAAATGTTTGCATGTAAGACCGATAATTTTTCGAGAACATAGCAACACTAAAAAGGCAAAAAATTAATTTTTGGTCAATTAGTGAGTGAGTGCAAGGTGATATCGGTCACAAGAGAAATGACATGCTTCCATCTTGGGATTCTGCGTTATGATTTTGTCTTGATAAGTTACTTTCTACTTCTTGATTCTTAGGCCTATCAAAATCCATTCGCGTTGCTGTTTCTGCTCATACCCTCAATCTCAAGAGAATTATCGATGTTCTACATTTTTATGAGTGGGTGTGGATTGTTCGGGCGCCTTTAGTTGCTAACCAACTAATTTCATTGACTTGATTCCACCTTCAGAGGTGGAATTTTTGGTTTTACTTATGGGGTGACCATGGGGTCTTGATGGTGTGGGTAGAGTACCCTCAGTGTGAATGATGAATGGAAAGGCTAATCTTTGGAGAGCTGTTTGAGTTTTCTTGTCGACACCCTCAGTACATATTTCCTCGACACCCTTAATGTGTGTGAATGATGATGGTGGGGCTAATCTTTGAGGAGCTGTTGGAATCTTCTTGTCGACATCCTTAGTTCATGTTTCCTCGGCACCCTCAACACCTTGGCCCCCACAGTGTATACACCCTCAGCATCAGCATTTTAATGTGGCTCCATGCTCATTGCTTTAGTTTCGCTGCCCGGGTCTTTTTAGGAATATTATTGAGTTTAAGCAGAGGCAATCATAAATTAAAGATATTTAAAAGAAATTATTCTATTTTAATAATTAAATGAATGGGTACATTGATAAGAAATTTTCCATTCTACCCTTAACCCTTACAAATTTGCTCCCTTTCTCTCTCAATTCCCCATATCTCTAAGATGGTTCAAGTAAACTAGATCAATGGTGTTTGTCTCTGTTTAGGGCTTCTTTCATTTATTATTTAGTGCATCAACGGGGCGTAATCTTCTTAGAATCAATCAAGTCTTGGATAGCATGCTTCAAGGCAAAGAAATTATCAGTGTTATGTGAAAATCCTTGGTGACAAGTGCAGCGTTCATTGGCATTCCATCTAGGGGGAGCTGGGTTGGGGGGTGCACGAGGAGCTAGCAGTTGTAGAATACCATCAACTTGTAGCGTGGCTAAAGCCAGAGTTAGTGAAGTCAATAGCATGAAAAGGGGCGATCCTTCTTTATATTGTTCTGCTTTTTCAGCCTTTGCTCTTGTGGATAATGGAAACTAGTTTGTCGATAAGGACTCAAGCTTTGGTAAAATCAGACTTGATTGATGGCCGGGGTGATCTTTTCATTTTGAGAAGAGACTTTATCAGCCTCAGCAGCTTGGGCAAGTTCTTCCTCAGTCTCATTAGCTACATGCATCAGGGCCTTGTCTCGGTCGAAGTATTGGTGACTCATGCTGCTTCGATCTCAGGTTTGAAATTCTTGACAATTATTCCCAATTGCTTTTCCTCAGGCATTCTATCGACCAATTGAGATGCTAACTCCCTTCAATGAGTGATGAAGTCAATGACGTTCTCGTCTTTTCTCTGTTTCGTCACCTCAAGATTCTTACGAGTAACTTTGAGCTCCTCATTGGACTTATAATGTTCCATGAACTCCTTCACTATACTTTTCTAGTCGGCTACCCGGTGCTTTTCTAAACTCAAAAACCAACTGTGGACTGGTCCGGTGAGAGTCTGGTGGAAACCTTGGGACAAATAATCCTCCTTTAATCTATACAATTGCATGGTTCGAACATAGGCTCTGAGGTGCAGGTGGGGTGGAGTATTCCTAGAGAACTTTTTTATATGAGGGAGTTTGAAACCAATTGGTAAACAAGCATCTGGGTAAAGAAACAGGTTTTGGAGATCCATAATGTCATCTGCCTTTTCGACCACCCTCTGGTTTAGAGCTTTCATATGATCTTTAAGTGTGGTAATGGCCTAATTGTTTTTAGCCCAATTGATGGCATTCTTAGGGTATTGGCCTTGGTTTGGATCTACATCGGGGATGGCTTGTGGATTATGGTTTGGAAGGGATTGGTTATGTTCAGGGTTCGGCCAGGCAGCTTCGGGATCTTGCGCCGATGGTACATCGACGTGGGCAGGGGCTACAAGAGGTGGGGGGTTAATGTTGGGGAGGCGAATGTTAGGTGGAGCTACTGGGCCTCGGGTTTGGTTGTCTTTGTCTAGGTATGGACTTTTATTGGGTTGGTTTGGTTCAATAGGTGCTCTGGCAGTGATTATGGCACAAGACGGGCTTGGGTGACCGCTTGGTGATTCTTCATGATGGCTACTAATTGAGTCAGGTCCTGGATTAGATGGTAGAGATATTCCAGGGTTAAGGCACCACCTTCAGTTTGTGGGAGAATGGGACCAAGCGGCGGATCCGCTGCACGAGAGTCTTTGCTATGATTACCCTCAGTATTTTTGACCCCAGCTTGATCGATTAGTAACTCGGTGTTGCGACAAGAAGGCATGATCGATGGTGAGTCTGATCTCGTGAATCGTCTGATTTGATCTTTAATAGCTAACCAGTGCTATTAGTAGATAATCTGAGTAGCGTGAAGAATAGGGAGAAATAAATCGGGGATTAACTGGGAAATCAATATTTTGCCATGGGTTGCATAATTCTCAGAAAATTATGACTCGGTAGAAAAATAAAATTGAAAATCATTTTTTGGTATTTAGGTTAAAACAGACCTACAGCAACAACTTGAGAGCCCCATGGACAAGTTTAAGGAAGGAATATACATTCCTGGATTGCCCTTATAACCTTCTGGTTTTGAAAATTATTTTGAAAACTTATTTTGGGAAACAACTCATTTTCGAAAAACATTTCGGAAAACATTTTGAAAATTGGGAAGTTCTCTCTTTTTAGATTGCTTTTCATGGAAATAGTGACAGGGAAATTCACACTAATGGTTGTAAGTGAGGAATTTCTACGGGCGGAGGTTGAACAGCCTCCGACCGTACTTTCCAAACGAAAAGTTGGTGTATATGACAAGGCATTTTGTTCATTAATCTCACGACTGACGGTCAGGAAATCATGCAGAAATTTATGTGTACTAGGCTGATACATCTTATATGCAAGCGTGGTTTGGTGGGTAAAGTTTAGACCCCTTCCTACTTGGCTAGGTCTTTCTATATACCCCAAGGGCAAGTAAGTGCAATGACCTTTTGATATACGTCCCGAGTACGTGAGTGTTCTCGTCACTTGATATACCTCAGTTGGTACTTAGCTAAGGAGAGTGAAAATAAGAGCTTTCGATTTATGTTGACCCAGACGAGCCAACTCTCTACTCACTAAGCATTATTTTCGGGTTGGATTGGGTAATTTCACACTCACAATAATGAATGATAATAGTGTGTGCGTGTAGAATAACAATTATGGAGGTATATAATGAAGAGTGCTTTAGGGTTTGTTCGAGTATTTTCAAATTTTATTTATGAAAATATTTTCCTCAAACAATAATTTTTTTTTAAAAAAAAGGAAAACAGGGTATCCACCTAAATCGCATCTATGTCATCCTAGAACTAAGGCTAAGAGGAAAAATACGCAAATAGACCGAAACGATTATCGCATATTCTACTTTTGTTTAGAGTCAAATCCTCTTAAAATCCCCAATAGAGTCGCTACTGTGAGAACCCATGTTTTCGACGCCGGATCCCATTGCAGCGATTCCTTTGATTTTTCGGTTAATTTGGAAAAATAAGGTTATTTTTATAAAACTTTAGAAAATATGTTGATTTAAAGAAAAATTCAGAGTTGCCAATTTGTTTCACTAAATAAACAAAAGTATGTGTAAAAGAGAAGTATTTATGAATTAAATGTTCCTTTAAACACAATTATTGCGAAACCAGATAATTTAAAGGTTCGGGGATTAAGTTACGAATCGGGAAGGTGTTAGCACCCAATTCACCCTTTCGGTCTCTAAGTAGAATATGCGTGTAGTTATAATCAATTATTGGCATGTTTACTGATATTATCGCACATTAGTCCTTAATTTTGAGAAAACCAGGATTTTGGGGTGGGGATTGAAGACATATGCTTCGTACTTCGCCTTGACAATTTTAGAAATTTTTGTGTGTGTGTGTGTCTTTTGATAATGATAGATAACAAAACAGGTGTTTTTAACAAAATTTAGGACTTTTCGGAAGCTAATTCTATTTGGAATTGAATATCCGGTAATCCTCAAGATTTGTTCATCAAATAATTTCTCACAATTCAATTTGTTAAATTGGCATATGACGAATCCAAAACTCTCATATTGGATATTTAGCTAAGTATCGCGATTTACGAATTAAACTAGATACAACTGCTAATTAATTCTTTAGTTGATTGAGACAGATAAACCGGTAATTAACTGATAAAAATTTATGTCCAAAAAATAATTTTAACTCATTCCACACCTTTGTTTTTCAAAATAAAGCTCAAATATAAAATTTGGGCTGATTTGGAGATAAAATGGATATACATATTAATTAATTGCTCAGCAAATTGAGATTGACAAGCCAGTAATTAGCTGATAAAAATTAATATTTAAAAAAGTATTTTAACTCATTCCACACCTTTGGTATTGAAAACAAAGCTCAAATAAAAAATTTGGACTGATTTGGAGATAAACAGCAGTGTCTACGAGCGATTAATTGAAAATAATACGAATAAAAAACAAATTCGGATCGCAACGAAAATTACTTGAGAGCTTCAAAAATGAAAGTGGAGAATTTTGGAGTATATTTCCAAAAGTTCCAGCCTTGATTGATGCCTAAAAAGTGGAGAAATATGGGGGGTTTTAAAGCTAGAGGAGAGAGAAAAAGAGCATCTATCGTGTAGACAAATGGACATGTATCCACACAGTAAATGGACATGTGTCTACACGACAAATGGCCATTTGTCGCGTAGACAGATGGTCCAATCAAGTGTCTACACGACAAATCCTAATTTTTCTCACCGATTTTTGCTATTCCGACCAAACGGTGTACTATATTAATCTGATTTTTTAGTATGTTGTTACCCATGATAAAACCCATCTACTAACCAAATTTAAGAATTTTTGGACATCGGGAAGGCCTTTGTTTGATTTTTCGAGATAAATTTCCGGTTTTCTGAATTCACAAAGATCCAGCTGTCGGAATGAGCTGATTTTTGAATATGTTTCTCCTTGTGGAACCACCTAATAACCTTAAAATTTTGAGGATGATCAGGAATCAGGAGTTATCATTTTCATTTTCTCAGGAGATTTGACGGCTCCCAGTTTTGGCAGTCTCCGGTAATTCTTATAACTCTCTGTCTGAGGGCTCTTTTTGACTCGTTCTTCAACCTGTATCACATGCAAAGCATATATATGCATCCATGAATGCATGTGCATGTATATGTATTCATTTTCTTAGAGTTTGGAATTATTGCGAGGGTCGAAAAATGAAGTGTTCACATACCCACATTGTAGCTAAGAGTATGAACTAGGCTTACGGGGACTTCAAGATTGGTGATTGGATTCGAGTTGGTTATGGGTTATAAGAGGTAGTTATGCATAGATATGCCCGTAATTTCTAGCGTAAAACATTATCCTCGTATTTGCACTAAGAACCCATTTTCTTGTTGCATGTCCAACCTAAGAATTGGGAATTTTGGAGATTGTGCACATAATGAATGTTGAATTGTGGGTTGTAAATGGTAGAAACACATACATATGATGTTAATAAAAAGTGTATAACCTTATCCATGTGTTTGCCTTAAAAACCACAAAGGAGATACCATAAGTAGTTATTTGGGTGTCTTGCGTCCCATGTAGATGACTTTTAATGCTAGTGATGAGTACGCCACTTAGATACATTCTAATAGTGTGAGATACATAAATTGTGGGGCATTGATTGCCGTGGCCTTGTGTATGTGAAGCTAAGGGGTACCTTAAACCTATTAGTTGGGCGAGAATAAGAACCTATTCATAACTCGATAATATGACTTAGGAATTATTATATAGCATCAACGGCCTTAGTTTCGTACACATGATGCACGATGAAACATAAAGCACTCGTAATGAAACGGTTAGCCGTAATACTTGAATAATGACTAGACGATGAGCTTATGGATTATAAGGGTGACAACAACGCTTACAGTGATGACAAAATATGATTAATAAATAATGGGTTGTGATGTATAGTATTGTATTTGTATATGTGATTATCCATATGTATGATTAATGGTTGTGATTGTAATTGTCCTTGGTGGACATTGTATCATATGTATATACAAATGAGTGATTGTTGGATCTTATGCGGATTTATAAATATTGATTGCAGGACGATGTAGTCCTTGGGAAAACCAGGTTGGTCTCTAAAGGTTGGGGCCATAAGATGGCCCACAGTGCTCCTGGGTGAAAGACCTAAAACAGTGCCCAAAAAACTAACGTGTAGGCCCTGCTGCCGTGTGGGTGCACCTGAGGGCAAGACCACGAAATGCAAACCTTGTGAAACAAACGTGTAGGCCCTGCTACCACGTGGGTGCGCATGAGGGCAAAAACGTACAATGCAAACTCGGTAAAACTAATATGTAGGCACTGCATGTTGGATGGGTGCGCCTGCGGGCAAGACCACGAAATGCAGACTTGGTGAAACTAACGTGTAGGCACTGCATGTTGGATGGGTGCGCTTGAGGGAAAGACCATAAAATGCATACCCGGTTGTACAATTGGTCAGTTACAAGATATTCAAAAATTAACGTGTAGGCCCTACATGCCGGATGGGTGCGCTTGAGGCAAGACCACGAAATGCAGACCTGTTTTCATGTACTTATGGCACACTTTTATACGGTTGTTACTATTGTTGTCATTACTATTGTAAGATATCTGTGTTGTATATATAATGCCTCGAATAAGCTGTATATTAAGTAAAAACAATGCGAACACTTGTCAAACAGAACATCGTACACATAGGAAAAACTTAGTGGTAAAGCCTATTAGATGGTTAAGTATGGAAAACATAATGTATTATAATTAAAGAGAAAATAATGATTACTTAGCCAATAGCTACAACTTACGGTATAGGTACCGAATAGTAGTAATAGAGAATGGAATTACACTTGAGAGTGATTCCACGTGTCATGACGAACCTTAGGAAGTTAGAGCTGGATACGAGGTGACTTTAGACTAGCGATCCACTCATGTTATGGAAATTCCCAAGGGGTCTATTTCACAAGACAGTTAGGAGTGAGATCGGTTAGTCGGGTAGAGAGCTTCCAGTGGATAGGAGTCCTAGTGGGTTCGCATGCACGCGTGTATAGATTGCTTTGTATTGCCCGGATTTTAACTTATTGCATCAAGTAAAGTATCTATTTTCTATATAAAAATGTATGTGCCTGTTAATGCTATGTGTACATTCTATATAAAACTTATATAGTTCCCACTGAGTCTGAATTTGGCTCATTCCCTCCTTTCACCAGTTTTGCAGGTTCTGCCTCTGGGGTGGTGCGTGATATTCAAGTATAGGAGCCTCTGATGAGTATGGATCGATCCTAGTCCTTCATGAGAAGGATGGTGTTGTACATTTGTTTTGATTATAGTGTATTGTATATGAACCATGGTTTTATGTATAAACGATATCTTGGCAAACTTGTACAAATAGATATCAAATATGGAGTGGACTCAAATGTTAATGTATGGGATTTTATTTGCATGAAATGATTTTGATATCATAGGTTGGTTTGTTAATGAAACGAACTCCACGTGCTGAAATTTTATAAAAAGGGTTTCCATTTAGTTCAGATTTTATTCAAGAAAAATTTTTGAAAGTGGAGATTTCATGTATCTAAACCCGTTGTCGTGCACGGCATTTGTGAATAATTGGGTCCCAAAGGTGAAAATCTTAGAACGGGATTCGGGGCGTCACATGACATATCTACTTAATTTGTGGCTTTTTCAATGGAAAAATTTTCTTTGGTGGTTGAAGTATAAAAATATTTCACATTAAATAATGAAAAATGGTGGGATCTACTCATAAAAATAAGCATGAGATGGATAAAATCTTATCACATCCCTCAACTTAGTTTCCAACTTCTTACACAGATCAAGTGTTTTTCTTATCACTTTTCATGTTGTTATCAAACGGAACCTAAAATATATTTGTTGGTGGACCTTGAAACAACGAAACTCAACTAGCGAAAATGATATCGCGTATTGTTCTCCAGAGTCTAATCCATCTAGTGGCATTAATCAAATGATCTTGGATATCAAAACCATCGTAGTGCGCCATTGCATTCATATTTAGTTTTGAAAATAATTAGCTCCTTCATGCTATCATTTAAACTGCCATTAGTGTGTCTCTTTCCCCAAATTGGGTCTCTCGTTTGCATAAAAGTATTGCTAGTTTTAATTTTGAAGCTTTTTCCTTCTTCTTACTAAATTGTTGGTGCTACAACATTGTTGTTGCTGAAGGTTTGAGCCCCTTTGCTTTGTTTATGTTTGAGCCTTTAGGGTCTTTTCCTCACTATTAAAAAGAATTAAACAAAAAAAAGGGAGAGAGAGAGAGAGAGAGAAAAATAATAGGGAAAAAAGTTAAAAGGACAAATTAGGGTTTAATTGTTAAAGTTAAAATTTAGATGTGGGTGAGAAGATTAATTGGGTGGGTTCATTTAAAATCTCCCTTTATCTTTAACTAAATTTGACATGGGTATAATACCAGAATTGCCGCCCCCTATGTAGAATGTGACAAATTAAATAGTTAATCTATACATTTTTGAAAAAAATGGTCTTAGACATGGTTATAATACCAAAAACAAACTTGTCTTACTGTTTCCACCTTGTTTTGTACCTAGAGAATAAAACAAATTTACAACTTATTTAGTATACATGCATTTCTGAAAATATCGATTACTATACAGTATCTGCAAATATGCAAACTTTTAACAAACCAAAATTGGAATACACACGATACAAGACAATGAAAGATCACGGGTCCAATGCAACAAGTCTGAACACAATGTTTCTTTAATAATATTAGCATATAATACTAATAAATGATAAATCCCCATTCATTGCCTATTTGCCATCCACAATGAAAGTTATCTAGGGCTATTAATTGGGAACATCATCACTTCAGTACCATTTGAGCTATATGGCCCATCAAGTTGACTTAAATTAGCGTTTGGGTTCAATGGGATAGTGTAAAGGTCCGATTCACTCATCAAGCACTCTGTCTCTTCATGACTTTGTTGAATGTCCCAAGGATGTTTTGTGAACTTCCTCAAACCTTCGAGTTCCATTGCCACTTCCTTCATTGTTGGTCTATCTTGACCATTTAAGTTAAGACATCTCTTCACAAGCTCGGCAATTGCTTGGAGTTGCTCTAGAGTCCCTTCTTCCAAGATCCTACGCTCAAGGATTTGAAATAAACGATTTTGCTTCAAGGCCATGATGAAATAAGTAGCTAGGTTTCTTTCTTCTTGCATTCTTTCAGGAGAAAGTGGTTTTTTTCCCGTCAAGAGCTCAGCGACAACCACTCCGAAGCTATAAACATCACTCTTATCTGTTAACAGACTTGTATGAAAGTATTCAGGATCTAAGTACCCTAAAGTCCCTTGAACTAAAGTAGTAACTTGAGTTTGATCCAACGAGACTAACCTCGACGCTCCAAAATCTGCAATTTTGGTAGTGTGATGTTCGTCTAATAAAATATTGGTGGACTTTACATCTCTATGAATGATAGGAATTGAAGCTTCAGAGTGAAGATAAGCAAGTGCACCAGCTGCTTCGACTGCTATTCTTAAACGATTGTCCAAAGATAACCAGTTCATTCCACCTCTACTATGGATATGTTCAAAAAGTGTACCGTTGGATACAAATTCATAAACCAATAACGGGACTTCACTTTCCAAACAACACCCTAAGAGCTTTACCACGTTTCGATGGTTAACTTGTGTAAGAATAACCACCTCATTGATAAATTGCTCAATTTGGCTCTTATCCATTAGTTTAGATTTCTTTATTGCTACTATGCGTTTATCTAGTAAAATTCCTTTGTAAACTGTACCATAACCACCTCGGCCAAGGATCCTATCGTCAGCATAGTTATTGGTGGCTTTCTCTAACTCTTCAACTGTGAAGACTTTTGTTGACTCTATGCTGCCTTCATTTGAAGAGATTTGTTGCTTCAACAAGGACCCACCATTTTGATGAAAGAATTTCTCCCTTAGCTTAATGATCTTCCTTTTCTTGAAGTTAGAATATAACCAAGTTATGCCAATGAGCAAGGACAGAAAAATAAATCCCAAACCTACATATGTTATTGGAAAGAAACAATAAACAAATCTTAATTAGGAGAAATACGAAGAAATGATATTGTCAATGTAATTTTGAATGCTGCCAGAGAGTGGAAACCTCTATGATAAGGCCCAATGCGAATTTGCAATGTAAGATTTGTCTTATGTGGATATAGAATAGAGTATTGAAAAAATATAGACTAACAAGGGACCTCAGTAAATTACAGTTAGGAAAAAAAATTGGATCGATTACACCATATATCCCACATATACACATTGGTGACTTAAATATTTAGAAAGTTAGGCACAAAGGCGGCCGCCTCACTAGCCTATACTTCAAACTAGCATTGTTGCCAAAGCAATTGTTTCATTAAATATTTGTACTTCATTCTTTGACGTTAAATCATTGCTCGGACATAAACCTACTCTGTTCTGGAAACAAAAGCTACCCCGAAATAATTGCATGTATATATATGTGTGTGTATAATTTTATTTGTGTATGTATATATTGCAAAGTAATCAAATGGTTTTACCAAGAGAGAACTTGAGGAGTGGAAATTGTGAGTTCTTAGCAATGCAACCACGGCCATCTTTTCTACCATCACCAAAGAAACCATCTGGGCAAGAACAATTATAACCCCCTGGAGTATTAATACATTTCTTCTCACACAAATGGTTTGGATCCATACACTCATCGATATCTGCGAAGGTAAGCATCCAATAAACAAAGTTTAGGCTATTGTAACAAGTGATTCTTGTTTAATTTCTTCTCCTTGTTATGCCCTTTAGGGAAATTTTTTATTTTTGATAATCAATAGGGAAGTAGTTATTATTAATAGCATTCTAGAATTACTAGAAGGACTTGGGCCAAAATTTTACATGACAAAACATCATCTCAATTCCAAAATCGATTAATTTACACTTGGTGCATCAAGTGGCAGTATATTTAGTGATCTATTGGTGAAGTGACACATAAGTTCATTACATGGTTTCACATGATTTGCTCCCTACATGCATGATGATAGTCATTTGGAACTTCATCCGTCATAGGAGTCAATATGTTATTTTGATTTTAACAATAACTTGGCAAAATTGGATAGACCTAGTGTTAGGTGGGTTACAACTATACAATAATGATATATGTACCAACTTAAATAACCAAGTTAATAGTTTAACTGATGCTTCGTAAAAGGTATTGATAACTTTTTAATATCTATAATAATTATAAAAGTGTGAATGAGGTGGGTTGATTTACACTAAAAGTGTTTTGCACTTTTATCAATTGGTTAAGAAGATTTATTATATACTAACTATTAAATAAAAAGTACCACACTTAATTAGATATTAAATCTTACTCTATTTAATCTTTTAAAAAGTGTGAATGAGGTGGGTTGATTTACACTAAAAGTGGTATGCACTTTTATTAATCGGTTCAGAAGATAAATTAGACACTAACTATGAAATAAAAAGTACCGCATTTAATTAGACATTAACTCATTCTTTATTTAATCTTTTTAGTTGGAATTAAAAGCATTCTAGTAGTGTTTAAATTTAAAGTACCTTCAATTTATATTTAATTTCTATTAGGACTCTAATCTAAAATACTTTAAATTAAGTTTTAAATTCCAATCACATTATTTATAGTAGGATTCTTGCAAAAAAAATCTTCTTTTTAATTTTGTAAATCTATTGTAATTGGGATTTTTTTTCTTTTTTTGAAATGAAACATAGTGTAATTCATAACCAACAATGTATTATATTATTTTTGGATCATAAAGTCCTAATTTATTTTTTATTCCAATTATAATTTTAATCTCAAATACGATAAACTGACGTATAAATATCAATCACTTATTTTATTTGTATTATGATTTTGGCAATATATACAACACATATAGTTGAGTAGATTTATTCTTAGAAATAGAAAATGCTACCAAATTTTAGTATTTTAATACACAATAAAATTCAATAAAATCCTATCATTCTCTTACAAGGTATTTAAACATAAATTAAACTCTAAAAAATATTATCGCAACAACTAGTTAAAGTAGCTTTATTTGTCAAATCAATTTTGTATCTTTAGCTAGAGAATTGTGTTACATAGAAAACATAATGTATAATCACATAATATATTATTTGCTTTGGTAGAAGCCAAAAGTAGTTTAATAACAATAAACTATATTTAAATGCTAACATGTTAACTCTAAGGGGTGAAATAGAAAGAAAGCAAGAAGTATCAATGCTCCTAACGCAAAAAATAATATTCACTACGGTTTCATGGTTGTGTTTTCAATTTTTTATTATGTACCTAGTTTTGTCTTCAAATTATAATATTCCATTAAAATTGTTTTTAAATTTATGTTTGAAAGTTTAACTAGTATACATAATTGTCTCTCAACTTTTTATATGTAACAATCACTATTTTTTTTAACGCATTTATTAGTCATCAAAGAGTCACATGCAATACATGTGCACTATGACTAGTCTATTTAAAACACTGATGAATGCACTTATCAAGAACAAACCTATGCAGCCGGGAGGGAGGTAGGGATTGCCCTCAAAACCATCATTGCAATTACAATGATATCCAGCAAATCCAGTATCTGAATCAACACAGTGACTATTTTGAAGACAAGTAGAATCATTAGATTTTTTTGCATCATCACAACTCTTGCTCACAATTACCCAATCAATAACCACAGGCACACTCTCTTGGGTCCTATTTCGAAAAGTCGGGTCGGAAAGATCCGAAGCACCAGCAAATCTGAACCTCTCCTCCTCCCCAAGAAATGCATACCCACATAAATTAAATGACGATACCTGCAGACTAAAGCCAAGAATACTCAACTTAAAAAGAGCAAAAGAAGGATAGAGAACAATATGGTGTACGATGGTCAAAACTAAAATGGGATAAAGGAGAATGTTTCAATGTTTTCTTGAAAATGTGGCGGCAATTTTTATACTATTATATATTGATGGTACATTTGATTGGTTAATATGGAAAGGAAACAAGTTTTCATGTGGAAAAATTCAATGATTTTAAGGTTGAGGCAAGAGAGAGGAAGGAAAAAAACTTGCTTTTAGATTTCATGTGAGAATATTAACTAAAGGCTAATACAAGGTCTATATATACTATACATGAAATGTGTTTGGTTTGAAAATTAATATCAATTACGAAAGTATGAAATGATGGTATTTTTTGTATGAAAGAAATGCATTAAATTAACCTTTTAGACTCCGTTTGGTTATCAGGAAAGTTAAGTATGAATCTTTTTCTTGAGAAAAGTGAAGTGAAGTGAAGTAAAAAGAAACTTACTTTCATGTATACGTTTGATTGACACCACAATAAGAAAATTATGATTATGACTTTTTTACGGTTCAAAATTAACAATTACTAACACACTAATATATATACTGTTAAAAAAGTTATATTACTATTAGCAAACATTTTCATCCAAATTATAATATATATAAACACATAAAATTGACATTTTAACGTAAATTTCTGTTTGAAAATTTTAATGGTAACATAAAATTAATAATTTATTTTGTACCATGATATTTACTAGTATAACTATTACGAGAGAGCTATTCTTACCAATAAACTTTACGCTATAAATTTATTACTAAAGATCGTATCACAGAACTTATAAATTACTGATATAAATATTTAATTGTAATTTACGTAGTTTAATAATAAACATTCTCAGCACATGCAGCTTGTAAGACTCAAAATTAAAAAGGCAAGTGTGTCCTCTCTTACCTCTGTGTGATTTCTCATGCTGCGCAGTTCAATCTCAAACCCCTTTAATCCCTTTGGAACTGGAATTTGACAACACCCACTCCCCGAACAAGGACCACTAGCCACATCTTGCAAATCTGAACAAACCGACATACATCCACTGGTAAAATTCCTTCCCCGATACCCCTTAATTATGGCAAGATCATCACACCCAACTAACATAAACTTATTCAGTTCAGAAAACGTAAAATGGGTCTCGTTCAATTGAGTCCACGTCGTTGTCCAGTTCATCAACCCTCCAGTTCGATAATAGCAATTCGAAGCTATAAGACTCCTAATCCGAATGTGGGTGTCCGTAATTTCAATTACCTCCAGATTACCTGTAAGCATGAGAAAACCCATAATATAGCAGTCCTTAAAAGAAATTTTGTCCTCAAAATTTTGTAATAATATAAAAAAATATCACCGTAGAACCTACACTTTATCCTTATTAAAAGAAATTTCATCTTCAAAATTTATTACTAGTATTAAAAAATCACAATGGAACCTAAGTTTTTTGATAACTAAGGACACCAAAAAACATTTGCAACGGGTCCTGCCTAAAGGGAAAGAGGTGCCATTACTACACCTCTGCCATAAGTACTCATCTGATACTATTCGGTCACGCCCCCGAAAAACAACAAGTAGCAATTTCATTCGTAAAGATTATTTATATCAAAAATAGAACGGCACAATTTTCACCGTCCAAAATAAAGACAAGAAAAATGTTACATTACTTTTTTCCATGTAGGGTTTGGGGGGATTGAAGGAAGTGTTGCAGTTGATTTCAAAATTTGGGTTGTTTGGTATGGAACAGTTGGATCCGATTCCAATACCGAATGGGTATGGAATGACCACATTTCCGCATTGGTGCTAGCAGCCTGGCTTTGTGGTTGTGGTGGCGTTGGCTATGCCGGTGGCGGCGTTTGAGGGTGTCAATAGTAGTGGAAACCATATGAGGGATAAGAAAAGAGAGGGTAAGACCATTTCTGCTTGAGTTTTTTTAATTAGAAGTGAAAATAAGGAAGGTGTATTCATATATTTTTTTATTATCAAATTACTTATGTTGTATCGCTTTTATATGAATTTGTGTTCATTGTAATATTCATCTTGAAAAATCTCTCTTGAAAAATCTTGTCTCTTACGTTTCTTTATAGAAAAGTTCTATTGTTTGAATCATTCAATTTATTTATTTTTCTCTGGTTGTTTAAATATAAACTGAGCAACTATATATAAAATTGACTGAAATATTTTGACGTGTTAGCGGGGGAAGTGGCAATTGCTATTGTCAAAGCAATTGCTATTATCAAATGTCATTAAGTTCATTTATAAATACGTATGTACTAAGAATTGAATAATTAGTATGAAATAAAAATAATAATGAATAAACAAAATATAGTATCAAGTGTAAAATTCAATTGATAATTACAAGAAAATGACATAATCTGTCAACTATAGAAAAATATTATAGATAGAAGAAAAAAATTGTCGCCTTAAATTTTTTTAGTACATAGGTATCCAAGCAGACTCTTAATGGGAGATATAATAGAGTAATATATTTATACTAAGTTTTTAGAATTGCTATATTATTAATTCTATTAAATGTATGTGGGTTAATATGCACAGTATAGTACCAAATAATAATATAATACTCATATAAATAATAGATTATATAGCCTGATCATATCTATCATGACCGTTTTACCACAATACCAAACAATAATATAACACTCATACAAATAATATATTATATAACAATGAACATATTAAAAAGGTAAAAAAAACAAATTTAACATGAATGTTTTACTCAGTTACAGTTACAATATATTCATATTTTTTTATTTAAAAACAAATTTAAAGTGAATGTTTTACTCAGTCACAGTTACAATATATTCATATTTTTTTTATTTAAAAACAAATTTAACATGAATGTTTTGTACACTTGCGTTGCACGTGATTTTAATACTTGCTAAATGTCATTAAGTCTGTTAATAAATAATTAATATGAAGTGTGAAATAAAATAAATAAATAAATAAACAAAAACATAGTATCATGTGTAACTAAAGTTCAATTAATAATTATAAGAAAATCATAAAATTGGTCTATTATAGAAAAATGTTGTAGATATATAATAAAAAATTTATTGTGCAGAATTCTTTTATTACATACACGCAAGCATACTCTTAATTAGAGACATAAGAGAGTAATATTTTTTTACTAAGTTTTGAAATTGGTAGATAGTTAATTCAAATAAAAGTATGTGAGTTATTGTGCATGTACCAAACAATAATAATATAAAAATCACATAAATAATAGATTATATAACAAAAGAAATATTAAAATGGTAAAAAAAAATAGTTCACTTACGCCTAATTCAAAAGAAAACATTAAATACTGTCCACCTTCATTTTTTTTTATTTTTTTTGTATATGAAGTTTTATACAAAACACTAATTCAACAAAAACTCTAAATTATTTAATTAATTCAGCCAATAAAATAGAGTTTGAATTTATTTGGAATAATAACACTAATATAAAAATATACAGAGTTTTACTATTTAATTTAATGTAAATCTAGCTTAAAATCATTTGTTAATTATTTTAAACAAATAAAGTAGAATTTGAATTTATTTGAAATACTAATACTAATATAAAAATATACAGAATTATTCTATTTTATTTAATGTTAATCTAGTTTAAAATCATTGTTTAATTATTTTAACCAAATAAAGTAGAGTTTGAATTTATTTGAAATACTAATACTAATATAAAAATATATTGAGTTATACTATTTTATTTAATATAAATCTTAAAATCTTTTGTTTAAATTCAAGAGGCATATTTGTCTTCACAAAAAAAAGGAAAAACATTGAAGTTATTCGTACTTTTATATATAGTATAGGTATAGATAGATAGATAGATAGATATAGATATAGATATAGATTATACTTCAACCACAATATATTGTTACGGTTATAGCAATTTCTACTCTAGTAATAGTTGCAATTGTCTAGCAAATTTCTAAAAATTAATTAATGCATTATGTAGCATTCATGCTTAGTGTAAAATGAGTAGTCTAATCCACTGCTCTGGCTCGAAGGCGAAAGATAAATTGATTTTGAAGAAGAGCCCTATTTAATTTATTTTCAAATATATGTATATATATTATCTTCCCACCAGTTAAATTAATTTTCAATAAATATTCCTATTCATCCCCCTTGTGAAACCGGTAAGCCTTTTAATTTTTCGAAATTTGCAAACATTTGTTTGAAAAAGAACAGATACATATATGCTGCATTTGTATTAATTGGGTGAGACTCAAACCAAGGAGATCTTTATGTTCGGGCAGGATCCTTTACCACACAAACATATCCACTCGTTTAGAAATCATGGTGATAATATTGTTTGAAGGCATAACAATGTTTTTATGAAAATATGTATAATATATAGCCACAAAATTTATTTGTTCAAAGAAAAATTATATTTGGCAATGTGTTAGTAACATGAAATGCCATATTCCGCACCAATTTATCAAAGAAAGTTATGGCCACAATATATAGATATTTAGGGTCCTTTTGATAACAATATGGAAAAAGAAAATAAAAACAATTGATTTTTGTAAAAAGTTAAAAAATAAGTTAGACATGTAGTGAGATATCTTCTTAATTACTTTGTGATCCTCGTTTAGGTGATACTTAGTCTCTTACATTTCTTCATAAACAAGTTCTATTATTTGAATATTGTTGTCTCACAGGTCTACTTGATTCCACGGAATATTAAACAACAGTCAATTATGTTCATTTACTTTTGAAAGTAATTATACAAGTTTGAATCATTCAATTTATTTATATTTCTTTATAAACAAGTCGTGTTGTTTGAATTGTCAAGTTATTTATTTTTCTATAATTGTAAAAAGATATTCTAAGCAACTACGCATATAATATTGACCGATGAGTTCTGATGAGTTAGCAAACGGCAATTTCTATTGCCAGAGCATTGTATTTGTCCATATATATATATATATATATATTTGTACATCACGCCTCAAGCACAATATATTGCCACAATTGCCTAGCAAATTTCTACTAATTAATTAATGCATTATGTATATAGCATTCATGCTTATTGTAAAATGAGAAGTCTAACCCATTGCTCTGGCTTGAAGGTGAAAGATAAATTGACTTTGAAGAAGAGCACAATTTTATTTTAGAATTTTTTTTTATATATTTTCCTCCCACCAAACTCAATTAATATTTAATAATTAACAATTGCATAAAACAGAAGAGATACATATATGTTGTATTTGTATTAATCAAGTGAGACTCAAACTTATGAGATCTCTATGTTTGGGCAGGATCCTTTGCCACCCGAACATATTCACTCACTTAGAGATCATAGCGTTGATATTGTTTGAAGGCAGAACAATGTTTTTATGAATGTATATAAAATATTTTGCGTATTTATAATTTTGTCCTTTCATTTTACTGTTAAATTAAATGATTATTTCGGAGCTTGAACTTGGCCTTGACCTCTAGGGTTAAAATTGAAGATGCATTGCCGTTGCACTACTCAACATATATTAATTACTTTCTATTTTAAATTAGCTATTCATGTGCATAAAAAAGTGTATGCTCACACATTGCGTGTGGCGTAATTGTAAATAACTGCAAAATCTATGTCTTCCTCGTCTTCCTCTTCCCGTTTTGAGTCGGCTCATATAGAGTCTTTGTATGAAGTTACACACCTTCCCGTTGAAGATAAAATCCAAGAGATGGATTTACCCATGACAAATCCCTACCATGTATTTGCCAAACCATCACAAACCTCATTTACAAGACACATCCGCCAATTAGTTTCCTCAAAATCTTCAAAGTTACCGGTCAAAGAATTTCTTCAAGCTAGCAAGTTCGATGATTTGATTGTCCCTTCAGGATCTGAAGAGCACTTTTTCACGGTCCTAATTCCAGAAGAGTTGCCTCGTATGGCAATTGCTCAAGGATATACCCACTTGCACTTTGGTGCAATCCGTTTTGCTATTATCTTTCATGGTCGTAAAGGCCTTGAAGCAGTTGCAAGAATTGCCTTAGTTGATACTCGGATGAAAGAATATCAACAAGCTTGTCTCGGAAACATTCATGCCACCCTCAACGCTGGAATAGTTTTCTTTACCTTGTACCTGAATTTCAACATCCCCTTTTCAGACATATTCCTCTGTGAAGCCCTAAAAATCTAGGTTCAGATCACAGGTGTCCCAATGATTGATGGAACTTCAGCAGCTACAATTCGCCACCAAATGATCTACAGGATACAAAATCATTCTTATGATCTCTCCATCCCAGGATCATCCACAGCTGACATGTTGATGCTTACCATTGATTCCAGTGCAGCACCAACCGCCACATACGTTCCCCGTCAACTCAGCCGCCCAGAGTTACTAAAGTTGTTACCAGATTCTTGGGTAACTTCTTATGAAGCCTATCATGAACAAGCTTATCCTTAAAAGGTTCAATCAACAGAGCCAACATATCTTAGAAGGCCAGGAAAGCAGATAGAAGTCCGCTTTGCCAAGCAGCAGTCTCGTCAAAATAATCCTTTCCAGACTGAGATCAATATGTTTGAACCAATCAGGCGCTTACCAACAGACTCGTCATTGGTTGTAAAACCAATGCCTATTTTGTTCTTTGATAAAAACGATTGCTCGTGTTATCAAGGAAAAGATGAATCAGGTCACATATGGTACGACGTGTGCTATTGTGAAGATTGTGAGGAAAGACCCTTTGAAGATCAACTTGATCCTCAAGAGCTAAAACGCTATAGAAAGAAGAAGGCTAGCAAGCCTTTGAATTCTCAATAACTCCTCCAAGATCGCTATGAAGCAGGAGATCCGTCAGTTGGATTATTAGGAGAACCCTCCAGAAAATTTGACTACTACGTTATCTACGGAGATAAACCACTGCCAACTCCTCCTCCAGAAGAAAGTTCTTGTCAACAACCTCCTCCAGCTCCACCAAAAACACCACCAAGACCTTCATCTCAAAAACCCTCTCCACCTCCAAGATTACCACCATATGCAGTCAAGGCCCTTAAAGCTTTGAATCTCCCTTATGAGCAACCCCCAATGTTCCAGAGCTATGCTCCAAAAAATCCAGAACCTATCCCTTGTTTTATAGTTACTGAAGAAGATGAACCCCAGTTTCCTCCAGCTGATGATTTTTATAATCTCAATCAAAGGACGGAACACATGTGGAAGGTTAAGAATCCGGTCATACTTGACCCTCATGGCGAACAAAAGAAGATTACAGATGCAGAATAGCGTTGAACTGGCAAGCCAAAAACTTAATCGTCTAGAATTAAGTTCTCGCACAGATAGCTCAATCCACTCGAAGAATTAAGACAAAAATGGCTTATTCTTTTACTGACGTGGATGCCGCCATAGCAGATCTCAATATGAGAATTAAAGTTCTCAATGATCAGATGCGTCATGTCGCAGCCACAATAATCAATTTTGCTGCCACTGCCTCCTTCTTTGCAGATAAAGAACGAGAAAAGAAAGCCCTTGAAGCTCAGTTGCTTGATATTGAAAGGTCACCTTGGTATAAATTGCCTAGCTCAGCTAGTTCCCAATATTTATTCCCCGATTATGAAGAACCTGTTTTTCAACAACCGATCCCAACAAGTACCAGCCCCCATACTACGGGAATCGTTAATCCTAATAATATTGACTTGTGGGATGAACCTCCTTGTCGACGATTGCCAACATGGTCAGAAAAACAGCAAGTGAGGACTCCAAGTTCTTTTATGTTCAGACCAAAAAAGAAAATGAATTACCCCAGACCTCGACCACCAGAAGATCAGCGATCCATGACCCATGCATTTCTCGACCAGAACTCTAGCCTTCTAGGCTCTGGCAATCCTATAAACCTTGACTTTGACAAGCCAGGTTATTACCTTAAAAAGAATGCCAAGATCGCACAAGCCAAATAGGCCCAATCAGCCCAACAAATAGCCAGTACAAATCCGTCCACCTCACCTACCGCATACTCTGAACCACCTGAACCACCAGATCCAACAACTGGCCCTTCATCCAAAGCTATGGACATGTTTCCAATAGCAATCCCTGAAAACCAAGCCACCAACCATATTGCTTCATTTATGAAAGCTTTAACCCTTTCTAATAGACCTCGGGTCCAGGCTAAGACAGATAATCTCTTTGAATCTTTTGAAGAGATATAATCAGCGCAGCCAAACCAGTAATAGCAATAACAGCAGAATGAGAATTATGATCCAATGATTGAGGACCCTCCAGAAGTCCTACCAACTGCCTCTCAGCTTCACCATGGCGATAACCACAAAAAATTCACAATTGATGATATTCTCCCATCTCACTGGCGTGAAAGATTTATTTCTTTTGCCGCATGGTTAACAGTAGACCATGAATTATATGATTTAAAATCAGTCTGCAAACGTTTTCTTGCTAGACTGATTGGCTGCCTTAAGAATTGGTATGAATCACTCGGCGCGTATCAGCAGAGAAAAAAGAAGAAGAAGTCCTTTAAAGGAAAGCAAAAGAACTGGAAGTTTGTTAAGAGAAAGAATGTCCGAGGAAAAAAGAATGATGGTTACTTCATTGGTAAAAAGAAATGACATTATGCAAAAAATTGTCTTAATGCTTCAAAGAAAGAACAATTTATGTCCCTGCTTCAAAAACTTGTCCCTGATATTGGCGAATCTGACGTTGAATCAGTTATCTCCGCTGATGACGAAGCATCTCTAGTAACCATAATGACAATCTCTTCATTACAACCACGCACCATTTATGATGAAGATTGTATGACGATGGCCAAAGTCCCAACTCCATTAAGCAAAATCTAGCAAATCAAGAAGTCATATGAGAAGCCTACGCCAGTCATAGCATTCTTTGATACTGGAGCAGCACGATCCCTGATGAATCCCTCTCTCTTGCCATCCTCGTATTGGCAAAAATGATATGTAGGATTCCGTGTTGCAAATGGCGAGATACTCATGGTCGACAAAATTAGCAAGGCTATCTAGCTCCAGATTTTCCCAGGAGTAAACCTCAGGCACAAGATATTTGGCCCTCATCTCCCACAGCGAGACATCCTTATTGGTTTTGATATAATTCACAAATTGCCAGTTCTCAAATTTTTAGTTGATGGACTCAGGTTTAAGAATTATTTTTTACCTTGGTCTAATCCAAAGAATGCCTATCAAATCCATCAAGTCCCGCAGCTCAAATTTCCCTTATCACCCGATATTACTCTTGATTCGCTCAAATAGAGTATTATCACACTCTCTTTCGCAGAATCACATGTTGAATTTCTCACTAAATGCAAGAACCCGTTGTGGAAGTTTAATGTCTATTTTCCTTTCAAAATGAACAAAGATGTGAACCCCACAAAAGCCACTCACTTTGGAATGAATCCAGAGCATTTTTCCCTTGCCCTCGAAGAAGTTACTTCACTTTAGCAGCTGTGAGAATCCGGATCTCCGACTCGTCCTTCTCGGTTTCTTTTTTTTTCTTTCTTTCGTTTTTTAGGGAAAACGATGTTTTGTAGAGTAGCCAGTTTGTTTTACAAAAAACAAACAAAAGATCGTACAAAAGATAATTCGAAAACAAACTACCTTTCATACATTTGAAACCAGAGATTTATTGATAACTTGATTTGTTAGGGTTCGGGAGCTACGTTACGAATTGGAAAGGTGTTAGGCACCCAATTCGCCCTTTCGGTTTCTTTAATGGATCATGTATTTAATTTCTATTCTAGATATCTTGCAAGTAGTTTGAATTTCTTTCAAGATTGTCCTTTCGGAAAAATTCAGTTTAAAGCTATATTTATGAAATCAGACTCGAGCTTTGCGAGTGCCTACGTATTCATTCGTAGAATAAAATCAGAGTCTCATAGTTCCAATTGTTTGGAAACTGTTTTTTTATTTCGTTTTGTTTTGAAAATGTGTCAAAACGGATTTTAGTTTTCTTATAAAACTTAGAAGGGATTGATTTTAAAAACAATGAACTTTTTTGCAAGTTATCTAATTTTCTGTATTAAAACTCATAATTAAAATGATGTATTGAAGTTTAGGAGAGTTGTAAAAAGATGTACCGATGCGCTTGAAGAAGAAATAAGAACATTGCCTTGATTTCCTTGCTTTCTTCTTCTCTCTCTAAAACTTTCTCTCTCTAACTTTCTCTCTTTTAGAACTTTCTATATGCATGATGACTCAAAACTTAGTGCAGAATGCCTGATTCATATAAAAAATCAGATTCACATGAGAGTCGTGGATTGGGGTGTTCATAGCAACAGAATCTCATCGAAGCAACTACCTCCCCATGGGCTTGCGAAGCTTTTTATCTAAACAAAAGATCTGAACAAGTTAGAGGCAAAATGAGATTGGTGATTAATTAACAGCCTCTAAACCATTTTTTGGCAAGTGACAAGTTTCCTTTCCCACAAAAACACTCTATGTTCAGTCATCTTTCCAATGCTAAGGTCTTGTCAAAATTTGACCTTAAAGCTGGTTTCTGGCAATTAGGCATTTCTCCAGAAGAACGTCACAAGATTGCATTTTGTATCCCAGGGCACCACTTTTAGTGGACAGTCATGTCGTTCAGACTCAAGAACGCTCTATCTGTGTTTCAAAAGATAATGATGCAAATATTCCAGCCCCTGCTTGCCAATGCCTTGGTTTACATTGACGATATTCTTCTCTATTCCCCAGACCAGGAATCACATGTCCAATTACTGCATCACTTTCACCAGATTGTCCTAGAACACCGAATAATGCTCTCAGAGAAAAAGATGGTAATTAGTATTACGAAAATTGATTTTTTGGGTATGCAGATATCTGACGGAAAGTTCAAATTACAGTCTCACATTTCCAAGGATCTTCTCAAATTTCCAAATGTTCTCACATCTGTCACTCAAGTGGAGCAATTTTTGGGATTAGTCAATTACATATCACAATTCATCCCCAAGGTCACAAAATTCACAGCGCCCCTTGCTGCCCTTCTCAGAAAATCTCCACCCAAATGGTCTCAAGTTCATTCAGATACTATAAAGACTTTGAAACAGCTAACCAATGAGTTGCCTCCTCTACAAATACCTTCAATAGGAACAAGAATTCTACAGACTGATGCTAGCCAGGAATATTGGGCTGCAATCATGTTAGAAGAAATGAATGGCACTCGACATGCATGTGGATATAAGTCAGCAAAGTTCAAGCTTGCAGAGATGCACTGTCATTCCACCTTCAAGGAAATACTTGCTGTCAAAAGAGGAATTGAAAATTTTCAGTTTCGCTTAATTGGTTACCATTTCAAAATTGAGATGGATATGACCTTCTTCCTGGCAATGATCTAATTTAAGCAAAAACAAATTCCAAATTCTCAATTGCTTAGATGGTCAGAATGGTTTACTCAGTGGTCTTTTGATGTTAAACATTTAAAAGGACACGACAATGTCATAACCGATTTCTTTTCTCGGCCAAAGTCCATTTCCCACATCGCTCTTGTCATAAGCCAAACTTTTTGCAAGCCTTATAAAATACAACAGCCGCTTCAAGTCTATCCATGTGTCTTCCCCATTACTGAGATACCTTCTCTTCAAACCATGGATCCAAACCTTCCTGTCCTTGAAGCCATTTCCCACTTGCCCCCTGAAATCAGAGATGAGATTCGAAATCGTACTCTCCATTTACGCGACAAAGATATGATGCAGAAGTTTTTGGAAGTCCTCATTAATAAATATGGCCTTGTCTTCAGAGGCTTACGCCTCCATCTTACATATCCATATTTCTGTCTCTTTCACATCCATAGACCAACTCGCCTTCTAAAACAAAGATTAGTATTTCTCTGGTATTTGACTAGAGTTTATACAGTGGCTTTTGTATTCGACGCCCTAATTGTGTACCACTACCTCAGAATGGAAGAAGATGATCCTGAAATTAGCAATCGCCTTGGTGATGTCCATCCCGGATCTCTTAATCTCATCACTTTCCTTCAGTGGTTTAAGACCATAAAAGACCATAGATTAGTGGAAAGTCGCCATTAGCACTCACCACCATCGCTATGTGCTGATAACATACATGAACCACAGAAGACCCCGCCTCCTGATGGCCGCAATGCTACAATTATTGAATGGTACACATACAACCTTGCAAAGACCAGTCGGGATCCAAATAATCTAGACTACATCTTCTTCCCAAATTATATTTGCCATCTCAACCAGGTTGATGTTACACAGATCACAAAGTATGTTAAGTATGGAATTGACCCATGGCATATTCCTATTGATACATGCTGTAACAACCTCCTTGTTGCCTCTTTAAATACGCAGAAGACCATTTTTGGTATAACGGATCACAAAGCTCTGATTGCGACACCTTTGTTGGAATTGCTCCACCTTCTAATGATGAAGTTGATAACAACTTTGCCCATGATTTTGATGACGACGGAGCTGACACAGACTAACTTAGTGTCGGCAGGACGATTGAACTCAGCAGACAACTCGGATCTGCTTTTCTTGCATTATTATTTGCTTTTGTAAAGTAAAGTAAAGTAGGTAGGCATGTGATGCCTTTTGCCTTTTGCTTTTTGCTTTTTATTTGTCGGAACCATATTTTACTTTTCGAAAGTTTTTGCTTTATTTTGTGTGGTTGTGATTGCATCTCTGTGCTATGCCCTTCTCCTATAAAAGGAGCTAGCTTATGCCTTTGTTATTCATTCGGGTTTGGTGTGTTTTAGTTTGTTTCTCTCTCTAAGAGTCTGGTTGAAGAGATGTTTCCTATTTTGTAATCTCCTTTTAAGAGTTTTCTATGAATGATGCTTTGATCATTTCTTTGTGTGTTGGTTCCGCCATTATTATAACCTTTTCAATTTGGTTTTGTGGTGTCTTATGTTGGTTGTGTCTATTATGGTGCTCTAATTGCGATTAATTTTGTTAAGGTAGTCGGCAGTCCGTAACTACAATCATCTTCTGCCCTTTTGGTAAGTTTTCAGATTTAAGTGGCCAAAACAAACAACCCCTTAGCAAACAAATTCCTTATGCGCTTGGCTTTTTTCTGTTGTGTATTTCAAACAAGCGTGGAACTCACGTGCATAATAAGGGGTAAGATAGTCATTTTATATCTTCATTTAAATGGGACAAATGGGTTATACTAACGTTGGGGTGTAAACTCAAAGAAAAAAAATTAGGGGTGTATACTCAAATATCAGCCATAAATTTAGGGTGCAAACTCAAAATTTCTCCCGAAAAAGAGATCTAGATAAAAACAATTGCATAAGCTTCCCCGACCTATGCCACAAGTTGCTTTAAGCTCCCAGATCTTGTATATGACAATCCTGCTTCTTTGATTTGGAACTTTTGGTGGAGTAACAATAAAAGTTCAAAACGGATGAAATGAGTCAATTGGAATAAGTTGTGTATTGCAGAGAATGATAGAGGATTAGGATTTCGATATATGCAGGCATTTAATTTAGCTCTTCTAGCTAAGCAAGGGTGGCCAATCAATTCAAATATGTTGACTCTCATGGCAAGGGTTCTTAAGGCAAAATATTTTTCGAATTGTTGTTTTTAGGATGCGGGCAAACCGGGTGGCGCTTCAGTTATTTGGGAATGGACAATATGTTTCGGTTTGGTATGATCAGTGGCTCCCGAGATCTATTACTTTTAAACCTCCATCCCCGGCCAAGTGCTGATTAGAATATATAATTTGTATTTAAATATATAGTTTGTGTTTTTAAGTGATCTTTTTCCGGCTAATAGCATATTGACAGTATATACACCTTATACAAAATATATGAAGATTACGTACCTAAATGACGTGCCAAAAATACTTCCGTGCTTAGGTACCCAAGTGCAGGTTGTCAAGTTATAATACTTGGTAAGTCCAAGTGTCGAACCACAAGGATAGTCGGAAAGACAATGTGGTGATTATGAGTCCAAGGTTTTGTTAAGGGAATTTAATTGGTTGATTTTAGTTGTTGATTTTAAAGTCTTGCAATAAAAATTAAAATGATGTAATAATAGATGACAAAAGGCTAAAGCATTACAAAATTCATTTGTTTTGCAAAGTTAAGTAAAATCAATCTCATTCAAAGTTCTCAATGCAATTCCTAAGTGTTGAATATTTTACCCATTTCTAAGCAAAAGGGTGTGGAGCAAAAGAAACCCATTCCCATATAAATGCCATATGAAGAAAGGGTGTAAGCAAATATCAACACAAGTGTATCTCTCATTTTTATCTTGTGACAAAGGGTGTGAAGCAAGTGCAACCCATTCCCATATAATATCAACCAAGATTCAAACTTAAAATACACAAAAAGAAAAGGTATAAATTTAAACTAGGCATTTAAGAACTCATTGTTAGTTTCCCCTAGGCAAATGACTTGATTATGAAAATGGCCAACTACAAGGAATTTAGCTCGATAAATCATAACATTTCATTTGTCTAAGATTGGGAGGTCTAGGTGGAGGTCAAACCGTCCTATATAGACTTATTTGATAAATACAAATTGAATCCTTAAAATGATTAATGAAGTTGTTTATGACATAAATTTAAAAGATCCTCTTTGGCAATACTTTAACTAAGAAAATGATGAGTCTAAAAATCACATAAAGTGTAGAAAGCACTCAACATATCATTAAAGTATTTAAAGATTAAAATCTCAAATTTATGGTGTTTCCATGAATATCAAAGACTAATCATGCTTGGCAATGAAAAGTATCTCATTCAAAGAAAGAATGGACATAGGCTAGTAAGAAATACACAAGTGTATCATCTCTTCATTAATGCTTGAGATCTAAGTATACAAGGTATACAAAGTCAAATCATCATATGAAAATTATCTTACTAGCTTATGAATGGTTGAAAAAATGGAGAAGATGAAGGATTCAAAAAAGTATTTGACAATACTAACAATGGAATGAGAATTGAACTTACATAATTAATGCATTGCAAATTTCGTCTTTTAGCCTTAGCAAAGAAATTTACTCCATAATAAATGTAAAGACAAGAATTATAAAAGTGAACTCCATTTCTCTCTCTAGAAAATACTATTACAAGCTCTCTATAAATTGAGAAATGATAAGTAAAATAAAATTAAGATCTCCTCTCCAAAGCAACAATGAAGACTATAAATAGGAGAGTTGTGTTGGATGTTAAAAAATAAAAAATGCTTATTTTATTTTTGGTGGAGAATTCCACTATCTTGGATGCTCTTTAATCACATGCACAATTCCACTTTCTTTCTTTAATCACATGGACATGGAGACTTCCACTTTCTTGGATGCTCTTTAATCACATGGAGACTCACTTTCTTGGATTCTTTTGTCCATGGAAAATTCCACTATTGTATTAAATACAATATTTCTTGAAATCTAGAGACACCAAAATAAACACAAAAATGTGCCTTTCCAAGCATTGTTAAATACAAAAGTGCTACGAGACTAATCGAGAAATAAGTTGGCAAACCGAGTAGTTTTAGAGAAATAAACGCGTCAAACAACTCCGAAAATGAGCGTATGAATGACAATATTAAGCGTTTATCACTAAACAACGTATTCCAAACAAGTTTAACAAAAAGGAAGGGCAATTTAGATAAAACAAAAATAACTTAATTATTTCTATTGGCAAAGCAATGTACAACACTAGAAGTATATAGTACAAGTCCTCAATGAAGTACTTTGTTCTAGAAAAGAAATAATTGTTTTGCCAATATTCTTACCCAAGATGGAAATATTGCAGGTAATTAGCAAAAATGGCCCCTAAAGTTTGACCCAAATCCATTGTTCTTCCCTAAAGTTTAATTTTTGGTTCAAACATCCTTAAAGTTTCTAATATTGATTGAAGCATCTAAAAATTCCCCTTAAAAAAGTGGCTTGTGACAATTACGCACATTTTCCATCCATCTTTTTAACGGGGCATCTAGTTTTGGATGAGTGAGGGAAAAATAGAAACTTTGAGGATTCAATGCTTAAATCGAAAATTGAACTTTAGGAACGAGCAAGAGATTCGGGTTGACGTTTAGGGTTTATTTTTGCTAATTATTCTCTGTGGTGGATTAATTAATATTATTGAAAACAATTATCTTCTTCCATTCAATTCATAGTTGGATCACATGTATACTTCTTGCTCAATAATTTTTATTGTTCATCTCCATCTTCACCACAATAATTAGGCTTCAATTCCTAATTATTATTTCCTTTCCATAAATCAAAGAACTTAAATGGTTGCATAAGCATTTGTGTTCAAAATCACACAGAATATCTTAGGCAAGTTAGTCACTCTTGCATTTGATGAGATTGGGCTGGTATGGGGTATGAAAAGTGAGCTCAGTAGAATCGAATCCACCATATCCGCAAGCAAAGCTGTTCTTTTGGACGCTGCTGATCAAAAGAAGAAGAGCCGAAAAGTGGAGGATTGGCTTGAAATGTTTCAAGATGTTCTTTAAGACATCGAGGACTTACTTGATGATTTCATAACTGAAGATAAACAACAAAAGCTAGTGGTGATTAAAGGAAGCAAGTGGAGAAAGATGAGGAACTTCTTTTCATGCTCCAATTCAATTGCTCTTCGTGTCACCATGAGTCACAAATTAAAGAAGATACGGAGCAGATTAGAAGACATTGATGCCAATAGGAAAAAAAAATGAGCTCATCGAACGTGTTCTCAATATTCCAGTTGCATACTTACATACGCGCATCTGGTGTTATTGCAAGAGACCGTGATAAAAACAGAATCATAGAGCTTCTATTAAGCGGTACTAGCCCCTCGGATTCGAGATTTTTCACTAAATTGATATATAAATCCTGTGGGGTCAAATTGTGAATTGAAAGTAGGATGAATTTGTGTGTGAGACCTATACTTATGTATTTTTGTAGAAGATATCATGGTTTGAAGCCCCTCCGCATCCCCTCCCATTGAATCCATTGGATTTATCCATTTGCCCTAAAAACAAATTAAGAAGAAAAAAATGAATAATATATATATATATATATATAAATGTATGTATGTTGTTTAAAGAAAAGAATATATATGTTTCTTTTTTTTCTGAAAGCTAGCATATATACTATAATAAAAAAGAAGAAGAACAAAGAACAAAAAACAAAGAATAAAATATTTATAGTGCTATGTACAAAAGCTAACACGTATGCTTAAATCAAAAAAGAGGGACATACAACGCTTTTGTTTGGTATTGATATACATAGTAAATAAAGTAATATGTTGTTTAATTAAGATAGTGTCCATTTTTCTCCATAACATAATCAGCACATCGATTGTTGTAACCATCTTATTTAAAGTTAACATTATTATTTTGATGTTTTAAATACCAAATAATAGATATAATTTTATTTTTTTGAGCAAAAATAAGAGATGTATTAGGCTTACCATTAATTAACTTTAAATCTCACAAAAATATAGGAGGTAATTTTTCCTTTCCAACATCACATGGGCAAAAGCCTACACTTTTATTACTTGTTAAATTTCTTTACATACTTTGGGAAATGCCCACCTAAAGTTCCACCTGACTCGGTCGGTGAATAAAATAATTCTCTTTTTCTGGGTCTATTTAATTAAAAGTTTAAGAATAATTAAAAAAATTAATATTTTTTGTAAGAAGTTAGACAAAACCATAACTGTTTAGATGTCTGTTTATTTTCTATATAAAAAATTTCTTACCCACCATCCAAAGTATTTTATTCTACCAGCAATAATAACTCAATCTTCTGTCAAGAACTAAAAGGGTAAAAATGGAATAGAGAAGATAAGATGTTATATTTTTAGGGTGATTTTGTTTCTATCCGCGATATCTTGCAAATAATTCACGTTGTTAAGCTAATCATCATTGCTATTAAATTAATCCGCGATTGTGGATAGACTGACAAAAAAATTATTTATTTAATTTTATAAATATTATTTTTATTAATGATTTAATATTAAAATATTCACTAGATTAATAAGTACATACACTTTAATTAAATGTATAAAAATATTACATTTAAAAAGTTAGATTATAATGTAATTAACCAATGGGAAAATCCTAGTTATTTTTGTTGGTCGGATTTCAACCCTAGAGGGGGGTGAATAGGGTTTAAAAACTTTAATGCGGAATTAAAAACATTTTCAAAAAGTTTAAGTAAAACAAATTTACTAAATAAGTTTATCAAGGAATGCAAGCAATAAACAAACAAATAATCTCATAGCAATTAATAATGTAGCAAGTAAATAAAGCGATTGAGTAAGAAAGATTAAACCGATTTGAAGTCCAAGGCTTTTTGTCCACACGGTTTTGGTTTACCAAACCATAATCCGCGCTCGGTTAGTTCCCCGAGAATTTCCAATAAACTTAATCTCCTTCCGGGTGAAGATCAAACCACTACAAGTATATCCTCTCACACACTCTTTACAAATATTGCTAGACCACAATATTCACATAAGAAACTCTCTCTTGCTAACCTTGTGAGATTTACCTCTCACAATTTCTAAATAAGAATGTACCTTCTTGTTTTTCCTATGAGATTTACCTCTCACAATTTAATACAAATTGTTTGGTGACTCACACCAATGAATAACAACTCTCAAGTGTTTGAAGAATACAATTTAAGCTCACACTAGAGTTATCAAGATTGATCAATAAGTTTAAGCTCAAATATGATGAGTATGATCAATGCAATAGCTTGAATACTTGAATAATGAGGATAGATGAAAAATGAGTTTGTATGATCATTCAAGTATATAAAAACATGTCAAAGACCTCATATATATATATAGCTTGCAAAAGGTTATGGCCGTTTGAAGTGGTTGCAAGAAGTTATGGGCCAAAACTAGACATTTACCAACTCTCCAACGGCTAGATTTTGGCTTGGTAGTCGACTCCCCTAGTGACCATGTAGTCGACTACATGGTGTAGTCGACTCACTCATTAAATGTGTAGTCGACTACATGCTTCTGAAATTTTTGCATAAGCCAAACCTCAAATCAATCAAACTCTTGGGGAATGTTCTAGAGGTTATTCTAAGCATGTTGGAGTTGGTTTTAAACATAAAAACAACCGGATAAATTAGATATGATTTTTACAAGAAAATCAGTTTATGAGAAATAGCTTTGCAAAAGAGGTTTAATTCAAACTTTGATTTTGAAAGTAGTTTGAACGCAATGAATGATACATGATCATGTTTGAGCTTAGTTTGTGATCAATGATAATAACTTTACATAAAGCTAAACACTCACTCATGAAACAAGTTTACCATTCTTCAAAGTGCTTGAGCTAGTTTCTTTGTTCTCCATTTGAATTCTTGTCTTGAAGCTTTTGATCCTTGTTATTTTGTCCTTCATGAAACGCATTGATGAGATTGATCTTCTTTGACTCCTTGTCCAATGCTTTGTTGACTTGATCAGATATTGATAGAATGATCCTTGTCAAACTTCCTTTGAGCAATCATACTATTCTTGATTTTGCAAATAAGAAAGCTATAATCTTAAATCAAGAACATGTTAAATTACACATGATTGATTTATTGTTATTATCAAAATAAGATTAAAACCTACAAGGTCAACAATTTTTTAAGTAAAATAATAAAAACAAAAATCAACCTTTCATTTCAAGTAGCTCACTTTTGCCTTTGGGTGACAATTTTTCATTCACCTGAAATCCATTTTGGGAAAATAAGTACACCACTTTGATGTACTCGCAGAGGAGAATACGAATACGTAATAATCCTTTAAAACCGATGATTCGGTTTTAAATAAAATCGCTGTAAAAATGGTCAAGATAATTATTTTCCAACATTATCGTCATTCTTCTTCTTGATTTTATTATTACTAGTAGTAGTAGTAGTAGTAGTAGTAGTAGTAGTAGTAGCAGTAGTAGTTTGTTTCTTGTGACTCATTTTTGTATATGTAATTTAATGGGGATACTATGCATAATTCAACAAAGGATTCGCTACAATTCCTAATCCATGGATGGAACGATTTTCACGCTACAAAAACCCGGGAAGTCTATATAAACGAAGAAAGCTGTGTCAGCCATTATGACCCACATTTGGCTCGGGAAATATTGAACTAAAATGCCAATTCCATGTACAAAATAAATCTGAAAGGTTTTATGGTATGTTGTTCACATAATTATCCTCTCTCAAACCATTATAGTGAAAGAAAGTCATATTCGTATTATAAATTATAGTACCAAATGTTGTGTTAGCTAATTAATTACATGGCCACTAATACTTTATATGACTATATATTGAAAATTTGATAAACATGAAATAAGTCTATTGGGCTCGTCAACATAGAAGAATATATATACTTGATTCTCAAATCTTTATTATTATTATTATTATTATTATTATTATTATTATTATTATTATTATTATTATTATTATTATTATTATTTGTGCTTTTCAAACTTACAAGGGAGGAATCATAATTTTTAACTAATATCGTAAAGATTATTAATTCCTTCTTCTACATATGTGAAAAAAACATGTGTGAGTATTAATAATATAGTTAATTGATCAAACTATGTACTGATAAGTTAGTCAATATTTTTTAATAAAACCTTTTAGAATTAAGGATGCATTTGGAATGTGGATTTGAGGGAGGATTTGAACATGAGATTTGGATTTGGGATCTCAAATCTAAATATTTTGTTTGGTGTAGAAATATGATTTGAGATTTGCAAATCTATTCAAATCTTGAGATTTGATATTTAGCTTAAAGTCATAACTTTCAAATCTCGGAGATAGGGCTATTTCTTCCAGATCCCAAGCTCACAATTTTGAAAAAAAGTAATTAATTTTAATACAAATTATTATTTATTATTATTATAATTATATTTGTAATATTAATAATAACAATAATACAAGGGATGGCAAGGAGTTCTATTTGTTGAAATTCAAACCCGACATGCTTATAAACCCGTCCCAACCCAATGTGAGTTTTATTTATTTTATATCTGAACTGTTGTGAATAGTGTATGCATAAACCCACAATCGCCCTATGGTAATTACACTATATTATAAGGAAGAAAATATTATAACAAGGGCGGGGCGGGGCGGGTCAAACAAGTTAATTTTGCACAAACCAAAACTCCACCACAGTGTCAAAAATAAAAGTAGCCTACTAATCAACTAAATATAAATTTTAGCCGAATAATATTTGGATTTAGAAATCAATTTCCTTGTATTCGTTAAGCAAACACAAAATTTTAAATTCTTGTATTTTCAAATATGTAATTTTTAAATATTATATTTATGAATTTTAAAGCTAAATCCAATTCTGCAATCCAAACACACCCTAAAAGTAAATAGGAAATAAATTAAAATGGAAGTAGAGTTTGATTAGGAATCTAAATTAATACAATTATAAATTAATTTTAATTGGTGGATATACTTCTCAATTTTGAAAGGGTAATATTATCAAAGTTTGCTCAAAATTTTCATAAAATAAGGGTACATTAACTGCAAGATATCACGGATAGAAACAAAGTCACCCTATTCTTACTGCCTCTTGTTCAATGAATGGGGGATTTAACACGTGTGCATATCAAAAGTTCATGTTTTTGGTCTCTCCTTTTTAGCGAATAATAAACTAAAATGTGTACATATAATTTTTTATGTTTTTAGTTCCTGTTTAAAAAATGAATAGAATGTTGACACATGCATACGTAATTTTTTGTATTTAAGTGATCTTTTCCGACTAATAGGGTATTGATAAGTGTATACATCTTATACAAAAAATATATAGAGTACATACATAAACAAAATATTCCAAGCAAGTTTAACAAAAAGGAAGGAGATAAAAAAAAAAGAACTTAATTATTGTTATTGCCAAAGCAATGTACAACATTAAAAGAACATAGTATAACTCGTCAATGCATTACTTTGTTCTGGCAAATAAATAATTGTTTTGCCAATATGGGTACCTAGTTTGGCAATATTACTAAAGCAATATACAACATTAGAAGCATACGGTACTGTTAGAATCCGCAAATGCAACCCCTGGGTCTCAATCCCTTGTTTGGGAATCTAAAATATCAGAATGGATTTATGTTGTTTCATTTGCTTCGATATAGGGATAAAATCCTATTTTCTATTTCTAAATATAAGCGGGTTCAATCAAAGTCACCAGCACGTTTTACAAGAAAACGAAAAACTCCGTGTAGGGGTAAAGGCCAAAGCAAGCCTTATCCCCACACGTTTTGTCTATGAAACCGGGATTATATAGGGTTCGAGAACTATGTTACGGTCTGGAAAAGTGTTAGGCACCCATTCCGCCCTTTCGGTCTCGAATGGCTTTATATGTTTATTCTACGTTGAAAAACTTGGATGCCTTTACTAGGAAGTCTACTACTTTCCTAAAGTATGTTTTTATAGAAAAACCTGATTTTGGGAAAATGGGGAAAAGGATAAAAATCTTGTATTTTGTAATCCGATGTTTTGATTTTGTAAGAAGTGAAATACAAATGACAAAGTTTATAATTTTTTGAAATTGAGGGGATATTCTAATATTGTTTACTCAGGTAACAATGTTAGTTCTATCCTTGTTTTGGTTATTTTTGGAGAAAGAGTCAGATTCTCTATTGGAATTGATTCGATATGGATTTTGACTCCAGAGGAGAGTATATCAGGTACATTACAATTTATATATGAAAGATTGAAGATACCTGGTTTTAATCCTTTGAGAAATTTTTACAATTTCGGGTTTTGAAAACTTAATATATCTGGATAATAATATACTTACTTTTTTTGGTTTTCGAAAATGATTTTATCAGGGTTTTGTTTTGTGAAAACAGAAGAATATTTGTAACTTAACAATAAGTTTATTCGATTAGAATTTGGATAGAACAACGAATATACACAAAGGAAAATAAGTTCACATATATATCAACTTTAAATACTCGAAGAAACTTTCTTTACCTTCCTGACGAGATAACTAGGAAAAGAAAGGGAAAAATATAATATGGCCAAAGATAATACGGAGAATATTGAATTTCCTCCTCCAGACACAATTGAGAATTCGACTTTAAAATACGACACATCGAGTATTGAAAATTCGAAGATTCCTCGAAAACTTGATAAGTTGAATTTGAAAAAAATTAGATTTTTTTAGAGAGATAATAGCCTCTTCCTCTTTCTTGGGGGAGTTTGTCGCGCGACATTTCCCACAAAAGTGGAAATATCGCGGGACAAACGGCTGAAGGGTTGTCTCTGACAGACTAATGTGTCAGGGAGTAGATGGTCTAAGTCAGAGGGGTTTGTCGTGCAACATCTAAAGGTTTGTCGTACGACAAAGGCCTCTGAATATTGGTTTGTCGCATGACAAATCCTTCTGGGAACATGTTTACTGGGTTACAAACTTTTCGAAGTAGTTTATAGTATTATAGGTGACTCTTAGACTCAAAAAAGTGTTTTTCCTATAGTTTAAGGAATCTTGTGGGGGTGTCATGGATTGGGGTGTCTATAGACCCTCTCGACTCAAGCTCCTTGCTTGTAAGGAATTGAGGCGACTGGAAGATATCATGATCCATGACTCCCGCAAAAACTCTAAGAGAGTGTATGCAAAAGTGACTGTGAGTGCCTTTGGAGGGGCTTCCCTTACTTGACTGCCTCCCAGGAGGACTTCATTCGCTCCTCCGCCTCTCTGGGAGGACTTCTATGCTACACTGCCTCTTTGGAAGGACTTTGTTTGCTTTACTGCCCCTTTGGGAGGACTTCTTTGCGCCACTACTTCTCTGGGAGTACTTTGTTTGCTCCGCTGCCTCCCGTTTATATGAAAAATGAACGATAACTACCTCTGAAGAGGGCTTTGTGCTCAAGATTTGCCTCCGGAGAAGGATTGTGTTTGTGATTTGCCTCCGGATACCGTTTGTGCTTGCAATATTTAAGAACTCATGCTCTCTGCATCTTTTCCCGCTTGCTAGAGTGAGAGAAAATTTTGGGAGCTGAAGGAACTAGTCATGAGTTTATTTTTACCAAGATGTTTTGCAATTTCCGGGAATTCTTTTGAAATTTTTATGCGCTTGCTTTGTTCTTAAAGAAAACATTTTTTTTAAAAGAACAATCTTCTGGATTTCATTGATTTTCATAGAGTGATGATTCGAAGACTTATTCCCAAGAAATCTCTTCTATATCATGCTAAAAAGAAAATTTGTTTTGAAAGGAATCTTCGATCCTTCTGGGCCTCGTCCGTTTATTTTTGAGGGATTTGTGGGCCCACGTCGCTTTCTATTTTGTGATGTCCTTATTTCTCCCTCGTTTGGGAAAGCTTTCTCTGGCCCTCTTTGTTTTTGACCAAGAGCTTTTTATCCTGTTTGGCGTGATCAGGAGCCTTACTCACCCAAGACGAAACCTTGAGCCGGTTTTGGCCTAGCTGTCACTCTTGGTCTGGCTCTACCTGTCACTCTGCACATTTATGTTTCTCTCGTTCTTTTTGGGCGCTTATCTGGGTTTATTTTCTTTTTTACTCTTTCAATTTTTTTCTATTCCCATCTTATCTTAATGCTTTTCTCATTATTGCCGGATTTTAGTTATTTATCAAATCGAAGATTCCTTCATAGCTCATTTTGCTCTCGTGATTTTGAGAATACGACTTTCGGAGATTTGCATTCTTTTCTCTTCTCGTATGCGTTTTTGTTGGAAGAAATCCAGAAAACTCTTTTGGAAGTATTCCTGTATGAAACAAAAGAAGGAAAAAAAGGTCAAAATTTGCTGGAAAGGAAGATGTCGTGTGACATTTCAGTGTAGGGGCATTTGTCGCGCGACAAAAGGCTCAAGTATATTATCCCTCATTCCACCTCATTTCTCTCTTTCTCTTTCTCTCTCTAGCTCTCATTTCCTTTCCTTTCTCTCGCGGAAGCTCTGCCAAATTAGGGTTTTTTCCTAGTTTTCTCTTACTTTCACCTATACTCTTATGGATCCTGCTCAGGGAGGACATCCCGACCGACTAGAGGGTGACCAGGAGGATGTTGCCTTTACTGATGCTCATGGCGTCCTACATTGCAGCCCCCACCACGACGATTGGGATGCCCTTGATTGGTATAGAGAGGATGGTGTGGATCGTGACAGTTTTGTAGTCTACCAGGACGTGACTCGAGCTTCCCTGGTACTAGCCATCCCTTGGCTTATGATGGAGCCAGTTTCTCATGAGGTTCGTCAGCAACGCCTGGTATGTTCTTCTGCCAAGCATACTTTTCTAAATGTATATGCATAATTTTATGCTATGTATGTTTTCCATGTAAGGATACTGTTTTGATTTTTACTTTCATGTCTTGTTGTTTCCCTGCATGTTTAAAAACAACATTAAGTTAGATCACGTAATTCCCCAAGTAGTGATATCCGATTTGGGAATTACATACTTCACTTATTTATTCATAAAACAAAGGAATTATAACTACCATAATTACCCAAAATACCCTTAGGTTTTAAAAATTACATAATTTATATCCATAACCCTATAACTTTCATAATTACACCAAAGAACCCTTAAGTTTTGGAAATTACATAATTTACTCCTATAAATCCTGTAACTCTCATAATTATACCAAAGTACCCTCGAGTTTTGGAAATTACATAATTTACACCCATAACCCTATTACTCTTATAATTACACCAAAGTATCCACAGGATTTGGAAATTACATAATTTACCCTTATAACCCCTATAAGTCTCATATTTACACAAAAGTACCCTCAAGTTTTAGAAATTACAAAATTTACCCCTAGAAATCCTATAACTCTCAAAATACACCGAAGTACTCCTAGGTTTTAGAAATTATATATTTTACCCTTATAATCCCTATAACTCTCATATTTACACAAAAGTACCATCAGGTTTTAAAAATTACACAATTTATCCCAATAAACCCTATAACTCTCATAATTATGCCAAAGTACCCTTAAGTTTTAAAAATTACACAATTTACCCTTATAACCCCTATATCTCTCATATTTACACAAAAGTACCATCATGTTTTAGAAATTACATAATTTACCCCTATAAACCCTATAACTCTTAATTACACCAAAGTACTCTCAAGTTTTGAGAATTACATAATTTACCCTTATAACCCCTATAACTCTCATAATTGAATATATGTAACGTTTGTAGCGAACTGGCCGAGGTTGTGGTTTGCCCAACACTATTTCTACTGAGTAGCGATAGGTTTCTGCGCCTGTACAAGAGTTACTCTTCGCGACTCCTTTTGGCTCTTTCTTGGACGCGCTGCTAAAGCAGGTTTCGGAAGCGACAGTTTTGGTGACTGCGTTGGCCTCCCATTGGCGGGACACCACATATAGCTTCCACTAGAGCTGCGGGAGATGACGATGACACCTTTAGACCGGTTTGCCCTGACTAGGATACCCACGGGAGGCGGTTCCATTCAGATCGATGTCCCCTTACGTTTTACTTTTGAGGGTATAGTTAGTGCTTTGGGGTGGTTCCCGGAGCGACGGAGTTCGGGTGACACTATTCCTTGTGCTATCTTAATGGCACGTTTAGCGTCAAAGCGAGATCAAGTTATCGCGGCCGAAGGGCATATGACTAGACAGGCAGCGCGTTAGTATGCGCATGTTTTATTACTACTGACATTCCATGATCTGTTCGAGGCTCGCGGGGGAGATACAGCCCATCTCTGTTGGCTGCCATATATCAAGAATTTCAGCGCCCTGTTTGACTATGACTAGGACGACTTTATCTTGGCCCTTCTTTATGACGCTATGGATCAAGTTTCGCGGCATCTAGTCCTTAACCTTAAGAGCTTTTCTTTATTGTGGGAGGTATTACTCTCTGACTTCCTCTATTTGCCTTATATTTGTATCTTCTATAATAATTCATTACTAATATCCTTATGTTTTTCTCTTTTCAGAGTTGGTTTGTGGCCTACACCCACTGGGATCTTGCTCAAGTGGATCTCCTCGTGGAGAACGAGGACCAATTCCAGCTTTTTCGCCAGTTTATAGCGGGGAATTATCAAGCTCCTTACTTATTCTGGACCAGGGAGACCGGTGCCACTGCAGTTTCTGACCTGTTGTACGAGTATGTAAGTGTTTATCTTTAAGGATTTGTCTATGTATTTAAATAAGAAAATGAACAAATAAATAACTAAAAAACAAAAAATTCTTCTTTGTTTCTTCTCTTTTAGATTGAGTGGGCCCCGTGGGGTAATTTAGGCCTACATTTCAAATAAGCTCGAGCTCTCACTACCTCAAGGACTAGGCGGTTGATCCGGGATGAGTACGGGCTCTTATTCTACCTTGGTGAGCGTGTCATTCGTCAACATACCGCCACTCAATGTCCTCAGGTTCTGGTGTTTTCGCTAGCTTTGATGAGGTGGACCAGCGAGATTGATCCGGTGATAGTGCAGGCCTTGGTAGATAGGCTTTACATCCTAATGTTCACTGAGGAGGGTGATTACGCTGTCTTCGTTACTCGATACTTGATGCAGGAGCGAAAAGGGACATAGGGTCGGGATTTTAATGACCGATATAGAGCGTTGGGCGGCAATCCCAACTACATCCGTGGACAGTTTCATTTGTCGAGGACGGTCCCGGGTTATCTGTCACAAATCCCCAACCAGAAGGACAATGTACCGGATTTGGATGATGAGGATCCTAATGGCGAGAGGGTGGTACCTCCAGCTACTGGTGGTGGAGTTGCTGGACTAGAGGAGGGAGATGAATACTTGAGGCTGGAGGAGGGAATGTTTTGGCTTTCGGGCAGCACTCTGGCACAATACCGAGTGAGGGGCCACAGACGGCTCCAGGTGCGACTACCTTGGGTTTTTTGGTTCCCATTGGTCCCACTGTGTCTCTGGGATTATCTTTGAGGAGGCGGAGGTTGCAGAGGGGGCGAGGCTGTCTTTTCTAAGAGATCTTGAGAGATTGCAGAGCTCTGACTAGATTTTGATTATGACCAATTTGGGCAGACACCTCCTGCTGGCTTGACTACCCCCTCGAGTGGGGTCCCACCTTTGAGAGAGATTGCTGTGGTGGACCCCCCTCTGGTGTACAGACATATGCGACATTGACTCCACTATCTCTTGCTACCATGGGGCCTTCAGCCCTACTCGTGAGGGAGGTGGTTCTACATATGTTGCAACTCCTGCGGGTCCTTCGATTTCGGTAATTACTATACCGCCCTTGCCTCAAGATATTGACTATATCGGTGCAGGTCTATGCCGATACACTGTCCCAAAGTTTTCTCTCCCAGATGATACCTTTAGCTATTTGGGCAGGCGATGAGGTAAACTCTCCCATTTCTCTTTCTTCTTTCTTTTTCTATATTCTTCTCTGCATATATATATATATATATTTTGACTGTGCTAATCCTCCCCTCTTTTGTATGTCATGACAGTTGGTGAGTGCTCAGGCCGCGGATTTGCGGGTTCTTCACGCTCATAACCTATGCAACTGGAACTTGATCCAGTTTGTAGGTCGGGATCCCCCATCGTATGCCACTGACTATCGGTGGGCGGTGGAGGCTTCTTTACATATGTATGATCCCATCATTTCCTCCCGCTCAAGGTCAGAGTCCAGGAGGAGTGATAGCCGAGCTTTTAGGTGTGTCATATATTTTGTATATGAAAATTCGCAAATGTGACCCCCGGGTCTTAATCCCTTGTTTGGGAGTCTAAAATATCATAATGGATTCTGTTGTTTCATTTGCTTTGATATAGGGATAAAATCATATTTTCTACTTCTAACTACAAGCGGGTTCAATCAAAGCCGTCAACACGTTTTATGAGAAAACGTACAAAAAGTCCGTGTAGTGGTAAAGGCCAAAGCAAGCCTTGTCCCCACAGGTTTTGTCTACGAAATCGGGATTCTATATGGTTTGAGAACTATGTTGCGGTTTGGGAAGGTGTTAGGCACCCATTCCGCCCTCCTGGTCTCTAGTGGCTTTATATGTTTATTCTATATTGAAAAACTTGGAACCCGCACATAAAGATAACAATTTGGGGTCTTTTACTTATCTCCCTTTTCCCAAATGGCACTTTTCGCCTTAGGAACCCGCACATAAAGATAACGCCTCATTAATTAGACACGGTGGATGTTCCCGCCACCACTCAAAAATAAATTCAACCAACGGAAATAATACCTATGGCGAGCCCCTAACCATGGAAGGAGAAATTGCTATTCAAAAACAAAGGATATGTACAAAGGTGGAAATAAAACTTCAAGTAGACAAGGGGTATGGCCGAAGAGAGAAAACCTGGGCTGAAGTACAAGCATCCGAGTTTATGAGATCGGTAGAACTCAAATGCTTGAGGGGAAATCGAGGGTGCCCAAAATAAAGACTTGATTTAGGCCTAAAAGGTTGGGCGAAGCGCAGAAGAGAAGGAACCAGAGCCCAAACCTGGAGAAGCTTGGACTTACATCCTAGTAGAATGAATATTATCCCTTTCCTCATCTCCCTCACCGTCAAGTAGATCTGATTTCTATGGTAAATCTGCTCGCCAACTCAGATTCAGGCCAAACTCCGCCGGCTCTAAGGTGTTTCTAGGCCATCAACTCACTCCGATCAGTGTGAGAGTTTGATTTTGCTCGAAATTGATCCAAATTCTACCTTGTGCTTCTTATTTCCCACAAATATTTCTGGGTATATACTCTTTTAAGCTTCAAAATTATCAATCTGTTTGTTAATTGTGCGTAGCTTTGGCCTTTAAATGCGAATGATTCCATAAGGGACTGAATTCTCATTTTTTGGTCATTTGATACATAACATGCTACCTTTGCCGCTGGAAGTTCTAATAATTGTAGTTTTCGTATTTATGTGAACTATTTTTAGGATTACATTCAGTTAATGTTAATGTTCTCAATTAAGCATCTTAGTGAATTTGAATTCAAACTTGCAGTTGCAGATTACCTGTTTTATTTATTGTTTCAACTAATTCTTCAATAAACTTCTATATATTGTGATTTAATATTTGTTTTTCTTTTAATACTCTCCAAAGTTAGTGTAGCTGACTAGTAAGAGTGACTTAAATAAGTAATTTACTTGCCAACTCTGAGGTTTGAAACTTGGAGATGCACCGGAAGCTGATTTTTGTATTGGTTTTTCTTAATGTTTGGCGCAGACCACATGTTTTATAGAATGCCAATGAGTATCATTGTTGTAAATCTGGTTCTGCGACTCAACAATTGTATTGCTTGGACCATGCGTAAATGACTATTGTTGTAATTGGACACATTCTGACTGCAGAGTCGGATGCCTTCTCTCATCATAATTAAAAAATAAATTTTGAATATGATCGTCTATGCCTCTAAAAAGAACTTAAATAAAATATAACATTATATTATAATGCAACAATCACTTTGGTTTTGAAATTATTTCATTTTCTTAATGAATAGCGATATGATTACGACTTATTTGGTAACTAGCAAATAATGCAATTAAATATCTTTCCATGGAAGCCAATTTCTAAATATTTTAATTTCCGATTGATTATGGGGTTTCTTGTCAAAAATTATTTTTCTTATAATCTAATTATTTTTCATGTGAGCTAATCAAACGAACCCTTCATTGATTTTATTTTGTTTATATTTAGGTATGGAGTACATGAGGATAAGGGATTACGACCGGAAATATGTAGAAATCTAGCTTCAAATAGGATCAAGGTGCGTAAGACAAAATAAAAATGGTATTTGGTTATAGCATTCAATATAATTTTGTTATTTTTATTTTTATGAACCGCAAATCGAGTCGTGAGTTTCTTTTTTGTGTTTTTGTACCCATTTCGTCCAAAATCCAAATGGTCACCTTGTGAAGAAGAGACTTGGTGTAAAATAACCATTTTGCCCTTAAATGTGGTCATGTGCTAAGCACATGGCTTAATTCCGTCACTTTTAACACCTCATTTGGACGGAATGGACAATACGGTACTCGCCTGAAAATTTGATGGTTAAAGTGGTTCGTTTTAAAGTTGAGTGGGTAAAATGGTACAAAACCGAAAGTTTAGTGGCCAAATGGGCTATTTACTCTAAATAAATTGTTGTGACATTCGGATATGGTACGAAATCCAATTTGGTATGTATAGGATCCAGATTTAATAAGAACAATCTGTATATAGATTGTTCTTATTAATTAACTTTTAAAACAATCTGTATACATATTTTCTTCGTTGAAAGATTAAGCGATTGGTGTACAAATAATCTATACTTGATCTTTTCAGTATAACTTAAAAAAAAAAAAAATTGAACACGGTAATGGATTCCACATTAATTCAAAGAAGAATAATATGGGTGGTGATGTTGGCACCCCCAAAAACACTCGGTAACACTCCCACTTTAAATCGGTCATTCGCAACCGAGTAAAGTGTCTATTATTTGGTTGTTGAGGACCGAATATAGGTCTATATATTCGGTTCTTGACAATCGAATAAGATATTTTCAAATTTTTTAAATTTCTGCAAGTTTATATTCAGTCATTCACAACCGAATAACGTATAGTTTATATTTGGTCCTTAACAACTGTATAACGTATACGTTATTCGGTTGTTAAGGACCGAATGAAAAGTGAGAGTGTTTTCAAAAAATTTTGGGAGTGTCAACATCACCAACCAATAATATACACCAAAACATAAAAGGCATGGTAAAAAAGTAACGCAAAATTCATATAACCATATATTTATTTTCTCTTTTCGGGCACCCAGAGTCTCACAAGTCACATCATGTGGACCCATAGTTGCAGAAAGTGTAGCAGAAATTAAAGAGAAAAGGACCAGAGATGGATGCATGGCAAGAATAAATCTGTGTTTGAAATGAAAGGGAAAATCTTGGGCAAGTTATGTAATGTTGCATTTCGTGAGAGTGGACTAATAACATAGAAGAATATTTTTATGTCCCTTTTTTTTGGCATTCTTAATAAATTTGTAGTTTTAATATTATATATCTCTTTATTATTATTATCATATAAAGTTGAAAAGTAATTCATTTATTGTTGAAGCCGTGTCAGGTTTTTGGTATTCCAATTTTGCCCTTAGACGCTTTTAATCTCACAGAAAAGCTATAATCTTAAAGTAAGCAATGGGTCTTGTGAAAAAGGTTGTAAGGCACCTCAACAACTGGGTCACTTACTAATTTTCTAATTTGTTTCATTTCTATCACTTATATCTACACTGCACACATGTCGCATGTTTGCAAAATTCTAGTTATTATCTAGCTAATACTTGAAATTCCAGGTTATTGAGGACGTGTTAAGTTTTTTGTTATCCAAATTTATCCTTGCGGACTTCTAACTAAAATATATATATATATACATTTAGCGTAACGAGCAAGATTGCTATAACTCTTGACTGCTGTAGTACTAGCTATTTTTTAACATTTTTCTTTTAATTACTTATACTTGAATAGCAAACATAACTTGTGTGTATGAAAATCTATCCACATAATGTTCTCACGGAGGACTAACAATTTAGTTGGGTACTTCTAAATGTGTGAAAGCAAAAAGGTAGGAAGCTCTAGTGGATATCGTTGGCTTGAATGTGAGATCAGTGAATCTAAAATAATGAACAAATACTTTTCTTACACAAGTGAGGGTATAAATATCACCCCCTGTTTTTATGTCCTTTTTTTTTGGACATTTGTAATAAATTTGTTGTTTCAATACTATATATCTATCTACTATGATATAAAATAAGAAGTTAATTCGTTTATTATTGAAGTTAAGTCAAATTTTTGATATTTCGATTTTGTCCTTGCATGTTTTTAGTCTCACAAAAAAGTTATAATCTTAGCGTATGCAATGGGGCTTGTGTAAGGGTTATAAGGCACCTCAACCACCGGGTCACTTATTACTTTTTAAATTTGTTTCCTTTATATCACTTGTATCTACATTGCACATGAGCGCGTGTGCAAAATTCTAGTTATTATATAAATCCCGAAATTATTCCAGGTTATTGAGGCCTTGTCAGGTTTTTAGTTATCCAATTTTATTCTTGTGGACTTTTAATTTAAAAAAGTTTTACATTTAACGTAACCAGTGAGTTTACTGTAACTCTCGATTGCCGCAATACTTGCTATTTTTTAAACATTTTTTCTTTCAATTATCTATATTTGAATAACAAATATAACGCATGTGTATGAAAGTCACTCTCTTTCTATATATATATATATATAATGTTCTCACTAAGGACTAACAATTTAGTTGGGTCCTTCTAAATGGGTGAAAGAAAGAAGGTAGCCTGATGTGGTAGATATCGGCCAACATGTGGGATCAATGGATTTAAAATAACAGACAAATACTTTCTTACACAAAATTCTTACCATCTATTCTCACTGATGACAAGGGCGTGAGAGTAACATGGAGAGTTTATAACGACCTATATCCTACGTGGAAAATTTCTAGTATGAATTGGTCCATACTTGTCCTTAGCAACATTTTTTGCTTGCTGAAAAATTCTCCTCAATATTTTAGTTAACAAAAAGGATCGCTAAATGTTGGTCCGTATAAAAATTGTTGGATCTAAATTCTACGAGTATATCTATATTTATTTAAAGGATAGAAATATACTTTTAAAATAACACATTCCCAAGACAGTGAGAAAAACCTTAGAAAAAATAGAAAGTAGCTGGAAGGCAACATTGTGTAACTCAATTATACAAAGTTGCCCAAAAGAGATCAAAGACACAAAAGAAAATAAAAAAGGGGCCACACCAATAATATTTTTCCTTGATCCTTGCTTTGAAAGAGTAGAATGTTCACACCAATAAGAAAGGGTCCAGTCGCGTATTTAACACGGGATATTTATTGAGGCGAATAATTTAAAAAATTTAGAATTCGAATGTTGACGAGCATATAATTATTATGACCAACGGCATAGCTTGCTCTGCCGACAATATGGTATGTGAACACCATATATGAAAAATTAAAATAATTTATTACTTTTTTATATTTACTTTTTTACTGTGTTACCATGTGTACATATATTTTTAGAAAACAGTGATTAAAATAACGTATACCAATTAAAAATATGTCGAAACCTTAGAAAAAGAAGAAAAATAAATCAAGAACTATTACTACAGTAGCTTATAAAATAGAGACCAAATCCATACATCCAAAGCTTTCCGTCCAAAAATAGTTTGACTAATAATAACATGTACCCAATATATCCATTTCTAATAAAATGTTTTATTCACTGAAAATTAATGTACCCACACTTTTACAAGTTCGACTTTAATTTGCATTGGTAAGACCGCATAAAAATAAATAACACGAGTTAGCGGATTATACGCTATATAAGAAATAAAATGAACTAGTGGATTGGCTTAATTAGTAGTAAAGGCACTTACCAAAATTAGGGATATTCGAATCTCATTTAAAATAAAGTGAGTTTTTTTTTTTTATTTGTAAAATATCATGACAAAAAGTATTATTGTATGTATTGTACAAAAGGATTTAAAATTTAGTGGCCCCTGAAAAAAGGTGTCCACCAAATTCAGTATTCTTCTCTTCACGGTGAAATCACACTTAATTTCAAACATTATCTTCAGTATTTATTCTAAAATATCTTCTCTTCATTTTTTGTGGTGCGTATTATTTTTGCAAACATTATCTTCACACTTAATTTCTCTTCAGTATTTCTAAAGTTCTCTAGTCTTCTTCTCTACAGCATCTCTCTCTCTCTCTCTCTCTCTCTCTCTTCACAGCAATTTTTCATTGCCATCCTAAATATTATTTCGTTTGCAAAGAAGAAAAAAAAATCATATATATGGCAGCAGATTCATTTGTTTTTCAGACCGCTGGACAGATCTTGGGCAAGTTAACCACTCTTGCATTCCGTGAGATTGGATTAATATGGGGCGTGAAAAAAGATTTCAAAAGACTCGAATCCACCGTATCCGCAATCAAAGCTGTTCTCCTGGACGCTGCTGAGCAAAAGAAGAAGAACCGACAAGTAGAGGACTGGCTTGAAAAGCTTCAAGATGTTCTTTACGACATCGACAACGTACTCGATGATTTCATGACTGAAGATTTACGACGTAAAGTGGTGATCAAAGGAAGCAAGCGCAAAATGGTAAAAAACTTCTTTTCAAGCTCCAATTCACTTGCTCTTCGTATCACCATGAGTCGTAAATTAAAGAATATCAGGAGCAGATTGGAAGATATTGATGTTGATAGGAAACAATTTGCGCTCGTTGAACGTGCTCTCAATAGCCCAGTTGCGTACCCGTTAAGAAAGCAAACCCATTCTTTCATATGCGCATCTGATGTTATTGGAAGAGATCGTGATAAAAACAGAATCATAAAGCTTCTGTTAAGCAACTATAGCTCCTCCACTTCTAGCGGCACTATTGAGAACATCTCTGTTCTTCCTATAGTTGGACTTGGGGGGCTTGGGAAAACCACGCTGGCTCAATTGGTTTACAATGATGATGCGATTACATCGAATTTTGAAACAAGGCTATGGATTTGTGTGTCAGAAGACTTCGATCTAAAAAAGGTTATTGAGAAAATCATGAATGATGCCACAGGGGCTGATCATGCCCACTTAGATCTCAACCGATTGCAAACCAGTCTTCGTACTACTTTGGATTCGAAGAAATTCTTGCTTGTCCTCGACGATGTGTGGAATGAAGATCGAAAAAAGTGGACAGAGTTGAAGGATTTGTTGAATTGTGGTTCCTATGGAAGTAAAATTATCGTAACTACACGTAAGAAAACTACTGCAAAAATTATGGGCACATTGATACCATATGAGTTGAAAGGCCTTTCAAAAGATGAATGCATGTCGATATTTGTCAAATGTGCATTTAAAGAACGAGAAGAACTACAATATCCAAAGCTCGTAGAGATCGGGAAGGCAATCGTGATGAAGTGCGGTGGACTTCCTCTTGCTGTAAAAAGTCTAGGGAGCCTACTTTACATAAAAAGGGAAGAACGAGACTGGCTTTACATCATTGATAATGATATATGGAAAATTGAGCTTAAAGAGAATGAGGTTTTGCCTATATTGAAGTTGAGCTACGATGAAATGCCACTCCATTTAAAGCAATGCTTTGCTTATTGTGCAAGATTCCCAAAGGATTGCGTGTTTCCCAATTTATATGTGATCCAACAGTGGATAGCACATGGATTTATTCAATCATCTGATGGTAGTCGGCAATTAGAAGATATTGGGAATCAATATTTTGACGAATTACTGTCGCGGTCCTTTTTTCAATACGAGTACGTGGCTTTTGACAAGACAGTCATCCTTGTTAAAATGCATGACTTGGTGCATGATCTTGCTCTATCTGTGGCAGGTAAAGAGGTTTCATATGTCAATTATGATACAAGGAACATTTTCGAAGGAACTCGTCATCTAATATTTTCTGCAGTGAGGTTAGAGGGGAAAGAATTCTTTAATTTTCTACTCAAACTAAACAAGGTGAGGTCGTTTTATTTTGAGTTCGAAGTTCCTCCTATTAGCAAAACATTTGTTGATACTCTCGTAAAGACCTTCAGCTGCTTACGCTTCCTACAGTTCACTGGATTAGAGTTTGAAGAGTTACCAAGTTCCGTAGGTACGTTAACGCATCTCAGGTATTTGAGCCTTAATGATAATAGAAACATTAAAGCATTGCCTAACACTATTTGTAACTTGGTCAATTTACAAACCCTTTGTTTAAACAACTGTGTGATGCTTCAAGATTTGCCTAGGGACTTTGGTAATCTGTCAAGCCTTAGAACTTTATATTTAACTTCGAAAATGACGTGTTTTCCAAAGAAGGGACATGCTGAGGGCTTAAGATCTCTTCAATATTTGTGGATTAATGGTTGTGATCATCTTGAATCATTGTCAGGGGCAATGAAAAACTTCACCGCTCTTCGTCATCTAAGTATTTTTAAATGCCCAAGTCTAACTTCTCTCCCAACTGAAAGTATGAAGTATCTAACTTCCCTTGAGATACTATGGATTTGGGAATGTGAGAAGTTTAATTTCTTAGCAGAAGACACGATGATGGAACTGCCAAGAGGCTTGTTGTCTCTAAAACTTCTGCAGATACCAAAATTAAAGGAGTTGCCTCTTGGATTTCAAAATGTTGCTGCAACTATAAAATACATAAGAATCGATAACTGTCCTTTTTTTGAAATCTTGCCAGAGTGGTTGCCGAATTGTACATCTCTCACAAAACTCCAACTAACAAATTGCATGCTTTTGGACTCTCTACCCTCAGGAATACATCAGCTTACTGCATTGAGATTTTTGAGTATCAAAAACTGTTCTGATACCTTGAGTAGAAAATGTGAAAGGGAAACGGGTGAATATTGGCCTTGGATGTCTCACATTCCTGAGATTCATTTGGAGTGACTCGAATCCAAGAAATCTCATTAATTCTCTCAGCTCACTCAGTCCCGAATCAAATTAGCATCAATTAAGCAGGTACATATGAATTTGTAACTAGAGTATGTTCTCCTTGTATATCTAGAATTTAAGTTTTAGTATTGCGTATGGAATTAATTTTTAATTATCATCTCTAATTGGCAGGTGCATCTTTCCAACCAAGAGTTGTTTGGCTTCGAAATTCAAACCACTAGGTTCACTCGCATATGGTCCGCACCAAATATTCCAGTGGCTAGTGCATGGGTTGTTGTTTTCAAAAAAATTAATCTTCAACCTTATTACATGTCTTAATAAATATGTATCGTGTTTTGATTTTTTTTTTTTGCAGTTGTCTTTGCACTTATTTACAAGTTTCAGATGTTGTATCATTTTCCCTGCTAATTGAATTTGCAGTATTATGTGATTGTTGTTAATTATATATTTGGGGGGGGGGGGGGGGGGGGGGGACTATTGGATAAGGTATTTGATTTTCTTGTGTATTTTATATCTGTTTTCATATATTACAACTATACAATCTATGTCATTATTCAACAAAGTGATTCACCAAACGCAGAATGAGGATTAAATTTCCTTGGTGATTTATATTGATGTTATTTGAACCCTCGACTCATTCCTACTAGGGGTTGCAATTTTGAAAACGACACCATAAAACAATAAAAATTGATCCGAAAATTTGTATTCGTGCCTTATTCATGTCTAGAACTTTTAACACTAAATCATGCTGTGTTCGTCCTTAAATTTTGAAACAAAATTAACATGAAATCGGGTCTTGTTGTGTCTAAGAAAAAATCATCATTTCCACTCATCTCATAATGTGTTTATTAGGACCCAAAAACTACAATTGTGTATGTGGTGTTTTAGGTGAGTAGTGTTCAGTAAAAATATCACAACTTCGTGTCTTATTATTTCTTGCCATGTTGTGTCAAGCCTAAACACGTTCTAAAAACACAAATTACTAACTCAAATTTCTACCATTGGTGGATGTCAACGACTTAAGGGGAGATCTCAATGGTCTATTTGATGCCAAAAACAATTTTATATCTTTTTTATAATTGAAAAGCTTTATGGCTTACATTCCAAGAAAAAAAATAACACGAGATTTCCGTGCTCAAGTAATGTGTTTAGAATTCATATATAATTGATTTGAAGCAAATATATTATAGTAATAATAAATGGTGTAGAGTTTAAAAGTGATATTACTACATGTCCTCGTATCCCGTTGGTAACCTTTTAACAAGTTGATCCTAAGTTTGATCCCCATGAAAGTGGTTGTCAAATCATTTGAAGTATCTACGCTTATGGTGATAGTTGTAGAATCATGGCTTGTGTTATCTTGTGATATGACACAACCTGATAGTAACTTTTATGAGTGACAAACTAAATTACTAAAAACAAAAAAATATAGGGACATTCATCTATTGATCATATAATAATAGATACAAATATTTTCTTAATTTAATAAAAAATAGTATTATAAAAAAATTAATGGGTTTAACATGTGAGCCAAATTTGTTCAAGGTAAACCGATTCACTACTATTTTGTAAGGAAAAAGACAAATTAGACCCTGAAGTTTGGGTCTAGATTCAATTTCTCTCTTGATGTTTCAAAATCCTCAATGTCTCCCTAGTTCAATTGAGACCCTAACTCTAACTCCGTTAACAATTCCATCCAAATATTTTTCACTTAACCCTCTAAAAGTTTAAAAGTGGCACTAAACCCCCCTTGATTTATATTTTTTTACCTTTTAAATCCACCATTGATATATATACACACACCTCGCTTCGTCCACCTTCGCCGCTGCAACACCACCACCATCTCCACAAACCTCCCCAAAACCATTGCGTTTATATATATATATATATTCCACCATTGATATATATATACATCAATGGTAAGCTTTCTCATTGCAGTACTCATGATAGGAAGAAGCAGGGGGGCGGTAGGGATGGTGTACAGAGACAGGAGCTAGATGGGTTATTCAGTTAAGTTCTTCTCGAAATTGGTGTGCTTCTTGGTGGCTTTCTAGCTAAATGTGCAATCAATTGGGTACTACAGTCATGCCAACATCCTCATTAACGTGCCTTACACCAACCTCTCCTTCTCCGATAAAAGCAAAGTCATGGGCCTGTTGACGTGGGGAGGACAATTAACAGGGGTAGTTATTTCTAGTCATTGGGTTTGCATGCTTTCTACTTCTCCTTTCCTCTCTTTTTGTGGATATTTGGTCCCATTCCTATGTTTCTCTCTTTCCTTGTCCTCGTTTTCTTCCTCTATCTCGAGGTTACCTTGATTTTGGTGGTGTTGGTTGCATTTCTCATCCTCATCAATACCCTCACAACAACAACAACAAGGACACCACCAACAACAACGGATATCACCCCACCAATGCAGACTTGGGGATCAATTAATTAATTTCATCTTAATTTTCTCCTGCTTCTTCATCTTTAATTTATTAATTAGTACATACTAGTACTAGTACTATGTTGTACGTAAATAATTTTCAATGGTGGAATATATATATACATACATAAATATATCGAGAGAAATGCAATGGTGGTGGGGAGGTTGCCGGAGGGGTGAGTTGGTTTTGAGAGAAAGCTAAAGATGGAGATAGTGGTGGTGTTGTGATAGTGAAGTTGGCTGAAAGGTGTGTCTATATATATCAATGGTGGAATATATACATATATATATATATAGAGAGAGAGAGAGAGAAACACAATGATTTTGGGGAGGTTGCCAGATGGGTGAGTTTGGTTTAGAGAGAGAAAGACATGGAGATGGTGGCAATGTTACAGCGGTGAAGGTAGCCAAAGCGCACGCGCGGGGGGGGGGGTATATCAATGGTGAATTTAAAAGGTAAAAACAAAATATAAATTAAGGGGTTCAATGTTACTTTTAAAATTTTAGGGGGTTAAGTATAATATATTTGGATGGAATTGTTAACAGAGTTAGAGTTAGGGTCTCAATTGAACCTGTTGACCTAAAGGTCTTAATCTTATTTTGATAATAACAATAATTTAATCATGTGTAATTTAACATGTTCTTGATTTAAGTTTATAGTTCATTTATATGGAATATCAAGAATAGCATGGTTGCTCAAAGGAAGCTTGACAAGGATCATTCAATTAATATCCGATCAAGTCAACGAATCATTGGACTAGCAAGAGATCAACCTTATCACACACATGCTAGCAATTCATGAAGCTCAAAAGATCAAGGATCATATGCCAAAGCTTCAAGGAAAAAGCTTCAAGTGGAGAATCAATTTGAAGAAACAAATCGAAGCATTCGAAGACTCACATATTCGGTAATTGAGTGTTTGCTTAGGATTAATGTAAAGTTTCTTAATTGATTGATTACATAGCTCATACATATTGATATGTCATTCTTAGATTGATCAAAATCAGTTTAAATCAAAATTTCTTTGAAAACATCATTCTTGCAAAAATCGGTTTTCAAATAAATTCATATTAAATTCAAATGATCATATTTTGAGTTTTCCCGAAAATAGGTGTCTTAGAAACTTATTTTTAAGGTCCCCAAAGCATTAGAATTGATTTTGGAGCTTATATGTAAAAGTGCAAAAATTGGGATTTTGGCCTTTTGGCCTGATGGACAGCAGAGTCCATCAGTCGACTAAGGCTCAGTCAGTCGACTGATGAGCTTTACTCAGTCGACTGATGGCCCAGAATATAACCGTTGAATTTTTGATTTTTTACTATTTTTGGTACCAAACTTCTACCAAACCTCACAAACGGCTATATCACTTTTGGGACTATATATACACTATCTAAGACACATTTTGAACCACTTGAATCACTCTTATACTCTCTACTTCATCTATCTTCATTATTCAAAGATTCAAGAAATTATTTTTGATCAATCATTATCATTTGAGCTATATCTTCTTGATCAAATAGGATAACTCTAGTCTGAGCCTCAAATTGTATTCTTTACACACTTGAGAGAGCTATTGTGAATTGGTGTGAATCACCAAACTTTTATATTCAAATTATGAGAGGTAAATCTCATAGAAAAAATAAGAAGGTTAATTCTTGTTTAGAATTTGTGAAAGGTAAATTTCACAAGGTTAGCAAGAGAGTATCTTGTGAGAGTGTTGTGGTATAGCAACACTTGTAGAGTGTGTGAGAAGAACACATTTGTAGTGGTTTGATCTTCACCCGGAAGGAGATTGGAATTAGTGAAAATTCTCGGAAAACTAACCGAGCGCGGATTATGGTTTGGTAAACCAAAACCGTGTGGACAAAACGTCTTGGACTTCAAATCGGTTCAATCTTTCTAACTCAATCTCATTATTTACTTGCTACATTATTGTTTGCTTGAGATTGTTTATTTGCTTGTTTGCTTATTTGATTGCATTCCTTGATAATTTGTTTAGCAAATTTGTTTTACTTAAAATATTTTCGAAAAGTTTTTAAAATTCCGCATTAAACTTTTTAAACCCTATTCACCCCCCCCCCCTCTAGGGTTGAAATCCGACCAACAAAACCAATTATGTAACATTAGGGGAGCTATTGAGGATTTTAAAACATCGGGGAAGAAATTAAATCTAGACCCAAACTTCATGGTCTAATTTGTCTTTTTCCCTATTTTGTGTCATATACTAATTTTCTTGGTCTCTTGACGCAGATATTGTATCTATGACAAAGAAAATTAGTATATGTGCGAAGAGATACCAAAATAAGTATTTACAAGGACAAAATCCTCTAAAATATAACATCTATTGAGACTGAACCTTCTAAATCCTAATATTTTCAATAAAAAGTTGACTTAGCGCTTTTTGGAAGATCCCAAATTAAGTATCCGATGGATTTCCATTTTTTGGACTTAAATAATGTACTAAATCTCACCATTTTTTTAAAAAAAGGTTTATTTATAACCATAGCTCACGTGTCGAGTTAGTTTAGGGTGTTCTTAAATATACTCACATAATCCATCTTCTCACCCCACCAAAAGTCAAACTTATCTCAATCTTAATCTAAAAACTAGTGTAAAATATATTATACTCACCCCGATTTCTATAGATTAAAAAAATGTTGCTAGTTTTCTTCTCACCACTTAATTTTTAAAAATTAAAAATTAATTACAAAACTATATTATTTACTCTTTCACGGGTTTACAAGATATAGACTTCATCTCATCCGAATTTTACGTGAATATACATAACCATCCCTCCATCAATGGTGAAAACATGCAATTGGATAGTGAACAACATTTATTAATCTCCTCCTCAAACTTGAATAGAATAGGTACCACTTAAATAAGAAGAGAACAAAAACAAAAGGGAACGGGAAAATCGAATAAATTGGAGGCACCACTCCAGTAATGTAACCAGCGGAAGGATTTAGTGCCAAGAATTCCACTAGTCTAGCAACTTCTAACCTATCATCGTGTTATTACAAATATAGTGGGTGTGCACTTCCATCGGTATCCTTGCTTATCATGGGCATCTTATGCTAAGCTATTTCGGTTCTATCTATCAAGTAAAACAAAAGGTTGACCATTCTCCACGGCTTAAAAAAAACAAAAAACGAATTTTAGTTTTGTTAATTTTAATTTTTAAGAGAGAGAGTTTGGGAAGAAGAGTCTAAGTAAAAAAAATGTTTATGATTTATGATATGAAATATCATATAATTGTTAAAAATGTATTTACTACAATTAATATTTTATATTTTTTTCATAGATATATGACTTGTATATAATTTTGATTAAAATTTATTAAGAACGAATTTTTTTTATTATGTTCTATTTTAGTGCGAAAGTTAATATTATTTAATTTTTGCTTTTAGCGACAAAACATTATCATCCTTGTATTATTTCAATAAACTCACCCTACCACTGGAGTGAATTGCAAGTTTTTTTAGAAAATTGGTGGGTTGAGAAGAAAGTATTCTCACAATGAGGTGAGAAGATGGATTTTCTGATTGCATTTAAAAACACCCTTAGTTTATCATAAACAAATTAAATATAAAAGTTTTACACAAACTTTTAATTTAAGATGGAGAATGTATGAATAATGTTGTCACATTAAAAAGATCAAGGCACAACACCTCTATATATATATACATATAATGAGTGAGTGATTGGTTATTAATAGAATAAAAGAATTTCTAATAATCAATGCATTAGGAATCATTCATACTTTAATATGAACAAGGAACAAGTCCAAGTCAATGCTCTGGCTTGATAGAAACTCCTTTTGTTTTCTGTATGTTAAAGAAGTTCATGTTGACACTAATGCTTTGTTTGATAATAAAGGGCATAAAGATAACAGTCTGAGCTTATGATAAACTAACGATACTAGAGCTTACATAGTATCTGAGCTCATTACAGATTAAAGAAAAAAGGCTTTCCAGGCAGTGACACGTGGCGACAGCACAGCGAGAGCGTGACCAGCACGCCCAACAGCTAGATACCAACTGACCATTACACAACTAACTCTATATTTCTCTCAACTTTCCCCCAACGTGGGAAGTAGGACTTATCACCTTATAACAGCTAGTTCCTTGCACCTATAAAAGGAACTAGCCATAGTCATTTTGGAGCATCTAGTCCATGCAGACTCCAATAACTAGGGATTTGTCAACTTTTAACCATCATCAGTATCAATAAAAAGTCACTATCAAAGGGTGGACGTAAACTAGACCTACTATCCATTGGCTGGGAGAACTATCCTTTACCAAAAATCTGTGTGTTATCTTTATTTACATTTATTATGCTTATTCATAAATATTGTGTGTGGGTAACATTTCTTGCGAAAATGATTTGTTGACCTCACAGCTGGCATTGTTTGTGGTAGGCGATAGTTTCTCATTTCAAGCGTTAGAAATTTTTATCTAGTAAAACCACAGATCCATCCCTAAACAAAATCAAACCGAAAAACTGTCTTAGGACAGCGACCGCAACTCCATCTCGACTGAGGAAGAGGAAAACCGAAATGCCGCCCTATCCAAATCTAAAGACATAACCATCCTGAACACCTCCGATCACGACCAACTCCGAAAAGACAAAGAACTAACCAACTGCCCACACTACCGATCCACTACCCAAGTGCATGACAACGGACCCTCAAGGTGTCGAGCTTCAACCCAACCATCATAATCCCACTTAGTTAACCAGGGTGGTGACAGGGAGCTGGTTAAGCTATTGCTAGACGACAACCAATGATTGAGGGATACCTTGGTGGAACTTGCTAAAAGGTTTCCCTATGGTTTCTCCAACCAAGGAGACCACGAGTCCTTCGCAAGCCGCTCCCCTGCAGGACAAAATAGGAATAATGAGAATCCACCCATGTACGCCCCAAAGGAGAAGAAGGGGCATGGGGACAATAGGAATGACCTTGGAAAATAGCCAGTATATGCCGACAACCCAGGCATTCAACAGCAGAAGTCAGAGTCCCAGAGGGTAAACTCGTTCCTACATATTGGACCCAAGGGACAAGACAGGGTATAGTTACCCCCTGAGAAGGTCAACCAACCACAAGCGAACCATCATTAAACCGATGAAAACCTCAGAAACTTTATCCTTGACGCCGTTTAGAACATGGCAAGGCTGAGGCAAAACGATGAGAGATCTGGCAAGGAGAGCATTGGGAAGAGAAACACAATCGTCATTTAAAGCTTGGATTGTAAATGTAGAACCACCATGAGAGTTTACTATGCTAAAATACCTTTTCTACGAATGAAATTTTGACCCTGCCCACCACGTCTGAGCTTATGACTAAGCCATGACTCTGTGGGAAAGAAATGAGTCTCTGCTCTGTAGGTGCTTCGCCGCTAGTCTGGGTAAAAGCATTGAAGTGGTATTATTAGCTCCCACCAGGGTTAATAGACAGTTATTGGAATTTAATAGTGCAGTTATGTGCCAGATTCATAGCAAACTCCCAACCTACCAAAGGATTGGCCTAGCTTATGGCCCTGCGGCAAAGGCAAAAAGAATCACTCAAAGATTACTCCAAGAGGTACTAGGACCTCTATAGTAAAATTGAGGGCGATTGGTCCTAGGTGGCTATAGCTACTTTTGGACATGGACTCATTCCAAACTCCTCACTTTACAATTCCTGATGTCTGATGCTTCAAGATTTTCCTAGAGACTTTGGTAATCTGTCAAGCCTTGGAACTTTACAGATAACTTCAAAAATGACGAGTTTTTCGAAGAAGGAACATGCCGAGGGCTTAAAATCTTTTCAATATTTGTGGCTAGAGAGGTGTTATGATCTTGAATCATTACTAGGGGGAATGAAAAACCTCACTGCTCTCCGTCTTCTAGGTATATATGAATGTCCAAGTCTAACTTCTTTTCCAGCTGAAAGTTTAAGGTATCTAATTTCCCTTGAGACACTATGGATTTTTTAATTTGTTAGAAGAAGAGGGCATGATGATGGAACTACCCAGAGGCCTCTTATTGCTAATACTTAAGGAGATACCAAAATTAAAGGAGTTGCCTCACGGATTTGAAAATGTTGCTACATCTATTAAATACATAAAAATCAACGATTATCCTTCTTTTGAAATCTTGCCAGAGTGGTTGATGAAATGTACATCTCTCTCGAGTCTTGATCTTGAAAATTGCATGCTTTTGGGATCTTTACCGTTAGGGATGCATCAACTTACTACGTTGCGATATTTTTGTATCATAAACTATTCCGAGAACCTGAAAAGAAAATGCGAAAGGGAAACAGGTGAATATTGGCCTTTGATATCCCATATTCCTGAGATTTATTTGGAGATAATAGTGAAATGGTTGCGAACTCTTAAGAGCTGAGGATTCATAAGAAGGGAAAACACATAAAGTGTTTACGTTGAGGAAATGGGAGTAAGATGCATAGCTACATGGCTTTGAGTCTAAGTGGGAGATTGTTAGAGTGATATACTAAAAGCCATAATTTTGTTGTTGGTTTGGATATGTTATAAACTCAGTTTTGCTATTTTAATGAGAATCTTTATCGACAATGGTTGCATTATATTATTTATTTAAAAATTGTGCATGTGTGTGTCTTTTATTCCATATAGTAGATGATTTGGTGTGTAGAGCATAGTTTACATACAGAAGATCATATCATCAGTTCTTATGGAATATAAGTTTAATGGTTCACAGTTTTAGATGGAATTGGACACCCATCGGTAGGATTGTAGCACAAGTTTTAGTAGTTTATCTTAACTATAGGAAAATGTATAGTTTTAACTCGTTGTGCTAGTACACTTTGTGTGTATTGAATAGGACAAGTTTGGGTTAATTGTTTTTATACTGACTATACAAAATAATTTAAAATTCCATGGTTATTATGATTACTTATGCTCTTAATCTTGAAATAATTAATAGACATATATATGTAGTGTTTGTTGTTTTGACTCATTAAGAGTGAGATTCATTTGTGGATCAATAATCTTCGTGAATTGGATGACGACACTATATATATGATGAATATTAATTATTGACAAAATCCACGTCCCGGTATAGAGATTGATGATAGCCCCTTGAGAAGCTTATAAGTTTTGATCATGTCAAACCTTGTAGGTGGATTATGTTAATCCGACATGTCAAATAAGTTAAGTGGTAGGCTCAAGGATTAAGAAGTCATTTAAATATAATTGTCAGTAATTTAATTTAAATGACGGTTATCTGTAATCTTAACGTGGGGAGAATAATAAGTATTTAATAATGAGGAGCTCGAAATATAATTTTGAGATAAGGACGGGAGTGCAATTATAATTCTTTAGTGGTGTGAATTATAATTTATGGAAGGAACTAATTCATAGTGGAATTAAAATTCCAACGTTTCATAAGAAGCACAAGCACTTATTTCTCTTTAAGGTCCCTATCGTAGCCTTATATATACGCCGGCCTTGTTTCTTCTCATTATAACAATAATTCTCATGAGTTAGGGTTTGTTCTATTGAGAGAGGAGAAAATCTTGGTGATACCGTAGCCCACACTCGGTGCAAGATTTGATGGCAGAAGGAATACGATAGAAGATCTTTAAGTTTTCGGCACAGCAGTCGTAAATCAATTGTAACTTTTGATCGCACCGTTGGATTGGGATGATTTTTGGATATGTCGTTCGGAATGCAAAGTTACATTTATGTTGCAAAAAATTAGGACGATCAGAAGTGTTTTCAGTGGCGAAAACAACCGATTTTCACAGTTCGGCGAGAATTAAAAAATCTGACCAAATCACAAACTGATGCTTTCAAACCCTAGTCTCCTCATATGGATACTCTACATGATCCACAAAGGTGAAATCCCTTTATTCTTATAGGGTTTTAGTAAAAAAAAATTGTTCAATCTATACGCAATATCAAACGATCTTGTATTTATGTCTCCATTAGGTGTTTCGTACTTGGTATGGTCATTACGAGTTCCTGGTGATGCCATTCGGGTAGCTGCATTTATGGATTTGATGAATCGCCTATATTGTCCCTATCTTAACTAGTTTGTGGTAATTTTCATAGATGATATTCTCATTTATTCCAAATTCGATGAAAAGCACGAACATCATCTCCATTTAGCTCTTCAAGTTCTTCGAGAACACAAGTTGTATGCAAAGCTTAGTAAATGTGACCTTTGGATATTGGAAGTTAAATTCTTAGGACACGTTGTCTCGAGAAAGGGTATCTTGGTAGATCCAGCAATGGTAGATATTGTCCTAAAGTGGGAGAGGTCTCAGAATGTTACCATGGTTAGGGGTTTCTTGGGTTTGGCAGGATATTATCATCGGTTTAAGAAGAACTTCTCTCGTATAGCTTTGCCGTTAACTCATTTGACCCATAAGAATGTTCAATTCGTATAAGATGAAACGTGTGAGAAGGCATTCTTAGAGTTGAAACTAAGATGCTTCACCATACCAACAGAACATGGCAACTCTTCAAAGTTTGGTCCACTTAATTCTAGGCATAAGTAGCTGAAGGTCTTTATAAGAGTATCAAGAAATGTTTTTCTGATAGGGCCAACTGTAAATTGAAAAGAAAATGACCGCACCTTGTTTAGTTTGAGTAGAAAATGAGGGAATTCTTTCCCCTCTAACCTCACTTCAGAAAATAGTAGATGACGAGCTCCTTTGAAAACTCTTAAACCTGCCATCAATAGCGCATGATCATGCACCAAGCCATGCACTTTAACATTGATTATTGCATTGTCAAAAGTCAAATCCTCGCATTGGAAAAACGATAGTGACTATAATTCATGGAAGTACTGATTCCCAATATCAAATAGTTACCGGCTACCATAAGATGATTGTATCAATCCCTGTGACATCCAGTGTAGGACCACATATAAATTGTCAAATTCGAAATCCTTTATGAATCTGGCACAATAAGTAAAGCATTTGCCTTAAATGGAGTGGCATTTCATTATAGCTCAACTTTAATATGGGCAAAACATCATTCTCTTTCTGCCCAAGATTCCATTATCATTATCCTTGATATAATGACATTCACGTTCTTCCCTCTTTGTGTAAAGTAGGCTCCCTAGACTTTTTACAGCAAGAGGAAGTCCGCCACACTTCATCACGATTTCCTTCCCGATCTCTACGAGCTTCGGATACTATTTTTCTTCTCCTTCTTTAAAAACACATTTGATAAATATCAACATGCATTCATCATTTAAAAGGCCTTTCAACTCATACGATTCCAATATGCCCATAATTTCCACAGTTGTTCTCTTACGCATAGTCATAACAATTTTGTATAAAGTGCATATACGTGTCAATATGCTATTAGGTGGAAAAAATCACTTAAATACACAAAACTACGTATGCATGTGTCAACAGTCTATTTGTTTTTTAAACAGGGACTAAAAACATAAAATGTTTATATGTACACATTTCAATGCATTATTTGACGAAAAGAAGAGACCAGAAACATAAACTTTTGAGATTTACGTGTTAAATCCCTTATTGATTGAACAAGAGGCAGTAAAAATATAACATTTCATCATCAATTCCATTTTAACCCTTTGGATAGACTACCAAATTGCTTGTGGAATAAAATTCGTTTGATGGTGGGTAAGAAATTTTTAATATAAAAAATTAAAGCGCAAGAGGGAAATCATCTCACCTAATCAGTTATCATTTTTTCTATTTTTTTACAAAAATTAATAGTGTTTTTAATTATTTTTTAACTTTTAATCTAACAAACCAAGAAAAAGAAGAAAATTAATTTCTTCGTAGGCCAAGTCAAAGGGGGGGGGGGGGGGGGGAAGCTTTACGTGGGCATTTTTCCCCTGGTATGTAAAGAAATTTAACAAGTAATCAAAATGTAGGCATTTTTCCTCCTATATACATTTCTTATTTTTGCTCAAAAAAATAAAATTATATCTTATTTGATATTTAAAATATCAAAATAATAACGTTAACTTTAAATATATCGGTTACAACAATTGATGCGCTGCTTATGTTATGGAGAAAAATGGACACTATCTCAATTAAACAACATATTACATTATTTACTATGTTTATTAATACCAAACAAAAGCGTCGCCTATATGTCTCTATATTTTGATTTAAGCATATGTGTTAACTTTCGTACAAAGCAATATAAATATTTTATTCTTTATTCTTTCTTCTTCTTTTTCTTTATTCTTTTTCTATTATAGTATATATGCTAGCTTTTAGAAAAAAAGAAACATATATTCATTTCTCTTCTTTAAACAACATACATACATTTATGTATATATATTATTCATTTTTTTCTTCTTCATTTATTTTTTAGGAGAGCTGGATAAATCCAATGGATTCAATGGGAGGGGATGTGGAGGGGCTTCAAACCATGATATCTTTTACAAAATTCATGTAAAATTCCTCCTACTTTCAATACACAATTTGATTCCAGGGATTTATATATCAATTCAGTGAAAATGTCAAATTTCCATGAGAATGGAATTAATTTGGGCCATGTATATATATACCCAATTGTGCTCATGCTTATGATATCAATACTATTGCAATTTGGAGCTCCAACACACATTGTAATTCATTAATTCAAACTCAGTTATATATGCATATATGTATATATATACAAGACATCAGGATCTGTAGGTTTATTCTCATTCAAAATTAGAACCATTTGAGGAGAGGAATACCAACGGCAATGGCATGACGCTACGATGGGTCTACTCCGGCAGGGGTGGTATGATGGCATAACAGTTCAATGGAGGCACTGCAGGCACGACGGTGGTGTTAAAAATTCTAGACATGAATACGGCACTGAAACAAATTCTCTGATCAATTTCATATTGTTTCATATCGTTTCATCGTGTCCTTTCTAAAGTTGACGCTCCTTTTAAAAATGAGTCAAGGGTTGAAATCAGGTCAATGTAATTTATCAAGGAAATTTAACCCCGGTGCAGCCTTTGATGAATTGATTTGTTGAATAATGAAAGACTGGTTGTATATGAAATAGAGCTAAAATCTAATACATTGTACAATAGTCCACAATATGTAATTAATAACAATCATGCAATATTGCTCATTCAATCAATAAGGAAAATGATACAACATCTGAAACTTGTAAAAATAAGTGCAGAGACAATTACAAACAAATCAAAACACGCATACACATAAATACACATATATTAAGACATGTCTTAAGGTCAAAGATATGTTTTTCTCATTTTATTTTTGAAAACCGCAAACCACTAGCACGCTACCAAAGTATTTGTTGCAGGTCATCTGCGAAATCAATGCAGTGATCTGAATTTCAAAGCCAAACACCTCTTTGCTGGAAAGATACACCTGCCAGTTAGAGATGATAATTAATAATTAAAAATTAAAACATAAAATCTTGATATACAAGGAAAACATGCTTTAGTTACAAATTAATATGTACCTGTTGCTGTTGAGTTGATTCGGGACTGAGTGAGCTAGGAGAATTAATGAGAGTGGTTGGATTTTCACAAACACTTTTTGCATACACACACTTCCTTAGAGTTCTTGCTGGAGCCATGGACCACGGTCTCTTCCAGTCGCCTCAATTCCTTGCAAGCAAGGAGCTTGAGTCGAGAGGGTCTGTAGACACCCCGGTCCGTGACCCCCGCAAGAACCCTAAACGACCTTCGAGAAGTGCTGTTTTTGGAGTCCGGAACCCACCCGAACACCTGAGACTGCCCCGAAAGGGTTTTTTGGCCAAACAAACCTATTTTTGAGAGGAATTGTCGCACGACAAATTAGTATGTCGCGCGACAATCTCCCTTGTATCGCGCGACAAACACATCTGACACCAGACCGTCCATTCTCTGACACATCAGTCTGCCAGAAATATCACTTCAGCCGTTTGTCGTGCGACATTGTACACTCTGTCGCGCGACACTTGCCCTTTCTGGGGAAATGTCGCGCGACAATCCTCCCCGAACAGTATAAATAGGACAGCACCCCCAAGGGTTCAGGACAGCAACTTGGGATCTAAGAATTCCAAGCTTTAAATCTGATTTTCTAGTCTTTCGTCAAGCATTTTCTATTATCTTATTTCTGAAGAATTATCGAATCTATTCTCGACACTCGACGTGTCACGCTTCTGGAATCGAATTCGCGAAAATATCTGAAGAAGGAAAAGACTATTATCGCCAGAGATCTCTCTGCCGTGTTATATTTTCTTTCTTATTATTCTCGTTGGGCAGGTAAAGAAAGTCCCTTCTAGTATTTTAGATTAGATATATGTGTACTTGTTTTACTTCTGTTGTTCTGTCCACGTTTTATTTGAATAAACTTATTGCCAAGTTATAAAATAATCTACTGCTTTCAAAACAAAAGATCCCGATAAAACCATTTGCTAAACCAGAAAAGTAAGTATATTATCACCCGGATAAATTCTGTTTTCAAAATCCGGACCGATAAAACATACTTAGGAATTAAAATTCGGCATGTTATGTCTTTCCCATAGATTGTGACATATCTGGTGAAACTCCCCTCAAAGAGTTCTAAATTCCATATTGAATTAGTCCCGATACAAGATCCAAATCTTTTCAAAGTAATCAAAACATGAGAAAACCGTCATTATCTGAGGAAATAATACGGAAAACTCTCTCTTAATAAAAGGCTTTTGTCATCTATATTTACATCCTTTAAAAATAAAAACATCGAATCTCGGAACACAAAGGTTTTCATCCCTTTTCCCGTTTTCCCCAAAATTAGGTTTTTTCATTTAGGGAAGTAGTAGACTATCAGTAAAAGCATCCAAGTTTTTCAACATAGAATAAACATATAAAAATACCACTAGAGACCGAAAGGGCGGAACTGGTGCTTAACACCTTTCCAATCCGTAACATAGTTTTCGAACCCTATAAAATCCTGGTTTTGCGGATAAACGTGTAAAGAAAGGTTTGCCTATGACCTTTCCTCTCACACAACTCCTTTTGTCCGTTTTCCCGTAAAACGTACTGGCGACTCTGAACGAACCCTCTCGCATCTAGAAATAGGATAGAGGGACACCCGATATGAATTATCAGCACCCATAGAAGCAAATGGAACGACGGAATCCGTTCTGACATTTCAGACGCCCAACAATGGGAATGAGACCCGGGGGTCATATTTGCGGATTCTCATAGCTGGTTCTTTGAGAATTTGGCATAGTACTCCAAAAATTTTCTTTTTAGGTGGCTCGCGGTCGCACAACTCATTTACTAAGCATGAACGGGAAATCTAGAATGGTGCAAGGGAGAATGCGATTATTTGCCCACTATGTGCGAGTGGGAGATGTTGGTTTTTGGGCCTACTGGTTTAGTCCAATAGGGACACCCATTGTGGGCCTTAGGGTTTCAAAGCCCTTTAAGCCTAATGATATGTATTTAGGTCTTTAGACCTAAATAAACACACAATACACAACATAATTAGAAGCGGCCGCATCTCTTCTCAAGCACATTCTAGGGCTTCTTGTAGAGAGTACTTGAAGCTGTGGGCACAGTGGTGGTCGTTCGTGTAACGCTAGACAACGCGAGTATCGTAAGGCCAATCGCACAAGATCCAAATCAATCCGCTGCGTATACAGGTACGCATACTTGTATTAATTTTCCTACATGGATTACATGTAGGAAATTAGGGCATCAAACATGCATCACATACACTAATTTCTGCACTAATCATTAAACCCTAGGATCTATACTGTTCAATAAAATCGACAGAAGACATACCTTGTATGAGATTTCGAGTTAATAAAACGAACATAATGGATCTGATCCTTCTGTTGTGGTCGTCCTAGCGTAGAAAATACGACGCCTCTACGGTGTGCACACACGAACGAGATCCGATCTTTGCTTGGAGTACTAGCGCCTTTTAGGGTTTTCTCAATTATTTTGCCTCTCTAGCCTCTACTGTTTTCTTTTCGGCCAAGAAGAACAAAGGTTCCCATTTAAAGGGGAACCCTAGTGAGAACCCTAAGCAACAAACGAATTAGGCCCAAGTCCAACTTGGTCCGTTTTAATTCGTTTTGATCCAACTCGTTTTGGTGTGCGACCCTGTAGGTTTATACTCTTTGGCAGTATAATTAAAAGCCCGTTTTATTATACGAATAGTAAGCGGTCTCTAGTAAAACATTACTACTACCCAAAGGGTATAAAGGTCAAAACGACACAACCTTATATTGATATTCCACATATTAATTCCTTTTGTCAACCGATATCTAGATTGAACACAAGACTAGGCAAGTGTCATTCTTGTATAGTTCAATCTTTATTTCTTGATCTCTAAGTATAATTAATCCAATACAAATGACACCTCATTTGCGCATGGCCATACAAATATTAATTATACTTATCAAGGGGCCCATAGATATCTCTCTCATTATATGAGAGTGACAAATCCCATCTTGATCAACCACATACCTCTACATAGTTTTTAGTATGCTTGATCATTATCTTTATAATTACTCGGTCAAGAGCAACGTTTGATAATGCCTGACATACTAATCCCTATGTTGGTAACCATGACGATCTCAGGTCTGAGGATAATACGATATCACAAATGGGGAACATCACTGATGACATTATGAAACACTCCTCGCATTGTCCCCAAAGCGGGTCGATGTGAATACCTCATTTTTCGACCCACGCACAAATCCTGAACTTCAAGAAAATGAACACACAAGCATGCATAGAAATTCATGGATGAATATATACTCTATACATGTGATACAGGTCAAAGAATGAGGCAGAAAGGCCACCCGAACAGAAAGTTACGAGAATTACCAGAAACTGCCGAAAACAAGTAACCATCAAAACTCCTGGAAGGTAAAATTAAATAGCTGTAGATCTCTGATCGTCCTAAAACGTTTAGGGTTGTTAGGTAATACTACAAGGAGGAACATACTCAAAAATCAGAACATTCCGACGGCCGGATCTCCGACAATTGAGAAAACCGGGAATTCACCTCGAGAATCAAAAGGCACACTTCCCGAAGTTCAAATGAGCTGAAATTTGGTCCGGAGGTAGGTTACATCGTGGGGAACAACATATCAAAAAATCAGATCATTCCGATGCTCGGTTGGGCCGAAACTGCAAAAACCGTCGCGCAAACCGAAGAGGAGGCAAAACCAATTGTCGTAGGGACTACTAGTGTTGTCCCCACGACAACTAGTCTTTTTTGCTATAAATAGACCCCTTTTGTGCCTTTTTGAGAGGAGAAGAAGTGGAAAATCTTGGGAGAAGTGTTGGAAATACTATATTCACCTTGGGAAAGCTTTTTGGTAAGTTTCGTAATTTTCTGAATTTTAATTTTTATCCGTGTATTTTCATTGAATCGCATGTAGAGAGTGATATTTATCTCCAAAATCCCGGTTTTCTAAAAATAAAAGGCTGAAGTGAGATAATATTACACGCGCATGCGAATCTGTGATGATACTTAACGCATATTCTACTTAGAGACCGAAAGGGCGAATTGGGTGCCTAATCCCTTCCCAATTCGTAATTTAATCCCCGAACCCTTGAATTGTCTGGTTCCGCATTAATTGTGTTTAAGAAAGTGTTTAATTCATAAATGTTTCTCTTTTACACAAAACTTTTGTTTGTTTAGTAAAACAAACTGGCGACTCTGAATTGTTTACAAAATGTCATGTTTTTTGTAATTAATAAAAACTCCAACGTGTTTCGAAAAATAAAGATGAAAAACGGAAGGGCCGAAAACGCGGGTTTTCACAGTGGCGACTCTGCTGGGGATGTACTTTTAAGAGGATTAGACTCTGTACAAGAGTAGAATATGCGTGGATATTTGTTTATATTATTTTTTTGCGTGCTTTTATTTTCGGCCTTAGTTTTAGAATAACATAGATGTGATTCAGGTGGATGCCCAATTTATCTTTCTCTGTTTATAATTATTGTTTGAGGAAAAATATTTTCATAAATAAAATTTGAAAAGACTGGAACAAATCATAAAGCGTTCTTCATAATATACCTCAATAATTGTTATTTTGCACGCACGCACTATCATCATGCATTATCGCGAGTGTGAAATTATCCCAAATAACCCGGAAATACTGTTTAGCAAGTAGGGAGTTGACTCGTCTGGGTCAACATCAACCGAAAGCTCTTATTTCCACTCTCCTTGGCCAAGTACTTACCGAGGTATATAGAGTGACGAGAACACTCACGTACCCGGGATGTATATCAAAAGGTCCTTGCACGTACTCACCCTTGGGGTATATAGCAAGACCTAGCCAAATAGGAGGGAACTTAAACCTTAACCCATCAAGTCACGCTGCATGTAGGATGAGTCAACCTAGTACACTTGAATTTCTGCATCTTTGCTTAACCGTCAGTCGTGAGAGTGGTGAATCAAAGGCCTTGTCATGCATACCGTTTCTTGGTTTGGCAAGTACGGCCGGAGGCTATCCAACCCCGTCCGTAGAAATCCCTCACTAAAACTCGTTAGTGAGAATTTTCCTGTCACTATTTCCATGAAAAGCAACTCTAAGAGGAGAGAACTTCCCGATTTTCAAAAAATGTTTTCCAATTTTTTTTTTCCAAAAAATCGAGTCATTTTCCAAAATAAATTTTTCAAAAAAAGAATTTCAAAAATCGGAAGGTTATAAGGGCACCCCGGGAATTCATATTCCTATCCTAAACCTATCCACGGGGCTCTCAAGTTGTTGCCGTCGGTTTGTTTTCGCTAATCACCAAAAAGTGGTTTTCGATTTTATTTTTCTGTCGAGTCATAGTTTTCCGAGAATTATGCAACGCATGGCAAAATATTGATTTTTCGGTCAAATCCCCGACTTCTTTCTCCCCATTTTTCACTACACTCCGATTATCTACTGCTGGCACTGGTTGGTTAGGCTCTCAAAGATTCAAACTAAGACGACTCACGAGATCAAATTCACCACCGATCATGCCTCCTCATTGTAACACCGAGCTACTACTTCATCAAACCAGGGTCGACAATACTGAGGGTAATTACGGTGAAGCTTCTCATGCAGCGAGTCCGCCGCCTGGTCCCATTCTCCCACAAACCGAGGGTGGCACCTTAACCCTTGAACACCTCTATAATCTAATCCATGATCTGACCCAGTTTGTAGCCATCATGAAAGATCACCAAGTAGCCACCCAAGCCCATCTTGAGCCTTAATCGCTGCTGAACCAAACCAATTCAATCTAAATCCATACCCAACCGAAGGCAACCAAACTCGAGACAGTAGCTCCACCTAACATTCTCTAATACATTATCCCAGTTCTTGCCAACATCAACCACCCACTTCCTGTGGCCCTTGCCAACATCGTTGTACCACCGAAAATAGCCTAGCTGAACCCTAAACATAACCAGCCCCTTCAAAACCATAATCCTCAAGCCATCCTTGATGTATATCATAACAGCTCCCCGAAGACTAGCCTTACCATCATCATTCACATACACTGAGGGTGTAGAGGATATATGCACTGAGGGTGTCGACAAGAAAACCCGAACAGCTCCCTGAAGGCTAGCCTCACCATCATTGTTCACACATATTGAGGGTACCGAGGGTACATCTACTGAGGGTATCGACAAGAAGATCCGAACAACCTCACCATCATCGCTCGCATACACTGAGGGTGTAGAGGGTATATGCACTGAGGGTTTCGACAAGAATACCAGAATAGTTCCCCAAAGACTAGCCTCACCATCATCGTTCGCACATATTGAGGGTGCCGAGGGTACATCTACTGAGGGTATCGACGAGAAGACCCAAACAACTCTCTAAAGACTAGCCTCTCCATTCATCATTTGCACTGAGAATGTCCTACCCACATCACCATGACCCTGTTGTTGTCCTATCAGCAAAACCAAAAATCCTGAAGGTAGAATCAAGTCAATCAATTGGTTTAGCAACTGAAAGCCCCCGCCTCTCTCAAGAATCAAGCCTGTCTACACCTACTCCTGAAAATGCAGAACATCGGTAATCCTCCTGAGACTGTAGGTATGAGCAAAAGCAGCAACGCGAATGAATCTTAACAGGTCCAAGACTCAAGAAGCAGAGAGAAACATGTCAAGATGGAAGCATAACACAAGATCAGCAGAGTTTCAACTCGGAAGCACTCCATTTCTCTTATCACCTTACTGTTTGACCAGAAATCAATATTTGCCTTTTCAGTGTTGCTATATTCTTGGAAAATGGTCGGTCTTGCATGCATGCATTTGCACTTAGATAATTTCAAGTAGCGTAACATACTTCATAAATCAGACAACTCAAGATTCAAAATCTTTTCAAAACCAAGTTCTTAAAAAAAAGATGGTGCGATGATTTAAGAAGTATGCGAATACTTGAAATTTAGGGAAGCATGACATAAGCATTTGCATAATGCATACACATGAACACTTGCATAAGTGTACCGCGCACCAGTCCAAGAGCACATAATGCACCGAGCTTCATGGCCTACCAGACAGGCTTCACCACTGCATTCTGGTATATACCTCGATGATTAGTCACACCACCATCACCAAGTCACTTCGCAAATCCTCCCAGAAAGACAAATCAAATCCCAAGCCCTTTCTATAGGCACCTATCCCAAGCCCTTTCTATAGGCACCAATCCAAGCCCTTTTTACAGGCAAATCCAAAGCCCTTTTCACAGGCACCATTCCAAAGCCCTTTCCACAGGCACCAATCAAAGCCCCTTTTACAGGCACCAACCCAAGCCCTTTTCACAGGCACATACTAAAGCCCTTCCTACAGGCAAACTCAAGCCCTTCCTACAGGCAAACTCAAGCCTTCTCCAAAACCAAAAAGCCCCATGTGAGAGGATATCAGAGAAAGATAGAGAGAAAGACTGGAATGAGAATATATAAAAAACACAGGGAACAAGCCCCCACAAAAAGGACTTTTAGCCTAGCTTCTTTTCGCCTGAGAAGTCTTCAAGATACGCTCCCAACGGTTCTCGGACCGAAAATCACAAACACATCACGACGATGTCAAATGTGAACTTCCAAAGTAAACATTCTCAAAATGCAAGGACGATGATGCTCAGAAAAACCTGACAAAGTGAGAGAAAACAAAGTGGGTACAAGAAAAAATTGAAAGAGTAGAAAAGAGGATAAATCCCACCGTGCCAAAAGAAAAGAATATTGAAAAAAATAGAAAAGGAAAAAAGATGGCAGCGAGAGCCACACCAAGAGTGACAGCTAGGCTAAAAAGCCCAGGGCTACGTCTTGGGTGAGGAAGGCTGCTGACCTTGCAAAAAAAAATTAAAAAAAATAAGCTGCATCAAAAAGCTTTCAAGCAATTAAGGAGGAATAAGGGCATCAAAAAATAGAAAATGATGCAGGCACACAAAAATTCTTCTCTCACAAAGTCAGAAAATAATAAGCAGAATCGTACCTTGGTGACAAGAGAAAAATGCCACGGAAGCTGAGCAAGAGGCAAAGTCCAAAATTCATACACGAGGTTCGAGAATTAAAAGAGCGTAGCTTGATTTTTTCTTAAGGAAAAAAGAAGCCAACCAAAAGTTCTTGTTTCTAAAAAAAAAAAAAAAAGGAAAAAAGATATCATACCAGAACTTTCTCTCTCTATTTTTCTATATCCGCTCAAAGACTCTCACTCCCTCAGCAAATCAACTTTTGTCACCACATATCATCAATCATCCACATCTTAGCCCCGCATCAGCATATCCACAACAGATCACCAACCCTCAGCCTTTATCCTAACCAGTAGAATTTAGCTTATCCTCAGCAGACCACCATTCAGCATATCCACAACAGATCACCAACCCTCAGCCTTTATCCTAACCAGTAGAATTTAGCAAATCCTCAGCAGACCACCATATCCCCAGCATATTACCAACCCTCAACCTTTATCTTAACCGGTAGAATTCATCATATCCTCAGTAGACCACCAATCATCATATCCCTAGCAGATCATCAACCTTCAACCTTTATCCTGACCAGTAGGAATCCTCATTTTCCTAGTATACCATAAATTCTCATTTCCCCACCAGCCTTTATCCTAAATCACCAACACCAAAGTAGTGTCTCCGGTTGATCATCAAACGTCCCCAGCAGACCATCTTCCCCAGTCTCTCAAACACAAAGCAAAGTCCCTAAAAAACCATCTGCCCTCACCCCTTCAAAAGAACCAAATCAGAATTAAATTGTTGACAGAACCGTCCCTACCAATGGGAGTACATCAGCTCAACACCCCAATCAAATTGTTGACAGAACCGTCCCTACCAATGGGAGTACATCAGCTCAACACCCAATCAAATCGTTGACAGAACCGTCCTACGAAGTAGGAGTACCGTAGCTCAACCCAGAAAGCAGATTCGTTGATAGAACCGTCCTACGAAGTAGGAGTACCACAGCTCAACCCAGAAAGCAGATTCGTTGACAGAACCGTCCTACGAAGTAGGAGTACCACAGCTCAACCCAGAAAGCAGATTTGTTGACAGAACCGTCCTACGAAGTAAGAGTACCACAGCTCAACCCAGAAAGAAAATTCGTTGACAGAACCGTCCTACGAAGCAGGAGTACCATAGCTCAACCCAGAAAGCAGATTCATTGACAGAACCGTCCTACGAAGTAGGAATACCACAGATCAACCCATATTCGTTGACAGAACCGTCCTACTAAGTAGGAGTACCACAGCTCAACCTAGAAAGCAGATTCGTTGACAGAACCGTCCTACGAAGTAGGAGTACCACAGCTCAACCCAGAAAGTAGATTTGTTGACAGAACCTTCCTACGAAGTAGGAGTACCACAGCTCAACCCAAAAAGCAGATTCGTTGACAGAACCGTCCTACGAAGTAGAGAGTACCACAACTCAACCCTAGAAAGCAGATTCGTTGACAGAACCGTCCTACCAAGTAGAGCAGCTCAACCCCAGAAAGCAGACTCGTTGACAGAACCGTCCTACGAAGTAGGAGTACCACAGCTCAACATTTTTTTACAAAGCACAGGACGCGTCCTGAATCGCCCATCCATTCCCAACAGAGATAGACAGCACAAGCATCATTTAGCATGGCATTATTTTCAAAAAACATATCATGGAGGATTCATGCGAGTGCCTCAAAATGATGCATTCTCAGTATCTCCTAGTTTCTTTGTTCCAAGGAACCTAGGCCGAGAGGGTCTGTGAATACCTCATTTTTCGACCCTCGCACAAATCCCGAACTTCAAGACAATGAACACACAAGAAATCATAGACATTCATGGATGAATATATACTCTATACATGTGATACAGGTCAAAGAATGAGGCAGAAAGGCCACCCGGACAGAAAGTTACTAGAATTACTAGAAACTGCCGGAAACCGGTAACCGTCAAAACTCCTGGAAGGTAAAATTAAATATCTTTGGATATCTGATCGTCCTAAAACTTTGAGGGTTGTTAGGTAATACTACAAGGAGGAACATACTCAAAAATTAGCACATTCCGACGGCCGGATATCCGGGAATTGAGAAAACTAGGAATTCACCTCGGGAATCAAAAGGCACACTTTCCGAAGTCCAAATGAGCTGAAAGTTGGTCAGGAGTTAGGTTCCATCATGGGAAAAAACATATAAAAAAATCAGATCATTCCGATGCTGGGTTGGGCCTAAACTGCAAAAACTGTCGCGCAAACCGAAGAGGAGGCAAAACCAATTGTCGTAGGGACAACTAGTGTTATCCCCACGACAACACCTGTTGTCCCCACGACAGTAGGTGTTGTCCCCACGTCAACACCAGTTGTCCCCACGACAACTGGTTTTTTTTCTATAAATAGACCCCTTTTGTGCCTTTTTGAGAAGAGAAGAAGTGGAAAATCTTGGGAGGAGTGTTGGAAATACTATATTCACCTTGGGAAAGCTTTTTGGTAAGTTTCGTAATTTTCTGAATTTCAATTTTTATCCGTGTATTTTCATTGAATCGCATGTAGAGAGTGATATTTATCTCCAAATCAGTCTAAATTTCATATTTGAGCTTTATTTTAATTATAGAAGGTGTGGATTGAGAAAAAAATGTATTTTAAAAATATATTTTTATCAGGGTATTTTTTATCAATCCCACATATTAGACTGCTGTTTAAATTCCAAATCAGTTCAAATTTTAGATTTGAGTTGAATTATCAACATTGAAAATATTGGTTGAGAAAAAATCACCTTTTGAAGGAATATTTTATCAGTTATTTTCAATTTTATCAGTCTCAATCCACACCGGAATTGATTGATTTTGTGCCCTGTTTAATCTATAAATTTGGGCATTGAATTAAATATCCAATGTGAGAGTATGAAAATTTTCAAATGCCAATTTAAGCAATTAAATTGTGGTACACTATTTGACAAAAGAAATCTCGATGATTGCCGGATACCAATTCCAAAACTAAATTAGCTTCTGAAAAGCTCTGATTTTCATCAAAATGCACTGATTTCGTTGTCTATCTCTATACAAAACAATTGTGAAACCACACACATACACACTGATTTCTAAAATAAAAAAGGGCGAAAAACAAAGCACACGTCTTCAATCCCCACCCCAAAATCCCGGTTTTCTAAAAATAAAAGGCTGAAGTGAGATAATATTACACGTGCATGCGAATCTGTGATGATACTTAACGCATATTCTACTTAGAGACCGAAAGGGCGAATTGGGTGCCTAATCCCTTCCCAATTCGTAATTTAATCCCCGAACCCTTGAATTGTCTGGTTCCGCATTAATTGTGTTTAAGAAAGTGTTTAATTCATAAATGTTTCTCTTTTACACAAAACTTTTGTTTGTTTAGTAAAACAAACTGGCGACTCTGAATTGTTTACAAAATGTCATGTTTTTTGTAATTAATAAAAACTCCAACGTGTTTCGAAAAATAAAGATGAAAAGCGGAATGGCCGAAAACGCGGGTTTTCACAGTGGCGACTCTGCTGGGGATGTACTTTTAAGAGGATTAGACTCTGTACAAGAGTAGAATATGCGTGGATATTTGTTTATATTATTTTTTTGCGTGCTTTTATTTTCGGCCTTAGTTTTAGAATAACATAGATGTGATTCAGGTGGATGCCCAATTTATCTTTCTCTGTTTATAATTATTGTTTGAGGAAAAATATTTTCATAAATAAAATTTGAAAAGACTGGAACAAATCATAAAGCGTTCTTCATAATATACCTCAATAATTGTTATTTTGCACGCACGCACTATCATCATGCATTATCGCGAGTGTGAAATTATCCCAAATAACCCGGAAATACTGTTTAGCAAGTAGGGAGTTGACTCGTCTGGGTCAACATCAACCGAAAGCTCTTATTTCCACTCTCCTTGGCCAAGTACTTACCGAGGTATATAGAGTGACGAGAACACTCACGTACCCGGGATGTATATCAAAAGGTCCTTGCACGTACTCACCCTTGGGGTATATAGCAAGACCTAGCCAAATAGGAGGGAACTTAAACCTTAACCCATCAAGTCACGCTGCATGTAGGATGAGTCAACCTAGTACACTTGAATTTCTGCATCTTTGCTTAACCGTCAGTCGTGAGAGTGGTGAATCAAAGGCCTTGTCATGCATACCGTTTCTTGGTTTGGCAAGTACGGCCGGAGGCTATCCAACCCCGTCCGTAGAAATCCCTCACTAAAACTCGTTAGTGAGAATTTTCCTGTCACTATTTCCATGAAAAGCAACTCTAAGAGGAGAGAACTTCCCGATTTTCAAAAAATGTTTTCCAATTTTTTTTTTCCAAAAAATCGAGTCATTTTCCAAAATAAATTTTTCAAAAAAAGAATTTCAAAAATCGGAAGGTTATAAGGGCACCCCGGGAATTCATATTCCTATCCTAAACCTATCCACGGGGCTCTCAAGTTGTTGCCGTCGGTTTGTTTTCGCTAATCACCAAAAAGTGGTTTTCGATTTTATTTTTCTGTCGAGTCATAGTTTTCCGAGAATTATGCAACGCATGGCAAAATATTGATTTTTCGGTCAAATCCCCGACTTCTTTCTCCCCATTTTTCACTACACTCCGATTATCTACTGCTGGCACTGGTTGGTTAGGCTCTCAAAGATTCAAACTAAGACGACTCACGAGATCAAATTCACCACCGATCATGCCTCCTCATTGTAACACCGAGCTACTACTTCATCAAACCAGGGTCGACAATACTGAGGGTAATTACGGTGAAGCTTCTCATGCAGCGAGTCCGCCGCCTGGTCCCATTCTCCCACAAACCGAGGGTGGCACCTTAACCCTTGAACACCTCTATAATCTAATCCATGATCTGACCCAGTTTGTAGCCATCATGAAAGATCACCAAGTAGCCACCCAAGCCCATCTTGAGCCTTAATCGCTGCTGAACCAAACCAATTCAATCTAAATCCATACCCAACCGAAGGCAACCAAACTCGAGACAGTAGCTCCACCTAACATTCTCTAATACATTATCCCAGTTCTTGCCAACATCAACCACCCACTTCCTGTGGCCCTTGCCAACATCGTTGTACCACCGAAAATAGCCTAGCTGAACCCTAAACATAACCAGCCCCTTCAAAACCATAATCCTCAAGCCATCCTTGATGTATATCATAACAGCTCCCCGAAGACTAGCCTTACCATCATCATTCACATACACTGAGGGTGTAGAGGATATATGCACTGAGGGTGTCGACAAGAAAACCCGAACAGCTCCCTGAAGGCTAGCCTCACCATCATTGTTCACACATATTGAGGGTACCGAGGGTACATCTACTGAGGGTATCGACAAGAAGATCCGAACAACCTCACCATCATCGCTCGCATACACTGAGGGTGTAGAGGGTATATGCACTGAGGGTTTCGACAAGAATACCAGAATAGTTCCCCAAAGACTAGCCTCACCATCATCGTTCGCACATATTGAGGGTGCCGAGGGTACATCTACTGAGGGTATCGACGAGAAGACCCAAACAACTCTCTAAAGACTAGCCTCTCCATTCATCATTTGCACTGAGAATGTCCTACCCACATCACCATGACCCTGTTGTTGTCCTATCAGCAAAACCAAAAATCCTGAAGGTAGAATCAAGTCAATCAATTGGTTTAGCAACTGAAAGCCCCCGCCTCTCTCAAGAATCAAGCCTGTCTACACCTACTCCTGAAAATGCAGAACATCGGTAATCCTCCTGAGACTGTAGGTATGAGCAAAAGCAGCAACGCGAATGAATCTTAACAGGTCCAAGACTCAAGAAGCAGAGAGAAACATGTCAAGATGGAAGCATAACACAAGATCAGCAGAGTTTCAACTCGGAAGCACTCCATTTCTCTTATCACCTTACTGTTTGACCAGAAATCAATATTTGCCTTTTCAGTGTTGCTATATTCTTGGAAAATGGTCGGTCTTGCATGCATGCATTTGCACTTAGATAATTTCAAGTAGCGTAACATACTTCATAAATCAGACAACTCAAGATTCAAAATCTTTTCAAAACCAAGTTCTTAAAAAAAAGATGGTGCGATGATTTAAGAAGTATGCGAATACTTGAAATTTAGGGAAGCATGACATAAGCATTTGCATAATGCATACACATGAACACTTGCATAAGTGTACCGCGCACCAGTCCAAGAGCACATAATGCACCGAGCTTCATGGCCTACCAGACAGGCTTCACCACTGCATTCTGGTATATACCTCGATGATTAGTCACACCACCATCACCAAGTCACTTCGCAAATCCTCCCAGAAAGACAAATCAAATCCCAAGCCCTTTCTATAGGCACCTATCCCAAGCCCTTTCTATAGGCACCAATCCAAGCCCTTTTTACAGGCAAATCCAAAGCCCTTTTCACAGGCACCATTCCAAAGCCCTTTCCACAGGCACCAATCAAAGCCCCTTTTACAGGCACCAACCCAAGCCCTTTTCACAGGCACATACTAAAGCCCTTCCTACAGGCAAACTCAAGCCCTTCCTACAGGCAAACTCAAGCCTTCTCCAAAACCAAAAAGCCCCATGTGAGAGGATATCAGAGAAAGATAGAGAGAAAGACTGGAATGAGAATATATAAAAAACACAGGGAACAAGCCCCCACAAAAAGGACTTTTAGCCTAGCTTCTTTTCGCCTGAGAAGTCTTCAAGATACGCTCCCAACGGTTCTCGGACCGAAAATCACAAACACATCACGACGATGTCAAATGTGAACTTCCAAAGTAAACATTCTCAAAATGCAAGGACGATGATGCTCAGAAAAACCTGACAAAGTGAGAGAAAACAAAGTGGGTACAAGAAAAAATTGAAAGAGTAGAAAAGAGGATAAATCCCACCGTGCCAAAAGAAAAGAATATTGAAAAAAATAGAAAAGGAAAAAAGATGGCAGCGAGAGCCACACCAAGAGTGACAGCTAGGCTAAAAAGCCCAGGGCTACGTCTTGGGTGAGGAAGGCTGCTGACCTTGCAAAAAAAAATTAAAAAAAATAAGCTGCATCAAAAAGCTTTCAAGCAATTAAGGAGGAATAAGGGCATCAAAAAATAGAAAATGATGCAGGCACACAAAAATTCTTCTCTCACAAAGTCAGAAAATAATAAGCAGAATCGTACCTTGGTGACAAGAGAAAAATGCCACGGAAGCTGAGCAAGAGGCAAAGTCCAAAATTCATACACGAGGTTCGAGAATTAAAAGAGCGTAGCTTGATTTTTTCTTAAGGAAAAAAGAAGCCAACCAAAAGTTCTTGTTTCTAAAAAAAAAAAAAAAAAGGAAAAAAGATATCATACCAGAACTTTCTCTCTCTATTTTTCTATATCCGCTCAAAGACTCTCACTCCCTCAGCAAATCAACTTTTGTCACCACATATCATCAATCATCCACATCTTAGCCCCGCATCAGCATATCCACAACAGATCACCAACCCTCAGCCTTTATCCTAACCAGTAGAATTTAGCTTATCCTCAGCAGACCACCATTCAGCATATCCACAACAGATCACCAACCCTCAGCCTTTATCCTAACCAGTAGAATTTAGCAAATCCTCAGCAGACCACCATATCCCCAGCATATTACCAACCCTCAACCTTTATCTTAACCGGTAGAATTCATCATATCCTCAGTAGACCACCAATCATCATATCCCTAGCAGATCATCAACCTTCAACCTTTATCCTGACCAGTAGGAATCCTCATTTTCCTAGTATACCATAAATTCTCATTTCCCCACCAGCCTTTATCCTAAATCACCAACACCAAAGTAGTGTCTCCGGTTGATCATCAAACGTCCCCAGCAGACCATCTTCCCCAGTCTCTCAAACACAAAGCAAAGTCCCTAAAAAACCATCTGCCCTCACCCCTTCAAAAGAACCAAATCAGAATTAAATTGTTGACAGAACCGTCCCTACCAATGGGAGTACATCAGCTCAACACCCCAATCAAATTGTTGACAGAACCGTCCCTACCAATGGGAGTACATCAGCTCAACACCCAATCAAATCGTTGACAGAACCGTCCTACGAAGTAGGAGTACCGTAGCTCAACCCAGAAAGCAGATTCGTTGATAGAACCGTCCTACGAAGTAGGAGTACCACAGCTCAACCCAGAAAGCAGATTCGTTGACAGAACCGTCCTACGAAGTAGGAGTACCACAGCTCAACCCAGAAAGCAGATTTGTTGACAGAACCGTCCTACGAAGTAAGAGTACCACAGCTCAACCCAGAAAGAAAATTCGTTGACAGAACGTTGACAGAACCGTCCTACGAAGCAGGAGTACCACAGCTCAACCCAGAAAGCAGATTCATTGACAGAACCGTCCTACGAAGTAGGAATACCACAGATCAACCCATATTCGTTGACAGAACCGTCCTACTAAGTAGGAGTACCACAGCTCAACCTAGAAAGCAGATTCGTTGACAGAACCGTCCTACGAAGTAGGAGTACCACAGCTCAACCCAGAAAGTAGATTTGTTGACAGAACCTTCCTACGAAGTAGGAGTACCACAGCTCAACCCAAAAAGCAGATTCGTTGATAGAACCGTCCTACGAAGTAGAGAGTACCACAACTCAACCCTAGAAAGCAGATTCGTTGACAGAACCGTCCTACCAAGTAGAGCAGCTCAACCCCAGAAAGCAGACTCGTTGACAGAACCGTCCTACGAAGTAGGAGTACCACAGCTCAACATTTTTTTACAAAGCACAGGACGCGTCCTGAATCGCCCATCCATTCCCAGCAGAGATAGACAGCACAAGCATCATTTAGCATGGCATTATTTTCAAAAAACATATCATGGAGGATTCATGCGAGTGCCTCAAAATGATGCATTCTCAGTATCTCCTAGTTTCTTTGTTCCAAAGAACCTAGGCCGAGAGGGTCTGTGAATACCTCATTTTTCGACCCTCGCACAAATCCCGAACTTCAAGACAATGAACACACAAGAAATCATAGACATTCATGGATGAATATATACTCTATACATGTGATACAGGTCAAAGAATGAGGCAGAAAGGCCACCCGGACAGAAAGTTACTAGAATTACTAGAAACTGCCGGAAACCGGTAACCGTCAAAACTCCTGGAAGGTAAAATTAAATATCTGTGGATATCTGATCGTCCTAAAACTTTGAGGGTTGTTAGGTAATACTACAAGGAGGAACATACTCAAAAATTAGCACATTCCGACGGCCGGATCTCCGGGAATTGAGAAAACTAGGAATTCACCTCGGGAATCAAAAGGCACACTTTCCGAAGTCCAAATGAGCTGAAAGTTGGTCAGGAGTTAGGTTACATCATGGGAAAAAACATATAAAAAAATCAGATCATTCCGATGCTGGGTTGGGCCGAAACTGCAAAAACTATCGCGCAAACCGAAGAGGAGGCAAAACCAATTGTCGTAGGGACAACTAGTGTTATCCCCACGACAACACCTGTTGTCCCCACGACAGTAGGTGTTGTCCCCACGTCAACACCAGTTGTCCCCACGACAACTGGTCTTTTTTGCTATAAATAGACCCCTTTTGTGCCTTTTTGAGAAGAGAAGAAGTGGAAAATCTTGGGAGAAGTGTTGGAAATACTATATTCACCTTGGGAAAGCTTTTTGGTAAGTTTCGTAATTTTCTGAATTTCAATTTTTATCCGTGTATTTTCATTGAATCGCATGTAGAGAGTGATATTTATCTCCAAATCAGTCTAAATTTCATATTTGAGCTTTATTTTAATTATAGAAGGTGTGGATTGAGAAAAAAATGTATTTTAAAAATATATTTTTATCAGGGTATTTTTTATCAATCCCACATATTAGACTGCTGTTTAAATTCCAAATCAGTTCAAATTTTAGATTTGAGTTGAATTATCAACATTGAAAATATTGGTTGAGAAAAAATCACCTTTTGAAGGAATATTTTATCAGTTATTTTCAATTTTATCAGTCTCAATCCACACCGGAATTGATTGATTTTGTGCCCTGTTTAATCTATAAATTTGGGCATTGAATTAAATATCCAATGTGAGAGTATGAAAATTGTCAAATGCCAATTTAAGCAATTAAATTGTGGTACACTATTTGACAAAAGAAATCTCGATGATTGCCGGATACCAATTCCAAAACTAAATTAGCTTCTGAAAAGCTCTGATTTTCATCAAAATGCACTGATTTCGTTGTCTATCTCTATACAAAACAATTGTGAAACCACACACATACACACTGATTTCTAAAATAAAAAAGGGCAAAAAACAAAGCACACGTCTTCAATCCCCACCCCAAAATCCCGGTTTTCTAAAAATAAAAGGCTGAAGTGAGATAATATTACACGTGCATGCGAATCTGTGATGATACTTAACGCATATTCTACTTAGAGACCGAAAGGGCGAATTGGGTGCCTAATCCCTTCCCAATTCGTAATTTAATCCCCGAACCCTTGAATTGTCTGGTTCCGCATTAATTGTGTTTAAGAAAGTGTTTAATTCATAAATGTTTCTCTTTTACACAAAACTTTTGTTTGTTTAGTAAAACAAACTGGCGACTCTGAATTGTTTACAAAATGTCATGTTTTTTGTAATTAATAAAAACTCCAACGTGTTTCGAAAAATAAAGATGAAAAGCGGAAGGGCCGAAAACGCGGGTTTTCACAGTCGATCCAATACTTTATTCCCTAACAAGTATCAGTGTGTTCAGCTTGATATCTCCATATCTATGACTTGTGGAACATAGTCATCAGCTGACCCATACTCCAATCATTATATCAATGTGATCCTAGATTATTGACACATGATTAGGGACATCAAAATAATATTATTATAACACTACCACTATCCCACAATCAAGTCACGTACTTGATGAACTAGTATTAATATATATTATTTATTAGAGAAAATAAAGTAAAACGAAATAAACTTTATTAATAACAATAAGCATAAGATATCCAAGTACAAATCATAATCTATGAATAGTCCTAGGACATATCTCTTTCAGTCTCCCACTTGTACTAGGACCATTCATTCATAAAACGAATGCCTAGTGCACTAAAATGATGATCATGTTTAGATTGAGAAAGTGGCTTAGTCAAAGGATCAGCTACATTCTCGTCTGTGGGAACCTTGCATATCTTTACATCACCATTACTGATAAACTCACGAAGGAGGTGATAACGTCTCTGAATATGTTTGGACTTTTGATGCGACCTTGGCTCTTTAGCCTGAGCAATAGCTCCATTGTTGTCACAATACAAATCCACTGGATTGGTGCTACTAGGAATGACACCAAGTTCAGCGAGAAACTTCTTTATCCATACTGCTTCCTTTGCTGCTTCTGAAGCAGCAACATATTCAGCCTCTGTTGTAGAATCAGCAACTGTGGCTTGCTTAGAACTCTTCCAACTCACAGCTCCACCATTGAGATAAAACACAAAACCGGATTGTGATCTGAAATCATCCTTATCTGATTGAAAACCAGAATTAGTGTGCCCATTTACAACCAACTCTTCTTCCCCACCATAAATCAAGAATATATCCCTAGTTCTTCTTAAGTACTTGAGGATATTCTTGACAGTGGTCCAGTGACTCTCACCTGGATCTGACTGGTATCTGCTAGTCACGCTTAAAGCGCATGCTACATCGGGACGAGTACACAACATAGCGTACATGATAGAACCTATAGCCGAAGCATACGGGATTCTACTCATGCGATCTCGCTCATCTTGTGTCTGAGGACACTGAGTCTTGCTGAGTGTTGTGCCATGTGTCATTGGTAAGAACCCTCTCTTAGAGTCTTGCATGCTAAACCTACGTAAAACTTTGTCAATGTAGTTACTTTGACTCAGTCCTATTAGTTTTCTTGATCTATCTCTATAGATCTTGATTCCTAATATGTAGGTTGCCTCGCCCAAATCTTTCATTGAGAAACATTTTCCCAGCCAGGTCTTAACAGACTCAAGCATAGGAATATCATTCCCAATGAGTAGTATGTCATCTACATACAATACCAGAAAGACTATCGCGCTCCCACTAGTTTTCTTGTATACACAAGGTTCCTCTTCGTTCTTTATGAAATCAAACTCTTTAATAGTTTCATCGAAACGAAGATTCCAGCTCCGAGATGCTTGCTTAAGACCATATATGGATCTCTTAAGCTTGCATACCTTGTTAGCATTTCTTGGATCGACAAAACCTTCAGGTTGTGTCATGTACACATCCTCTTCAAGGTATCCATTGAGGAAAGCAATTTTGACATCCATTTGCCATATTTCATAGTCATAATATGCGGCAATGCTTAAAAGGATCCGGATTGATTTAAACATGGCAACTGGCGAAAAGGATTCATCATAGTCAATACCATGGATTTGTCGATATCCTTTTGCAATCAATCGAGCTTTATAGACATCGATCTTGCCATCTTTATCAATCTTAATTTTGAAAACCCATTTGCAACCTATGGCTCTACAGCCATTTGGCATGTCAACCAAGTCCCATACTTGATTGTCATGCCTGGATTTCATTTCGGATTTCGTAGCTTCTAGCCATTTCTCGGAACTAGAGCTCTCCATTGCTTCTTTGAAAGTCAAGGGCTCATTGTTGTCTAACAACACTATGTCTTGCTCATCTGAGACGAAAAGTGATAATCTCTCAAGTTCGCGACGTGACCTATTTGACCTTGGTAAGACTGTAACTTCTTCAGGAGTTTCTGCAACTATTTCCATTCTTTGTGAGGCTCTACGTTAAGATTAATATCATCTCGAATTTCTTCAAGATGTATCGTGCTCCCACTGTTTTCTTTGGAAAGAAATTCTCTTTCTAAGAAAACTCCATTCCGAGCTACAAACACTTTGTTCTCGGTTGGATTATAGAAATAATATCCTTTAGTTTCTTTAGGATATTCTACGAAGAAGCATTTATCAGATTTGGGTTCCAATTTAGTTGTGATTAATCGTCTGACGAAAACGTCACAACCCCAAATCTTCAAAAAAGACAGACTTGGAACCTTTCCAGTCCATAACTCATAAGGTGTCTTTTCTACAGCCTTATATGGAGATCTGTTTAGTGTGAACGCTGCAGTTTTAAGAGTGTATCCCCAAAATGATATTGGAAGAGATGTCTGACTCATCATTGATCGAACAACGTCTAACAGTGTTCGATTTCTCCTTTCAGATACACCATTCCATTGTGGTGTTCCTGGTGGAGTAAGTTGTGAAACAATTCCACAACTCTTAACATGATCATTGAATTCTTGGCTTAAGTATTCTCCTCCTCGATCTGATCGAAGAGCTTTAATAGTCTTGCCAAGTTGATTTTATACCTCATTTTGAAATTCTTTGAACTTTTCAAAAGATTCCGATTTATGTCTTATCAAGTAAACATAACCATATCTACTGAAATCATCAGTAAATGTGATAAAGTACTGATATCCTCCTCTGGCAGTTATGTTTAGTGGTCCACATACATCAGTATGAATGAGGGCCAAAAGATCACTTGCCCTATCATTGTTACCATTGAAAGGGCTCTTAGTCATCTTTCCCAACAAACAAGATTCACATCGTTCAAAAGACTGGAAATCAAATGAATTTAGAAGACCATCTTTATGGAGCTTCATCATGCGTTTCTCATTTATATGGCCTAAACGACAATGCCATAAATAAGTAGGATTCGAATCATTAGACTTGATTCTCTTGTTATTTACGTTATAAACAGGTATTTCAAGATTTAGAATATAAAGACCATCCAATAATTGTCCAAAACCATATTGCATATTATTCAAAAAAAATGAACAACTTTTGTCCTTAAAATTGAATTCAAAACCTTCTTCGTCTAACAAAGAAATAGAAATAATGTTTCTGCTAAAAGCAGGCACATAGTAACAATTATTTAATTCTAAAATCAATCCTGAAGGCAAAGGAATCTCAAATGTTCCTACAGCTAGAGCGGCAACTTTTGCTCGATTTCCAACGCGTAGGTCCACTTCTCCTTTAGCCAGCTTCCTACTCCTTTTGAGTCCCTGTACATTTGCACAAATGTGAGATGCACTTCCAGTATCTAATACCCAAGAAGTAGAAAAAGTTGAAGTAACATTTACTTCTATAACGTAAGTACCTGAAGACGAAGGGGCTAGTCCATTCTTTTTGTCGTCAAGGTATTTCTTGCAGTTTCTCTTCCAATGACCCTTTTCATTGCAGTGAAAACATATCATTTCAGCTTGTGGATTAGGCTTGGGCTCAGAATTTTTCTTCTTGTTGTTCCAGTTCTTAACTTGAGCTTTACCCTTGCCTTTGGCATTGGACTTTCCTTTGCCATTTCCACCTTTCTTGAAGCCCTTTCCCTTTTGAACCATCAGAACATTATTCTTACCTTTCTTAACAATGTTCTGCTCAGCTGTTTTCAGCATCCCATGCAGCTCAATTAATGTCCTTTCCAAGCTGTGCATATTGAAGTTCATAATGAAACCATCATATGCCTCAAGCAGCGACTAGAGGATGACATCAGTGGCCAACTCTTGGCTAATGGTTGTCCCCAACCTTTCTAAGTGATCAATGTACCCAATCATTTTGAGTACATGAGGACTGACTGAGCCTCCCTCGGGAAGCTTGCATGAAAACAAAGACTTAGTAGTCACTCGAGCTTGTTCCTGAAACAAACTCTTCAGTTCCTTAACCATGTCAAAAGCATTCATATTTTCAAATTGCTTTTGCAGATCAGCATTCATGCTGGCAAGCATGAGACATGAAACATCTAAATCATCATTTAGATGCTTCTGATATGCATCTCTCTGTGCACGAGGGGCATTAGCTGCTGGTTCTTCAGGAATAGCATTTTCGAGGACATAATCTTTCCTCTCCTGCTTGAGAACAATTCTTAGATTCCTAAACCAGTCTAGAAAGTTGGTTGTATTTAGTTTTTTCTTCTCAAGGACAGATCGCAACGAAAAAGCGGTTGTGTTATTGTTCGTCATCTATCTACAGCAAAATAACATATGCAAACATTTAATATGCTTATTTTAAAAATTCTTACTATGTCTTACATGCAATTGTCCCAATAGGACATAGTAGGTCCAAGATCCATATTACACAAGGTATTAAGAAAGATTTGGCTTTTCACTTAAACTTTGTTAATTAGTTAAGCAACATTTGTTAATTACATCCTATGCAACTCTTGGTTTGTTGAGTTTTACATCTTATGTTTCGGCTTCTCAACACTTTGCCTCAAGGCCTAAAACCGTTTTGATGGCCTTGTGAAATCAAACCAACACTTTTCTGACTTATAGATGTCCGACTTCCATACTATTAATTTATGATGATCTAAGATAACCCCGCTTTGGCAGGCGTCTTCTATAATAATCATAAAATTAATAGTTATCAGTGTTGGAAAGGCACAAATAATTTCTTTTGTTCTAGGGACATAAGTATGCAGTCTCATAATAATACAACAGAATATTTAAACAAGCATAAAGCAATAAATATGTGATATAGCATGGCCAAAGATTTAAAGCTACTAATTAACTTTGCTCTCCATCCTTTGTAGCTTTGGACACTCCAAAGTTCTTGGCTATCTTCTCTTGTGATAAGGGATCTTCCATCTTCTATGCGAGGTAATATACAAAAATTGTACATCCTAATACAAGAGACTAGTAATATAAAATTACATTGCAAAACATAAAACGACACGCAGGCCGTATTTATATATTACAATAAAAAAGACGACACGCAGGCCGTATTTAGTTTGGCCATTCTATATCACTATAAATTATAATCCTGCAAGTTAGTATTATCCCATAACACAACATATTACACACACATAAATGCGAAAATTAAATTTAATCAATTATTAAATAAACACTCAGGGGTCGAGGGGCAGCGCCCCAGTGGGGTTTGGGGCAGCGCCTCAATCAGGGTCCGGGGGGGTGACACCCCGGCGGCGGTCCCGCTGACCGGCGGGCTCGGTGTATGACCTCCAAGAGAATCACACTTCTGCTACCGTGGAGAATTTGAACGATTTCAAATTATTTTCTCCAGAAACGTGTCTAACCTTATTAGATAGATTCGTCTAGATTAATCACATTAATCTGCCCTATCTCATTAATCAAATTAACGTGAAGAACCCTATAGCCGTGATCTTATCAGGTCTATAACGATTGCGTAAACCCTAATAGAACGATTCTGACATGCTTGTATTATAATTGCGGAATTAAAATCAAGACAGCATGCAGAGCCTAATCGAATAACATGCCAAAAGACGAACCCTAATCGAAACTGTTTAAACACAATCATAAACATGTCGAGAACAGTCACCCAGTAATCACGTTTTTTGACATATCAGATATCTATTAATCAGATTATAAATTAACATATCATATATGTAAACTGATTAACGAAAATAAAAACATGATACAGAAAACGATTAACCCATTAATCGATATTAATAAAACCTAGCATGATACTATAACCCGAATATGATATTAATCGAAATTTAAACAGGAACAGATCTTCATGTTATAAAACGACGATAATCATGATCGAAAATTAAAGAACAGTAAATAACCTCGCTCTGATACCACTGTAGGAAATTAGGGCATCAAACATGCATCACATACACTAATTTCTACACTAATCATTAAACCCTAGGATCTATACTGTTCAATAAAATCGACAGAAGACATACCTTGTATGAGATTTCGAGTTAATGAAACGAACAGGATGGATTTGATCCTTCTGTTGTGGTCGTCCCAGCGTAGAAAATACGACACCTCTACGGTGTGCACACACGAACGAGATCCGATCTTTGCTTGGAGTACTAGCGCCTTTTAGGGTTCTCTCAATTATTTTGCCTCTCTAGCCTCTACTGTTTTCTTTTCGGCCAAGAAGAACAAAGGTTCCCATTTAAAGGGGAACCCTAGTGAGAACCCTAAGCAATAAACGAATTAGGCCCAAGTCCAACTTGGTCCGTTTTAATTCGTTTTGATCCAACTCGTTTTGGTGTGCGACCCTGTAGGTTTATACTCTTTGGCAGTATAATTAAAAGCCCGTTTTATTATACGAATAGTAAGCGGTCTCTAGTAAAACATTACTACTACCCAAAGGGTATAAAGGTCAAAACGACACAACCTTATATTGATATTCCACATATTAATTCCTTTTGTCAACCGATATCTAGATTGAACACAAGACTAGGCAAGTGTCATTCTTGTATAGTTCAATCTTTATTTCTTGATCTCTAAGTATAATTAATCCAATACAAATGACACCTCATTTGCGCATGGCCATGCAAATATTAATTATACTTATCAAGGGGCCCATAGATATCTCTCTCATTATATAAGAGTGACAAATCCCATCTTGATCAACCACATACCTCTACATAGTTTTTAGTATGCTTGATCATTATCTTTATAATTACTCAGTCAAGAGCAACGTTTGATAATGCCTGACATACTAATCCCTATGTTGGTAACCATGACGATCTCAGGTCTGAGGATAATACGATATCACAAATGGAGAACATCACTGATGACATTATGTAACACTCCTCGCAGTGTCCCCAAAGCGGGTCGGTCCAATACTTTATTCCCTAACAAGTATCAGTGTGTTCAGCTTGATATCTCCATATCTATGACTTGTGGAACATAGTCATCAGCTGACCCATACTCCAATCATTATATCAATGTGATCCTAGATTATTGACACATGATTAGGGACATCAAAATAATATTATTATAACACTACCACTATCCCACAATCAAGTCACGTACTTGATGAACTAGTATTAATATATATTATTTATTAGAGAAAATAAAGTAAAACGAAATAAACTTTATTAATAACAATAAGCATAAGATATTCAAGTACAAATCATAATCTATGAATAGTCCTAGGACATATCTCTTTCATTACAAAATATGAAAAGCTTAATCTGATAGAAGAAGGCATGCATGATGATGGAATTGCCAGAAGGCCTCGTATCGCTAGTACTTTCAAAGAGACCAAAATTAAAGGAGTTGCCTCATAGATTTGAAATGCCGCTGCTGCATCTATAAAATACATAAGAATCAACGACTGTCCTTCTTTTGCAATCTTGCCAAAGTGGTTGATAAAATGTACATTTCTCACCATACTCGAACTTGGAAATTGCAAGCTTTTAGAATCTTTACCGTTAAGGATGGATCAACTTACTGTGTTGCGATGTTTGTGCACTATAAACTGTTCTGAGAACCTGGGAAGAAAATGCGAAAGGGAAACGGGTGAATATTGGCCTTCGATATCCCACATTCCTGAGATTTTTTTGGAGTGACTAAAATCAAAAACACTCATTAATTCTCCTGGCTTACTCAGTCCCAAATCAACTCAACAGCAGCAACAGGTACATATTAATTCATAACTAAAGTATGTTTTCCTTGTATATCAAGATTTTAAGTTTTAGTACGGCATATGGAATTAATTTTTAATTATCATCCCTACCTAGCAGGTGCATCTTTCCAACCAAGAGGTGTTTGGCTTTGAAAATCAGATCACTGTATTCATTTTGCTGATGACCTCCAACAAACATTCCGGTAGCTAGTGGTTTGCGGTTTTCAAAAATAAAATGAAAAAAAACATAGCTTTGACCTTAAGACATGCACGTCTTAATAGATGTGTATATGTGTGTACTCGTGTTTTAGTTTGTTTGTAATTGTCTTTGCACTTATTTACAAGTTCCAGATACTGTATCATTTTTTCAATTGATTGAATTAGCAATATTGTATGGTTGTTATTAATTACAAATTGTGAACCATTGAGGGAAGTATTAGGTTTTTCTTTTGTTTTAGCTCTATTTTTAGTATATAAGCACAGTCTGTCATTATTCAACAAATTAAGTGATTCATCAAATGCAGCACGAGGGTCAAATTTCCTGGTTGAATTACATTGTTTTGATTTCAAACCTTGACATATTTCTACAATTGCATATGTAGTACTGTGTCGTGTTCCGTAAAAATTACAGGACTCCATGTCATCTTACTACTTTTTCCCTATTGATTGAATTAGCAGTACTATATATATGATTGTTGTTAATTACATATTGTGAACTATTGGACAAAGTATTTGATATTTTTTTTATATATATTTTAGCTCCATTTCTTATATAACCATTGTCTATGACGTTATTCAACAAAGCGGTTCATCAACTCCAGGACAAGGGCTAAATTTTCTTGTTGAATTACATCGATGTGATTTTAAACATTGACTCATTTCTACTAGGGGTGCCAATTTTAGAAATGATGCAATAATACGAAAGGATACGAAATTCACACAAAATTGATCCGAGAATTTGTGTTTAGAAATTTTAACACGGATTCATGTCGTATTCATGTCCAAATTCAAAAATGAAATTGACACGATATTGGAGTTATGTTTTGTCTTGTTGTGTTAATTAGGTTTCGTCGTTTCTAAATTAGAAAAATTCCTCTCGTTCCACTCGTCTTATAACATATTTATCATGACCCAAAATTTATGATTGTGTATGTCATGCCTAGTCATGTTTTAGGCGAGTCATGTTCTGTTAAAGTAACAAGATTTTGTATCATGTCTTATTATTTTTTTTCGAGTTGTGTTAGGCCAAATACAGCTTAAAAACTTGAATTGCCACTACTAATTTCTACAACTGTTGTATGTAATTTTAGGTGGCATACGTCAAAATTTAAAGGTTAGATGTCACTGATTTTGTAATTTGATGCCAACAGCGGCCCAACTAACTAGGAAGTTTCGAGCTTCCATAGAAGACGTGATTGACTCTTTGTTGTTTTGGTGGCTGAATTTTATGTCTTTTTATAATTGAAAAGCATTACAATTACATTCCAAGAAACATAATAATATATATTGTCGTGCACATGCAACATTATACTATAATTGATTTGTAGAGAAAATATTACAGTTATAATAAATGGTGTACTCGCTAAAAGTGATATTAATATTTGTTCTTGTAGCTCATTGATGTCCTTTTTGTCAGTGTCACAAGTTGATCATGGGTTTGATTCTCCTGTATGTACGTAGTTGTCGAACACTTTAGACTCTGTTTGATAGCAAAGTGGAAAAGGAAAATAAATTGAGTTAGTTTTGATGAAAAGATGAAAAATAAGTCGAGTGATTGAGGATATATACTCATCAAAAAATTAAGTTTTTCCATGAAGAAATTTTCTTTAATTGGTGGTCAGTAAAAAAATTTCATCAAAAATATTGAAGGATGGAGAATATATACTCGTAAAATGTGTAACATCTCTAATCTTATTTTATATCTTTTCACACAAACTAATTAAATTTATTTTCCTTTTCCATCTTTGCAATCAAATGGAGCCTTATAGTAACCATTCTTAGTGTGATGGTTGTAGATTCACGGCTTCTATTAAACAATTGTGTTGTAGTTTCAAGAAAAAATAAGCGACATTACTTTTGCTAGGAGGTAGGTTTCATTCTTAATGCTTACATTATAATCTAATATATATATATATATATATAATATATGCTTCTCTGACCTGGGCCATAATCAACGTACTATATATATACCAAAAAACAGATGGGACTTTTAATTTTAGTTGGATAGTATTTTTCATGTAAAACCAATCAAATGCAACCAAAATTATAAGTCATTGTTGCAAACATTGCATAGATGATGTAGTAGAATTTTAACCATTTACCTTTTTCTTTATTTGTGACACAACTCATCGTTTGAACACATAAATGCCATATATTTAGTGATTTGTTCGAATTTAAGGAAAAAATTTATTTTTACTTCTCTTTTTTTTTTCCTAGTAGCTAGCATCTATTTATTGTAATGATTTTTTGGTATTATATTAACTTATAAACCACGATTACTTTATTTATTTATTTTTTCAAATAAAGAGGTCTGAGTCTTGCTGCATAAAAAAAGTTATGGAACCCAATTAGTAAAGAGAAGACATAAAATTGAAAAGAGGAGGGGGCCCACAATAAAAGTTGTTCCTTCATCCCCATCTCTCCCCCCCCCCCCCCCCCCCCCCCACCCCCGGAGGAGTATGATGTTCACACCAATAAAAAATTGTGGGTGATAAATATACCTACCAAATCTTTAAGTAACACTCGAAACAAAATAAATATGCACATTATTAATTAGCATTTTATATTGTTATTAGAAACACTCCACATTAACTATTCACAAGTTAAAATTAATATAAATCCTTTACCCCAACCCCTTTTAACATTTATCATCATCAAGCAATCATCTCTTCCACCCTTATATATATATATACATATGTGTGTATATGGATTCCACTCCACCACCACCATCTCCATTCTTCTCAGCCCATGTTAAAGGAGTAAAGTTGCATTTTTTGTTTTTGAATCCAACACGGCTCGGTATTTAATTTGTAAACTTACTTGGACCATGTCAAACGAGTAAGCATAAAATTTCTAGGGCTATATCTAGCGAGTGTCTATGTATATTTATGAACATACATGTGTATATATATGAAAGAAGATGGGTCGAGTAAGTTTATACGTACTCGTTTGACATGATCCGAGTAGGTGTACAAATACACGCTTGACATCAGCTAAGTCAGTATTCATTCAAAGTTAGCTAGACGAAAGAAGATGATAGTGGTTCTTTGACTCTCCAGTTATCCCATTTTACATATATATATATATGTATATAAACATACATGTGTATATACATGTGACGCCGCGAAAATGTCGTGTTGCGTTAACCCACGTACAGATCCGTCAAGTAATAATATAGTCTCAGTAGGCCCAAGTGTCAATCCACAAGGAAAATTGAAAAGATGTGAGAGATCACATATTAAAGGATTTTTCTGATTTTGTAAATTGGTTGATTTTAAAGCAAACGTTACCAAAAAGAGCTTGTAAAAATTCTAAGAAAGCAGATCCTTGTATGAGATTACAATCGCTCTATCATTTACCTTAGTGCTTTCTTATGTTTTTTACAAGCACTTTTTGGTAACGTTTACTTTAAAATCAACCAATTTATGAGATTACAATAAACTATTAATTTTATGTTTTTAACAAAAAATTAATAGCTTTTTGTTTTTCTTTTTGTTAATTACATAAACTGTAAGTGGGTAGAGGCTAATTCAGTTTAGGGTTAGGACATGCCACAAGACTCAATGAGCCATTATTGTGATTCTAACAAATCACACACCAAGATATGTAGGCTATTGGCACTGATATTCAAACTAAAGTTTTACATGTAAAGTACTCAAATTCTTACCAACTCAACTAAATCTCCTTGGAAAATTAAAAGTATATTGAGAAATGACTTTGGATATCTTAGATTCCTGAGATTTATTTGAAGTACTGACTAAAATCCAAAAATTCTCATTAATTATCTCAGCAAATAGGGTTTTTGGGTGTTCAAATGTCAGATAAGGAGAAACTCTATTCAAGCACATAGGTTGTAGAAATGATTTATCTTTTCTACAGGAAGTATCATTTTAGCAGTACCTATTGCACTGAGGAATTCGGTTTTGTGAGAAGCTATCTATTTCATGGGCTGGACCCGTACCAAGAGATGGTCCACTAAATTAGTAGTAGAGAAGTGATGGTTCGTTCTTCTAGAGGAATGACTGAACCCGGAACCTTTGTTTAAGAACTTAATGGCCATTATTCGAGATGTTGTTTATTATGATGGCACGGTCAAGAATGTGTGAAGCCATTCAATCATTCAATTCGAGTGGGGTATGAAGACTGGAATTATGCCCCAGAGTTTATTTGTTGTTCATGAACCTATTGGAGTATTGGCTGCAACTGCCATGTCCGCAGCCATTCAGTCAGTTTTTAAAATTAATAACCATTTTTATTTATTTTATTTATATTAAAGAATTAACTATTTGACAACAATCATTTCACTTAATTAATAACATTTACTATAATAGCGAAACCGATTGATTGAATTACAAATAATAACAATACAACATTAATTATAGTCACCATCATCACTCTGATCCTCATTGTCAGTTAAGAGATCATTATTAAACTCTTCTGCATAGTCGGAGACTTGCGTCCACATGAATTACAGTGTCATTGGCAAGGGGATCGCACGATTCTCGAAATGAAAAACCCTATTTACTAACCACAAAAAAGTATTGGTGGTCAAACAGAACTTAGGCGACATACAATTAAAGTATATCTCCTAAGTACTTATCTTAGGAGACATACATATAATATGTCTCCTAAGAAGAGTCACTTAGGCGACATACTTTAATTGTATGTCGCCTAAGTAATTTTCTTAGAAGACATATTATATGTATGTCGCCTAAGATAAGTACTTAGGAGACACACTAAATGTATGTCTCCTAAGTGACTCTTCTTAGGAGACATATTATATGTATGTCGCCTAAGATAAGTACTTAGGAGACACACTAAATGTATGTCTCCTAAGTGACTCTTCTTAGGAGACATATTATATGTATGTCGCCTAAGATAAGTACTTAGGAGACACACTAAATATAAGTCTCATAAGTGACTCTCTTAGGAGACATACATAGTATATATGTCGCCTAAGTAAGTGCTTAGGAGACACACTAAATGTATGTCTCCTAAGTGACTCTCTAAGGAGACATATGAAATGTATGTCTCCTAAGATGTGTTTTAGGAGACATACCCAATAGGGTATGTCGCCCAAGCCCCCAGTTGGTGTAGTGAACTAACTCAGCAACAATTGAGCAGGTACAAATGAATTTTTAACTAGAGTATGTTTTTCTTGTATATCTAGATTTTAAGTTTTAGTACTGCAAATAGAATTAATTTTTAATTATCATCTCTAATTGACAGGTGCGTCTTTCCAACCAAGAGGGGTTTGGCTTTGAAATTCAAATGACAGCATTCATTCGCAAATGGACCGCAACAAATATTCTAGTAGCTAGTGGTTTGTGGTTTTAAAAGAAAAAAAAAAACACATACCTTCGACCTTAAGATCGACATGTCTTGAGAAATGTGTATACGTGTGCTCGTATTTTTATTTCTTTGTAATTGTCTCTGCACTTATTTACAAGTTTCAGATGTCGGATCATTTTCCCTATTGATTGAATTAGCAATATTATATGATTGCTGTTAATTATATATTGTGAATTATTGGACAATATATTTGATATTTTATGTATATTATAGCTCTGTTTCATATATAACCATTGTCTATGTGATTTTAATTATTGATGCATTTCTACTAGGGGGATGCCAATTTTAGAAATGATACAATAACAAAAAAGGATATGAAATTCACACAAAATTTATCCAAGAATTTATTTTCGTGTTTGGAAATTTTAACACGAATTCGTGTCATGTTTGTGCCCAAATTCTAAAACAAAATTGACACGATATTAGAGTTGTGTTGTGTTAATTGTGTCTTGTTGTGTTAATCGGGTTTCGTCGTTTCTAAATTAGAGAAATTTCTCGTTCCGCACGTCTTATAACATGTTTATTATGACCCCAAATCTTCGATTGTGTATGTCGTCCGTGTCGTGTTTTAGGCGAGCCGTGTTCTGTTAAAGTAACAAGATTTCGTGTCAATCATATCTTATTATTTTTTGTCTAGTCATGTTAGGCCCTAATACAACCCAAAAACACAAACTACCACTACTAATTTCTACGACTGCTAGATGTAATTTTTGGTGGCTTACGTCAAAGTTTAAAGGTGTGGTCTTGTAATTTGATGCAGCGGTCCTTCGATTTTCCATAGAAGAAGTGATTCAGTCTTTGTTATAGTGGTGGCCGAATTCTATATCTTTTTATAATTAAAAATCATTACAGTTACATTCCAAGCAAAATAACAATACATATTTTCGTGCACATGCAACATTATAATATACTTGATTTGTAAGAAAATATTATAGTTACAATAAGTGGTGTAGTGGCTAAAAGTGACATTAATCTTTGTTTTTGTAGCCCAGGTCCTTCTTGTCCTTGTAACAGCTGATCCTAGGTTTGATTCTCATCTATGTAGTTGTCGAACAATTTGAAGCATCCATGCTTATTGTGGTGGTTGTAAATTCACGGCTTGTATTAATTAAACAATTGTGTTGTAGAATCATTGCTTTGTTTAAAGAAAAAGAAGTGATATTAGATTTGCTAGGAGGTAAGTTCGACTCTCAATACTTTCATTATATTTAAAATATAGATATATATATAACAACTTTTTGGGTTTCGATCAGTTTACACAATAACAAATTAACCCGACTTCAATTTTTCTATTGTTCAACATATATAGAATGAGTTCTAAATCTCTCTGAGAACCTAAGTAGAAAATGTCTAAGAATCTAGTACCACAAAAAAACAAAAAATCTCCCCACACCCCCTTACTGAGGTTGAACCTGGGAGGTTTGAGCGGATGCTTCTCACAACTGGGCCATAATCAACGTACTATATATATATATACACCAAAAAAGGAAGGAAATTTCAATTTTAGACGGAGAGTATTTTTCATGTAATACTAATCAAATGCAAGCAACATGCCTTTCCTTTGACCATTAGTTCAAATTTTACAATCTACAGTGGACCGGCTCTGGGTTAAGAAACCTGGTAGCTATATATGTACTAGGGTATATCCGTGCCATCCGGTACGGTGAAATAAAAAAATTATGATAATAGGATAAAAAAATTAAGTGTGATGAATTTAAATCGACAAAATCAATCCGTCTATTTTGAGCCTACAATTGTCTAGTCTAGTTTAACGTTGTAAACAATTGAAACATAAGCTTAAAATATCATAATGCTGAAAAAACTAAAAGTATACTGGATTGAACCAACTTGTTTTAAATTTTTTAAAGAGTCTTTTAATTATAATCCAGCCACGTAACGACAAAATCAATCAATCTATTTTAAGCCCATTGTCTAGTCTAGTCTAATGTTGTGAACAAATGAAACATAAGTTTAATATATATCTTCATGCTGAAAAAACTAAAAGTATAGCATATTGGACCGACTTATTTTTAATTTTTTAAAGAATCTTTTAATCATAATCCAGCCACATAACGTATGTCCTAAAAATGACAGATTAAGATGACCAATAATGTAGGAACACATAACGTACGTCCTTAAATGTTACACAATAATTTTTCTTGATTTTTTTTTTTGCATAATTATATAGTTATGATGGATCTTGATTAGTAAATTTTAAATATTAATTTTTTGCTAAATTTTGATTTTTCTTATCTTAAGTTATAGCATTTTTAATGTATACAAAATTATTAGTATGGGAGAGTTTATTGTGTGTATATTATTGGTGTGAGTGTTTTAACTTTGATGCGATATCTTAATGTCTGTATAAAACTCATCCAATGGTATAGAATTAATGCGCACCATAACATGTGTATTTTGAACCATTAAATTTTTATACTTTTTGGAGAAAATTTTGGTCAAATATAGTGTTTTATAATATAGATATATGTAATGACAAGAGTTAGTAGGCCTGAGTACTACTCCAACCTAGCCCAAAATATTACAACTTCCTAAGATTGATGGACGAGCCCACCCAAATGTAAACATTTAAATCAAAGCCTTTGATATAAAAGGAAAATTTATGAAAAAGCCTCTCGTCTTCCACATTAACCAATTTCTAAACTAAATAAGGTTTTTTCATCTCTTGTAATTTTTTGGGATCTTTTTCCATGTTTTTTTCATCTCTTGTGATTTTTTGGGATCTTTTTCCATGCCTTCTATGTGCTAGATGCAACACTTTATTATGTTTTCACCCTTTCTTAAATTGTCCATTACTATGTTTTGTGAAAGTTCGGTATTTGCCCATAGGCTATAGGTAAATCTCAACTCCCTAAATATTCAACTTCATCCTATAATGTGGAAGCACTTGAAAAATCTACATAATATCGTCAAATCATTTTCTTTAACGACACCTCCCGGCATCGGCACCAATTTGAAAGATTATTTTTCCGTCGCAAGAAAAATACTAGATCAAACTATTTAAGCAAATTTTATTTTTTTTCAAATTTAGGTTAAATTGTTGCATTTGATTCGTAACAAATAAATTTATAATTAAAAATAAATATTTTTTTCTGCCATTTTTTATTTCTTATACCTTCTTTCTATATTATGCCAAAATAAATTGCACGCTCGAATCAAACGAATGCTTAGTTATAAATAAAATTAATAATTTACTTCAGCACACTCTAGCTAAAAATCATGGGTCCACACTTGCATCTACTAATAAACCCCATACAGAAAAATTCGAAAATTATAAAAACATCAAAAGATTTGATCAAAGATAGCTTCTACAAAACCCCAACCATCTTCAACATCGTCCAACCCAAAAACCTAGTATTACAACAGGAGTTATGGTACTTACAATAAAATAAGGAGAAGCAGGTTTACATAAATGTCGAGATGGTGCCATTCCTTGGGGCTTACAAACTCTGTTACGGACCACGCATATCTATGTCAGAGAATTTTGGAGCAACAAACTTCGTTGTTACAAATATAATTAAATTAACAATGTCAGCCGAACCAATATATATATACAGTCCCCTTCTCTTATATAAGGACCGTCTTTAAGTTACCTAACTTAAGGACTATCCACTTCAAGAGGTAAACAGATAAATTTTTTCATGAAACTTGGTGAGAATGATCTCTATAATGAGTAGATCATCTCCACAAAATTTTATCAAAAAAATCAAATGGGAAGTGGGTTAATTAAAAATCTAAAATTTCAACGTCCGGAAATGCGCATATATATCAATTTTTTAGTTAACCCACTTCCCGGTTGATTTTTTCTATGAAATTTGGTGGAGATGATCGACTCATTATAGAAATAATTTTCACCAAGTTTCATGAAAAATTTCATCCGTTTACCCTCTTAAAAAAAACTGTCCTTAAGTTAGTTAATTTAAGGACGATCCTTAAGAGAAGGGCTCTCTCTATATATATACTTGCTTATTTTGCAAAAATAAGGCGTACACCACTCATATAGATTTATTTTGAAGAAAATGGTTATTTAAACTCATAACTGTAGCAGTGGTTAGACGTGTGTGTAACTTTTTTAGAAGAAAGGATTGAAATCGTGTTGTAATTTAGGGGGGGTGTATTCAATTCAGATTTTAAAATATTCTAACTCACTTTTTAAAATTTGTGAATTCTGTTAAGTCTATGGATTGTTTTAAATTCTTATAGAATCTCACAGATTTTAATGCATGAATTTTTTTGGATTTATGCAGATTTTAATAAGTTCACGGATTTCTTCGTATTTTAATAAGTCCATCAAAAAAATAAAAAATCAAAAGATAAATAATAAAATAAAATAAATTAATTACAAGTTTAAAGTAACATTATTAAAAATGTAAAAATAATTAACGAAATACGTTATTAAAATTCATATTGCTCCATTCAAATATCATTATGATTATCATAACCCTCTTCATTCTCATTGTTGTCCTCTTTATTTTCATTCTCATTATTTTGTGGCCACCTATTTATTAAAAAAATTCAAGGCGACAATTTTTTATGATTTTCTTATAATTATTAATTAAATTTTACACTTTATACTATGTTTTGTTTATATGTTATTATTTTGATTTCATACTAATTATTCAATTATTAGTATATATGTATTCATTAATAGACTTAATGACATTTGTCAAGTATTACAAGCACGTGCACAAAAACTAGTTATAATAAAACAATCAAAGGATAAATAATAAAAGAATTTTGATTACAACTTTAAAGTAATAAGTAAATTATAAATTCACCGCAAACGGTTCGAATTGAGTCTAAAAACTCAATGGTTGGGTTTTTTTCCCTTTCTATTCGATTTTCATTTTCTTTCTAAAAAAATCATAAAATGGAAGATATAAAATCAAGGGGCGATATTTCTATAGTTTTGGAAGAATATGATTAATTGAATGGTTAAAATTTTAAAAGTAACAGTATCAAAATCGAAGAAAAGGCTTTACATAGTGTGAATGAATTAGAGAAATTTAAATAAATTAAAGAGACGAAGAAAAAATAATATATAGGGTTTGAGAAAAGACGAGATTTTAAATAGAGAGAATAGAGTGGAGTTTAATAGATTATAGAGATAAGAAGAAATAATACCTAGGATTAGAAGAAAGATGGAAAAGAAATCCATGTGAAATCTTTCGCTTCAAAAGAAAATTTGTTGGTGGATTTGTTATTCATAAAAACAATCTCAAATCCATCAAAATCTATCAACTTATAAAATCATTCCAAGTTTATTGGGTTTTGAATACCATAAGATTTTAAAAGACTATTTTAAATCTTAATTGAATGCCACAAGATTTTAAAAGACTTTTTAAAATCCTAAATGAATACCATAAGATTTTAAAAGACTTTTTAAAATCTCAATTGAATACCCATGAACTTTTAAAATTAAAAAAAAATCTTATAAAATCTAAGATTGGAAATTAAATGTATGTCAAAGCTTGAAAAACAATTGAAATATGTCACGTTTTATATATTAAGAAGATAAAGATTGAAACTAATCAGACCTAAATGATCTGTTTGTCGAGCAGGGGCAAAAATATGAGTGTCATTCATGCATGTGTAAGTATGTATATTTTTTGATAGCTTGCGCCATCCAAACTATAGAGTCCAAATTACGTAGCGAATCTAGGTAGTTCACAATATATGTTTAAATCCTACAATCTTCTCACACCACAACCAACTACGTACGGGAGGTGGCACCAGGGCACTTGAATTATATAAATTTTTAAAACTATTTAAAAAAATGCAATGGCATTTGATCTAACGGTGATAACATGTGTGCCTCATATTTAAGGTAACTAGACACAAAACACACGCGATGCGTGTCTATGATCACTTTCTAAGTTAAAATGAAAATATTTACTAAGCAAAAAAAAATTAAAAATAGTCCAATAGTAAGGATACCTTTGAGTTTATATATACATAGATGAGTTCAATCATGAAATCTCTCCTATGTTCAAGTTGGTGTCTCCCCATCTAGACTAGCCCACTTACTCGAATTAAACGTCCTCCTTCTACTTAATTAATACATAGTATACGCACAAAATATAGTGTTGTGGGAGACCCCAAGTTCAAGTCTCGCCGGGGTGAGTTTGGGGGGACTTTTGTTATTTGTAGTTAAAGAAAGAGACTCACGCCTCCATTTTATTTATAAAAAAAATGTCCTACATACACATATCAGATTGAATATTCACATATATCATGATACTTAAAAAGAGCAAAATTTTAATAATTTTAATAGGAAATTAGCCTGAAACACCACATATCTTGAATAGTTTTAATAAAGGATCGCATTTTGGGCATTTGTTTAAACCACAATCTTTTTAATAAAGGACGATATTTTCTAAAAGAACAATAAATGTCTTTGGTATATATATCATAATAAGAGACGAAAACTTTAATCTCAACATAAATGTCTTTTGTTTATGATCAACCACTTGTTTAAATGATAATAAATTGCTTTAAATTTAACTTGCGGATTTTGGTGGAGGTGTTACTAATAAATGGAGTATCACCGATAAAAAAGGAGGGTGTCATTATCACAACCTATAAAAAAGGGTCCAGTAGCGTGTTTACTACAGGACATCTATTGGGACGAATGATTCTGGAAATTTTCGAGTTTGGATTTTTTTTATTTTTGAGGTATTGACAGGTATAAAATCATTTTAGCCAACGGCATGGGTAGTCCTGTTCCAATATTTTGTAGGGACACCATGTGAAAAACTAAAATAAAATATTTCGTTTATATATATACTTTTATGCTAATACTATGTTACCACGTGTATACATATTTTTCAAAAACATAGACAAAAAATAACATATATCATTGAAAAATAACTCAGAATCCTAAATAAAGAAGAAAAATATATCAGGAACTATATATTACCACATTAGCTTAAAAAAATAGAGATTAAATCAATAAATCCAAAAACTGACCAGCTAGAAAAATATGTACATAATATGCCCATTTCTAATAAAATATTTTATTCACTAAAAACTAATGTACCCACACTTTTTCAAGTTCAACCTTAATTTGCATAGATGAGACCACATGAAAACTAATAGCGCGAGCTAGCATACTAGTTTGGATAGTAAAGGCTCTCATTTAAACGTGAGAGATCCCAAGTTGGACACATTTCAACAAAAAGTGTACATTTAAATATTTTAATTTGTTTGGTATCCTTTTCACATTATTAGGTTTTTCTATACTAGAAATAGCTGTAATTCCGATCTTATGATGATATAGCAAAAAGAAAATAAGAATTTTAATTTGAACATAAGGAGTATTAATATTGAATTTAAGGAAAATAACTACTAGTTTATATATATAGACACTATGTATAAAAATACAAATAACTTAAGTATTTTTCTCTTTTTTTGTAAGGACAAATATGCCCTTTAATTCTTCTCAGAATGTTTTGAGAAAGACGGTAATTAAGTTGGTTTAAACTCTACTCCGATTTGTAATATTTATTATATTAAAATTCCTAGCCTATTTGATTTTAGTAACAACATTTACTTTAATTTTATTTAGTATATTCAAAATAAAACGCTGTAGTTAAATTGGTTTTAAACTCTACTCAAATTTACAATATTTATTCCACTCAAATTCCTACCTTATTTGATTTTATTAATAGTATTTTTTGACACGTAATAATATTTAAATTAATTTAATGTAGTCAAAATTTTACTCATGTTTCGTATTTTAGTTTCTCGAATTTTTTAATTATATTACATCTCTTATAATGCATCTTAATCTATTTCAAATACAAACTCAATTCTCAAACTTATGTAAGCCATATCACAAAAAATAAAACATGTTATGAGTTTCTTAAGATACACAAGGTTAGGTCTCTCTCTTCATGCAATTATTATTATTAAACTTGTTGACCTATGCATGGCGTTGTCAAAGTTTGAAAGTCAGCTATTCTTTATTTGTAGTGAGATTTTGTTAATGAGTTCAGCACTAATTTTTTCTGTCATTTGTTAACTTTTAATATATTTTGATTTGCCTATATAAAATATTTTAAAATTGCTAATAAATAGATTAGAGGCCATTTTACAAAAGTTTGATATATATATATATATATGTATTAGGTAAATTACTCCAGTGATCAAGATCAGAATCAATGTTTATATTGTCTCGATGGTTTAGAAAGTTATAATATAACATAATTTACATAGTGCTCTTTCATTTTTTTATATAGCAAATATATCTTTTAAAACTATTTAAAAAATATATCCAAATTACAGTTTGAATAATATTTTTTTTAAGATTAAAGTTAAAAACTCACATGTGATTTTGTTTTTGTATTTTCAATACAACAGGACATATATCTTTCGAATAATACCATAATGCCATAAAACTTTCATGGTAGAAAAATATATATATATTCTATAATTAGTTTTAGCATAATCTAACCTACTAATAAAAGCAATTGTTTTTCGTTATAATACTTAATGCCATTGATAGGAAGCTATCTTCGTCGCTAAAAATAGCTTGATCAAAAACCCTTATGTACCTACAAAATATATTAGTAACGTAGATAGTAGTAGTAAGGGGTCAAATCCACGGGAGTTGTTTTATGAATCAATGAAAACAAAGTTGAGAAAATAATAGATTTAGAATAAAAACCATTTTTTTTTTCTTTTAGAAATGCTTATTTTTCTTAGGAATAATTTTAATACTACTAAAATGTAATGAAAGTAGAGAAAGTTGTCTTGGAGAAATAAAGTGTAGGGATTTCAAGAGTTAAGAATCCACCACCAAATTATCAATGGATCTAGAATAATATATTATTGCACATATATACCCAAAATAAATTATATACTAGTTTGATTAAATGGAATCACCTATGGTATGTAGAGTGAACCCAAAAGCTAACCAAATAGTATTTGACAATTTATTTGTTTATAAGAGATTTTTCATTTCAAGATCTATATTTTCTTCTTTTAGAAATAATAATAATATAAGGTTGTCACTCACTCACATTAACAATCAAGAACTAGAAGATAAATTTGGAAAATAAAATGAACTTAAGAAAATCCTATGGTATGTAGCTCATCTCTTAAGTCAAGTATAAAAACCAAAATGGGATCACCTATGGTGTGTAGAGTAATCCAAAGATCTTATTTAAGAAAAATCACAAATGAGTATATTTATGCAATATTATAAAATTCTAAATCACAAATAAAAATGAGGCTTCATCTCTCCCCTTGAAAGGGAGATTAGCCTTCCATAAAGATAGAAGAACAAAACAAATAATAAAATAGCTCCTTAAATATCTCCAAATATGTGAGTAAAAGAATTTCTCTCAACACTCTACAATATTATCTTCTTCAACAAAATGAAACAATAATACAAGAAGAAGAAAAATATGTAGCACTCAAATATTTTCTCTCTCTAGAACAAGCTCTCTTGCTCCAAGCTCTCCTCCTTTCTTCAAACTCTCGTAGGTCTCCTTTCCTTGGCCAAATATGAATCCATATATATGAGAAAAATGGGAGAGAATATTAATGATGAAAGTTGACAATGGGGTGAGGGGTGTAAGAAAAATAGGACACTTTGTCTAGAGAGTGGATTATGGGAGAAAAATGTGGATCTTGTCTAGGTAGTGGAGTATTGGGATATGGGTTGAGTGATTAAAAATATGAGAGTGGGTACACTTTTGGGATATTTTTCTCTCTTTTTTTCTTTTGCTGCCGGAATTTTGTAATGGAATTTCGGATATGAAGATGGCCGAATTTGGAAAAGTGTTGAACTGGAAAGTTGTAGCTCTCGAAATTCTCTTGATTTTAGGCTCAAGAAACGCATGATTCAGAGTTCCGAGCAAAAAGTTATGCTTTAAAAACTATCCCGAGCAACTTTAGATGTCCTGTCTCACATTTTCAACAAAGTTAAGCATTTAATTACATCAATTGAGACAAGAACCTGCAAAACAACTAAATGTCAACATTAGATAATATAATGCAATTTTTGACACTTAAATTTTGGCATTTGGGGAATTAAAAATAACAGTTTTTGGTGCTTATCAGCCATGATGTTATTTAACGATAATATATGTTATATAGTTTTATTATGCTATCATATGTATGACGTGTAGAAGAATTTACATCAAAAAGCACGTGTGTGGCACGTGCTCACATACTAATACTCTAAAATATATTTTATAGTTTATTTTGGTCACCTCATGTTGATGGAAAAAAATTATGCCTTATTATATTTGACGTGCCAAATAAGTAAGATGGACATAATATGATAAGTGTGTTGCATATATACATAGAATAAATTATAGTATTAGGTTTATTTCAGTCCTTCATTTGAAATACTCGCATATGATAAGTAATAAAATGAGCGAGTGAGGTGGCTTAATTAATGATAAAAATGCCCATCCGTTTCGGGGAGATTTAGAGTTCTAGTCTCATGTGATGTGGGGAGTTTACTATTTGTAATAGAAAGATATACTAATCACTCTTTTTTAACCCAAAAAAAAAGTATTAGAATAATTAAAGATATCATTTGGAGAATAACAACACATATATTTTAAATAAAGAATAACAGGGGTGTTAATATAACTACCATAAGTGACATTATGGTTTGTGTATTAATTAGTACTTCACTGTTGTTTGTATATAAGTACTTTTATTTTAGTGACTAATTCACCATTCTCAGTCTCATTTATGAGATTAAGATTTAGTACGAAATCCAAATGGGATATACATATATAGAGAAAATTTCAAGTAAGAACCTTAATTTAAGGTTCTTATTTACGTACTTGCCCTTTTGACATGCTTTCCAATGAAATTTTTTGATAAAATTTGGTGGGGATGTTCTTCATCGTGTCTAGAACATCTCCACCAAATTTCATTAAAAAATTCAACCGGGAAGTGGGTTAACTACATGATTGAAAAATATTGGTCCAGAAATAGATATATATATATATATATGTCCAATATTTTTCAATCCTGTAGTTAACCCACTTTCCGATTGAATTTTTTGATGAAATTTGGTGGAGATGTTCTACACACGATGAAAAACATCCCCATCAAATTTCATCAAAAAAAATCATCAGAAAGCATGTCAAAAGGACAAATCCATAAATAAAGATGTTAAGTTAAAATTCTTATGGGAAATGCTCTCTACATATATATATATATATATAAGATTAAGATTTAGAACGAAGTTCGTTTATATATTAACATTTTAACAAAAAATATATTTTTTTATCAAAAATTTAAATAATTTATATACAGACGGTGTCTATACCTTATCTTTCGGTATATAACTCGGTAATGAGTTTCACATTAATTCAAAAGAAGCTAGAGGGGCGAAAGTTGCTGAAAAAGTAGTTAAAAAAGGGGCATAAATTAAAGAGAAAAAGACAAGAGATCGATAAAAAGAAGAATAAAAAAATGACCCAATCTTGAATTTCCGGATACAATATTTATTTATTTTATTATTTTTTTTTGGAGGGGGATACTTTTAATTAATTTTTACTTTTTTTCGCATTTAGCGTAACTAGTGAAACTAGTAAAACTCCCCACTGTTACGGTATATGCTATTTTTTAAACAATTTTTCTTTTAAATTATTTATATTTAAATGGCAAACATAATGCATGTATACGAAACTCTTTTTATATATATTGTTTTCATGAAGGACTAACAATTTAGGCGGGTCCTTCTAAATGGATTAAAAAATAACCGGTAGCCTTTCGTGGTGAATATCGTTGGCTTTCATGTGAGATTAATGAACCTAAAATAATAGACAAATATTTTGTTCACACAAAATTATTACTGTCTGTTCCTATTGGCAAAGGCGTTAGAACCTTAACATAGAGAGTTTATAACGACCAATATCCTATGTGAATATATATAATTTCTTTTGATATGGATCGACTCGTACTGGTCTTTAGCGATATTTTTGTCGCTGAAAAATATCTGCCCAATATTTTGGTGAAAGAAAAAATGACATTAAAAGTTGGTCCGTTTATAAACGGTCAGATCCAGACTCTGTGAATATATCTATATTTATTTAAAAGATATTAATATACTTTTAAAATAACAAATTCTCAAGACAATGAAAAAAAAATTGGAAAAAAAAATAGCTAGAAGCATTCACTACTTTGTGACCAACGATCCACAACACTGTGTAACTCAATTATACAAAGTGGCCCAAACTTGATAAAAAAAGTAGTCAAAAAGTAATGGAGCCCAATTAATAAAGAGAAAACAAAAGGAAAAAAAGGGGTCACACCAATAATATTTATTCCTTCATTCCCACTTGAAGGAGTAGAATGTTCACAAAACGGGTCAAGGGACGTGTTTAGCATCGGGCACTTATGGTTGGGACTACAAATTTCACTAGGAAAAAATGATTCTGACAAAACAATATATTAAATGGAGGGATCATTATACTTATTATTAATAATTAGTTTTGGGTTAGATAGTTCGAACTTTAATATGGTATTAAATAAAGATTATACATATAAATTAAATGTCCAAAGGCTACACATATTCTGCGTCACTCAACATAGACAGTCCATCAAAAATAGTTCAGGTAAAAACAAAAGTTGTACCCAATATGCCCATTTATAATAAAATATTTTATTCACTTTTTTCGATCTCATTTTAACAAAATTATATTAAGTCAAACCAAAATAAATAATGTGGTATAATGGGACAAAATCAAAATAATCTTTAAATGATCTAAATTGCGACTGAGAATTAATGGTGCGTTTGATTGCAAGCATGTAATTTGCATGGAAAGAAAATAAGTTACCGGCAATTGAATTGACTAGAATTGAGTTGCATGAAAAATGTAGTGTAGTGTGTTTGATTGCTTTAATTTTCTACCCGAAAAATATTGGTGTATTATGGCATTTTTAATGTAAAAAAAATTATTGGTATTTGTTTTTACATAATTATATAATCATGATGGATCTTGATTAATTGATCTTAATTAGTATATTTTAAATATTAAATTTTTATATTATTTTGAATTTTATATTTTAAGTTGTGGCATTTTTAATATAGAAAATGATAAAAATCTTATCTCGTGAACCGTGCCCAAGTATGGATGTGTGAGCAAAAAGTGGGAATTGAATTGCCTAGAAAAAAAAAAGTCAATCAAACACTTTAAGTTGTCAAATCAAGTGAAAAACGTTCATTTTCTATGAAAAATGTTGCCAATCAAACACACTCTAAGTGAATTGCCCGAAAACTTAATCAAATATCTTACATACAAGACCACAAAAAAAGAAGAATATGTATATATATATAAATATACTTATGTGGCAACCAGTATATACTATATCACTTCCAAAGAAAGGACTCACTAATTTCCCAAAAATGCAAGGACTCAGTAATTAGTTCCACATTAATTCAAAGAAGAATAACATATGCCAAAATATAAAAGTCGTAGTAAAAAATTAATGCAAAATTCATAACAACCATATTTATTCCACTCAAATTCCTACCTTATTTGATTATAGGAATAGTTATTTTTTGAGATGTAATAATATTTAGTTTAATTGAACGTACTCAAAATTTTACTCTATTTCATGTTTTAGTTTCTCGAATTTTCTAATTATATTATTGTTGTGCCCGCCAGCACACGGGTCAAGCCCGAGGCACCAACCGGACCCACCGGTCGGCGCACATACTAACGATATTATTCTCAACTCAACAATTTTCACCTTTGATCAAATCAATTCACATTGGCTCTACCTTGGATTAACACCGATCTGGCTCCACCTAGACTAATACCATAGTCCACCATGAATCCACCTTTGAACTATCATAATAGATCACAACTCAACAATGTCTATCTGCAAGATCGTCCAACTTTAGTCAATGCACATCTCAAGGTACACCCTGTTTCATTTTACTTGAGAAACATGCAAAACCACATTGACAGCAGCACCCTAAGTGTACGTATGCTGTAGTGACTCCACCATCGGTTTCTCCGAATCTAACTCCACCATAGGCTCCACCAAGTCCAGCTACCGGGACGATTTTCATAGCGATTTATCACCTTAGGCTCTACCGAGCTCTTCTTGACTCCACCGAGTACAACTACCGGTACAGCTCCACAAGTTCGTGGATCCACTATCGACCTCTGATACTAATTGTTGTGCCCGCCGGCACACGGGTCGGGCCCAGGGCACCAACTGGACCCGTCGGTCTGCATACATAATAACGATATTGTCCCCAACTTAAACACCTTTGGGCCCCAGTTGTGGGGATTTTTATCTTAAAAGGCCTTATTACTGTGAGGTGACACTCCCCCCCACTTATATACCCATGTTGAGTTCTGCAATTTTTTTATGTGCAATCAATGGTTTGAGCCAACCATTCTCAACAATCTTCACCTTTGATCAAACCAGTCCATCTTGGCTCCACCTTGTACTAACACCGATCCACTTGGCTATATCGTCCACTTTTTGGTCAATGCACATCTCGAGGTACACCCTATTTCACCTTACTCGAGGAACCTGCACAACCACCTTGACAACAGCAGTCCGAGTGTACGTATTCTATAGTGACCTCAACCCCAGTTTCTCCGAGTCTAACTCCACCATAGGCTCCACCAAGTCCAGCTACTGGTACGCTTTTTGTAACAACTTATCACCTTAGGCTCTCTACCGAGTTTTTTTGACTCCACTTAGTCCAGCTACCGGTACTACTTCATAAGTCCGTGAATTCACCATCGAGCTTTGATACCAATTGTTGTGCCCGTCGATACTCGGGTCGAGCCCGAGGCACCAACTGGGCCCGCCCATACTGCACATAATAATGATATTGTTCCAAACTTAAACACCTTTGGGCTATAGGTGTGGAGTTTTTACCTAAAATGCCTCGTTATTATGTGGAGACTCTCCCCCACTTATATACCCATGTTGAATTCTGCAATTTTTTCTATATGCGATCAATGGTTTGAGCCAATCATTCTCAACAATCTTCACCTTAGATCAAACCAGTCCATCTTGGCTCCACCTTGGACTAACACCGATCTGGTTCCAACTAGACCTATACCATAGTCCACCATGAATCCCCCATTGAACTGTCAAAGTAGATCACAACTTTACAATATCCATCCGCAAGATCGTCCAACTTTGATCAGTGCACGTCTCAAGGTACACCCTATTTCACCTTACTTAAGAAACCTGCACAATCACCTTGACAGCAGGACGTCCCGGGTGTACATAGGCTGTAGCGACTCCACCCTCGGCTTCTCCAAGTTTAACTCCACCATAGGCTCTACCAAGTTTAGCTACCGGGACACTTTTTGTAGCGACTTATCATCTTAGGCTCTACCGAGTTCTTCCGACTCCACTGAGTCCAGCTACCAATATTGCTTCATAAGTCAGTGGATTCACCATCGACCTCTGATACCAATTGTTGTGTCCGCCGGCACTCGGGTTTGGCCCGGGGCACCAACCAGGCCCGACGGTCCACCAACATAAAAACGATATTGTCCCCAACCTAAACACCTTTGGGCCACAGCTGTGGGATTTTTATTCTAAACTCATTACTATGTGGGGACTCTCCCCTACTTTTATACCCATATTGAGTTCTACAATTTTTTTATGTGAAATCAATGCTTTGAGCCAACCATTATCAACAATCTCCACCTTAGATCAAACTAGTCCATATTAGATTCACCTTGGACTAACATCGGTCCACTTTGGCTAGCTCCACCTGGACTTATACCATAGTCCACCATGAATCTACCTTTGAACTGTCCATGTAGATCACCACTCAACAATGTCCATCCGCAAAATCCTCCACCTTTTTTAGTCAATGCACATCTCGAGGTAACCTTATTCCAGGACCCTGCACAACCACCTTGACCACAGCACCTCGGGTGTACGTAGGCCGTAGTGACCCCACCCCTGGCTTCTCCAAGTCTAACTCCACCAAGTCCAGCTACTGGCACACTTTTTGTAGTGACTTATCACCTTATGCTCAATTGAGTTCTTTCCTGACTCCACCGAGTCTAGCTACCGGTACGGCTCCACAAGTCCGTGAAACCATCGACCTCTAATACTAATTATTGTGCCCGCCAGCACAAAGGTCGGGCCCGGGACACCAACCGGGCCCGCCGATCCACGCACATAATAATGATATTGTCTCCCATTTAAACACCTTTGGGTCACATGTGGGGTTTTATACTAAAAGACCTCGTTACTATATGGAGACTCTCCCCCACTTATATACCCACGTTGAGTTATACACTTTTTTCATGTGCGATCAATAGTTTGAGCCAACCATTCTCAACAATTACATCTCTTACAATGCATCTTAATACATTTCTAATACAAACTCAATTCTCAAACTTATATAGGTAAGCCATATCACAAAAAATAAAACATGTTATGAGTTTCTTAAGATATACAAGGTTTGGTCTCTCTTTTCATGTAATTATTATTATCAAGCTTGTTGAGTTATACACTTTTTTCATGTACGATCAATAGTTTGAGCCAACCATTCTCAACAATTACATCTCTTACAATGCATCTTAATACATTTCTAATACAAACTCAATTATCAAACTTATATAGGTAAGCCATATCACAAAAAATAAAACATGTTATGAGTTTCTTAAGATATACAAGGTTTGGTCTCTCTTTTCATGTAATTATTATTATCAAGCTTGTTGAGTTATGCATGGCGTTATCAAAATTTGAAAGTCAGTTATTCTTTATTAATACTGAGATTGTTAATGAGTTTAGCACTATTTTTTTTCGGTCATTTGTTAATTTTTAATATATTTTGATTTGTATTTATAAAACCTTTTAAAATTGCTAATAAATAGATTAGAGGCCATTTTACAAAAAATTGATATATATATATATATATTAATTAAATTACTCCGGTGATCTAGATCAGAATCAATGTTTATATTGTCTCGATGGTTTAGAAAGTTCTAATTTAACAGAATTATCTATTGCTCTGTCATTTTTTTATATAGAAAATATATCTTTTAAAACCATTTAAAAAAGATATCCGGATTACATTTTGAATAATAATTTTTTTAAGATTAAAATTAAAAATTCACATGTGATTTTTTTTTTGTATTTTCAATACAACAGGACATATATCTTTCTAATAATACCATAATGCCATAAGACTTTCATTTTAGAAAAATATATATTCTATAATTAGTTTTAGCATAATCTAACCAGCTAATAAAAGTAATTGTTTTTCGTTATAATACTTAATGCCATGTTGTTATTTAATGATAATATATGTCATATAGTTTTATTATGCTATCATATGTATGACGTGTAAAAGAATTTACTTCAAAAATCACATGCGTGGCACAAGCTCACAGACTAGTACTCTAAAATATATTTTATAGTTTATTCTGGTCACCTCATGTTAATGGAAAAAAGTTATGCCTGACTAAATTTGTCGTGCCAAATAAGTAAGCTGGACATAATATGATAAGTGTGTTGCATACATAGAATAAGTTGTAGTATTAGGTTTATTTCAGTCCTTCATTTGAAATATTTGCATATGATAAGTATTAAAATGTGCGAGTGGCTTGCCTTAATTAGTGGTAAAGGCGTCCATCCATTTCCGAGAGATCTAGGGTTATGGTCTCATCTGAGCAGGGACAGTTTCTTTATTATTTGTAACAAAAATATATACTTATCACCCTTTTTAGCAAAAAAAAAGTATTAAAATAATTAAAGATATCACATGAAGAATAACAACTAATATATTTTAAAGAAAAAATAACAGAAGTGTTAATATTTGTATATTAGTACTTCACTATGGTTTGTATATAACTACTTCTACTTTAATGCAGAAAAGACTAACTCATCCTTTCTCAATATAATTTCAACAATATTATATAAGGTTAGACCGAAAAAAAAAATTGGGAAAAAATTAGAAAAAAATCTTTAGATGATCCAATTGGTCGGGATATATATATATACGGCATCCGGATTTGGCACGAAATCTAATTAGGATACATATATATATGAAAAATTTTAAGTGCGGAGCAGTTCGTACAAATTGGTCCTTTTTATAACAAAAAATGGTAGTAAAAGTACCACTCCGTAAAGATTGCCCCCTACAAGAAACATACCCTATATGTATATATATATATATAAGTGTGTAAGATTTAGATGTAGTACAAACAATTATGTTGGTCGGATTTTAACTCTAGAGGGGGGATGAATAGGGTTTTCGAAACTTAATGCGAAATTAAAAAGTTTCAAGAAAAGTTTTAAGAAAAAAACTTTAATTCAATGAATATCAAGGAAATATGCAAAGCAATCAATCTCAAGAACAAGCAACAAATATAAGTGCAAGTAAATAAAGAGCTTGAGTTAGAAAGATTGAACCAAATCATCCCAAGTCTTTTTGTTCTCGCAGTTCGGTTGTTTAGACCATACGTCCGCGCCCGACTACCGCCCCTGAGAAGTTCTAATAAAACCGATTTTTTTTGGGTAAAAATCAAACTTTTACAGGTATAATCTTTCTCACTATACTCAGCAAGTGTTGTTCTTCTCACAACACTCAACAAGTGTGATTCTACTCACCACACTCAACACAATAATTAACCTTCTTACTTTCCTTTGAGATAAACTTCTCACAATTGATGAATAAATCTTGTTTGGTGATTCACACCAATGAACAATAACTCTCAAGTGTTTACAAGATACAATTGAAGCTCACACAAAAGTTATCAAGATTGATCAAGACAGTATAGCTCAAAATGATGAATATGATCAACGAATGATTTAAATCTCTTCAACTTTAGTAGATGATGAATATGAAGTATTAGAATGGATTGAAGTGTGTAAAAATGAGTTTAAAACATCCTATATATAGCCCCTAAGTCAATATACCCGTTGAAGAGTTTTAAAGAAGGTTGCTGTACTAGATGGGGCAAAAAATATTGTTCCAACGGACTGAGTGGCCATCAGTCGACTGATGCTCTTCCCTTAGTAAACTGATGGGCACTGCCTTGTTTTTAAAGACATAGCTACAGAGAAACAATTTTATCCAATTAGTGTTGATCATATCTCCTAATCCAGCCGTTGGATGATGCTCAAATTTTGGATATAAGCACTGTAAGATGTTGGCTAGCTACTGTTAAAATTTCATAATGATTAGTTCTAGGAAGGCCTCCATCAAACCATTAGATCAAAACTGCACAAAAATCGAGCAAATTTAAAAAGTGATAAAATAAACATTTTTGCTTGAAAACATAAGGAGGCTAATAAAACATGTTCTAAACATGTTTAAGAGTATTAAAACAATAATTTAGGCATTAAAATATTTTGGAAATTTTTTGATAAAATATAAGCCTCGAAGTCATTTTGTAAGATTGATTTGATGCAATTTAGCAAGCTAAATAAGATATATGATGCATGATTAATATTTGGGTTATAGAGATTGATCAATCAAGAAACTTAACATAAATCATAAGCACTCACTTAATTATCAAATTAATGAGTCTTCAAATGCTTTGATTTGTTTCTTCAATATGATCTTCACTTGCATCATTTGCCTTGAAACTTTTTCATATATTCCTTTGATCTTTGATCTTCATGAATTGCATGAGTTCACGTGCGTAGTAGAGAGAATCTCATGGAGTGGTGATATACTTAATAAGGTTTTGATTTTATTTCTCGAGATACTTCGAAAAATCAAAAAAGCTTGTTGAAACGATTTTAGTAAAATACATTCAAAATACATGTTAAATACACATAATTAACTTTTTGTCATTATCAAAATAAGATTAAGACCTTCTAGGTCAACAAATTCGTATATATATATATATATATTTTTTAATAAAATACTAGGCGATCTATATAACTTCTAAAGAAAATACTGGTAATTAGGTTGATGAGCCAACGGTTTCGGGTTCTGGCTTGGCTCAAGACATGGCTGGTAATTTGAGTGTGGCAATGGTTTCAAGGACATGTTTAGTCCACGATCCGAGGCATGATTTTTCATTACAATATGTTTCATGTCCTCTCTCGACCACAGTACATAAATTTTTAAGTGCCATCTTTGTTTCAGATGTTTAGTTAGACCTGTCGCCGTCAGCTTACCGAGGTCCGTCCCATCACATAGCTCATCTGGTGGATGAGCCTACGAATGATGATTTAATTGATGCCCCATAAGGTGCTATTGATAATAGGGAAGAGGGTTCAGCTGAGGATTCTGAGGGTGGGTCACAAGATTTTGATGCATCGGTTTATCCTCTAGGATATAGGCCAAGAAGTAAAACCAAAGTAACAATTCATCGTACAGAGATATCTGCTCCTATCACAGATGTTCCCACCACTATGGCTTTGACCTGGGTTGAAACAGATGACTATACTACTGTTGTCTCCAAACGGACTCGTCGTCATATCGGTGAGAATAAGCAGCAGCAATAAATCCAAAAGGCGAAAGAGGCCTTACTACCTAAAGTGCCTCGTACGCACAGGAACCTAACTGGTAGTTCCACATGAAACTCCTTTATTGGAATTTGAATGGCCTCAATAAGCAGGGGGCAAAAAATGAGCTTAAAGCTCTTTGTATCAAGCATCGCCCAAATGATAGTTGTATTGCTGAACCAAAAATGTTGTTCTCTTCTATTCCAGTTGGTTACTGGAATACTCTTCAGTTGGAATTGGTTACAACTAATGACAGGGGTCCGACTATTTTACCGTCTATTTGGGTTTTTTATTCCTTTAGGATGGATACCCCGGATGTAATTAGTTTCACATCTCAACAGGTTTCTATTATGGTTACTAGGGCATCAACACCCACGCTTCTGACTTTTGTGTATGTTAGTAACGACCTAGTTTATCGCAGACATCTTTGGTCCTAGTTGGTAGCTTTAAATGGTCCTGCTAAGCCTTGGACTATTATGGGTGATTTTAATGCTGTCCTTACTATTGATGATCGTCGTGGAGTTGATCAGAATTTGGTCCGAAAGTGTGATGATTTTTCTTGTATGATCTCTCATTGTGATTTAACACAACTTGAGCATACGGGAATTTATTATACTTGGCACTGTGGCAACAGGGAATCGAGATTGTATCGTGTTTTTTTGTAGTGAGCAGTTGCTAGATTTTTTGGGATACATTGATTTGTCATGCCTTAACACGGTTAGTGAGTGATCATTACCCCATTCTTCTTTCCTATTAGTGAGAGGATCTTGGGGGACCTCATCCATTCAAATTTCTTTCTACATGGGTGGATCAATCAGATTTTCATCAAATTATGGCAACATCATAGGGAGAGGTTAATTTGTCGGGAGATGTTATGCATGTACTTCGTTTTAAGCTTAAGTACCTTCGCCAATGATTTCGTATCTGGAACCGAGAACACTTTAGGTTGGTTCATGAAAGAGTTAACAAGACTAAAATACGATTAAATGACATTCAGAAGATATAGACATTCATGGTGCCACTGAAGCCCGTCTTCAGGCTAAGACATGTGCTCAAAAAGATTATCTTGATGCTGTAGGGATGAGGAATCAAAATTTTCTAGAGAGATAAGGCTCATATGAGTTGGCATTCTAAGGGAGATCGCAATACTTCCTTATTTCACAGAGTGGCCAAGCAACGAGCTATTCAATGTCGTCTATAGTTGCTTCGGGATGGAGATAAGGAAATTGAGGATTCAACATATTTAGGTACCCACGCTATTAGCTATTATTCGTCTCTATACAGTTCAGACCGACCTTGTGTTCAGAGAGGTCTAGTTGATCAAGTTATCCCTCAGTTGGTTACGGTAGAGGAGAATAATATGTTACTTGTAGTTCCGTCTGAGGAGGTGATTAAGCAAGCTGTTTTCTCCATGAATCCTGACTCTGCTCCTAGGCCTGATGGGTTTACTTGTTTATTCTATTGTTGTTGCTGGTCTATTATCTGCAGGGATGTGGTGTGGGTGGTTAGGATGTTCTTTGAGCAAGGCCGCATAACCCAAGGGTTTAATTCCAATATCATTTCTTTTATTCGAAAGAAGTTATGTGCAGATCGTATCACTGACTTTCTATTAATTGCCATGGCCAACTTTGCGCTCAAGAAGTTATGACGTATTATGACATATAAATACTCCAATACCCTTGTCTATCAACTATTTACATGTGTTGGTATATATATGTTAGGTTGCCTAATAAGCTTACATGGAGGCTAAGCGTTTTGACTAGGCAAGTGGAGCTGTTAGAGGTTTTGGAGGCTTTTGAAACCTGGACATACACATTTACGCCATGAAATACTTGGGTAGGACATTAGCTTCGAGTTTTACACTGAATCTCACCAAAGTGAACACAAATGCATTAACATTAGGTTTAGTTACCTACATGACCACAACTTAAGTTAATTAATGAAGGTCAGTATCTAACACAGCATAAATGTATCATAAGTATACGTTGATGATGCCTAGAATTCCATGGGGATAAGTTATACAAGTCAATTGCATTGTTACTATATTGATTAGACGAGGGTCTAAATGTAACCTTGAACTAATGGATGTGACATGAGTACTCAAGTAGAGTATATATGATACTAGTCCCACATATTAGTAAACGAGAAGACATGATAGTTGATAATATTATGAATAGCTAAGTACCAATCTCCTACATACATATGTGTGTGATATTATATATATATATATGTAATTGTGTGATATGATGTATATGACAATGAGCCGAGTGGTTAAGATAATGATGATTATGATAAGTATGTAATGGGAAGCTATATATATGGTATTGATACGAATGGCCACATGTGTAATGTGATGTTATATGTACATATCTGTACGGGATTACTATATATATATACATGTGCATTCATTGTGAGAAATGAATGATTGTGACGATTGTGGTTATTTATATGTTCACGTATTCTATCATGTGATGATTGTGTATTGATCTTCTATATATATGTGTGTGTGTGTGTGTGAAAATGATGAGATTGTATAGTCCATGTGAGGTCCCGGGTTAATCTCTAACGATTGAGACCTTAAGTTGGGACAGTGCCCCTGCGTACAAGACCCGAAACCGTGCATGGAAACTAACTAGAGCCCCTGCTACTGTGTGGGTGAAAGGCCATGAAATGCAGACTTGGTGACGATTGGACGATTGCGATTATTATTGTGATTGTCAGGCCGTGATGGTCATCAAGATACAAGTCTCGAATGACATGGTTGATTATTGGGAATAAGAAACATTGTTTCGGATAATACTAATACTTCACAAAGACAGAAGTGGTGGTGGTTTTGATATATGTTGTAATGTTATATTTTATATTGTTCTATATATATTGTCTCCGGTATATTATGGATAATGTAAGAATGAATATAAATATATATTTATATATGTATGTATCGATACAGATCATAATACCTTTGGAGAACCATCGATCATACATAACAAATTAACAAACCTAAGTGGCCAACAAAGTATACGAATGGCTAGACGGAAGGAATATCTTAATGTAATGCTTAAGCTAGATGGCCTGGTAGTAATGCTTAGTAGTCGGCCAAGTATGTAACTCATAATGTACTGTAAACAAAGCGATAACTATGAATACTTGGCATAAGAGGTATATACCCCTCACACGCTGTTGAGTAACCGAAAGCAGAATGATTCTTATAGCATATGAACCCTAGGAAGCTAGAAAGAGTATAATGTTATATAATGAGAGTTAGGGAACAATTTTGATACCTGAGATAGAATAATTAGTGGGTTTTAGCACGCACATACATGGTGAATTGCATAGTAAGGTTTTCAAAAATTGTATGAAGCAAGATATATATGATACATATGTTTTCAAATGAAAACCTTATTTTCATTATAAATCTTCATAGTTCCCACTGAGCACGGATTTGGCTCATTCCTTCTTTTTCAACAATTTTGTAGGCTCATACTCGAGGGTGGCACGCGCTGTACGTCCATAGAAGCTCTGATGACTTTTAACAGCTTTGTAGTCCTTTGGTTAAGGACTATGCCATTCATGTCCTTATATTACACTTTAAGACACTTGTATTTATTTAAAAGGATTTGGGATTGTTGTATAAACTTACACTTATATGGAATTTGATAAAGTGTATTAGATGTGGAATATTTTTATTTAATGGTTGTTTGTGAAATGATTGAACATAGATTGCTCTTTTTATTTACAGGGCGGATATCGCATTTTACAAATTCCACATGCCAAAATTTTTCTAAATGGATTTTACTAAATTTTTTTTTTATAATTCACACCTGTCGTTGCGTACGACACCGTGATTAACCGGGTCCTGTGAACACTTCATTTTTTGACCCTCGCACAAATCCCGAATTTCAAGAAAATGAACACACAGGCATGCATAGACATTCATGGATGAATATATACTCTATACATGTGATGCAGGTCAAAGAATGGGGCAGAAAGGCCACCCGGACAGAAAGTTACGAGAATTACCAGAAACTGTCGAAAACCGGTAACCGTCAAAACTCCTAGAAGGTAAAATTAAATAGCTGTGGATATCTGATTGTCCTCAAACTTTGAGGGTTGTTAGGTAATACTACAAGGAGGAACATACTAAAAAATCAACACATTCCGACTGCTGGATCTCCGGGAATTGAGAAAACCGGGAATTTACCTCGGGAATCAAAAGGCACACTTCCCGAAGTCCAAATGAGCTGAAATTTGGTCAGGAGGTAGGTTACATCATGGGGAACAACATATCAAAAAATCAGATCATTCTGATGCTCGGTTAGGCCGGAATCGCAAAAACCGTCAAAGGAGGCAAAACCGGTTGTCCCCGCGACAAAGGTGTTGTCCCTGCGACAACACCTGTTGTCCCCGCGACAATTGCAGCTGTCCCCACGACAATTGGTGTTTTTTGGCTATAAATGGACCCCTTTTGTGCCATTTTGAGGGGAGGAAAGGTGGAAAATCAGGGGGAAGCATTGGAAATACTTGGGGAAGCTTTTTGGTAAGTTTCGTAATTTTCTGAATCTTAATTTTTATCCGTGTATTCTCATTGAATCGCATGTAGAGAGTGATATTTATCTCCAAATCAGTCTAAACTTCATATTTGAGCTTTACTTTAATTATAGAAGGTGTGGATTGAGAAAAAATCGTATTTTGAAAATATATTTTTTATCCGGGTATTTTTTATCAGTCTCACATTTAGACTGCTGTTTTAATTCCAAATCAGTTCAAATTTTAGATTTGAGTTAGATTATCAACATTGAAAATATTGGTTGAGAAAAAATCACCTTTTGAAGGAATATTTTTATCAGTTATTTTCAATTTTATCAGTCTCAATCCACACCGGAATTGATTGATTTTGTGCCCCGTTTAATCTATAAATTTGGGCGTTGAATTAAATATCCAATGTGAGAGTATGAAAATTGTCAAATGCCAATTTAAGTAATTAAATTGTGGTACACTATTTGACAAAAGAAATCTCGATGATTGCCGGATACCAATTCCAAACTAAATTAGCTTCTGAAAAGCTCTGATTTTTATCAAAATGCACTGATTTCATTGTCTATCTCTATACAAAATAATTTTGAAACCACACACATACACACTGATTTCTAAAATCAAAAAGGGCAAAAAATGAAGCACACGTCTCCAATCCCCACCCCAAAATCCCGGTTTTTTTTCTAAAAATAAAAGGCTGAAGTGAGATAATATTACACGCGCATGCGAATCTGTGATAATACTCAACGCATATTCTACTTAGAGACCGAAAGGGCGAATTGGGTGCCTAATCCCTTCCCAATTCGTAACTTAATCCCCGAACCCTTGAATTGTCTGGTTTCGCATTAATTGTGTTTAAGAAAGCGTTTAATTCATAAATGTTTCTCTTTTACACAAAACTTTTGTTTGTTTAGTAAAACAAACTGGCGACTCTAAATTGTTTACAAAATGTCATATTTTTGTAATTAATAAAAACTCCAACGTTTTTCGAAAAATAAAGATGAAAAGCGGAGGGGTCGAAAACCCGGGTTTTCACAGGTCCCAGAGGTTAAATTCTCTTAACGAGATTCGGGGCGTCACAAGTTGCTATCAGAGCAATAGATTAGATTTTCTTGGCAAGGATTCAAGGGTAGATATGCGATATTGATAGGTATGGAAGATATAGTTCTTATAGTCTTCTCTAACTTCACATTGGATGCCCTTATCCTTATTTATCATAACATAATCTCTTCTTATCACTCATTCTTACCCTTGGGAAGTCTCATTCTAGCAATGTATGTGCTATTCTTTCTTCCATAGCGAGTGTTGAGATATGGATCGAGTCCACTTTGGACGTAGTGTAGAAGGTTTATGTGAGTGCTTAACTTGGCATATTTGAAACTCTTCCCCTCGATCCTCACATCCGTAGAGGCGATTATGAAATTCTAGTATGCGCGATGGTAGTTATAGATCCACTGATTTTTGGAAGTGGTGCTGTCCTCTTAGGACAAGCCATTCTAAGTAGTTTAAGGGCAGTGAAGGACCATTAGTCTGGCGTTGTCATCGAAAGTTGATCATGGGAGCCCGATGAGATTTTTCCATTCTAGGCTATTTGCATGGAATCAGCGTTATATAATCCTTGATCTAGGTGCCCTATTCGCTAGAGTTATCATTTTTTTGCAATATATATCAAATGGTGTTTTGTGTGTGCGACATTTGATCATTACATGTGAGTAAGCCGGGTCTCGGAGGTTAAATTCTCTTAACGGGATTCGGAGCGTCATATAGTGAGTAAGCCGAAGTCACAAGTTTTTATTGGCAAAGGGGCTCAGGGTCGTTCACACCAGATTATCTCACTTCTTGGTATTCTTATGGTCAGGCACCTTTTAATTATTTGGGTGTCCTTATTTTTCGTGAAAAACCAAGGCAGGTCCATTTGCATAGCTTGGCGGATCGAGTCAAGGCTAAGATGGCGAGTTGGGTGGGGAAGTTGATCTGTATGGCAGGTCGAGCACAGTTGGTTAAGGCAATGGTTCAACCTATTCTCCTCCACAGCTTCATGGTTTATAAGTGGCCAGCTTCTCTTATTCGCCAGCTAGATACATGGATGCGCAATTTTAGTTGGACGGGTGATCCTCATGTTTCGAAATCGATTACGGTCGCTTGGCATAATATTTGTGCTCCGCAAGGGGCAGGTGGTCTTGGTATTCGTGCCCCGGGTCCTCTCAATAGAGCGGGCATCATTCACTTTCTGTGGGACACTATCCATAATTCATCCAATTGGGGGGATTTCATGCATGCTCGTTTTGGGTTTTCCTCAAAGACCAAATATCGAACTTCTACTTTGTGGCCGGGTTTTCATGAGGCTGTTTCTGTCATTAAATTGCATGCCAGATGGATTATTGGAAATGATTATTCTGTCAAGTTCTGGTGCTCAAATTGGCTTGGTGATACCATTGTACACACACTTCAGATTGGGGATGACAGGGACTTTCTCGCCCATGTTTGTGACTCTATTACTAATGGGAAATGGGATATCCCAACTGAATTTTCAAATACTTTTCCTAATATTGCTCACAACATTAAAAATGTTCCTCTTCCTATTCATAATGTTGAAGATACACTTATTTGGCCATACTCCTGTACAGGTGACCTGTCCTTCCGAGATGCTTTTCAGTTTCATCAGCTGTATGTTCAGGTTCCTTGGGCTAGTCACCTGTGGAGCCCGCACATCCCTCCATTGATTTCTACCTATATGTGGCGGTTATTATACGAGCGTCTACCTACTCAGGACTTATTACAGATGTATGGCCATAATATGGCTAATAAGTGCCCTATATGCCAGAGTAGCTTAGAATCTATATCGCATTTGTTTCTTACTTGCCCTTTTGAGGTGCAGATTTGGCGAGTTGTTTGTGGGCTTTTTGCTGTGCCAATTCGTACTTTTGACATGGATATGGATATGTGGCTATTCATTTCAAGTTGATTATTTTGTCCTCAAATCTTTCAGTTATGGGTGGCTGCGGTGTTATATACGTGGGATTTAATTTGGCAGGCCCGTAATATAAGAATCTTCCAAGAACGCCAATTCACCCTTCATCATTATATAATTTCCATGACAGGAAGGTTGCGTAGGGTCTTAGTCATTGTCAAGGGTCATATTGGTCACGCTGTGTCAGATTTTGGTGTGGAGGGTAAACCTCATCGGGCTCCCTTATTTATCCTGGTTCATTGGATTCCCCCTCAGCTTGAATAGGTGAAATTAAATACTGATGGCACGGCTCAGGGCACCCCAGGTAGAGCTGCATCTAGGGGAGTTTTTAGAGACCACATGGGGGTTGTTATAAGTGCATACTGTTTTTCTATTGGGATTGGTACGGCCTTTCTTGCAGAAATCTCGGCTCTGATTCAGGGTATTGAGTTTGCCCATCAACGTGGTTAGCAAATGCTATGGACTGAGCTCGACTCGCTGCCGATTCTTCAATGCTTGAAATCCTCTTTTCATCGCCCACCTTGGCGTGTTGCCACGACATGGGACAACTGCAAATAGTTTCTTTTGGACATGCAATTTTATTGCTCTCATATGTATATAGAGGGCAACACTGTAGTAGATTCTATTGCTTTTATAAGGCTGGATCAGCCGACTCCTTTGTGGTGGGATTCGGCTCCCCCACAAACGATTACTTTAGTAGGGAGAGACATGTCCATTCTTCATAATTATAAATTTTGATTCCACTAGTTATAATCTCTCTGTATTCTATTTTCATTTTGCTAGTGATCTCTTTTTAGTTTGCTTTGTTATGTTGGTTTGAATTTTCACTTCATCGTGTGCTCCCAAGTTTGAGCTTTTCAGACTATCTTTTTCTTTTAATAATATAATGCTTTAGTATTCGAATTATCAGAAGAGTTGAGGTTTTTTATAAAAAAAAATGTGATTCACAGTAATGCATAATTGATATAACCATATACTTATTTTGTCCTCTTAAGCACTCACACCCCATGTGCGACTCACTCATAGAAGCTAGTGGTACGTCCAAAGTTGCTGAAAAAGTAATCTAAAACAAAAAGACAAGAGATCGATAAAAGGAAGAATAACAAAATGACCACATAAATGGTTAATAGTTACTTAATTGTTCATCCCCACTTTGAAACTGTTTGCAAAAGTAAAAATAACATCGATGGCAGAATCATGTGTGTTTCAAATCAAAGGGCAAGTCATACAATCTTGAATTTCGTTATAATTTTTTTTGCTTTTTTTGGTTGGGGGTGGGCATTATTAAGAAATTTTTAGTTCAAAAGCCTGGAATTATTCTAAGTTATTGAAGTCGTACTAGGTTCTTAGTTATCTAATTTTATTTTTGTGTACTTTTAATTTGTTTATTTTTACATTTAGTGTAATCAATGAGATACTATAACTCCTAACCGTTTTAAACAGTTGTATTAGGTTTTTAGTTATTTTTTTAACATTTAGCGTAACAAGTGAGATATTATCTTTAAATGGCAATCATAATGTGTCGAAACTCTGTGATCGATGTTCTAAGGAAGGACTAACAATTTAGGAGGGTCCTTCTAAATGGGTGAAAGCAAAATGGTAGCCTCTCGTAGTGAATATTGTTGGCTAGAGATCAATGAACCAAAAATAATAGACAATTATTTTCTTACAAGAAATTATTACCGTCTATTCTTATAGACAAAGGTTTTAGAGCCTTAAAATAGAGAGTTTATAACAACCAATATCATATGTGAATTTTTTTAGTTAAGATTAATCCGTACTGATCTTTAGCGATATTTTTTCATCGCAGAAAATATTTTCTAAATATTTTGGTAAAAGAAAAACGTCGCTAAAAGTCGATTCATTTATACATCGCCAGATCCAGACTTTTAAGAAGATATTTATATTTATTTAGAAGATAGTGATATACTTTCAAAATAATACATTCTCAAGAAAATGAAAAAAAATAAAATAAAATAAAATTTGCTAGAAGCATGCATTACTGTGTGACCAACAATCCACAAAATGGTGTTACTCAATTATACAGAGTGCCCCAAAGTTGCTGAAAAAGTAGTCAAAAAGTAATGGGACCCAGTTAACAAAGAGAAGACAAAAGAAAAATAAAAAAGGGGGTCACACTAATAACTTTCATCTCCACTTGAATGAGTTGAACGTTTACAAAATGGGTCGCGTTTAGCACTGTGCACCTATTAGACCGGAAGTCGAGAAATTCTCGAGTTTGAATCTTGACGGATATAAAATTATTGTGAACAGTAATATAATTGGTTCTTAAATATGTTGTACGGATATTACGTGAAAAAATAAAAATAATGTAGCGCTTTTTTATATGTACTTCTGGGGGAATACTGAATTACTATGTATACACATTTTTCAAAAACGGTTAAAAAATAGCAATTTAAAATAAGTCTAAACCCTGGAAAAAGAAGAAAAATAAAAACAGTCTAGCTAAAAAAGGCACGTTCCCAATATGCCCATTTCCGATAATATCTTTTATTCACCGAAAATTAATGTATTTACACTTTTCATGTTCAACCTTAGTTTGCATTGATGAAACGATAGGAAAATTAGTAACATGAGTTAGCCGGTTAGTCTGGATGGTAAAGGCTCTCATTTAATTCTGAGAGATCCCAAAACCCAAGTTTGAGTCATTTGGTGTCTCTTTAACGCACCAAGTAAACAAGCCAGACAGAGTATAATTTTCTCACTATATATATAATGTTCTCACTAAGGATTAAAAATTTAGTTGGCTCCTTAAGTCCTTCTAAATGAGCGAAAGAAAGAAGGTAGCTTGATGTGGTGGATATGGTTGACTAACATGTGGGGTCAATGAATTAAAAAAATAAACAAATATTTTCTTACACAAAATTCTTACCGTCTATTTTCAATGATAATAAAGGCGTTAGAGTAATACGGAGAGTTTATAATGACCAATATTTTAAGTGGAAAATTTCTAGTATAAATTAGTCCATACTTATCTTTAACAACGCTTTTTGCTTGCTGAAAACATCTTCATAATATTTTAGTTAAAAAAAAGTATCGCTAAAAATTGGTCTGTAGAAAAATTGTCGGATCCAAATTCTAAGAATATATCTATATTTATTTAAAGGATAGAAATATACTTTTAAAATAACACATTTCCAAGACAGTGAAAAAACCTTAGAAAAAAGAAGTAGCTGGAAGGCAACATTGTGAAACTCAATTATACAAAGTTGCCCAATGTTAGTGAAAAGCAGTCAAAAAGTAGTGGAGCCCGATTAATAAAGAGAAGACATAAAAGAAAATGAAAAAGGGGACAACACCAATAATTTTTTCATTGATCCTTACTTTGAAAGAGTAGAATGTTCACACCAATAAGAAAGGGTCCAGTGGCGTATTTATTGCGGAATATTTATTGGGGCGAATAATTTAGACAAGCATATAATTATTATGATCAACAGCGTAGCTAGTTCTACCCACGATATAGTATGTGAATACCATATGAAAAATTAAAATAAATTATTACTTCTTTATATATACTTATTACTGTGTTATTATGTATACACATATTTTTAAAAAACAATTATAACATAAGGTATACCAATTAAAAATAAGTCAAAACCCTAAAAAATGAAGAAAAATTAATCAGGAACTATTACCACATTAGCTTAAAAAATAGAGACTAAATTCATACATCCAAAACTTTCCGTCTAAAAATAGTTTGGCTAATAATAACATGTACCCGGCCAATATGTCCATTTCTAATAAAATGTTTTATTCACCGAAAATTAATGTATCCACACTTTTTCAAGTTGAACCTTAATTTGTATTGATAAGATCACATGAAAACTAATAACATGAGTTAGCGGATTATACGCAGATATAAGAAATAAAATGAACTAGTAGATTGGCTTAATTAGTAGTAATGGCACTTACCAAAATTAAGGATATCCGAATCTTATTTAAAATAAAGTGAGTTTTTTTATTATTTATAAACTATCTTCGCAAAAAGTATTATTGTATATATGACGTTCTCTGTATATATTATTGTACAAAAGGATTTAAAATTTAGTGGCCCCTGAAAAAAGGAGTCCACCAAATTCAGTATTCTTCTCTTCACAGTGAAATCACACTTAATTTCAACATCATCTTCATTTTTTGTGGTGCGTGTTATTTTTGCAAACATTTTCTTCACACCTAATTTCTCTTCAGTATTTCTAAAGTTCTCTAGTCTTCTTCTCTTCAGCATCTCTCTCTCTCTCTCTCTTCACAGCAATTTTTCATTGCCATCCTAAATATTATTTCGTTTGCAAAGAAGAAAAAAAAAATCATATCTATGGCAGCAGAATTATTTGTTTTTCAAACCGCTGGACAGATCTTGGGCAAGTTAACCACTCTCGCATTTCGTGAGATTGGATCAATATGGGGCGTGAAAAAAGATTTCAAAAGACTCGAATCCACCGTATCCGCAATCAAAGCCGTTCTCCTGGACGCTGCTGAGCAAAAGAAGAAGAACCGACAAGTAGAGGACTGGCTTGAAAAGCTTCAAGATGTTCTTTACGACATCGACGACGTACTCGATGATTTCATGACCGAAGATTTACGACGTAAAGTGGTGATCAAAGGAAGCAAGCGCAAAGCTGTAAAAAACTTCTTTTCAAGCTCCAATTCACTTGCTCTTCGTATCATCATGAGTCGTAAATTAAAGAATATCAGGAGCAGATTGGAAGATATTGATCGATGCTGATAGGAAACAATTTGCGCTCGTTGAACGTGCTCTCGATAGCCCAGTTGCGTACCCATTAAGGGAGCAAACCCATTCTTTCATACGCGCATCTAATGTTATTGGAAGAGATTGTGATAAAAACAGAATCATAAAGGTTCTTTTAAGCAACTGTAGCTCCTCCACTTCTAGCGGCACGGTTAAGAACATCCCTGTTCTTCCTATAGTTGGACTTGGGGGGCTTGGGAAAAACCACGCTGGCTAAATTGGTTTACAATGATGATGCTATTACTTCGAATTTTGAAACAAGGCTCTGGATTTGCGTGTCAGAAGACTTCGATCTAAAAAAGGTTATTGAGAAAATCATGAATGATGCCACAGGGGCTGATCATGCCCACTTAGATCTCAACCGATTGCAAATCAGTCTTCGTACTACTTTGGATTCGAAGAAATTCTTGCTTGTCCTCGATGATGTGTGGAATGAAGATCGAAAAAAGTGGACGGAGTTGAAGGATTTGTTGAGTTGCGGTTCCTATGGGAGTAAAATTGTCGTAACTACGCGTAAGAAAACTACCGCAGAAATTATGGGCACAATGAAACCGTATGAGTTGAAAGGCCTTTCAAAAGATGAATGCACGTTTTTATTTGTCAAATGTGCATTTAAAGAAGGAGAAGAAAAACAGTATCCAAAGCTTATGGAGACCGGGAAGGCAATAGTGATGAAGTGCGGTGGACTTCCTCTTGCAGTAAAAAGTCTAGGGAGCCTACTTTACACAAAGAGAGACGAACGTGAATGGCAATATATTAGATACAATGATGTATGGAAAATTGAGCAAAAAGAGAATGATGTTTTGCCCATATTAAAGTTGAGCTACGATGAAATGCCATTCCATTTAAAGCAATGTTTTGCTTATTGCGCCAGATTCCTAAAGAGTTACTTGTTTACCAATTTAGCAGTGATCCAACACTGGATAGCAAATGGATTCATTCAATCATCTGATGGCAGTCGGTAATTAGAAGATATTGGGAATCAATATTTTCACGAATTATTATTGCGGTCTTTCTTCCAATACGATGATCAGTCTTTTGATAGCACGCTCATCTATGTTAAAATGCATGACTTGGTGCATGATCTTGCGCTATCGGTGGCAGGTAAAGAGGTTTCACATGTCAATTATGATGCAAGGAACATTTTCAGAGGAACTCGCCATCTACTATTTTCTGGAGTGAGGTTAGAGGGGAAAGAATCCCCTCATTTTCTACTCAAACTAAACAAGGTGAGATCGTTTTATTTTCTGTTCAAAGTTGGTCCTATTAGCAAAACATTTGTTGATACTCTCATAAAGACCTTCAGCTGCTTAAGCATCCTAGATTTAACAGGATCAGAGTTTGAAGAGTTGCCAGGTTCTGTTGGTACGTTGAAGCATCTCAGGTATTTGAACCTCAACAAAAATTTGAACATTAAAGCACTCCCTAACACCATTTCTAACTTGGTCAATTTACAAACCCTTTCTTTACATGGTTGTGTGATGCTTCAAGATTTGCCTAGGGACTTCGGTAATCTATCGTGCCTTAGAACTTTAAATCTCACTTCAACAATGACTTGTTATCCAAAGAAGGGACATGCTGAGGGCTTAAGATCTCTTCAATATTTGTGGATTGAAAGTTGTGATCATCTTGAATCATTTTTGGGGGGAATCAAAAGCTTCACTACTCTTTGTCATTTAAGTATTTATGGATGCCCAAGTCTAACTTCTTTCCCAGCTGAAAGTATGAGGTATCTAACTTCCCTTGAGACATTATGGATTTTTAAATGTGAAAATCTTAATTTATTAAAAGAAGAAGGCACGATGATGGAACTGCCAAAAGGCTTCTTGTCTCTGAAACTTTTGGGTGTACCAAAGTTAAAGGAGTTGCCTCGTGGATTTGAAAATGCTGCTGCAACTATAAAATATATAACTATCCAGGATTGTCCTTCTTTTGAAATCTTGCCAGAGTGGTTCCAGAACTGTACATATCTCACGAAACTCCTATTAGGGAATTGCATGCTTTTGGAGTCTCTACCGTTAGGATTGCATCAGCTTACTGCATTGCGATTTTTATGTATCAAAAATTGTTCTGATACCTTGAGTAAAAAATGTGAAAGGGAAACGGGTGAATATTGGCCTTGGATATCTCTGATTCCTGAGATTCATTTGGAGTGACTCGAATCCAAAAATTCTCATTAATTTTCTCAGCTCGCTCAGTCTGAATCAATTATGCAACAATTAACCAGGTACATTTGAATTTGTAACTAGTGTATATTTTCCTTGTATATCTAGATTTTAAGTTTTAGTACTACATATGGAATTAATTTTTAATTATCATGACTAATTGACAGGTGCATCTTTCCAACCAAGAGGTGTTTGGCTTCAAAATTCAAATTACTACATTTTTTTGCAGATGACCTGCAACAAATATTCCAGTAGCTAGTGGTTTGTAGTTTTAATAAAATCAGAAAAATAAAACATATCTTCGACATTAAGACATGTCTTATTAAATGTGTATATCTGTGTGCACATGTTTTGATTTGTTTGTAATTGTCTCTGCACTTACTTTACAAGTTTCAGATGATGTATCATTTTCTTTATCCATTGAATTAGCAATATTGTATGATTGTTATTAATTACATATTCTAGACTATTGGACAATGTATTGGATTTTCTTGGGTATCTTAGCTCTGTTTTTGTATATAACAAGTCTGTCATTATTTAACAAATCAATTCATCAAATGCAGCACCAAGGCTAAATTTATTTGATAAATTACATTGACATGATTTAAACCTTTGACTCGTTTCTACAAGGAGTGGCAACTTAATTATTGTTATTGTTAAAGCAATGTACAACATTAAAAATATATAGTATAATTCCTCAATGTAGTATTTTATTCTAGCAAAGAAATTATTGTTTTGACAATATGGTTACCCAATGTGGAAGTATTGCCAAAGCTATATAAAATATTAGAAGCATGCAGTGCAACTCATAAATGCAGTACTATGTTCCAGTAAGGAGATAATCCTTGCCAATATGGGTACCCATCATTAAATTGACAAGTTAATTACAACGATGACATGGCATACATATATAACATCGTTTGTAGGATTTGTGAAGCAAGTGCTAGGATTCCCCTGCACGTAGGGGATGCATAATTATAAAAGATCCATTTATGTAATGTAAAGTACTGTAGAAATCATTATCTAGTATTTATTGTTCAATTTGTTGTACCACGCTGTTATTATAATAGTTTTATCTAATATTTTCCCTTTATTATTTTTTGCTGGATTTCTCTGGGAATTGATGTAGGTGATTTTAATTTAATTTGTTTGAATGTTTGGTGTGTTGGTAGGTAAGTGTTCCATGCAGCAGTATGTGCACTATTGTGACTGAGATGTGGGCATTGTGCAAATTTGCTGTCTGTGAATATGGAAGCCTTGTTGTATAAAAAAAATAATAAATAGGAGCTTAAGACTTTCTCCGCAATGTTCACCAGTTACGTACACATGAGTAATTCCTTGCTTTATTAGGCTCCTTTCTTGAAAGTAAAAAGGTAGCCTACATATTAAGCAAAATGCAATAAATTAGTTAAGTTATTCTCTGTGATGGATTAATTAATATTCTTGGAAACAATTATCTTCTTCCATTCAATTCACTGGATCACATTTATACTTCTTGCTCAATAATTTACATTGTTCATCCCCATCTTCACCACAATAATTGAGCTTCAATTCCTAATTATTATTTCCCTTACACAAATCAAATAACATAAATGGCTGCAGAATCATTTGTGTTTGAAATCGCATGGAATATCTTAGGCAAGTTAGTCACTCTTGCATTTGATGCGATTGGGCTAATATGGGGCATGAAAAGCAAGCTCAGTAGAATCAAATCCACCGTATCTGATATCAAAGCCGTTCTTTTGGACGCTGTTGAAGACTGGCTTGAAAAGCCTCAAAATGTTTTTTACAACATCGACAACTTACTTGATGATTTCATAACTGAAGAACAGCGACAAAAGTTGGTGATGATTAAAGGAAGCAAGTGGAAAATGGTGAGGAACTTCTTTTCATGCTCCAATTCACTTGCTTTTGGTGTCACCTTGAGTCGCAAATTTAAAAAGATATGGAGTAGATTGGAAGATATTGATGCTGATGGGAAAAAAATTGTGTTCGTTGAATGTGTTCTTGATATCCCAGTTGCATACCAGTTAACAGGGGCGGATTTATAGAGTAGCAAGGGTGGTCAAGTGACCCCCGCAACCTCAAAAAACCTCCATTAGAGGTGCCCAAGTTGACCCCCGCAAGGTGTTTGATGAAATGCCTGAATGGGGCTAAATGTTGTGCTCATTTTCGTTTTGTGCAGCGCGCAGCCCGCAACGCGCATGCGCGTCTTTTTTTTTTAATTCGCTGGAGCCAAAACGACGTCGTTTTGCAACAGTAAAAAAAAAAAAAAAAAAAAAAACGCAGAAACAGAGCACCGTTCTTTCCTTATTTCCGTCCAGCCTTTCCTCATTTCTTTGCATCATTTAAAACTCTCAACCTAAAGTCTAAAGACCTAGAAATCTAGAATCCAACTCCAAGTCACAAATTAAACCATCCAACCTCCAAATCTCTCCAAATCTTCAATTCTTTGTTTGAAGGTCCGTCGTCACTCACTCACGCGTTCGTCTTCGGGGCTTCGGGCAGCAGGTAATTTTTTTATTTTTTTTTGTGCTTTAATTAATTAATGAATATTCTTGTATGTTAATATGTTATCCTATTTCTTTAAGCATCAAGTATTTTAGTTTGAAAGGTGCCCTTAAATTTGTTGTTTGTTATTGATATTTTATTTCAATTTGTTACTTTTAATAAACTAGGGCTATACTTTGATTAAATTAGGGGTTTTGATTTTGGTTATTTAGTTTGAATAAATTAGGGCTATATTTTTATTTTAGTTTGAATAAATTAGGGGTTTTGATTTTGGTTATTTAGTTTGAATAAATTAGGGCTATATTTTTATTTTAGTTTGAATAAATTAGGGGTTTTGGTTTTGGTTAGTTAGGTTGAATAAATTAGAGCTATACTTTTATTTTAGTTTGAATAAATTTGGGTTTTTGGTATTGATTAGTTATTTTGAATATATTAGAGCTATACTTTTATTTTAGTTTGAATAAATTAGGGGTTTTGGTTTTGGTTAGTTAGGTTGAATAAATTAGAGCAATACTTTTATTTTAGTTTGAATAAATTTGGGGTTTTGGTATTGATTAGTTATTTTGAATATATTAGAGCTATACTTTTATTTTAGTTTGAATAAATTAGGGGTTTTGGTTTTGGTTAGTTAGGTTGAATAAATTAGAGCTATACTTTTATTTTAGTTTGAATAAATTTGGGGTTTTGGTATTGATTAGTTATTTTGAATATATTAGAGCTATACTTTTATTTTAGTTTGAATAAATTAGGGGTTTTGGTTTTGGTTAGTTAGGTTGAATAAATTAGAGCTATACTTTTATTTTAGTTTGAATAAATTTGGGGTTTTGGTATTGATTAGTTATTTTGAATATATTAGAGCTATACTTTTATTTTAGTTTGAATAAATTAAGGGTTTTGGTTTTGGTTAGTTAGGTTGAATAAATTAGAGCTATACTTTTATTTTAGTTTGAATAAACTTGGGGTTTTGGGATTGATTAGTTATTTTGAATATATTAGAGCTATACTTTTATTTTAGTTTGAATAAATTAAGGGTTTTGGTTTTGGTTATTTGGTTTAAATAAATTATGTTAGTTTGCATAAATTATGGCTTTTTAAAATTGTTGATGATTGATTAGTTACTTCTACCAATACAGTTATGGAACGATACTTTAAGAGAAGGTTCGAATCAACTACTTCTAGAGATGTGAATATTTCTAGAGATGTGGATAGTTCGAAAGAAAATGAGTTGCAAGATATCTTGGCTAATCTTATTGCAGACCCTGGACTTCGACCTCAAATGTTGGATTATAATCCTAACATTAGAGATGAAGTGCGAAGAGCATATTTACAAAAGGGTCCATGTCAGCCCAAGAATCACACATTTCCACAAACTGATCTTTCAGGGTATGATCGACGCTTTAATGTCAAGTGGTTTGACGAGTTTGACTGGTTGGAGTACAGTATTAGTAAAGATGCTGCATTTTGCCTTTATTGTTATCTCTTCAAATCCAATTTCAGAATTGGTCAAGGGTGTAGCGACGCTTTCACAGAGATTGGTTTTAAGAATTGGAAGAAGAAAGATAAAATTAGGCAACATATTGGACCTGTTGGAAGTGTGCATAATCAATCCAGACAGTATTGTGTGGATCTTTTGAATCAAAAGCAACACATCGAACAGTTTTGATAAAGCAATCAGATCAAGCTCGTATTGATTATTGTATTTGCTTGACAGCTTCTCTTGATTGCGTGAGATTTTTATTGAGGCAAGGTCTTCCTTTTCGTGGGCATGATGAGAGTGACACTTCAAGCAACAAGGGGAATTATTTAGAGCTCTTACAATTTCTTGCTGATCATGATGAGAAAGTTAAGGCCGTTGTGTTAGAAAATGCTCCTGGGAATCTCAAGTTAATAGCTCCAACAATTCAAAAAGATCTTGTGAAAGGGTTTTGACACATTGTTTGCAAGAGAGGAATTGAGCATTTCCATGCTGAGAGGACAAGGATATGATGGAGCTAGTAATATGAAGGGTGAATTCAATGGTCTTAAAACACAGATTTTGAGAGAAAATCCTTCTGCCTATTATATTCATTGTTTTGCACATCAACTTCAATTAGCTCTTGTGGCCGTGGCAAAGGGAAATGCTGATATTGCCACTTTCTTCACATCTTGCAATAGCTTGGTTAATATTGTTGGAGTATCGTGTAAGCGTCGTGACATGCTTAGAGATCAACTACAAAAGGATATTACGGAAGCTCTAGAAAATGATACTTTTCCAACAGGGCGAGGCTTAAATCAAGAAACTTGTCTCAAGCGTCCTGGTGATACACGTTGGAACTCACATTATGGTACATTACTTAGTATCATCTCCATGTTTAAATCTGTGGTGAAAGTACTGAAATTGATTATTGAGGATGGCTCCACTGATAATTTAGCTGAAGCAAATAGGTCACTGAGAGAAATACAATCTTTTGAGTTTGTATTTCACCTATTTTTCATGAGATCTATATTGGGAGCCACAAATGACTTGTCACAAGCATTACAAAGGAAAGACCAAGATATTGGAAATGCAATGACTTTAGTCAAAGTTTGCAAGGACCAATTACAACACATGAGAGAGAATGCATTTGAAGCCTTGCTTGATCAAGTATCTTCGTTTTGTGGCAAACATGATATCTTGGTTCCAAACATGGATGATGCATATGTAGCTCAATGGAGATCACATTGGAGAGCTCCTGTAATCACACACCTCCATCATTATCGTGTGGACATCTTTATTCAAATCATTGAGTGGCAACTTGCGGAATTAAATCATCGCTTCAGTGAGGTAAATACTGAGTTACTTCTTTGTTTGGCATGTTTGAGCCCGGATGATTCATTCATAGCTTTTGACAAACAAAAATTACTTCGTTTTGCTGAATTTTATCCTCAAGATTTTAATTCCCGAGATCTCTTGGCACTTGAAGATCAACTTGAGATTTATATTACTCATATGCGTACAATGACCGATTTTTCTCAATTGAAAGGAATTGGTAGCCTTGCTAGAAAAATGGTGGAGAAAGGGTTACATAGAACATATAATTATGTTCATTTGCTTCTCAGATTAGCCTTAACTTTACCGGTTGCAACTGCTTCTGTGGAGAGAGCATTTTCTGCTATGAATATTGTGAAAGGTCCACTTCGCAACCGAATGGGAGATCAATGGTTGAGTGATAGCTTACTTGTTTATATTGAGAAAGATGTGTTTGCTTGTATTGATAATGAAACTGTAATGTTGCGTTTTCAGAATATGAAAACTCGTCGTGGACAATTGTGATGTGGTTTTTTTCTATGAATTATGAATTATAATATTATTATTTTATTTTTATGAGTATATTTTGTATAATTTTTTTTTCACTTTTATACGTTGACCCCTGGAAGGAAATTTTCTGGATCCGCCATTGCCAGTTAAGGTAGCAAACCCATTCTTATGTACGCACATCTGATGTTATTGGAAGAGACTGTGATAAAAACAGAATCATAGAGCTTCTGTTAAGCGGCGCTATCCCCTCGGCTTTCAGCAATACAATTGAGAACATCTCTGTTCTTCCAATAGCTGGACTTGGGGGGCTTGGGAAAACCACGCTGGCTAAATAGGTTTACAATGATGATGCGATTACTTCAAATTTTGAACCAAGGCTCTGGTTTTGTGTGTAAGAGGAATTTGATCTACAAAGGTTGATTGAGAAAATAATGAAAGATGCCACAAAAGGGGTTGATCATGCCCACTTGGATCTTAACCAATTGCAGGCCAGTCTTCATAATTTTTTGGTTTCAAAGAAATTCTTGCTTGTCCTCAACGACATGTGGAATGAAGATCGAAAAAAGTGGACAAAATTGAAGGATTTGTTAAATTGCAGTTCTTCTAGAAGCAAAAATTTTGTGACTACGCGTAAGAGAACTACTGCGAAAATTATGGGCACAATGAAACCGTGTGAGTTGGACGGCCTTTTAAATGATGAATGCATATCGATATTTATCAAATGTGCATTTAAAGAAGGAGAAGAAAAATAGTATCCGAAGCTCATAGAGATCGGGAAGTAAATCATGATGAAGTGTGGTGGGCTTCCTCTTGCTGTAAAAAGTCTAGGGAGCCTACTTTACATAAAGAGGGAAGAACGTGAATGGCATTATATCAAGGATAATGATATATGGACAATTAAGTAAAAAGAGAATGATGTTTTGCCCATATTGAAGTTGAGCTACGATGAATTGCCACTCCATTTAAGGCAGTGCTTTGCTTTTTGCACCAGATTCCCAGAGGATTTCGAATTTGAAAATTTTTATGTGATCGTTCAGTGGATTGCAGAGGGATTGATACAATCATCTAATGGTAGCCAGCAACTATTTGATATTGGGAATCAGTACTTCCATGAAATGCAGTCGTGTTCGTTTTTCCAATGCGAGGGTTTGTCTTTTGACAATGCAATAATTTGTGTTAAAATGCATGACTTGGTGCGTGATCCTGCGTTATCGGTGGCAAGTAAAGAGGTTTCACATATCAATTATGAAACAAGGAACATTTTCAGAGGAACTCGCCATCTACTATTTTCTGGAGTGAGGTTAGAGGGGAAGGCATTCCCTCATTTTCTACTCAAACTAAACTAGGTGAGATCATTTTCTTTTCGGTTCAAAGTTGGTCCTATTAGCAAAACATTTGTTGATACTCTCATAAAGACCTTCAGCTGCTTATGCATCCTAGATTTAAAAGGATCAGAGTTTGAAGAGTTGCCAGGTTCCGTTGGTACGTTGAAACATCTCAGGTTTTTGAGCCTCATGGACAATAATATCATTAAAGCACTACTTAATACCATTTGTAACTTGGTAAATATGCAAACCCTTATTCTACATTGTTGTGCAATGCTTCATGATTTGCCTAGGAACTTTGGTAATCTATCAAGCCTTATAAATTTAAATCTCACTTCAAAAATGACAAGTTTTCCAGAGAATTAAGGGACATGCTGAGGGCTTAAGATCTCTTCAATATTTGTTTTTTCATAGTTGTTGTGATCTTGAATCATTGCTAGGGGGAATGAAAAACCTCACTGCTCTTCGCCTTCTATGTATATATGAATGTCCAAGTCTAACTTCTCTTCCAGCTGAATGTATGAGGTAACTAAATTCCCTTGAGACACTTTGGATTGTTAAATATGAAAAGCTTAATCTGTTAAAAGAAGAAAAAGGGATGATGATGGAACTGCCAAGAGGCCGCTCATCGCTAGAACTTCAAGAGACACCAAAATTAATTAAACAAGTTGCCTCGTGGATTTGAAAACACTGCTACATCTATAAAATACATAAGAATCAACGATTGTCCTTCTTTTGAAATCTTGCCAGAGTGTTTGATGAAATGAACAACTCTCTCGAGACTCGTACTTGAAAATTGCATGCTTTTGGAATCTTTACCGTTAGGGATGCATCAACTTATTGCATTGCGAGATTTGTATATTATAAACTATTCTGAAAACCTGATAAGAAAATAAGAAAGGGAAACTGGTGAATATTGGCCTTTGATATCCCATATTCCTCATATTTATTTGGAGACTCAAATCCAAAAACTCTCATTAATTCTCCCTGCTTTCTCAATCCCGAATCAACTCAACAGCAACAGGTACATATTAATTTGTAACAAGAGTATGTTTTCCTTATATCCAGACTTTAAATTTTAGTACTGCATATGGAATTAATTTTTTAATATCATATCTAACTAACAGGTGCATCTTTCCAACCAAGAAGTGTTTGGCTTCAAAATTCAAATCCTGCATTCGTTTCGCAGATGACCTGCATGCAACAAATAGTCTAGTAGCTAGTGGTTTGTGGTTTAAAAAAAAAAATCTTCGACCTTAAGACATGCCTTGATAAATATGTATATATGTGTGTGCATGTTTTGATTTGTTTGTAATTGTCTCTGCGCTTATTTTACAAGTTTCAGATGTTGTATCATTTTGTTTACTGATTGAATTAGCAATATTGTATGATTGCTATTAATAACATATTGTTGGCTATTGGACAATGTATTGGAATTTCTTGTGTATTTTTAACTCTATTTCATATATAACCAGTCTGTCATTATTCAACAAAACAATTCATCAAACGCGGTACCGGGGTTAAATTTCCTTGATAAATTACATTGACATGATTTCAACCCTTCACTCATTTTTACAAGTTTAGAAAGGACACTGACGCAACGAAATTAATGCGCTTTGAGAGAGCCCAAATGCAGGCACGCCAAGTTATAGTATAGTCTCGCAACCTCAGGGATAGTCGAAAAGGAATGTAATGGATTACGGATTAAATGGTTTTCTGATTTTGTAAGTAGGATTTGTTGTGAAACAACGGAAATGTAAAACGGTTTGAAAATTAATAAGAAAGCACTAAGGTAGGTGGAGGTTAGTTACGATTTAAGAGACGGTGATCACTAGCTTATACAAAGATTTCAACACAAAGTTTCTCGAGATATGGGGAATGTTGGTGTATCTCTCAATAGCAAAGGGTGCGACACTAGGCGACTCATTCCAGGATTTAAGCTATATCAAGAAAGAGACAACCGACATTCCACCAAAGATGAGGTTATCATTTCTACCTCTTAGCTACGGGTGTGAAGCAAGGCAACCCATTCCCGATGAAGCTAATCCGAGATAGATATGACAAATTCATCATAAAAAGATTTAACATAAAGCAAGTGTATGTAATCTCATGATTTAGAGAATGAAAATAAGAAAGTGAATCCTAACAATGAAACGGAATGAAGTTTATGGGATAAATTTGTCATCTCATCATTTATCACATATGGTAGAAAATAAAGAGTCTAAGTATCACATATAGTGTAAGAAGCACTCAATATATCAATAAATGACTCAAAGATAAGCTAAACAAATTTATAATCCATCTATGGAGTTTTATGAACTATTTATAATTGCTACAAAGAGGACAAAAGCTCCATGAATGGGGGAAAGAGACTACAAGCTTTCTAGAACCATATAAATATGTTGTATGTTCATTAACAACCAAGAACTAAATATACAAGGCATATAAAGTCTTAACTTAATATGAAAATACCTAGAAAACTTGAAATAATGGAAGATATGATGAAGAAAAGGATTCACAAATATTTATCAAACTTTAAACATGGATTGAGCCATTAATCACTGAAAATTATATCGCGATTCACCTCCGTAACCTTAGTAATAGACTACTCCATAATAAATGAAAAAACAAATATTATAGAAGAAGAAATCATTCTTACAAATTAAAACACTTACAAGAGAAAATGAAGAACAACACCACAATGAGCTCTCCCTTCTCTCTAGAACTCCTAAGTGTCAAAACTAGATAAATCTAATAATAATCTATATCCCTTGATCCCCTAGACTAAAAGCTAGCTAAAAGTGTACTTAAATCAATAAACAAACCAAGGGAAAATATCTAGGAACAAACTTTCCCAAAATAAGGCTAAAAGCAAAAGGTAGTTGGTGCACTCGCGAGGCCATGATCAATAATGGCTTTGCCCATGATCGATCATGAGAGTCTTCTGCCAGAAATTTTGCAAGCCATGATCGATCATGGCTTTGCCCATGATCGATCACGGGCCTGGAACTTTTCACTCAGCACTTTTGCAAGCTAACTAGGCTTGCTCTTGATCACCTCATGCAATGCCATTGTATTCCAATCCTACAAAAACATGGAATACTACAAAATATACACCAACTTGGGCAATGTTAGATACAACACTCGCTGAGGCACTAATCTCGAGATAAATGGATAATTAGGCAGAGTTAAAGCAACAAACGCGTCAAGCGACTCCTAGAAAGAGTTTAATCATGACAATATTATGCGTTTATCAGACACGATGAAACAATACGAAATTTATCAGAGAATTTGTTTTCGTGCCGTATTCATATCTAGAATTTTTAACACCACTGTTGTGCCTGCCGTGCCTCCATTGAACTGCTACGCCATCATACCACCACTGCCGGCGTAGATCGACCCATTAGTGTCATGTCACTGCTGTTGGTATTCCCCTCCTCAAATGTTTCTAATTTTGAATGAGAATAAACCTACTCATCCTGACGTCTTGCACATATACATATATGCATATATAATTGAGTTTGAATTGAAGAATTAAAATGTGTGTTGGAGGTCCAAATTGCAATAGTATTGATATCATAAGCATGAGCACAATTGGGTATATATATGTACATGGCCCAAATTAATTCCCCTCTTATGAAAATTCGACATGTTCTCTGAATTGATATAAAAATCCCGTGGGGGTCAAATTGTGTATTGAAAGTTGGATGAATTTGTGTGTGAGACCTATATTTATGTAATTGTACTTGAATTTTGTAGAAGATATCATGGTTTGAAGCCCCTCCACATTTCTTCCCATTGAATCCATCGGATTTATCCATCTTTCCTAAAAAATAAATTAAGAAGAAAAAAAATGAATAAAATATCTATTTATATATATCTGTATGTATGTTGTTTAAAGAAAAGACAAAAATATATATGTTTCTTATTTTTCTAAAAGCTAGCATATATACTATAATAGAAAAAGAATAAATAAAAACACGTATAAAGAATAATGAATGAATGAAATGTTTATATTGCTTTGTATGAAAGCTAACACATAGGCTTAAATCAAAATAGAGTGACATACAACACTTTTATTTGGAATTCATTTACATAGGGCCTGTTTGGTTTACCCTTAAATTGTCAATTAACTCATTTAAAATTAACTAATTAACAATTATTTCAATTATTAGTGTTTGGCTGATATAAATTGTCTTATTTAAAATTAAACCATTTAAGTTCATTCATAAAAACATAAATGAAGTAATTTCTCAACCAACCTAAAATTACTCTATTCTAAATTAGACGATTCTCCCCTCGACGCCCCCATCCCAAGTCGATCTACACAGAGGTACGTCTCCCCCCTCTCTTCTCTTCTCCCTCTTCCTCTCCCTCTTCTCTCCCTCTCCCTCTCCCTCTTTCTCTTCTCTTCTCTTCTCTTCTTTTCTCTTCCAATTCGCCTGGGTTTCAAACAAATTGCGAAAACTATTGGCGATTTTGTTCTAGGGTTTTTAGATTTGGGATTTTCTTCAGTTGAAGGTTATTCTATGGTAATTTTTATCTTATATGGGAATTAATTTTTATCTTATGTAGCTAAATCATGAGGAGTTGATTTCTCCTGAATTTGGGGCTTCTCTTCCGTTTGCATTTCGTTGGTTTTCACTATTGCTAAGGTAAGTAGCATTTTTCCTTGGATTATATCGTTCCAGCTTTGTTCAATTGATACATAGTTAATTGTATGCATATGCTACATGTTCGAAGAAATGCCTAAAAGAAGTAAATTTTGCATTGTGTGAATATGATATTATTTAATTTTTTTGTAATGATATTGCATACTTGCTTTTACAGTTCTGGTTTTGTTTGATGTGATATAGACTAAATTCAGTACTCTCTCAAAGATTAATCTTGGTTTCATAATGACGAAATAGTGAACTGACTTGTGCATTGTATAATTTGCATTGGAAGATAATCCAAGAATTAATTAACAGATATTTTTGTATTGTTCATATTTGTGGTGGAAAAAACTGGGGAGTAAATTAAGAGTGGTGAACATGTTAGGAGTGTCGGTGCACATATCAAGTTGATGATCTGTATAGATCGAGTGCAAAGTTAAAATTATGTTTAATTTGGTTGCTCTTGCGAACTTTCACCTACCAGTCGTCGAACTCGATCCACTACGTAGTATTACTAGCCCCGGCAGGACAATTAAAATGGCAATTCAGAAATTCCATGTGGGCACATGTCTTGTAGCATTTAGATACATTTTTAACAAACAATTATTTTCAAATCCCAACAGAGCATTTGGCTCGTCATTTTACGAGCACACAGTGGACGCGAGCGACATATACAAATTCCTAGCAACATTAGGAAAGTTAGTTCAAATATTCTTAAAAAGAAAAAGAAAAACCAATATATTATAACCGTTTTTTCGCTTCTATGACATATACATAATTCTGAGGAATAAATACTTACTTGTACTTCAGTTTTGTAGTACTGTAACTTCTTAAGTCTAGAACTCCAATTACCTTCTTGTTTGCGAATAGAGTGTTTATAACATTGGACTTAATTATTAGTTACTTTTTCCCCTTAAATATGGTGTATGTAATCTGCGGGTACTAATTACAATATAAATTCAAAATTCTCATGTTAGTTTTGTGCCAATCTTCTTCCTTAAACTTAACCACCACCAAATGCTTGAATTCTCCCATTGCCCCAACACTAGTTGGTACTAGTACTAGTACTCCACCAAATTAAAAATGACTCTTACCAATGCTATCATTTTATATACAAACATTATTATATATATTGTTATATTATTTTATTTAAATTATATATGTCAAGATCCAGTGGTTTTCACATATATATACGTGCGTTTCACTAGAAAGTTTAGAAAATAATTATCAAAATAATTTTATGAGAAGTTAAAAATGAAAGGATTGATTTGGTGTGATAATTTTTTATTTTTTTGGGTTTTCCATAGAATTTAATCATTTGGGTAATGGGTAAAAAATATTTTTCAAAAAAGCAAGGAAAATACGAAGAATATCTTATTATATACATTACTCACCTCTTTTATAATTTCTTATACGAATTTTTTTTCATTTTATCAGAATCTGCTAACCAACTTTGCAAAAGAGATCTACAGCCTGCTTAAGCAATATTAGCACACTGAACTCTCAGAAAAGCAGTTATACTTGATCCTACACTTTTTTTTTTCTTTCTTATGCAAGACATTGCAAAGGAACATAAAAATGTAAGACATTACAAAATAAAATCCCCGGGCTCGAGTTCACTCTCACTATCTCACTTCCTTTCATTGTGGAGCCTACATAATGTCAATTGTGCACTTAAGTTAGCCCGTGCAACAAGTCAGCAGATTTTGAAGAGTAGGATAGAGTTAGATTCCTAGCTGTTGCTCTGGTCTTAGGTGCGGTATCCCCCAAGGAAGTTTCTACATTCAATAATACTTTTAACTATTAGTGTGTAAACATTTAAAAAATATATATATATTCTACCACTTAATTAGACTGACTGTTTATTGCAGAAAACTAAAACCTTTGATGTTGATAAAGTACAAGCAGCTATAGGCCTATATTCTAGCACTTAATTTAGTACCAAAACCTTTTTAGTTTTTTTATGTGTAAAATACTTACGAATATATGGTTACCTATATTACATGTTGTATCTTGAATGTAGTTAGGATTAATGTTTATTGGTTGGTTGCCTTTTTAGTTTTCGTTTTGGGTGGCAGTTTATTAAAGTGCTTTGCTCTACTCTTTTATAGTTTTTGTGTTGTTTTGGGTGAGTTTGACATTAGCCACTGTTTGCTTTTAACTACCACTAATACATCACAAAAATTTAAAATAGTTAGTCTAATAACCTTATTTTATTCATATATATGATTGGAAGGCCTAACATTACAAATTTACAAGATACGATGGAATCTCGATCAAAGGCGGAGTGGGTGCCATCGCGTGATGAATACTTAGTGGAACTTTTTATTGAGCATTATAATGAAGGAGGAATAACTCAAAGTGGGTTCAAGAGTGAAGTCTATCGAAAGGAGGAATAACTCATGTTGCTGTCATTGTTGGAGCTGATGAGCAAGCATTATTTCGAGATAGAAAAGGCAACATATCACAAAATGTGATGGCAGCCTGTTCTTTTGACTTGAAATTTACCCATGTTTTATCAGGCTGGGAAGGATCAGCCGCAGATGGTCGTGTCTTACTAGCTGCACGGGAGAAAGACTTTAAAGTACCGGAAGGTAATATCCATTTCCAATATGTGTGTGCATATACATATATATCAACTTATACCCTTTACAAATATTAATTTTTTTTTCTAAAATAGTTCTCTCTCTAAACAGGTAAATTTTATCTTGTTGATGCTGGGTATCCTAATTTGCCAAATTTTATCGCTCCATATCGAGGTGTTAGGTATCATTTGAAAGAATTTGGTAATGGTCGTCAAGCACCGCAAAATGCCAAAGAGTTGTTTAACCATCGACACTCATCATTAAGAAATGCCGTTGAGAGAATATTCGGCATTCTCAAGGCACGCTTTGCTATTTTAAAGATGCCACACCCATTTTCATTTCCTACTCAGGCCAAATTAGTTATTGCGTTATGTGTTTTGCATAACCATATTCGCGTAGAATGTGGGGGTGATGATTGGGTTTGTGAAGAATATGATTCTCAGGTACAAAACACAGAAAGTGGCATCCAATCAGAAGGCCAGTCTCATGAAACTGTACAAAGATCGTCGATCAAAAGACAGCTTCAAGAAGCCAAAGCATTACGGGATTCCATTGCAACTAGTATGTGGAATGATTATCTTAAGTAATTGAGTTTGTCTATTTTATGACTTTAGACATAGTGTAAATTTTTATGTTGATTATGATATATTTAGTTTGGATCATATTTTTTTATTTGTATAATCGTATTATATTGTCGTTTTATGCTCATACTTTGCTTAATGGATTTTGGAGATTCTATTTGGATTATGTGGTTTAGCTTTTGTTGAATTTTTTTCTTCTTGAAAATATAATTCAAATATGTTAGATTGAGGCACTATAAAAAAATTTATGTTGGTAAAAAAATCAAATATGGGTGCATAGAAACAAAAAAGTGTGTATAAAAGTTATTATAATGCTTAAGATTAGCAAAGTTATCTCATTTAAATTTTAATTGCCAAACACCTTGAAATTAGTTAATTTATAATATTTCTATTCATATTTAGATTTTCCAAACGCATATAAATTGAAAATAAACCAATTCACAATTATCTAATTTACAATCAATCAATTTATAATTAAACAATTTATAAAATTAAACAATTTACGCAACCAAACGGGCCCATAGTAAATAAAGTAATATGTTGTTTATTGAGATAGTGTCCATTTCTCTCCATAGCATTAGCTGCGTATCGATTGTTGTAACCGTCATATTTAAAGTCAACGTTATTATGTTGATGTTTTAAATACCAAATAAGAGATATAATTTTATTTTTTTGAGCAAAAATAAGAGATGTATTAGGTTTACCATTAATTAACTTTAAATCTAATAAAGTTAATTAAGTTGGCAAAAGCGTACATTTTTATTACTTGTTAAATTTCTTTACATACCAGGGGAAAAATGCCCACCTAAAGCTCTCCCTGACTTGGCCTACGAAGAAATTAATTTTCTTCTTTTTCCTGGTTTGTTTGATTAAAATTTGGAAAAAAATTAAAAACAATAGTAATTTTTGTAAAAAATTAGAAAAAATGATAACTGATTAGGTGAGGTGATTTCCCTCCTGTGCTTATTTAAATTTTTATATTAAAAATTTCTTGTTCACCATCAAAAGAATTTTGTGCCACAAGCAATAATAACTCAATTTTTTATTTGGTAGAGTCTATCCAAAGGGTGAAAATGGAAAAGATGAAATGTTATATTTTTACTGCCTCTTGTTCAATCAATAGGGGATTTCAAACATGTGCATCTCAAAAGTTTATATTTCTGGCCTCTCCTTTTCGGCGAATAATGCACTGAAATGTGTACATATAAACATTTTTTATGTTTTTAGTCCCAGATTAAAAAACAAATAGAATGTTGACACATGCATACATAATTTTGTGTATTTAAGTGATCTTTTTCCGGCTAATAGCCTATTGACACGTATATACACCTTATACAAAATATATGAAGATTACGTACATAAACAACATATTCCAAACAAGTTTAACAAAAAGGAAGGGCAATTTAGATAAAGCAAAAATAACTTAATTATTGCTATTGCCAAAGCAATGTACAACACTAGAAGCATATAATACAAGTTCTCAATGCAGTACTTTGTTTTGGCAAAGAAATAATTGTTTTGCCAATATTCTTACCCAAGGTGGCAATATGGCAGATAATTAACAAAAATGACCCTTAAAATTTGACCCCACTCCCGAATCAACTCAACAGCTAACAGATACATATTAATTCGTAACTAAAGAAAGTTTGCATGTATATCAAGATTTTATGTTTTAGTACTGCATATGGAATTAATTTTTAGTTATCATCTCTAACTGGCAGATGCATCTTTCCAACAAAGAGCTGTTTGGCTTTGAAATTCAGATCACTGCATTCATTTCGCAGATGACCTCCAACAAATATTTCGGTAGCTAGTGGTTTTCTGCTTTCAAAAAAAAAATGAAAAAAAACATATCTTTGAGCATAAGACATGTCTTAATAGATACGTACATCTGTGTACATGCGTTTGTAATTGTCTCTGCACTTATTTTACTTTCAGAAATTGTATCATTTTCTCAATTGATTGGATTAGCAATATTGTATGGTTGTTATTAATTAAAAATTGTGAACCATTGCACAAAGTATTGAGTTTTTCTTGTGTATTTTAGCTCTATTTTAGTATATAACCACCAGCTATGTCATTATTCAATATATTTCATCAAATGCAGCACGATGGTTTAATTTCCTTATTGAATTGCATCGATGTGATTTTAAATCTTGACTCATTTCTACAATTCTATATGTAGTACCGCGTCGTGTTTTAGTCCGACCGTGTTCCGTAAAAGTAACAGGACTCCATGTCGTCTTACTATTTTTTGTCGTGCCATGTTAAGCCCAAACACAACCCAAAAATATGAATTATCACGACAAATTTCTATGATTTTGGATGTCAATGACGTAAGGGTAATTTGATGATAGGGAAAATTTTATTTTAGGTGGCATACATCAAAGTTTAATGGTAAGATATCAATGGTGTTGTAATTTGATGCCAACAGCGAACCTAGTAACTAGATACTCTCTCTTTTTTTACAAGACAAACTTGATACTCTCTTTCTAACAAAGAACAATATTTTTGGAGGATTAGTTTCAAGGACAAGTTTAGTTTGGAGGACAAAAACATATTTTATTTTTTAATTTTGAAATCTTAAATATATTCCAGAAAACTACCCCTATTAAATATACACTTGCCATATTAATTAGTTAGCTAGAATTACTCTTAATAATTCAAAGACAATTTTTTTTTAAAAAAAAGTCAAATTCTAAACTTCAAATATAAAATACGAGGTTATCGAAATCTAAAGCAAGAAAGTCAACTAAATAATTAAACTTAATTAAAAACTTACCAACTTTGATGCTTACATTCAAACCAGTGATGAGCATTACTTAGTATTTTATATATTTGAGTCCCCCCAGTAAAATGCAATTTATGTTGGTTAGACATATTACAAGGTTCCATAGAACAACAATAATCGAATAAACTTGATAACAAGGAAAAAAAATAATGGATAAACCGAAGGATTATAAACCCCGTAATGCGTGAAACTAATTAAGAAATAAGTATATGAGTTTACGCAAGAGTAAAAAAGAGTGAGAAACACACCTTGAAGAAAGTAGATATATTAAGAAATTAACAGATCAATGAGGTTGATGCATGACGAATGAATTCTTGGTACATACACTAGGAGAATTTAAGACAAGCGTATTGCAAGTAACTACAATACAAGAATTGATCGATTGCATGGAAGAACATATATATAAAAAATTGCTTGAACAGATAAAGTGTTCTACCTCATTCGAAATACGAAGAATGGGATCAACACTACAAAACCTAGTTTTAGTATTTAATCACTTGACACAACTGACGAACATTACAAAATGGAAATGGTATAACACATTTAGAAATTCCCAAATTAATGACATCTGAACTTCGTTGGATGAATGTTATTAATTATTAGTGAACCTGAAGTATTCAATCATTCAAAGGTTGCGGCCAAAATGAATAACATACACCATTGGCAACTTTTGGAAGATCAAATCAAACACCAATATTGGGGAAATTAAGGCTAAGGTTGGGATTCGTGGCGAGGGCAGACGAGCATAGTTATTGACACTCGTTACTTTGTTAAAAATTTATAGTCGCTCTAAAATGATTTTTAAAGGCACTTTCCTATCATCTTTTGTGTTCTTAAAAATTGTTTTGGAGTGTTTAAAAATTTCTAAATAATCTCAATAGCTCCACCCTAATTAATTATGAAAATATTTTGCTGGTTGCACAATTCGATAATTATAGCATTTTTTTTCCTTGTATTTTATAGTATTATATTGCAAGAAATAATAACAATATAAAGTTCATTTGCCTCGTTAATATCATAAGATTAATTCTTGGTCCAATTTGTGTTTCCAAAAATCGAAAAACCTCTTTAGTTCAACCCCTAAAATGAATTTCTAGATCAGCCCTTAATTATCGATGATAAGTTGTTGAATTCACAACAATGTCTTAGATCTCTAAGACATTTGAAAATGATTTTGATTAATGATGGATGGTGAAGACACGAAGCACAAATAATGGGCTTATATATCAGGTTGGCCCATTAACTTTTTAAGAATATAATTGACAAAGCAGAAAGGACTATAATGATATTAATTAATGAAGGGCTAGAAGGTCTAATACAATTTTTTTTTTTAAATACTATAAACAAATATTGTTGCTATATTTATGGTATTTTGAAGACAATCACGGCATTTGTCAATTCTTAATAAAATCTAAACCTTGTTAAATTAAAAACTAACCTAAACAAAAAAAAAACAAACTATAAATAAATCCATTGCAATTTAAAAAATATATAAAAATAAATAATAAAAATAGTAATAATAGAGGGAAAGATCGAGATGGCCAACTTGGACAATATGCCCATAGAATAAAATAAATAGAAATATAGGCCTTGACTATCTTTATAAAAACAAATTATAGGAGCCCTAATAGCATAATGACCGGATTTCTAGTATTTATGAATTCTTTTTGTAGGAGTCCTAACAGAATAAAGATTGGATTTCTAGTTTGTGTTTGTGTAAATCCTAATGCGATAAGTATTACATTTCTACATTATATCTTTACAAACATATTATTATAACATTAAGGGTTGAAGAGTAGAAGTCTCGTTTAGTTAATTGTTCGACCAAGAATTTTAATAGAGTACGAGTCCATATTTATTTAGTTGCTCGGTATTTTAGTATAATAAAACTAAATATTAAATATTTTTAATTAATTAATAAAAATGCAAAACACTTTTAGTATAAATCACTCCACCTCATTATAAATTTTTATAATTAATTAAAATAATAACAACTAATATAGATCATTGAATTTATTATATATAAAAGCTTCCACAAAATGTACTCATGTAATGGTTTCACAAATGAGAGTAGCCGAAAGTTGCCGACAAAAGTAGTCAAAAAACGAGAAGAGAGATAAAAGAATTAAATAATTAAATAAAATATTCTAATACTATATAGCTATTTGTTCAGCACCAATTTCAAAACTTTTGCAAAAGTAAAAAAATAATAATAAAAAAAGTCCCGTACCAATAATTTATAGTTATTTATAGTTTTATAACTAAAATAATAATTATTATTATAGATTTATATGTAAACTTCTAGAAAATTTCAGTTTTACATTAATTCAAACGAAAGTGGCAGGAAAGTTGCCATCAAAAGTACTGGAAAAAGGAGGAGATAAAAGAATTAAAAAAATTAAAAAAACAATATTCAGTATTATATAGCTATTTGTTCAGCCCCAATTTCAAAACTTTTGCAAAAGTAAAAATAAAAATAAAAAAAAACCATACCAATAATATATAGTTATTTGTTCAGCCCCCACATTGAAACTGCTTGCCAAAACACAAATAAAAATAGACCATATCAGTAATATATATTTATTTGTTCAGCAAAATGCAAAAAATTTCTACCATGTCGCTAGACCTATGAATGTGTTTGTTTCAAGTTGAGTCATAACGAATGCGAATAGTTTTGGTTTCGGCCATAAACATGATGCAACAAGTTAGCGGGTGATATTTTCTGAATTCCTATACAACTCAACCTATTATCATGTGACACAACAAGACTTGATAGCAAATGTTACAAAGATAATTTTTAAAAAAATAATTAAAAAAATTCTCTAATTTTTTTTCCACTAGAATAAGATAAGTGACGAACTATGATTACTCTGCAATTTTGTCATGCTAAAAAAGTTCAACACAAAACTGGTCATACTTTATTAAAAATAAAAAAATAAAAAACAAAAAAACAAAAAACGGGTTGTTTGAATGATTTGGTTTATTTAAAAGTCTTTAGTTGGAACTTGCAAAAGAATAGGAGTGTTTTAGACTTTGGTCCCTTTGTTCTTCATATTTAGACCTTGGCACGTTAATTTTTTTTTTTTTTGATATATATGAACAGAGATAGACTCAGGTGATTTTTTGGGAGAAGGATCGAAGGGAGATCAAACCGTGGCGCTCTACATGAAATATCACATGCTTAATCACTTGGGATGTCTCAAATTGTGAGTCTACTTCTGTTTTTTGTACTTAAGTAAGATACGAAATCCTATTATGATAAAAAAGTTTTATTCATAGCCACAAATCGACTATACGTTGAGTTTATGTTAGAAAGTGAATGTGGCCTGCAAAAATATGTAATTAGTTTTTCTTTGTGCTTTCTTTCTGATGGTTTATGTTAGAAAAATTTTGTCCTGTTCACACTAACTCAATCATCATCTATAGTTTTTGCGGTGGACCCGTTGAAATTAGGGGTCTCTTTGAATATTTATCTATTGATCCTATAATAATAGATACAAATCTTTTCTTAAATTAATAACCGTTAGTTTTATAAAACTTTTTTGATAAATTAATTAATGGGTCTAACGTGTGACCTGAATTTGTTTAAAGTGAACCCGTAGCTGTTTCATTATTATTTCCCGGTCTCTCGTCGCATATATTATATCTATGACGATGAAAATTATTATTTGTGAAGAGAGATACCAAAATAAGTATTTATAAGGACCGAATCCTTTAAAATATAATATCTACTGAGACTGAATCTTTTAAAAAAAAAGTTTGAGGATTGCATCATAAAAAATTTCCTTTTATTGGACTAAAATAATGTACTAAATCTCACCACATTAAAGAAGGTTTATTTAAAACCATATAACTTATGCGTCGAGTTAGTTTATCCTAAACAAATTAAGTAGAAATTTTTTCAGACTTTTAATTTCGACCATAGAAAGTATGAATGATGTTATCGGATTAAAAAGATCAATTAAGGCACAAATCCTTCTTATAAAGAAATCATGTTTGTTCGAAGGACAATGATAGTGGCACTTCACAAAAAGCATTATAGCACTCTTAAATCATTTTTAGTGACAAAAAGGTGTTAATATAAAATGTCATTAAAAATAATTTTAGAGCGATATAATATTTTTTGAAATACTAATATCATTACCCTTATTTAAATGATTTGGTTTTCTTATTTCTCTTTAGTTGCAACTTGCACAAGAATATTCTGAACAACTACCTCTTTCTTTATATATATATCATTGAGTGATTGGCTATTAATGAAATGATTTCTAATAATTAATACATTAGAAAGCGAATTTTGGTCTACTAAAAAGAATTAGTTTCTCATTTTGTTTTCTTTCTATTAATGAAGTTCTTGTTGACACTAAATAATTATTCTGGTTCACCCCACCTTTGAAACTTTACGGCCATGTCAAATTTTAAATTTAGAGACCGGATCCTAAAAATTACATACGGAGACTTTTAATTTAAGACGAATTTGAGGGAGTATGAATGATTTTGTTAGAATAGACGATGAAAACGCAAGTCATTTTTTATAAAACAACTAATGTTAATTTGAATAATTTGATTTAGTTATTTGTCTTTAGTTGCAACTTGCAAGAAAATATACTAAACTACCTTGGATATCATTGACTGATGGGCTATGACTGAGAAAATTCCTAATTATAAATTTATTATTCCTCATCATAGTGTTCACACTAACTAAATAATGATTCCTCATCATAGTGTTCACACTAACTTTACGGCTTTGACTGAGAAAATTCCTAATTATAAATTTGTCTTTAGATTAGATTAGATATGTAGCGATTATTTTTTTCTTTATAGAGTTCACGCTAAATAATTATTCATGTTCATGCTCCTTCTCAAACTTCTCTCATTCACTACTTCCTCCCAACTTTTTGTTTGACAATATATATATCCTAATTCGTGACGGACCGAAAAATACTTTCGCACTTAGAAACTCAAGTATAAGTTGTCAAGTTATAATACTTGGAAAGTCCAAATATCTCTCTTTAGTGATATTTTCTCGTTGGTAAAAATATCTCTCTAGTATTTTAGCGACGAAAAAATGAAATTAAAATATTCGTATACAAATTAGTTCATACCCGATCTAAACACCACAAATATATCTATCTATAATATAATTCACTGATTTGACCACTAAGTTTTACAAACCAAAGGTCATAATTGTTTTGGAAAAAATCTAAAGGTCTACTTTATTTATAAATTTTTATTTTATTTATAGTTGTTATTTTACTTACTATTTCATACTCTGGAGTACGAGCATCCCTATTATTTATTTAGAAGATAGTAATATGCTTTCAAAATAACACATTCTAAAGAATGTGAAAAAAAATCTTAGAAGAAAAATAAAAAATAAAAATAAAAGTACTCACGACCAACAATCCGTAATATGTGCCACACAATTATGGAATGTGGCCCAAAATTGCAAAAAAAAAGCAGTCAAAAAGTAATGGTGCCCAATTAATTATTAAAGAAAAGACATAAATCAAAATAAAATAGGGCCCACACCAGTATAGTTACTCCTTACCCAATTGAAGGAGCACAGTGCCGTGTTTACCAGGATATTTATGGGAGGAAAATTACTCACCTTGAATCTTGACATCTATAAAATTGTTATAGTTATCTGGCTAGTCGCACGGCTAGTCATATTCCCAATATGTTTTAGGAATACCGTGTATGAAACTAAAATAAAATATCTTATTCACTGAATATAAATGTACTCACACTTTTTTAAGTCCGATCTTAATTTGCATAGCACGAGCTAGCGGAGTAGTTTGGATTGTAGAAACTCTCATTTGAACCCAATATATCCCAAGACCCAAGATCGACTCATTTGGGGTCTCCTTTGTCATCAAAGAGATATTATAATTGAAATTTGTGCAAAACAAAAATGTTTTAATTCTTTAATTTGTTTGGTAGCCTTTTCACATTATTAAGCATTTTGATACCTAAAATAGTTATAATTCCGAACAATCTTACAAAGACAAGGGAAAGAAAAATAAGAACTTTAATTGTAACGGAAGGAGTATAAATATTGACTTTAAGGAAAATAACAAGTAGTTTGCATATATTCCGTAAAATATATTCAACAGTCTAATGTGGTCATCTTGTCTTGATGGAAAAAAAGTTGCACCTTACTATATTTGACACGTCAAATAAGCAAGTTGGACACAATAGGATAAGTGTGCTGCATCATAGGATAAGTTGTAGTATTAAGTTCAGTTCAATCCTTCATTAGAAATATACATAGGTGATAAGAAATAAATTGAACGAGTGGATTGGCTTAATTATGACTTGTCTCTCTCCATTAATCTTTGGTCCAATTTCATCTAAGAAGGTCTAGTTCGAGAGTTAAACGGATGAAATTTTTCATTAAACTTGGTGGAAATTAACTCTATAATTAGTAGATCATCCCATAAAATTTCATCAAGAAATTCAAACTAGAAGTAGGCGCCATAAAAATTTGATGCATATGTTCATTTTCGACTATTAAAATTTGATATGATCTTCTCATCCACTTATATATTGGACCGAAGAGTAATGGAGAAAAATCAAGTCCACTTGATTAATAGTAAAAATGCCCATCAAGATCAAAGATATATATAGTTCGAGTCTCATTTGAAATGGGGATAGTTTCTTTATTATTTATAATTAAAAGAGATATTTATAACCTTTTTCAACAAAAAAAAGTATTAAAATAATTTAAGGTAGCACTTGAAGCGAATAACAACTAATATATTTTAAAGAAAGACTAATATAATTGTTAATATAAGTATATAACTGCCATAAGTGACACTAGTTTGTATATTAGTACTTCACTATGGTTTGTAAACAAGTACTTCTATTTTAGTGTGGAAAAGACTAATTCACCTTTTCAATCTCATTTCAACAATATTATATAAGGTCAGAACAAATATATGTATATATAAGGGGAAAAATAGAAATAATCTTTAGATGATTCAATTGGTGGGGATATATATATATGCAGTTCCTTTTTCTTATGGACCGTCTTTAAGTTATCTAATTTAAGAACTGTCTATTTTGAGAGGTAAACGGAATAATATTTTTATGAAATTTGGTAGAAATAATCTCTATAATAAGTGAATCATCTCCACCGAATTCATCATAAAATTCAAACGAAAAGTATATTAGCTAAACATGTAAAATTTCATTATTCAAAAATGCGCATACATCTAAATTTGGTAGGAATAGTCCGCAATGGAGCTTTAACCCTTGCGCTTACAAGTGTTATAAGATACCTCAACCGCTAGGCCACCTATTAGTTTTTTTTATTTGTTTCCTTTACATCACCTATATTTAAAATACAAAAGTCAAGAATAACAAAATTGTCAATATAACTATAATGACAATATTGTTTGTATATTAGCTTGTCCCGTGATCAAATCTTTGATCCACCTGTGATATATTGAGTGGATTCGCCAAAGCATTAAGAGATTTTTATTGCTATATGTATATATATTGTTGTACATTTCTTTTTTCTTTTTTCATAATTTTAATATTTTTTGTCAGAAGGGCCTAGAGGGCCTTAAGAACTATATATTGTTGCACCGAAAGACTTAAAATTAAGAGGCAATAGGTTAAAAAGGGTTCCACCATAATTATATTCAAAGGAAGGGCATCTTACATTTTCATTCTAAAATAAGAACATTCATTTTTCTTGGCCTAAAATACACTTCATCCATTTCTTTTATTTTTTCTTAAAAATAAATTAGTCACCACCGGCCACCACCACTGCTATCCTCCTCCGGAGCTCCATCAATTATTACCAGAGTGTCATGATCTCACCGGAAGTTTGGCATAGGTACTGCAAATTTATTTTTGCATTAAATCCGCAAGCAACTAATAATACATATCTTAGAATTAATTTCTTTTTGCACTAAATCTTCAAACAACTCATGATATATTTTTAGTACAAATATATTTTTGCATTAAATCTGCAATCATCTAATGAAACATATATTAGTGCAAGTACGTTTTTGCACTAAATTGAAAGTAGTAAATGATACATATGTTATTTAATTGTGATGAATCGAGTATAAACCTTATAATACCTTACTCGGTTGTCAAGGACCAAGTATATAGGCTTATACTCGGCCCTCAAGAACTGAGTAATAGACACCTTACTTGGTTGCGAAGGATCGAATAAAAATGGAGTATTACCAAATATTTTTGGGAGTTCCAATATCATCACCCTAAAATTATGCACCACGTAACTACATTTACATTTATTGCTTAAGAAATTAGAGTTGAGTAAAAAAAACTCAGAAAGATTAATAAATCTCAACACAAAAGCTATAACTTAAATAATTGAAATCACTCTTCGAATCTGTGTTTATAAACTAAAAAAAATAAACTATCGTTCTCATGAGTGAAGATTAGACCGGCAGAAAAGTTGAGAATTTAGGATGAGAGAGAAAAGAAGAAAGAAAAGTGTCATTTTCAAATATGAATTACTTTTGACTTTCGGATTGCAAAATGTAATTTCAGCCGTTGGATGTTAAAGTCAGTAGTCTAAATCATTCAACAGTAGAATCTTCAATTTGTACTATAAAATACTGAAGTTAGTAGTCTAAATCAATCAATACTAGAATCTTCGATTTGTACTATAAATATGTAAATACACCTAAGTTATTTTCATTTTGGATTAAAAAACCTCAAGCAGAAATGGTCTTACCCTCTCTTTTCTTCTGCCTCTTATGGCTTCCACTAATATTGACACCGTCAAACGCTGCCGCTGGCATAGCCAACTCTACCAACATCGCAAAGCCTGGTTGCCAGCGTCAATGCGGAAATGTCGTCATTCCATACCCATTCGGTATTGGATCCCACTGTTCCAAACAAGACGACCCATATTTTGAAATCAATTGCAACACTTCCTTCAGTCCTGCGAAACCCTACCTAGACGGTATTGTAACATTTTTCTTATCTTTATTTTGGACGGTGAAAATTGTGCCATTCTATTTTTGATATAAACAGGGGCAGAGCCAAGTGAGGGCTAGGGCCTCACCTGAATTTTTTGAAAAGTTTCGGAGAGTGCACGGGTTGATGTGTGAGAAGAGAAAAATTAGGTGCCATTGTGTAAGTGAACTAAGGTTTGGGCGAGACCGTTGTGTGCGATTAATTGCATAAGTTCAGGGAATGGTGTCCTCGTAATTTTAAATAGCAAGTTATATTGTTTTACTTAATGTAAATCTTAAAATCTATTGTTTGAAATCAATGGGCATATTTGTATTAAAAAAAAAATAGAAAAAACATTTATGTTATTAGTACTTTCATATATAATATAGTATATATTATTACAAAATTTCTTATGGGACTGTTATATTAATTATATGTTCCATAGTCATTTTTGTTTTTACTTGTTCAAAATTATGAGGACGTAATCTCTTTGGAAGAGGGTTGACTCCAACACTCTCTAGTGATAATTTTGTATCACTAGAAAATTGTAATTTTGGATTCTGGATTTAATTAATAATAATTTAACGATGATACTAGTGATAATTTTTGTATGGGTTTTCTCACCCTTATAGGTAGTCTGGAGGTAATTGAAATTACAGACACCCACATTCGGATTAAGAATCGTGTGACTTTCCATTGCTATAATCAATCCGGAGGGGCACTGAATTCGCACCTTACTTTTATTAATTTGTGGAAGTCCCATTTTACGTTTTCTGAACTGAATAAGTTTATGTTAGTTGGGTGTGATGATCTTGCCATAATTAAGGGGTATAGGGGAAGGAATTATCGCAGTGGAAGGATTTTTAGCAGTGGATGTATGTCGGTTTGTTCGGATTCGCAAGATGTGCTTAGTGGTCCTTGTTCGGGGATTGGGTGTTGTCAAATTTCAATTCCAAAGGGATTAAAGACATTTGGTGTTGAACTGATCAGCAAGAGAAATCACACACAGGTAAGAGAGGACACACTTGCCTTTTCAACCCAATTTTCTGGCTAGAGCAAAACTTACACCCCAGAGTGTCAAATTAAGGGTGTTTATTTTTTTAATAGCTAGGTTTGTAGTATGTTAATGTTCCCACATGAAATCTAGAACCAAGATTTTTTTCCTTCCTCTCTCTGGCCTCAACCTTTAAACCATTGTGTTTTTCCATATGAAAACTTGTTTCCTTTCCATATTAACCAATCAAACGTACCGTCTATATATAATAGTATAAAAATTGCCGCCCACATTTTTAAGAAAACATTGAAACTTTCTCCTTTATCGCATTTTAGTTTTGACCATCATACACCATATTATTCACTTTCCTTCTTTTGTTCTTTTTAAGTTGAATATTCTTGGCTTTGATCTGCAGGTAGTGTCATTTAATTTATGTGGGTATGCATTTATTGGGGACGAGAAGAGGTTCAGATTTGGAGGTGCTTTAGATCTTTCCGACCCGACTTTTATAAATAGGATTGAAGAGACTGTGCCTTGGGTTCTTGATTGGGTAATTGCGAACAAGAGTTGTGATGATGCTAAAAAATCTAATGATTTTGCTTGTCTTCAAAACAGTCACTGTGTTAATTCAGATACTGGATTTGCTGGGTACCATTGTAGTTGCAATGCGGGTTTTGAGGGCAATCCCTACCTCCCTCCAGGTTGCACAGGTTTGTTCTTCATAAGTGCATTCATCAGTGTTTTAAATAGACTAGTAATAGTGCATGTGCATTACACGTGACTATTTGATGACTAATAAATGCGTACAAAAATTAGTGATGATGCTAAATATTATTTTTTGCTTAGGAGCATTGATACTTCTTCTTGTCTTTATATTTCACACCTTAGAGTTATCATGTTAGCATGTAAATTTAGTTACAAAAAATATTGTTATTAAACTATTTTCATCTTCTACCAAATCAGATAATGTATAAGGTGATTATAAATTGTGTTTTCTATGTAACACAATTTTCTAGCTAAAGATACAAAATTGATTTGACAAATAAAGTTACTCTAACTAGTTCTTGCAATAATATTTTTTATAATTTAATTAATTTATCTAAGATAAATAGGCAAATTCAACACAAAAAATAACTAATAGAATATGAAAACTATGTAGATTATTTTTATGTTTAAATACCTTGTAAGAGAATGATACAATTTTAGTGGATTTTATTGTGTATTAAAATACTAAAATTTGTTAGCATTTTCTATTTCTTAGAATAAAGCTACTCAACTATATGTGTTGTATATATTGCAAATATCATAATGCAGATAGAATATGTGATTAATAGTTAAACATCAATTTATTCTGTTTTAGATTATAATCTAATTGGAATAAAAATATTATTAAATACATTAGGACTTCATGGTCCAAACTAATATAATACATAGTTGGTTAAGAATTACAATATGTGCTTGGTATTCAATTTATTCTGTTTTTTGCAAGAATCCTTCTATAAATAAAATATGTGCTTGGTATTCAAATCTTAATTTATAGTATTTTTAGATTAAAGTCCTAAAAGAAATAAAATATAAATTGAAAGTGCTTTAAGTTTAAAGACTATTGGATTGCTTTAAATTGCAACTAAAAAGACTAAATAAAGAATGATTTAACGTCTAATTAAATGTGGTACTTTTTACTTAATAGTTAGTATCTAATATCTTCTTAAGCAATTAATAAAAGTGCAAAATATTTTTACTGTAAATCAACCCACCTCAGTTACATATCTAATTAAATGTCGTACATTTTATTTAATAGTTAGTATATAATAAATCTTCTTAACCAATTGATAAAAGAATAAAACACTTTTAGCACAAATCAACCCACCTCAGTCATGCTTTTATAATTAGTATAGATATAAAAAGTTATCAATGCCTTTTATGAAGCAACAGTTGAACTAATAACTTGGTCTTTTGAGTTGGTACATATATCATTATTTTGCGGTTGTAACCCATTTGACACTATATGGGGTATATCATGGGTTTGAATCATCTTCTCCCCCTCTCCTAAACTCAAAACCTGGCTCTATCCAATTTTGCCAAGTTATTGTTAAAAAGAAAATAACATATTGACTATGACAGGTGAAGTTCCATATGACTATCATCATACAATGAGCTTATGTGGCACTTCACCAATACATCACTAAATATACTGCCACTTGATGCACCAAGCGTAAATTAATCTATTTTGGCATTCAAATGATGTTTTGACCTGTAAAATTTTAGCCCAAGTGCTTCTAGTAACTCTGGAATGGTATTTGTAATAACTACTTCCCTATTGACTCTCAAAAAATCAAGAATCCCCTAAGGGGCATAACAAGGAGATGAAATTAAGCAAGAATCACTTGTTACAATAGCCCCTAAACTTTGTTTACTGGATGCTTGCCTTGGCAGATATCGATGAGTGTATGGATCCAAACAATTTGTGTGAGAAGAAATGTATTAATACTCCAGGGGGTTATAATTGCTCTTGCCCAGATGGTTTCTTTGGTGATGGTAGAAAATATGGACGTGGTTGCATTGCTAAGCACTCACAATTCCCTGTCCTCATTCTAGGTAAAACCATTTGATTACTTTGCAATAAATACATGCACAAATAAAAATATACACACGCATATGCATGCAATTATTTGGGGGTAGCTTTTGTTGCCAAATCATAGTAGGTTTTTGTCCGAGCAATGTATTAACGTCAAAGATTGAAGTACCAAGTATTCAATGTGAGAATTGCTTTAGAAACAATTCTAGTTTGAAGTATTGGCTAATGAGGCACCTACATCTTGGAACCGCCCAAAACTAAATCTAACGCTGTTATTATAGCTAGGTATGACCATATTTTATTTTATTTTTAATTTTTTTTTTAAATAATGGACCTAACTTCTCTCCATTACATCTTTGGTCCAATTTCGTTCAATCCGGTAGTTCGAAGACTACTAAATTTCATGAAACAATTCATTTATTTAATTCTCGAATTAAATCCTATTGATCGAAATTAGACCGAAAAGTAATGGAGAGATACCAAGTCTGAAAGAGTTGGGTTAATAGTAATTAGTATCATGGGAATGAAAGCCCAGAAATTTTAAAGAGGCCAAGTCAAAGGCAAAAATAGAAGAAAAAAAATATTACCTGTTAGGAAAAAAAATTTAATCTATCGTAGCACACTTAAACTTCTTACGTGTTATAATCCTATATCCGCGCCTACCAGCTTATATATAAAGATTTCTTAAATAATATGTGTAGATTACAAAACATTTTATGTATACTTAGCGACACAAAATTCAAGTGATCTCCATATCTTATTTGGCTATTGCTAAACAACTTAATAACATAATCAGTTAGTGTTTAATTTTTAGTATTACTCACCATGTACTATCACTGCACATGTGATGTGTGTGCGAGTTCTATGAATATAATTTAAGAAAATAATTTAGCAAAAATAATAAAATAAGAGTTCCGTACAAATCATGTAAATATTAATCAAATTCCCTTCTTTTTTATTTTGGTCCTATATGTTTGATATGTACCTGACACGATCTTTGGCATATTTTGATAATTACTTGTAGGTACGATTGCTAGTTTTGGAACGTTATTCTTACTTCTCGGTACATGGCGGATTTATAAACTAGTGAGAAAAAGAAATAAAATGAAGCTTAGACAAAAATTCTTCAAGCGAAATGGTGGATTTTTACTACAGAAGCAATTGACCTCAGGTGAGGAAGGGAACATTGAGAAAACCAAACTTTTCACTTCTAAGGAGTTGGAAAAGTCCACCGACCGCTATAATGAGAATAGAATCCTTGGCCAAGGAGGTCAGGGTACTGTATACAAAGGGATGTTAACAGATGGAAGAATTGTTGCAGTAAAAAAGTCTACAAAGGTGGATGAAGGCCAACTTAATCAATTTATTAATGAAGTTGTCATTTTATCCCAAATTAACCATCGAAATGTGGTTAGGTTACTCGGATGTTGCTTGGAGACAGATGTTCCTCTCTTGGTTTATGAATTCATTCCAAATGGAACCCTCTTCCAATATATCCATTACCAAAACGAAGATTTCCCACTTACATGGGACGTGCGCTTACGGATTGCTATAGAAGTTGCAACGGCTCTTTCCTATCTACATTCCGCTGCTTCAATGCCTATTTATCATCGTGACATAAAGTCCACAAACATACTTCTAGATGATAAATATAGAGCAAAAGTGGCAGACTTTGGAACTTCAAGATCCATTAGTGTGGATCAAACTCACTTGACCACACGAGTATCAGGAACATTGGGATATTTGGACCCAGAGTACTTCCAATCAGGCCAATTCACAGAGAAAAGTGAGGTCTATAGCTTTGCAGTAGTTCTTGTCGAACTTTTAACTGGCCAAAAACCGATCTCATTAATAGGGTCTGACAATGTACGAAGTTTATCAACATACTTTTTACAAGAAATGGAAGAGAATTGCATCTTTGATATTATTGATGAAAGAGTAAGGAAGGAGAGTCGAAAAGAAGAGATCATAGGGGTCGCTAATCTTGCAAGAAGATGTCTGAACTTGAGCAGGAAAAAAAGACCTACAATGAAAGAAGTGGCAATGGCGTTGGAAGCAATTAAAATGTCAAATGGAGTATCAACCATTCAACAACATTACCAAGATGTTGAATATAAGATAAATGAATTTCCGGAGTCTTGGGAGATTGGTTCAACTTCAACTGAGCATATAGATATCCAACCGCTGTTAGTTTAATAATAATTCAATTGATTTCACCTTTTATTTTGCATTTTTTTTGTTCCCTCTATATCTTATTTTTTAAACTTTATATAATTAATTAGAAATTACAATGACATACGCGTTTCTTAGAAAATACAATGTTTCCTTTAAGATCAAATTGAATGACGAGGCTTCAAATATCTGTTTGTTCTTGCTTGAAACTTCCATTGCATAATCAGGTTATAAAGACTTGTAGCGAATTATTAATTGACTTGTAAATCTACAACACGAATTTTATCAGCTGGATATTTCTAGTGTAAGAGGGAACTTTTAGTATTAGCTTAATCACCAAGTATTTAACATATCTGGATAACGTATTTCTTGTAGGATAAAGCAAAGTGTACTCCACATTAACTAGCTTAGCTTTCTTCTTCCATTTCCCTTCTTTGTTCATTTCGAACAATTTCTTTATCAAATTTTTATAGGGTGGGATGAATTAATTTGTTATATATGTGTGGTCACAATATTTTTCTAATAAGAGACATTTTAGGGATAAAAGAAAAATTGTGTATGCTCATACCCAAATCGAAAAATTAAATATCATAAAAAGTGGGACCGGAACGTGATAGAATGGTATCAAAGCAGGAATCAGTGGCGGATGTAGGGGGGGCTGGAGGGGGCCCGGGTCCCCCTGAGATATTTTAAACCCTCATTAGTATTAGTATTTTTTTTATATAAATATAATTGTTGGCACTCTTTAAATAAAATTATGCATTTTTATTTTGTTATAAATTTTTTTATCTCTAAAAATTATTTTAGAGTGTTAATTTTTTTATGGAGTGTCAATAGTTATACCCATTATTATTTATATTATAAGTATTCAATAAATTTAAGTGGCTATGGTTCCTCTTAATAAATTTATAGAGTATCATATTTTTTATGTTGTGTTTTGGCCTATGAAGCACGGACGCGACACGCGATACGCATTTCGACACGAAACGCGACATGCAATTTTTCCAAAATGTAGGACACGACACACAATTCTTCAAGTGTGTCAAAAGTATCACCGGCAATATCCCAATACTTACTATCTCCTATTGTGTAAGCCTCGGGTTGGGGCTGAGCAGTTGTCGATGGCTGGGGCTAAGGTTTTCTTTCGATGGTAGCTGGGAAATGGGGCTAGGTTTTACGGGTTAAAGAGAGAAATGATATTTGTTACGTTTGTTTTATTTTCAAATTGTATTATTATTATTTTCACCCCATATTTTTAGTTTTTTTTTATATTCACCCCTTTTTACGTGTCCTTAACATGTCCTCAGCGTGTCCTTAACGTGTCCCCAGCGTGTCCTTAACGTGTCCCCAGCGTGTCGGTGTAAAAAAAAATTATTAAACAATGAGACACTCTCCGACACACGTGTCCCTCGCGTGTCCTCGCGTGTCCGCGTCTCAGAAACGTGTCGGGCATGATACGCGCCCTCCGAGAGAGTCTCCGTGCATCATAGGTTTTGGCCCCCCCGTACTCCAAATCTTGGATCCGCCACTGGCAAGAATCACAGCTGCAAGTGTGTCAACAAGGACATTGATGTAAAGACCTTAATTTTTATAACCATTGTTTATGTGTCGAGTTAGTTTATTATAAGCAAATTAAATATAAAAGTATTTCGCAAACTTTGAATTTGAGACAGAGGATGCATGAATGATGTTATCACATTAAAAAGATCAAGGTACATTAATATAATGAAATAATTTCTAATAATTAATGCATTAGGCGTCATCCATGCTTTAATATGAACAGGGAACAAGTCCAAGTCACTGCTCTGGCTTGATAGAAACTCCTTTTGTTTTCTCTGTGTTAAAGAAGTTCATGTTGACACTAGTGCTTTGTTTAATAACAAGATAAAAAATAATAAAGAAGTGAATTGATTTGTTTAAAAAGTTGGTAGATAAGCTAGCTAAGGGATATGATGAAATGTTTTCTTATTTTTTGATTTTTCCATAGAAAAAATTCCATAGGGTGGTGAGAAAAAAAAATCTACAAAAAATAAAGAAAGATAGATGATATATACTGATCATAAAAGTGGAGCGAATATCAACACACCACTCAACTTATTTTCAATCTTTTTATATAAACAAAGTACTATTTTTTTTTATCATTTTTCATGTGTTTATCAAATTTCAAATTTAGAGACCAGATTCTAAAATATTTTATTTAAAAAAAATATATATTCTTCTTTTAATAATAATTTAGGACAACTGTCTGTTTAATTTCTTCAAAAAATATACGTACTAATTATTGCTCTTACGTATGATTTGTTTTTTTGCTCAGCCTCCTTAATATGTTTTTTTAAGGATTATATCTAAAGTCTCTTCCTGGTATATATTATTCTTGCAGGGGAATGTAACCCAAAAAATTAGAGATGAGGGTAAATACTACTTAAAGTAAATCTCTCGGCTACATCCTTAATTAATAGTTCAACCAATCAATGATTCCAAATTAAATTAAATCGACAAATTAGATGAACATTAGATTTACAATTATTTGGAACTGTAATTTCGGAAACTACGGGTCTGTTTTGTAATAACATAAAAAATGATAAAAAATATAGTTGAATTTTGTGAAAAATAAGTTGAGGCATGTGATGCTATGTTTTCTTACTTTTTGATTTTTTCCATGGAAAAAAATTCTTTGGGAATTGAGGAAAAAAAAATTCCACAAAAATTAATGAAGAATGAAGGACGTCCACTCGTAAAAATGACTGAGATAAAGAGCATGTCATCACATGTCTCAACATATTTTTCACCCTCTTACACAAATCAAGTTGATAAACGCATAATATTGTCATGATTAAGCTCTTTAGGGAGTCGCTTGACACGTTTGTCGCTTTTGTTTTGCCTAATTATCTTCTTATCTCAAGATTAGTGTCTTAGCGAGTTTAGTATCTAACATCATCCCGCTAGGTGTGTTTTTGTTGTGTTTCTATGTGTTTATAGGCATAGGATGCAATGGCCCTCGAAGAATTGATCAAGCGCTAATGAAAAGCTCGAAAAAGGCTGATCTGAGGAATTTCCCAGAAGCATGATCGATCATGGGAAACCCATGATCGATCATGGTGCAAATTACCCTTAAGGCAGAGAACCCCATGATCGATCATAGGTTGGCCATGATCGATCATGGCCTGGCAGGGACAGCCACCAACTCCTGCTTTTAGCCTTATTTCGGGGGTTTTGGTTCCTAGATATTTTTCCTTGTTTTATTTATTACTTTTTGTACTCCTTGAGCTATTGTTTAGTCTAGGGGATTGGGAGATAGATCATTATCTAGTTTTTACACTTAAAAAGTTGTAGAGAGAAGGGAGAGCTATTTGTTCTTTGTTCTTCATTTTCTCCATTGTAAGTTTTTGATTTATAAGAATGATTTCTTCTTCTATGATATTTGTTTTTGCATCTATTATGGAGTAGTTTATTACTAAGGTCACGGAGGTTGGTTGCGATATGATTTTCGGGTGATTATTGGCTCAATCCATGTTTAAAGTTTGATAAATATTTGAGAATCCTTTGCTTCTTCATATCATCCATTCTTTCAAGCTTTCTAGGTATTTTCATGATAAGTTAAGACTTTATATTCAATTTATATTTAGTTCTTGGTTGTTAATGATCATACAACATGTTTTTATGGTTCTAGAAAGCTTGTAGTCTTTTTCTCCCATTCATGGAGTTTTTGACCTTTTTGTAGGAATTACGAATAGTTCATAAAACTCCATAGATGGATTATAAATATTTTAGCTTATCTTTGATTCATTTATTGATATATTGAGTGCTTCTTACACGGTATGTGATACTTAGACTCTTTATTTTCTACCATGAGTGATAAATGATTAGTTCACAAATTTATCCTATAAACTTCGTTCCATTTCATTGTTAGGATTCACTTTATAATTTTCGTTCTTTAAACCATGAGATTACATACACTTGTGCTATGTTAAGCCTTTTGTTTTTACGATGAGTTTGTCATATCTATCTCGGATTAGCTTCATCGAGAATGGGTTATTTTGCTTCACACCCGTAGCTAAGAGGTAGAAATGATAGCTTCGTCTGTGGTGGAATGTCGGTTGTCTCTTTCTTGATATAGCTTCAATCCGGGAATGAGTCGCCTAGCGTCGCACCCTTTGCTATTGAGAGATGCACCAACAATCCCCACATCTCGAGAAACCTTATGTTGTAATCTTTGTATGAGCTAGTGATCACCGTCTCTTAAATTGTAGCTAACCTCCACCTACCTTAGTGCTTTCTTATTAATTCTCACAATCGTTTTACATTTACGTTGTTCTACAACAAATCCATCTCACACAAAATCTGAAAACTGTAAAATCCGTAATCCATTTCATTCCTTTTCACTTATCCCTGTGGTTCGACACTCGGACTTCCGAGACTATATTACAACTTGACGTGCCTGCACTTGGGCTCCATCGAAGCGCGATATTTAAGCGGCGTCATGTTTTTGGCGCCGTTGCCGGGGATAAGGCAGAAGGCGGATCTCGGGTTTTGTATAAAACCATTCTCTGTGAGTATCTCTCCATTTAATTAATTTATTTTTCTCTCTTATTTTTGTTTGATTTTGTAGATTTTCCGAGGAGCTATTTGAATTGTTTTCCATGCCCATGCAAGGGCAACTGTTCGTGGACATTCGAATAAGCCCTCCTCCTTCGCCAAGAATGGCAAATCAAGGTAGGGCTGCGGATCACGAGAGTGATAATGAAGGGGAAGGTGCCAACAATGTTCCTCCCGTTAGGACCATGAGGGATTACCTTCAACCGCCTCGGGCAACATCGAATTCATGCATTGTCCTTCCTGCCGGCCAAGCCGGTGCGTTCTCGTTCAAACCGGGTATGCTTCAACATATCCCTTCCTTTCATGGTATGGAGTCGAAAAACCCATACTTGCATTTGAAAGACTTTGAAAAAGTCTGCTCCACATTTCGTGAAGCAAATGTTAACGAGGATGTCATGCGTTTAAAACTCTTCCCTTTATCCCTTAAAGACAAAGGAAAAATTTGGCTAAATGCTCAAAGACCGCAATCAATTCGGTCTTGGCAAGAGCTTCAAGCGGAATTTCTAAAAAAATTCTTTCCCGTTCATAGAACCAATGCTTTAAGAAGGGCGATATTTAATTTTTCGCCAAAAGAAAATGAAACTTTTTATAAGTGTTCGGAAAAATACAAGGAACTTTTAAACGCATGCCCTCACCATGGTCACGAAACGTGGAGCCTTGTTAGTTTTTTCTATGAATCTCTCACCCCTGATATGCGTACGTTTGTTGAGACCATGTGTAATGGTCAATTCTTGAGTAAGAATCCCGAGGAGGCTTTATTGTATTTTGATGAATTAGCGGAAGGTGCTCAAAATTGGAACACCTATTCCGAGGAACCCAAAGCCAAAACTCAGGGAAGGGGTGGGTTGTACCAAGTGTCCAATGAGGATGACATGGGGGCGAGGTTATTCCAATTGTCTAAGAAAGTAGAGGCAATGGAAGCAAGTAATCTTAAGGAGGTCAACGTAGTATCCTCGAGTCAGTTGTGTGTCATTTGTGAAAATTCAGGACACACTACCGAGGATTGTCCTACTATTCCCGCTTTTCGAGAAGTCCTCAAAAATCCCGCCCAAGTCAATGCTTTACACCAGTACAACCAAAATCGTAACTAAAATGATCCCTACTCTCAAAGGTACAATGAGGGATGGAAGAATCACCCCAATTTCAGTTGGGGAGAAAATCAAAGTCAGAACCACAACCAATATCATCAGAACCAAAGGCAACAACAATCTCAAAACTCTTTTGTTCCACCTCAGAATCAAAATCCCAACCAAAACTTGGAAGCTTTGTTGAGATCATTTGTGGACAAAACAGATCGTGATGTGGGTGAGTTAAAAACTCAAATGTCTAAACTCACCACCACCCTAGCTACCCAAGAGAAGGGAAAATTCCCCTCTCAACCTTTAGTTAATCCTAGAGGTCAAGTTCAAGTCATAGAGGGTGGAGAGTCTAGCACCAAGATAGACGAACTCAAATCTATCACAATCCTGAGGAGTGGGAAGGAGGTAGATAAAACTATTGTTCCTAAAACCCCCAAGGTGGCGGACATAGTTGAGCCCATGAGTGTTGAGAAAGTTGTGAGTGAAGAGAAGAAGAGAAAGGAAGAGAAACAAAGAAAAGAGGATCTCGAAAAAATCAAAAATGGGATCAAAGTCCCATTTTCGGAGAGATTGAACCAACCATCCAAGTCTAACACCGAGATCTTGGATGTCTTTAGGCAAGTGAAAATCAACATTCTATTGCTTGACGCGGTCAAGCAAATACCTTCGTATGCGAAGTTCCTCAAGGACTTATGTACTACCAAACGAAGGTTGAATGTCAAGAAAAAGGCTTTTATGGCGGAGCAAGTGAGCTCCCTCATGCAAGGCACGAGAGCCCCCAAGTTCAAAAACTCCGGTTGTCCTACAATTTCCTGCGTCATAGGAAATTGTAGTATCAAAAACGCATTGTTAGATTTAGGAGCAAGTGTTAATGTGCTCCCATATTCAGTTTATCAACAATTGGGGCTGGGTGAGTTAAAACCCACGAGAGTCACGATTCAATTAGCGGACCGATCCGTTAAGATCCCAAGAGGGATAGTCGAGGATGTGCTTGTTCAAATTGACAAGTTTTATTTTCTGGTTGATTTTATCATCCTCGACATGCAACCCGTGTCGGATCCCGCTAAGGAGATTCTGGTTATCCTTGGACGACCATTTCTTGCTACTTCTAACGCTATAATAAATTGCAAGAATGGAATTATGAAGTTAGCTTTTGGAAACATGACTCTAGAGCTAAACGTGTTCTCTTTGAACAATCAAAGAGAAGACGATGATAATGAGGAGAATGAACACGTGAACATGATAGAGTCATGTATCCAAGACCACTTTGTGGCAAATTTCGAATCAGAGTCAACGGAAGGCTATCTAACCACTTCCGATGAACCCGAGGACTGTATGCAAGTGTTTTCTTTGACTGACAAATAGGACGGATTCTCGGAGAAAGAGGAAAACACACAATCTCCCATTAAAAAGCTTGAAGGAAAAATGGATCTCAAGCTATTGCCTAGCAATTTGAAGTATGCCTTTTTGGGAACTTCAGATACTTTCCCCGTTATCATCTTGTCCAAACTTTCGGATGACCAAAAAGGGAGGTTAGTTCATTTGCTTAATAAATATAAAAAAGCTTTTGGTTGGACTCTTGCCGACCTCCAAGGAATAAGCCCTTTGATTTGTACACATAAAATTCACTTGGAGGATGGGGCAAAAACATCGAGGCAATTTCAACGCCGGTTGAATCCTAACATGCAAGAAGTGGTTAGGAACAAGGTGTTGAAATTGTTGGATGCAAAGATCATCTATCCGATCTCGGATAGTAAATGGGTTAGTCCAACTCAAGTGGTACCGAAAAAAATCGGGTCTTACGGTAGTCAAGAACGAATCAAACGAGTTGATTCCGCAAAGAGTCACCACCGGGTGGCGAATGTGTATTGACTACCGTAAACTCAATGAGGTAACTCGTAAAGATCATTTCCCCCTCCCCTTTTTGGATCAAACTCTAGAGAGGGTAGCGGGCCATGAATATTACTCTTTTCTCGATGGTTTTTTCGGGTACAATCAAATTGAGATTGACCTAGATGATCAAGAAAAAACCACCTTTACATGTCCTTTTGGCACCTTCGCTTATCGAAGAATGCCCTTTGGTCTATGTAATGCACCGGCCACTTTTCAACGGTGTATGCTAAGTATTTTTAGTGATATGGTGGAAAGGACTTTGGAAGTTTTTATGGATGACTTTACCGTCTATGGTAAGTCATTCGACAATTGCTTGACTAACCTGGAACAGGTTTTGGAAAGATGCGTGGAAAAACAATTGGTGTTGAATTGGGAGAAGTGCCATTTCATGGTAACCAAGGGAATCGTGTTGGGGCACATCATTTCATCAGAGGGAATTGAAGTGGATAAAGCAAAAATCGAATTGATTGCCAAACTTCCTACGCCTAAGAATGTCAAAGATGTCCGATCATTTCTAGGACATGTCGGGTTTTATAGGAGGTTTATCAAGAACTTCAGTTCCATTTCCAAACCAATGTGTAATCTACTTCTCAAGGATGCACCCTTTGATTGGGATGTCAAGTGCGAGGAAGCCTTCGTCTCTCTAAAGCACATGCTCACTATTGCGCGGATTATGCAGACACCGGACTGGAGCTTGCCATTCGAGCTCATGTGCGACGCAAGTGACTATGCGATGGGAGCGGTTCTTGGTCAACGGAAAGACAAGAAACCGGGTGTGATTTACTATGCAAGTAGGACTTTGAATGATGCGCAAATGAATTACACCACAACAGATAAAGAGCTTCTAGCAATTGTTTTTGCCCTAGACAAGTTTCGATCCTATTTGATAGGATCGCCAATTGTGATTTTCACCGACCACGCGGCATTGAAGTACCTATTCATAAAGAAAGATGCAAGCCGCGGCTTTTGAGGTGGATGCTCTTATTGCAAGAATTCCATTTAAGCATCAAGGACAAAAAGGGAGTTGAGAATGTGGTGGCCGATCATCTGTCTCGACTCACCTTTACGAACAACATTGAAGAAAGTCCGATCCAAGATTCGTTCCCGGATGAGCAATTGTTGGCAATCTCAACTCTCCCATGGTATGCAGACATTGTAAACTATCTTGTAACTGACAAGATACCAAAGTCATGGGGCGCACAAGACAGAAAAAAGTTTTTGAGCGAAGTGGGTCGATTCTATTGGGATGAACCGTACCTATTTAAGTATTGTGCGGATCAGGTTATCTGGCAGTGCATCCCAGAGGAAGAAGTGGAGAGAGCTCTATCCTTCTGTCATTCTGAAGTTTGCGGAGGACACTTCTCGGCAAAGAAGACCACCGCGAAGATTTTAAAAAGTGGATTGTATTGGCCGTCGCTATTTAAGGACACACAATGCTTTTGCAAGGCATGCCAAAGATGCCAAATGCTTGGAGGGATTTCCAAGAGGAACATGATGCCACTCAATCCCATCCTGATGATTGAAATCTTCGATTGCTGGGGCATCGACTTCATGGGACCGTTCCCATCCTCCTACGGTAATCTTTACATTTTAGTTGCCGTAGATTATGTTTCAAAATGGGTGAAAGCCTAAGCGTGCAAGAAAAATGATCACAAAGTGGTGATACGATTTCTGAAAGAACACATTCTTGCACGGTTTGGCACCCCCAAGGCAATAATAAGCGATGGCAGTACTCACTTTTGCAATAAATCATTTCAATCATTAATGCAAAAGTATGGTGTAAACCACAAAGTATCGCTCGCTTATCATCCTCAAACTAATGGTCAAGCCGAGTTGGCAAATAGGGAGATCAAACAGATTCTAGAGAAAACGGTAAATCCGAATCGCAAGGATTGGTCGTTAAGACTGACCGATGCACTTTGGGCTTACCTTACTGCGTATAAAACAACTCTAGATATGTCTCCTTATCGCATTGTGTACGGAAAACCATGTCATTTACCAGTAGAGTTGGAACACAAATCATACTGGGCAACTAAGATGGTTAACTGTGATTTGAAAAAAGCCGGGCTTGACCGTAAGTTGCAAATAGATGAAATTGAGGAATTAAGAAGAGATGCTTATGACAATGCAAAGATAAGCAAGGAACGTGCCAAAAATTTTCATGATAAATCTATTTTGAGAAAAGAATTCAAACTTGGGCACAAAGTTCTTGTTTATGATACTCGTCTGCATCTCTTCCCGGGAAAGTTAAAGTCTCGTTGGACCGGTCCCTACATTGTCCGTCATGTATTTCATTTTGGGGCTGTGAATGTTGAGGATCCCAAAACCGGCTACATTTTCAAGGTGAATGGACAACGTCTTAAGCTGTTTTTGGAATTCCCACCTCGAGAGAAGTCCACCCCTCTCGAAGACCCGACTTATGCCTAAGAGGCATGGGTCGATTTTGTAAATAATGCTTTTTGTTAGTATTTTTGAGTTTCAAGAATCGTCATCGGAGATTCGGGTGTCATTAAGTCTGAACGGATCAAGTTGAGGGGAGCAATAAGGTGTTTTCGTGCAAAGAGGGCAAAGAAATTTTTTCTGGCAGATTGGTCCATGATCGATCAAGCCCTTCCCATGATCGATCATGGTGGAAAACTTTTCTCAGACAGTCAGAAGCATGATCGATCATGGGATTCCATGATCGATCATGGGGGAAGAGCATTTGGGCAGAAGGCAGCATGATCGATCATGGGTATACCATGATCGATCATTGTACAAAAAATCAGTTGGGCAGAATGACCCATGATCGATTATGGGTTAACCATGATCGATCATGGTCCCATATTAAAACAGGGGAGCCGTTTCTAAACCCCCATTTCTCACTTCTCCTTCTCCCAAATCCTCTCCAAACCCTAGACCCTCTTCCCCCATTGATCCCAAACCTTCCCCAAACACCATTTCCATCCTTCCCCATCTAGAATCAACCATTAAATCTCTCAATTTCAAACCCCAATCATCAAACCCATCCCAAAAAATCCCCCTTTCTCTCTCTCCTCACCAATTTCGAGCCCTACCAAATCAAATCTCGAGATTTCTCATCTCTCCCTCCTCTAAAGCGTCACATTACTCTTTTATGGCTTCCTCTAACCCTCCCACTAAGCCACTTGAAATTCAAGCCGCAAGGGGTGGCTACCGCGGATTTCGAAGCCGCCAAGAATTTGAATGGTGGAACTACGCCTTCAAGACGAGGACAGTGGTGATAGAGAGGCCGGTCTACATTGGTACGCTGGACGATTTCCCCCAAAGAGCAATGTTTGAGCGATATTCATAATGGATTACCTACTTGCGTGAACAAGGTACTCAATGTAATCTCTCCATTTGTCGTGAATTTGTTTCAAGTTTAATCCCAGTTCCAAATACCCTGTATGCATATGTTGCTCATGTTCGAGAGAAAACGGTCCATTTTAACCTCAAGGTTTTGAGTAAGATTACGGGAATCCCGGCTTTGCCACCCAATGTTCATGACCTCCCCTACTCTGATGGTACCCCTTATGTAGAACCAACGGCTAATGATTTGGCCACATTTCTAACCGGTGAGCCTAGGGAATGGATTGGGAACCAATTGGATAGGAATAACATACTCGAGGCCTTTAGGACTCTTTGGCTAGTAGTTGCCAACGCTTTGGACCCGACTTCACATACCCAACACCTGTACCCTCCTCAAGCGTATGTGCTATACGCTATTGCAACAAACAAGCGTTGTTGTTTGCTTCGTCACATCATTGGGCGAATTGCTAGAATCATAGACTTGGTCACCCACAATGAAACAATCAAATTTGGGTCTTTGATCACCAAGGTATGTTTGCGAGCGGGGGTAACTGAGAGAGATGATAATGTGAAGAAAATGCCTCGAGCACCACTTAACCGATCTACCCAAACTCGAGCCGCTGGTCAATTGAGGAACCGGTCAAGTTCTTCAACCGCACCTCCTCAAGATGAGTCTGAAGAAGAAGGAGCAGAAGAAGCCGGAGCAGATCTCCCAGGGCCCTCAAGGCGGAGAAGACGGGCAAGCTCTGGGCCGGTAGATGACAATAGAGAATTCACGAGAGAGCAGTTTGAGCAGATGACCGCTTTGATGCAGACTGAGTTTGCTAGCATAAATGAGAGGGTTGAGATAATGGTATTGCGTCAGGACCGTTTGGAGGCAGATATTGCAGCTCAGGTTGAGGCACGAGTTGCAGCTCAGATGGCGACCCAGCAGGAGTTCATACGCCAGCAGTTCGAGGCGTTGTATGGTCGTTTTCCCCCACCCCCACCTCCCGACATGTGATGATATTTGCTAATCCTGGAAACTCTTTAAGTAATTATATTTATGCTTAGTTCTATTTTATTTCTTTTGGATTGTATTAGATTTCAGACATGATGTTAACTTTAGAACTTGATTTTAATGGTTGAATGTTATGGTTTTTGCTATTAGATTATAATTCTAACCCGTTTTGTGTATAGTTGTTGTTTGTCTCTTTTTTTTTTATCATGGAAAGCAAAGCCAAAGTAGCGCCCGTGCATTTTCTTGTTCTCTCTCCATTGAGGACAATGTTTGTGACATTCCGAATCTTAAAGCAAATGTTTGAGTATCATTTTAAATATTTATTAGTATTTACAATTATGTTTGTGCATTTAATAATATCAATTTATTCCTAATGTGTGGTATATAGTGGAATTTTGCATTTTGCCATGTTGTTTGATCTTGTAGGAAGAATGTGAGTTAAGTTTGTTTATATTATATGAACTTATGTTAGAATAATAATTCATGATGGACTTATTTGAAAATGAATTATATAAGTGGATTTAGTTGTGTGAACTAGAAGTTGAGGGGGTAGTATGTAAATGAAGTTATATGTGTTTGATTGGGGGTCATTGATATGAGGGGAAAAAGAAGAGAAACACGGCAGGGGGAGGAAAAACAGAGAGAGAGGAAGAGGAAAAGAGGAAGAAGAAGAAGAAAAAAAATAAAAAATAAGGAAAATTGGAGGATTAAATTTTGGTAAGTTTAAATTATGCTATTTATGTTTTTAATCATCCTTTTATTGTGTTTGTAGCAATTGAAATTGAAAAATTATGATTGAAAGATGGTGTTGAATTTGTTTCTTAGTATTTTTGTGTGTTGTGATGATATAATTAAATTTTCTTGATCATGAAGAGACAATAATAGATGATATAAGTAGAAATCATGTTAAAAATCTATATGTTCATAATTCTGGCAGATTGGTGTCCCTGTGGGAGAATTGCTATAACTCCTTGTAGAAAATTCCGATTTATGCACCGTAAATTTCATAAAAAAGTAGACACACAGAGCTTTCCAGAAATATATGGTAGAGCACCTAGATCTCAGCCAATTGGTACAGTTTAATCCGTGAAGTTGGACTATACGTTATATTCTGGACAGCATGTTTGTACTGAGTTGTTTGATGAATATCTGATGTTTTAGCCGTTGGATGATGCTCAAATTCTGGAATATTGTTTATAGACATGTTGTGTAACTACTATAAAAATTTGAGGATGATCAGAAAACGAAAAGTACCTAATCTGTGTAAGAGATTCGGACTGCACCTAATCCTGAAAGGTTGTAATGTGTTGTAAATTAACAAGTATAAAAGGGAATACAATTGTATAATTGTTAGTGTATTTTGCACACTTATAAATGATTATATTGAGGTAGAATTGTAATACTAATTATATTAGATTGGTAGGTGAATGAACGGATACTTCTAACGCACCGAGAGAATAGAACTTGGAACTACGTTGGTGTGGACTTGAGGTGAGTGTACTCACTTGAAATTTATATACATTTGAATGTGTAGTTAGAACGTGGGAGGCATTATTTCAGGTTGGCCCTTGTAGATGTGAATATGGTTTAAAGGATTGTGGGTGGCTATTTATAATTTAGAAGGTGCAAGTTCGAGATAATGCATAATTATGTGTAATAAAAGTTTTATGATGGTAATTCTTGGTATAACTTATGAAATTCTTAGAATATAAATATTATTAGTGGAATATGTATGTTGATATTATGATGCTTGGTAAAGTGGAGTTGAGTCGTGACTTGATTGAAAGAAGAGTATGGAAAGATACATCTGATGCCCAGTATATATAGGGCTAGAGGATGTTTATATGGAATGGATGCTTGATGCCTAATAATTGAGGCTATAAAGCGGTTATGTGTGTGGTACATTTGATGCTTTATATGATGGTTAGAGGATGGGAATTGAATGTGATTATATATGATATGTGTGTGTATATATATATATACTTTTACAGATTACTGATGAGGAAAGTGATGCATTCACTGAGCCTATAGCTCATATTGTTATATATGTTTCTCTTTACAGGTATCAAGAAAGGATGTTCACTGCCAGGTCTAGGATGGGTGGGAAGGTTTATAGAAAAAGATACTACGTCGTTTTTGTTTATCGTACTAGTCTTGTTATATGTATTTGACTAGACATCCTTATGTGTGTAAGTTGAAAATATTTATTAGTATTATTTTTCCAAGACAAGGAAAAAAAAACATCATGGTTATGCGATGATGTTGCTTGTGGAAATGATTTAATTGTATTTAGAGTAAGTATTATTTTTGTGTTGTTCGGGTGTGACAATGTTTGTTTCAGGTTGAGGGGGGTACGCTATTTTATGTTGTGTTTATTTTGTTTTGGCTTGCTATTGTCTATTTCCATGAGTAGAAGAGATGTGTTTCAAATTTTTATTTTTTTTGAGAAGTTTGAAAATTGATGATTGATTGATGTTTTGTTCAATGAAGACTATTGTTTCATTAACTTTTGGCATGAATTCTTTGATTTAGATAGGAATTTGAATGATAATCTAAATTGCCTTGCTCTACTTAGTCTCATATCCCGTATTATTCTCTTGTTCCACATGCTAGATTGCTTCGGTTGTTTCCAATTCGGAAATAACACTTAGATTTATTTTCATTGAGAGAAGAGGAATTTTTGTCCAAAAATAATGGAAGCTCTTTCGAAAAGATTCTCCAATGAGAGGACAAAAGCATAGCACTTTGATAACTTGGATGACTTTTATCCTAATATTGACTTAAAGCTTCACTTGACTAAATCTTAAGTCTCTTTGTCTAATATTATGGATGGGTATAGGTTGCCATATGGGAAAGGGTGAATAGCTTCCTTTCGAGCTCCAATGAATGAGCAGAATTTTGAGAAAATTTCATAAGTGAGACCGCTGCCCCCATAGAGATGAAAACCGCCCGGATCTAATTTAGCAAAAATTTCCAAGAAAAGATAAAGAAAGTGCTTAGAATTGACAAATTTCGGAGCTTTTGTTTTTGAAAAAGTTCTCTCTTCCTTCTCGAATGATTATGACTCTTTGTGTTTATATTGAATTGCTTGAATCGAAGTCTAGTATGTGAGCATTGGAGAATATGGGATGGTGTTCTAAAGGAGATAGGCGAATTAGATGATCCTTCAAAAATTCATCGTTCCGAAAAATTGATAGTAATGTTTCTTGCTTTGTAAATTGAAACTTGAATCTTCATTCTCATCATTCATCATGATCAAACTTCTAATGTTTGTAGGTATCATTTTTGAAAACCTTCACGAGATGCAACTCGTCTTCTTTGGGAACTTAGAAGTTAACATATTTTTGTATAGCATTTTAATTTTTGTAATTATGTATTTTTTTTGTCTTGCTAAGGGACTAGCAAAAGATAAGTTGAGGGGAGTTGATAAACGCATAATATTGTCATGATTAAGCTCTTTAGGGAGTTGCTTGACGCGTTTGTCGCTTTTGTTTTGCCTAATTATCTTCTTATCTCAAGATTAGTGTCTTAGCGAGTTTAGTATCTAACATCATCCCGCTAGGTTTGTTTTTGTTGTGTTTCTATGTGTTTATAGGCATAGGATGCAATGGCCCTCGAAGAATTGATCAAGCGCTAGTGAAAAGCTCGAAAAAGGCTGATCTGAGGAATTTCCCAGAAGCATGATCGATCATGGGAAACCCATGATCGATCATGGTGCAAATTACCCTTCAGGCAGAGAACCCCATGATCGATCATGGGTTGGCCATGATCGATCATGGCCTGGCGGGGACAGCCGCCAACTCCTGCTTTTAGCCTTATTTCGGGGGTTTTGGTTCCTAGATATTTTCCCTTGTTTAATTTATTAGTTTTTGTACTCCTTGAGCTATTGTTTAGTCTGGGGGACTGGGAGATAGATCATTATCTAGTTTTTACACTTAAAAAGTTGTAGAGAGAAGGGAGAGTTATTTGTTCTTTGTTCTTCATTTTCTCCATTGTAAGTTTTTGATTTATAAGAATGATTTCTTCTTCTATGATATTTGTTTTTGCATCTGTTATGGAATAGTCTATTACTAAGGTTACGGAGGTTGGTTGCGATATGATTTTCGGGTGATTATCGGCTCAATCCATGTTTAAAGTTTGATAAATGTTTGTGAATCCTTTGCTTCTTCATATCATCCATTCTTTCAAGCTTTCTAGGTATTTTCATGATAAGTTAAGACTTTATATGCATTGTATATTTAGGTCTTGGCTGTTAATGATCATACAACATGTTTTTATGGTTCTAGAAAGCTTGTAGTCTTTTTCCCCCATTCATGGAGTTTTTGACCTTTTTGTAGGAATTATGAATAGTTCATAAAACTCCATAGATGGATTATAAATATGTTAGCTTATCTTTGATTCATTTATTGATATATTGAGTGCTTCTTACACTGTATGTGATACTTAGACTCTTTATTTTCTACCATGAGTGATAAATGATTAGTTCACAAATTTATCCCATAAACTTCATTCCGTTTCATTGTTAGGATTCACTTTATAATTTTCGTTCTTTAAACCATGAGATTACATACACTTGTGCTATGTTAAACCTTTTGTTTTTACGATGAGTTTGTCATATCTATCTCGGATTAGCTTCATCGGGAATGGGTTGTTTTGCTTCACACCCGTAGCTAAGAGGTAGAAATGATAGCTTCGTATGTGGTGGAATGTCGGTTGTCTCTTTCTTAATATAGCTTCAATCCGGGAATGAGTCGCCTAGCGTCGCACCCTTTGCTATTGAGAGATGCACCAACAATCCCCACATCTCAAGAAACCTTATGTTGTAATCTTTGTATGAGCTAGTGATGACCGTCTCTTAAATTGTAGCTAACCTCCACCTACTTTAGTGCTTTCTTATTAATTCTCACAACCGTTTTACATTTACGTTGTTCTACAACAAATCCATCTCACACAAAATCTGAAAACTGTAAAATCCGTAATCCATTTCATTCCTTTTCACTTATCCCTGTGGTTCGACACTCGGACTTCCGAGACTATATTACAACTTGACGTGCCTGCACTTGGGCTCCATCGAAGCGCGATATTTAAGCGGCGTCACAAGTGTTTTTATTTTTATTTTCCATATTGTCATCAAAAATTCCTCTGAAATCCGCCTTCACATATTTCTTTCCCGTTCACTTTCAGTTCCCATTGGGATATTATATATATTACATTTCTCAGAATTTTGCATTGAACTCGCATTTCCTTAAGAGCCCAAGACTGACGTGAAAATTAAATTTTAGATGTTAGAATAAAAACGTTTTCTAAATTCTTTTATGTTTTTTAAAATTTTCTCGAAAAGAATTACCATCAAATGGAGACAGTGTGGACTTTTAATTTAGGACGAAAGAAGTATGATTGCCTCATCGACTTTGTCATCAGCACAAAACTGATCAAACTTTATTAAAAAAAAAAAAATTTAAAATAAATAACACCTAGTTAGTTTGATTGATTTGGATTATTTAAAAATCTTTAGTTGGAACTTGCAAAAGAATAGGAGTGTTTTAGACTTTGGTCCCCCTTGTTCTTCACATTTAGACCTTGGCACGTACTTAATTTAATTTAATTTTTTTTCATATGAACATAGTTCTTTGGGAGAACGAAGGGAAATCGAATCGTGGCGCTTTAGGTGAAATATTACATAGTTAATCACTTGAAATGTCTTAAATTAAGAATCCACTTTCATTTTTTGTACTAAAATAAGTTACTAAATCTCATTACAGTAAAAAGGTTTTATTCATAAACATAGACTGTATGTCTTCTTACACAAACTATAAAAGATACACGCAAATACTTGACAGAGAGAGTATGAATGGTTTTATCAGATTAAACGATGAAGGCACAACTCATTCTTTATAAAACATATCATATATGTTAATTTGTTTTAATAATTTGGTTTATTTAATTATGTGTGTTTCGTATCAACTTGCAAGAGAATATATATTCTAAACTACCATGCAAGAATATATATTTAGTTTTCCGTTCTGTTTTCTTAATTTCTGATGATTTAGGTTAGAAAATTTGTGTCAAGTTCACACCAACTCAATCAACATGCGTAGTTTTTGAGGTGGACCCGTTGAAATTAGGGGTCTCTCTGAATATTCATCTATTGATCATATTATAATAGATACAAATCTTTTCTTAAATTAATAACCATTAGTTTTATAAAACCTTTTTAAAAAAATTAATGGGTCTAAGGTGTGATCCGAATTCGATATTTTAGTATAATAAGATCAACTATTAAATATTTTTTTCTAATTGGTAAAAGTGTAAAACACTTTTAATATAAATCACCCCCCTCATTTATACTTTAACTATGGTATGCTGGTGCCCGAGAGTACGAAATAACAAGTAAAATAGCAATTATAAATAAAACAAAAATCTACAAATAAAGTGAATTTTTAAATTTCTCTCAGACAATTATGACATTTAGGTTATAAAAGTTAGCAGTCAAATTAGTAAATAGTAAATTCCGTATTATGGATAATAATATTAATAATAATAATAATAATAATAATAATAATAATAATAATAGATTATAGATTTATACATAAGATTCTAGAAAATGAACTCAAGTAGTGGGTTTCAGTTTTACATTAATTGAAAGTTGCCGACAAAAGTAGTGAAAAATGGAGAAGAGATAAAAGAATAAATAAAAATATTCCAATATTATATAGCTATTTGTTCAGTCCCAATTTCAAAACTTTTGCAAAAAGTAAAAATAAAAAAAGATCATACCAATAATATATAGTTATTTGTTCAGCCCCCACATTGAAACTGCTTGCCAAAATACAAATAAAAATACACTATATCAGTAATATATAATTATTTGTTTAGTCCCACTAATGAAACTGTTGGCACAATATTTAATTTTATGTTTTAGGGTACTTTGTGTTTGTACCATATTTTCAAAGGTATTTTAAATTTATGTCTTTATTTTCTTTTTCTTTAACTTTATACCCCACTATTAGTTTATTCGATTGAGTATGAAGTTCGATATGAAGCATTGTTTCTTCACTATTATATCGAAATAAACCGGAAGGTATTGGAAATATTTTGCCAAGTGGGTGCAGTAATACGAGTATGGTAGCTAGGGCCGACATTGAAAATATTTAAAGTTAACAATTTCGACGAAAGAGTGGTCGAGCTCATCACAAATGAGATCCTCATCTTTCATTATACATAGAAGGATTAGAGTAAGGTATGGACCTCCCTGGTACAGCATTTTCGGTTTTTTCTACAAGGTATTTTGACTTAATTGGTTTTTAGGGTGCTTTTGATAACTTAAATGCAAAAGAATTTAACTATATTCCATGAACTACTTCACATGGAATGCAAAGGCAATCGTTATTATCAGAGCAGAATATCTGTTGTCAGAGCAGTGTGTGCATATATATACTTATACATTATATTTTAAGTACATTACATTACTCTGATAATAACAATTTTTGCTTTCACAATAGCAATTGCACACCAAACCAAATGCTTAACTGAGGGATCGGTCGTTTTAATTGAATGGAAAATTTATTAAACAACAATCAAACACCACTTATGACGGAAAATTTAAAAATTGTTCCCCCACATGTCTACTTGATTCCACGGAATATTAAACAACAATCAATTATGTTCATTTACTTTAGAAAGTAATTATATAATGACCACAAGTTTGAATCATTCAATTTATTCATATTTCTTTAAAAGCAAGTTGTGTTGTTTGAATCATTAAATTTATTTATTTTTCTCTAGTTACAAAAAGATATTCTAAGCAACTATGCAAAAATATATTTCCTTCCACCAACTCAATTAACATTTAATAATTATTCTTGTTCATCCCCCATGTGAAACCTGCAAGTCTTTGATTTTTTGAACTTCCAAACAATTGCATAAAAAAGAGATAAATATATGTTGTATAATTATTAATTAATTGCGTAGTTGAGCTTGTTATAATCAACATATGGTTGACTGACAAGCTTTGGTTACTTCATTATAATTATTAATTAAGTAATGCATTATTCGATAATTGTTATTGTTGTTTATCCCCACCACTTCAATAGTTTATATATTCTGAAAACAATTACATTCAAACTAAATCAATATTCGATCATTATCATTGTTGTTGCTAAAGCAATGTACAACATTAAAAATATATAGTACAATTCCTCAATGCAGTATTTTATTTTAGCAAAGAAATTATTGTTTTGACAATATGGTTACCCAATGTGGCAGTATTGCCAAAGCTATATAAAATATTAGAAGCATGCAGTACAACTCATAAATGCAGTACTATGTTCCAGTAAGGAGATAATCCTTGCCAATATGGGTACCCATCATTAAATTGACAAGTTAATTACAACGATGACATGGCATACATGTATAATATCATTTGTAGGATATGTGAAGCAAGTGCTAGGATTCCCCTGCACACAGGGGATGCATAATTATAAAAGATCCATTTATGTAATGTAAATGTAGAAATCATTATCTAGTATTTATTGTTCAATTTGTTGTAGCACGTTGTTATTATAAAGTTTTATCTAATATTTTCCCTTTATTAGTTTTTGCTGGATTTCTCTGGGAATTGAAGTAGGTGATTTTAATTTAATTTGTTTGAATGTTTGGTGTGTTGGTAGGTAAGTGTTCCATGCAGGAGTATGTGCACTATTGTGACTGAGATGTGGGCATTGTGCAAATTTGCTGTCTGTGAATATGGAAGCCTTGTTCTATATAAAAAATAAAAAAATAAAAAAGATATTAATAATAATAATAATAATAATAGGGAGATTAAGACTTTCTCCACAATGTTCACCAGTTACGTACACATTAGTAATTCCTTTCTTTATTAGGCTCCTTTCTCGAAAGTAAAAAGGTAGCCTACATATTAAGCAAAATGCAATAAATTAGTTAAGTTATTCTCTGTGATATATTAATTAATATTCTTGGAAACAATTATCTTCTTCCATTCAATTCACTGGATCACATTTATACTTCTTGCTCAATAATTTTTATTGTTCGTCCCCATCTTCACCACAATAATTGAGCTTCAATTCCTAATTATTGTTTCCTTTACACAAATCAAAGAACATAAATGGCTGCAGAATCATTTGTGTTTGAAATCGCACGGAATATCTTAGGCAAGTTAGTCACTCTTGCATTTGATGCGATTGGGCTAATATGGGGCATGAAAAGGGAGCTCAGTAGAATCGAATCCACTGTATCTAATATCAAAGCCGTTCTTCTAGACGCTGTTGAAGACTAGCTTGAAAAGCTTCAAAATGTTTTTTACAACATCGACAACTTACTTGATGATTTCATAACTGAAGAATAGCGACAAAATTTGGTGGTGATTAAAGGAAGCAAGTGGAAAATGGTGAGGAACTTCTTTTCATGCTCCAATTCGCTTGCTTTTCGTGTCACCTTGAGTCGCAAAATTAAAAAAGATACAGAGTAGATTGGAAGATATTGATGCTGATGGGAAAAAAATTGTATTCGTTGAATGTGTTCTTGATATCCCAGTTGCATACCCGTTAAGGGAGCAAACCCATTCTTATGTACGCACATCTGATGTTATTGGAAGAGACTGTGATAAAACAGAATCATAGAGCTTCTGTTAAGCGGCGCTAGCCCCTCAGCTTTCAATAGTACAATTGAGAACATCTCTGTTCTTCCAATAGTTGGACTTGGGGGGCTTGGGAAAACCACGCTGGCTAAATTGGTTTACAATGATGATGCGATTATTTCAAATTTTGAACCAAGGCTCTGGTTTTGTGTGTAAGAGGAATTTGATCTACAAAGGTTGATTGAGAAAATAATGAAAGATGCCACAAAAGGGGTTGATCATGCCCACTTGGATCTTAACCAATTGCAGGCTAGTCTTCGTAATTTTTTGGTTTCGAAGAAATTCTTGCTTGTCCTCAACGACATGTGGAATGAAGATCGAAAAAAGTGGACAAAATTGAAAGATTTGTTGAATTGCAATTCCTCTAGAAGCAAAATTTTTGTGACTACGCGTAAGAGAACTACTGCGAAAATTATGGGCACAATGAAACCGTGTGAGTTGGATGGCCTTTTAAATGATGAATGCATGTCGATATTTATCAAATGTGCATTTAAAGAAGGAGAAGAAAAATAGTATCCGAAGCTCATAGATATCGGGAAGGAAATCATGATGAAGTGTGGTGGGCTTCCTCTTGCTGTAAAAAGTCTAGGGAGCCTACTTTACATAAAGAGGGAAGAATGTGAATGGCATTATATCAAGGATAATGATATATGGACAATTAAGTAAAAAGAGAATGATGTTTTGCCTATATTGAAGTTGAGCTACGATGAATTGCCACTCCATTTAAGGCAGTGCTTTGCTTATTACACCAGACTCCTAGAGGATTTCAAATTTGAAAATTTTTATGTGATCGTTCAGTGGATTGCAAAGGGATTGATACAATCATCTAATGGTAGCCATCAACTATTTGATATTGGGAATCAGTACTTCCATGAAATACAGTCGCGTTCGTTTTTCCAATGTAAGGGTTTGTCTTTTGACCATGCAATAATTTGTGTTAAAATGCATGACTTGGTGCGTGATCTTGCGTTATCGGTGGCAAGTAAAGAGGTTTCACATGTCAATTATGATACAAGGAACATTTTCAGAGGAACTCGCCATCTACTATTTTTTGGAGTGAGGTTAGAGGGGAAAGAATTCCCTCATTTTATACTCAAACTAAACAAGGTGAGATCGTTTTCTTTTCGGTTCAAAGTTGGTCCTATTAGCAAAACATTTGTTGATACTCTCATAAAGACCTTCAGCTGCTTATGCATCCTAGATTTAAAAGGATTAGAGTTTGAAGAGTTGCCAGGTTCAGTTGGTATGTTGAAACATCTTAGGTTTTTTAGCCTCATGGACAATAATATCATTAAAGCACTACTTAACACCATTTGTAACTTGGTAAATATGCAAACCCTTAGTCTACATTGTTGTGCAATGCTTCATGATTTTCGTAGGAACTTTGGTAATCTATCAAGCCTTATAAATTTAAATCTCACTTCATAAATGACAAGTTTTCTAGAGAATTAAGGGACATGCTGAGGGCTTAAGATCTCTTCTTGCAAGTCTAACTTCTATGTATATATGAATGTCCAAGTCTAACTTCTTTTCCAACTGAATGTATGAGGTAACTAACTTCCCTTGATGATATGAACCACTATCGTATTTCTATCCAATAAGATGAATCCGCAACCCTTGACGCTAAAAACGCAAGAACCTTGGAACCACGCGAAGTTAATAGAGGTGGAACCTCGACCCAATCCCGAAAATGAGAAAGAACCTTGGTATAGTCGAAGACAAACAATCAATCGATGAGTTAATTGATTGCTAAGTCGAAGAACAAGAAGAACCCTAATTCTGGTTGTTCGAAACGTTCTTAGAATGCAAGAGGTGAAAAACACTCAATTCTTATTAATCAAAAGGCTGCCAAACACAATAATGTTATCTCCTTTAAATAGGAGAAAAGTAATAAACCTAGCCTAAGCCCAATTTCGAAAATAAACAAAATAAAACGAAAATAATAATTTCCCACAAACTTTGGGCCCAAACAAAAGTAAAACATAAATTAAACTTAAAATAACTAAGGTCTAGCCCAGCCCATTATCACTACACGTTTTTAACTCTCTTAGCCTTGGTCTTGCAATGTAGCATCTCCAATTGGGCCTTCCATCTCTAGGCCTTCAAGCAATGTCCTCCATTCTTGTCCACAGCCCCCCTCAACACGCCTCCATGTTTCGTCCTTGCACATCATCTCTCGGACCATGGTCATAAGTGCCTCCTTGATCTTCTTGGCTCTAGCTCGAGTGATTGGGCCACTTGGAACCCGGATGGGGTCGGCATAGCCTTCACTCCATGATCCAGCGTCAGTGCTATCCTTGGGCTCATCACTTGAGACACTTTGGATTATTAAATATGAAAAGCTAGCTTAATTTGTTAGAAGAAGAAAAAGGGACGATGATGGAATTGCCAAGAGGCCGCTCATCGCTAGAACTTCAAGAGACACCAAAATTAATTAAACAAGTTACCTCGTGGATTTGAAAACGCTGCTACATCTATAAAATACATAAGAATCAACAATTGTCCTTCTTTTGAAATCTTGATAGAGTGGTTGATGAAATGTACAACTCTCTCGAGACTCGTACTTGAAAATTGCATGCTTTTGGAATCTTTACCGTTAGGGATGCATCAACTTATTGCATTGCGAGATTTGTATATTATAAATTGTTCTGAAAACCTGATAAGAAAATAAGAAAGGGAAACCGGTGAATATTGGCCTTTGATATCCCATATTCCTCATATTTATTTGGAGACTCAAATCCAAAAACTCTCATTAATTCTCCCTGCTTGCTCAATCCCGAATCAACTCAACAGAAACAGGTACATATTAATTTGTAACAAGAGTATGTTTTCCTTATATCCAAACTTTAAATTTTAGTACTGCATATGGAATTAATTTTTTAATATCATATCTAACTAACAGGTGCATCTTTCCAACCAAGAGGTGTTTGGCTTCAAAATTCAAATCCTGCATTCGTTTCGCAGATGACCTGCATGCAACAAATAGTCTAGTAGCTAGTGGTTTGTGGTTTTAAAAAAAAATAGAAAATAAAAAATAAATCTTCGACCTTAAGACATGCCTTAATAAATATGTATATATGTGTGTGCATGTTTTGATTTGTTTGTAATTGTCTCTGCACTTATTTTACAAGTTTCAGATGTTGTATCATTTTGTTTATTGATTGAATTAGCAATATTGTATGATTGTTATTAATTACATATTGTTGGCTATTGGACAATGTATTGGAATTTCTTGTGTATTTTTAACTCTATTTCATATATAACCAGTCTGTCATTATTCAACAAATCAATTCATCAAACGCGGTACTAGGGTTAAATTTCCTTGATAAATTACATTGACATGATTTCAACCCTCGACTCATTTCTACAAGTTTAGAAAGGACACGATGAAATGATACGAAACAATACGAAATTTATCAGAGAATTTGTTTTCGTGCCGTATTCATATCTAAAATTTTTAACACCACTGTCGTGCCTGCCGTGCCTCCATTGAACTGCTTGGCCATCATACCACCACTGCCAGCGTAGATCGACCCTTTAGTGTCATGTCACCGGTGTTGGTATTCCCCTCCTCAAATGTTTCTAATTTTGAATGAGAATAAACCTACTGATCCTGATGTCTTGTACATATGCATATATGCATATATAATTGAGTTTGAATTGATGAATTACAATGTGTGTTGGAGGTCCAAATTGCAATAGGATTGATATCATAAGCATGAGCACAATTGGGTATATATATGTGTGTAGAAAATTATAATAAACATTGTTGGCCCACTACTTAACGGCTTAAGCTTTTGGGTGGGATGGTTACTAACATGGTATCATAGGATAAAAATGTCCACCCCATGAGCAGTTTTCCAAGATAGGATTCATGGCCCCTTGAAGTATAAAGTGAAACCGAGTCCGGATTGAAGAATCTGAGGAGAAGACCATGAACATAACTCTGATAGGCGGTAAGGGGTGGGTAGTCAAGTCCCCAATAACTGAGATCGTTGGTGGTGCTATTGTGATACCACTGCTCAATTGGAAGATTGAGTGTAATCTCCATCCAATGTCTCTGTGCTTCAAAATCACCATACTTGGGTGGATTTCCAGCGCCAGAGTTAGGGTGGATTGATACAGCCACTCGCACCAAAAGTGCAGCCTCACCAATGCAAAAAAATGAAGCTGTAATGCCTCTGTCAAACAACCACCACCAAGTGCTGTTCCTATTAATGCCTTCCTCTTTCATCTTCTTCATTGTCTCTCCTCTTTTCCACTCAGTATGTCTCTAAAATCTAAGTCTTAGTAGTGAAGTCCATTAAGTTTCTTTCTTGTAGTTACCGATCGTCTTGCTGCCACCACCAAGTGCTGTTCCTATTAATGCCTTTCTCTTTCATCTTCTTCATTGTCTCACCTCTTTTCCACTCAGTATGTCTCTAAAATCTAAGTCTTAGTAGTGAAGCCCATTAAGTTTCTGACATGGTATCAGAGCTCAGGTTTTGCAAGGTCTCGGGTTCGAATCCTCCCGCTTGCATTTGTTTTCCCCTTTGTGTTTGTGCAGTATGCACCTTTGGTTTGGCCGGTTTGGCCTTTGGTTTCGTTTGTCTATCCACGTGCGAGTGGCTCGCACATGAGGGGGAGTGTAAAAGAGTATAATATACATTGTTGGCCTACTACTTAACAGCTTAAGCTTTTGGGTGAGATGGTTACTAACAATGTACATGGCCCAAATTAATTCCGCTCTTATGCAAATTTGACATATATGTTCACTGAATTGATATATAAATCCCGTGGGGTCAAATTGTGTGTTGAAAGTAGGATGAATTTGTGTGTGAGACCTATACTTTTGTAATTGTACTTGAATTTTGTAGAAGATATCATATTTTGAAGCCCCTCCACTTCCCCTCCCATTGAATCCATCGGATTTATCCATCTCTCTTAAAAAATAAATCAAGAAAATGAATAAAATACATTTATATATATAAATGTATGTATGTTGTTCAAAGAAAAGAATATATATATATATATATGTGTGTGTGTTTATTTTTTTGTGAAAGCTAGCATATATACTATAATAGAAAAAGAATAAAGAAAAAGAAGAAGAAAGAATAAAGAATAAAATATTTATATTGCTTTGTACGAAAGCTAACACATATGGTTAAATCAAAATAGAGAGGCATATGACGCTTTAGTTTGGTATTGATATACACAGTAAATAATGTAATATTGTTTAATTGAGATAGCGTCCATTTTTCTCCATAGCATATATCAGCGGCGCATCGATTTTTGTAACGGTCACATTTAAAGTTAACGTTATTTTTTGATGTGTTAAATACTAAATAAGAGATATAATTTTATTTTTGAGCAAAAATAAGAGATGTATTTTGGCTTACCGTTAATTAACTTTAAATCTAATTATACCATAAGAGGTAAATTATATTAGTTTTCCTTTCCAACATTACGTGATCAAAAGCATACATTTTTATTAATTACTTGTTAAATTTCTTTACATACTAGGGGAAAAATGCCAACCTAAAGCTCTCCCTGACTCGGCCTACGAAGAAATTAATTTTCTTCTTTTTTCTTTTTTTTTCTGGGTTATTTGATTGAAAGTTGGAAAATAATTAAAAACACTAGTAATTTTTGTTAAAAATTAAAAAATAAAATGATAACTAGTTAAGTGAGATAATTTCCCTCTTGCGCTTATTTAAGTTTTTATATTAAAAAATTTCTACCCACCTTCTAAAGAATGTTGGCACATGCTTACGTAATTTTGTGTATTGAAATGATCTTTTCCGTCTAATAGCGTATTGACACGTATATACCCATTATACAAAAAAATATATGGAGACTACATACATAAAAAAAATATTCCAAACAAGCTTAACAAGAAGTAAAGGCAATTTAGATAAAGCAAAAATAACTTAATTATTGTTATTGCTAAAATAATGTACAACACTAGAAGCATGAAGTACAAGTCCTCAATGCAATACTTTGTTCTAGCAAAAAAATAATTGTTTTGCCAATATTCTTACCCAAGGTGGCAATATTGTGGTTAATTAGCAAAAATGACCTCTAAAGTTTGATCCAAATCCCTCGTTCTTTCTCAAAGTTCAATTTTTGGTTCAAGCATCCTTAAAGTTTCTAATTTTGGTTAAAGGATTCAAAAATGCCCCTTAAAAAAGTGGCTTGTGACAATCACGCACGTTTTCCATTCATATTTTTAATGGGCATCCAGTTTTGGACGAGTAAGGAAAAATTAAAAATTTTAATGATGTTTGAACCAAAAATTGAACTTTAGTAACAGCGAGAGATTTGAGTCAACGTTTAGGGGTCATTTTCGCTAGTTATTCTATGTGGTGGATTAATTAATATTATTGGAAACAATTATCTTCTTCTATTCAATTCATAGTTGGATCACATATATACTTGCTCAAAAAAATTTATTGTTCATCCCCATCTTCACCACAATAATTAAGCTTCAATTCCTAATTATTATTTCCTTTCTGCAAATCAAAGAACTTAAAAGCCTGCATAATCATTTGTGTTCGAAATCACACGAAATATCATAGGCAAGTTAGTCACTCTAGCATTTGATGAGATTAGGCTAATATCGTGTGTGAAAAGCGAGCTCAGTAGAATTGAATCCACCATATCCGCAATCAAAGCCATTCTTCTAGACGCTGCTGCTTAAAAGAAGGAAAGCTGACAAGTGGAGGATTGACTTGAAAAGCTTCAAGATGTTCTTTATGACATCGACGACTTACTTGATGATTTCATAACTTAAGATAAGCGACAAAAGCTGGTGGTGATTAAAGGAAGCAAGTGGAAAAATGTGAGGAACTTCTTTTCATGCTCCAATTCACTTGTTTTTTGTGTCACCATGAGTTGCAAATGAAAGTAGATACGGAGCAGATTAGAAGACATCAATGCTGCTTGGAAAAATATTGAGCTCGTTGAACGCGATCTCCATATTTCAATTGAGTACCCATTAAGGGAGCAAACCCATTCTAACGTACATGAATATGATGTTATTGGAAGAGGCTGTGATAAAAATAAAATCATAGAGCCTCTATTAAGCGACACTAGCCCCTCGACTTCTAGCAGTACTATTGAGAACATCTTTGTTCTTCCAATAGTCGGACTTGGGGGCTTGGGAATACCACGCTGGCTAAATTGGTTTATAATGATGACTCGATTACTTTGAATTTTGAAACAAGGCTCTGAATTTGCGTGTCAGAGGAATCTGATCCAAAGACGTTGATTGAGAAAATAATGAAATATGCCACAAGAGGGGTTGATCATGCCCACTTGGATCTCAACCAATTGTATGTGCCCTATAGGGAAAACAGCTTTCAAACCATACCTCATTAGCCACCCATGAAGGCATGAATGGCCACTTTTCGTTGTATTTTGGTTTCTAAGAAATTCTTGCTCGTCCTCAAGAATGTGTGGAATGAAGAACGAAAAAAGTGGATGGAGTAGAAGGAGTCGAAGGATTTGTTGAAATGCGGTTCTTCTGAAAACAAAATTGTTATGACTACATGCAAAAGAACAGCTGCATAAATTATAGGCACATTGGAACCGTATGAGTTGAAAGGCCTTTTAAATGATGAATGAATGTAGATATTTATCAAATGTGCATTTAAAGAAGGAGAAGAAAAACAATATTCAAAGCTCGTTGAGATCGGGTAGGCAATCGTGATGAAGTGCGGCGAACTTCCTCTTGCTGTAAAAAGTCTAGGGAGCTTAGTTTACACAAAGAGGGAAGAACGCAAATGGCATTATAATAGGGATAATGATATATAGAAAATTGTGCAGCAAGAAAATGATGTTTTACCCATAGTGAATTTGAGCTACGATAAAATGCCACTCCATTTAAGGTAATGCTTTGCTTATTGCGCTAGATTCAGGAAGGATCTCAAAATTTGCGATTTATATATGGTTGAACAGTGCATGGCACATGGATTCATTTAATCATCTTATACTAGTTGGCAATTAGAAGTTATTGGGAATTAATATTTTCATGAATCACAGTCGCGGTCCTTCTTCCAATACGAGCAAATGTCTTTTGACAATACACACATCTTTGTTAAAATACATGACTTGGTGCATGATCTTGCTCCATCGGTGGTAGGTAAAGAGGTATCACATTTGAAATATGATACTAGGACCATTTTTGAAGGAACTCATCATCTATTATTTTTTGCATTGAGATTAAAGCTGAAAGAATTCCCTCATTTTGTTCTTCAACTAAACAAGGTGCAATTGTTTTCTTTTCATTTTAGAATTGGTCCAATCAGAAAAACATTTCTTGATACTCTCGTAAAGACCTTAATCTACTTACACTTACTAGAATTAAGTGGATCAGAGTTTGAAGAGTTGCCAAGTTCTGTTGGTACGCTGATGCATCTCATGCGTTTGAGCATCAATAATAATAATAACATTAAAGCTCTACCTCACACCATTTGTAACTTGGTCAATTTACAAAACCTTTTTTAAGTGGTTGTGTGATGCTTCAAGATTTGCCTAGGTACTTTGGTAATCTGTCAAGGCTTAGAAGTTTATATCTAATTAGAAAAATGACGAGTTTTCTTAAAAAGGGACATGCTGAGGAGTTAAGATGTTTTGGAATTTTGATGATCTTGGATCACTATGGGGGGGAATGGAAAACTTCACTTCTCTTCGTCATCTAAGTATTTTTAAATGCCCAAGTCTAACTTATCTCCCAATTGAAAGTATGAGGTATCTAACTTCCCTTGAGATACTATGGATTACAAGATCTAAAAAGCTTTATTTGTCAAAAGAATATGACACGATGATGAAACTACTAAGAGGCCTCTTGTCTCTATCACTTATGAAGATACTAAATTTAAAGGAGTTGCCTCACGGATTTGTAAGTGCTACTGAAAATACATAAGAATCAAGGATTGTCCTTCATTTGAAATCTTGCCAGAGTGGTTGATAAAATGTACATCTCTCACGAAACTCAAATTTTTGTAGTCTTCTTTTTTTTTTTACACGAAAAACATGATACTCTCTTTCTAACAAAGAACAATATTTTTGGAGGATTACTTTCAAGAACAAGTTTAGTTTGGAGGAGAAAAACATATTTTATTTATTAATTTTGAAATCTTAAATATATTCTAGAAAACTACCCTATTAAAGATATACTTGCCATATTAGTTAGTTAGGTAAAATTACTCTTAATTATTCAAAGATAAATTTAAAATAAAATTCAAACTCTAAACTTCAAATCTAAAATACGAGGTTATCGAAATCTAAAGCAAGAAAATCAACTAAATAATTAAACATAATTAAAAACTTATCAACTTGGATGCTTACATTCAAACTAGTGATGAGCATTACTCAATATTTTATATATTTGAGTCCCCACCAGTAAAATGCAATTTATGTTGGTTAGACATATTAGAAGGTTCCGTAGAGCAATAATAACCAAATAAACCTGAAAACAAGGAAAAGAGTAATGGATAAGTGCGAGAATCCGGACCCCCGCGCGACCCGAGAAGAAAATGGGTCCTCGTTCTCGGTTTTATTTGAAAACTTGTTTTGTAGAGTCGCCAGTTTGTTTTACGAGAAAACAAACAAAAGATCGTACGAAGGATAATTCGAAAACGAATTATCTTTCATACGTTTGAAACCAGAGTTTAAAATATACTTTGCTAGGGTTCGGGAACTACGTTACGAATTGGTAAGGCGTTAGGCACCCAATTCGCCCTTTCGGTCTCTTAACGGATCATGTATCTGATTCCTATTTTAGATATCTTGCAAGTAGTTCGAATTGTTTTCAGAATAGTCCTTTTCGGATAAATTCAGTTTAAAACAGCATTTTTGAAATTAGACTCGAGCTTTGCGAGTGCCTACGTATTCATTCGTAGAATGAAATCAGAGTCTCGTAGTTCCTTTCTTTGGAAACTGTTTTTGTATTTTTGTTTTGTTTTGAAAACGTGTCAAAACGGATTTTAGTTTTCTTGTAAAGTTTAGAAAGGATTTATTTTTGAAAGCAGTGAACTTCTTTGCAAGTTATCTAATTTTCTGTATTAAAAATGAATTTAAATGTAGTATTGAAATTAATAGAGTGGCAGAATGACGTACCTGATGCGCCTGAAGAAGAAATAAGAGCCTTGCCTTGTTGCCTTGCTTGCTTCCTTCTTTCTCTAGAACTTTCTCTCTCTAAAACTTTCTCTCACTAGCCTTCTCTCTCACTGACTTTCTCTCACTATAAATTCTCTAAAAGAGGACTCTCTAATGATTTTGACAGAACTTCTACTTACTAAAAACACTAGTGAGTGTTGATGTCCCCAAATGGGATCCCAAGGTTCCTATTTATAGCAAAAATTCCGCCAAAAAACTCTCCAAAGGAAGCCAGCCGCAGGGGGTGCGGCTAGGGCGTGCGGCTTGGAGCCAACCGTACGGTTGGGAGCCAACCGTGCGGCTAGGAGGTGACTGTGCGGCTAGGGCTTGCGGCTCGAGGCGGCTCAAAGCCAACCGTGCGGTTAGGAGGTGACTGTGCGGCTAGGGCGTGCAGCTAGGTCGATCCCCGTCCTAGTAAGCGAAGTGGCAACAAGGTTGTGGTTGATTCCTAACGCGCTCGAAAATCAGGGCTTTTCCTAATGGTCTCTTGTATGCATGATGACTCAAGACTCGATGCATAATGCTTGTTAGGTTCACACGAAAGTCGCGGATTGGGGTGTTCACAGACCCTCTCGTCCCGGGATTCTTGCTTGCAAGAAGTCTGGGACGATAATAAGAAGACAACAATTCACGACTCTCGAGTGAATCTCAACTGGTTGCTTTTTATTTATGAAAATCTGTGAATCGAAATGTACCCTCATGGTAGGGGAATTTTGTGGTGCTTTGGGCAATGTGATCCACGGTTGACCTTCCTCTTGGCCAAGCTATCTCTAATACATCAATCTATTTTCCCGTCTACCCTCAGGGAATCCATCTCAATCCTTCTTCAGATTTTTCAAGCTCATCGATGTTTACCCTCAGCTTGTGGGATGCATCAATCTTACCATTTACCCTCTGACCGGGCTATCCTCATGAATACTTCTCATTCTTTGCAATGTGTTCGAAAAAGTTCTTGGAGTTTAGATTCTTTCAGAATGACACCTTCTTGACTTTGTCGTGATGAAGCTTCCCATTCTTTTGGGGAAGAAGTGGTTACCAAGGGTAGCGGGGTTTGCTCCTATCGCACTATCTTGCTGTCATAACCATGTGACAAAACTCCCTGATTCTTGGGAGGATGTTATTGGTTACCAAGAGTGGCCGGGTCTGCACCTGTCTCGCCATCTTGCTGGCATAACCGAGGTTTGTCTATCAGGAGATATTCCTTCATGATAGTTTTCTAAGAAATGGCACTCCTAGCCACCCTCAGAAAGAATGTCATATTTGCGACTGCCAAGAGTGGGGGATCTGCACCTTTTGCACCATCTTACTGGCACAACTTGAAAAGGTTGAGTTAAGATTGCCAAGAGTGATTGGTCCTTGCGATAGGACGTCGTCTTGCTGACACAATCTGGGCTGACTTGTAAATTCCCATGGAACGCATCCAAAAGGGAAAGAAAGGTATGATATGTTAGCGACTACCAAGAGTGGGGGGTCTGCACCATTCGCACCATCTTGCTGGCACAGCCTGAAAAGGTTGAGTTAAGATTGCCAAGAGTGATTGGTCCTCGTGATAGGACGTCATCTTGGTGACACAATCTGGGCTGACTTATAAATTCCCATGGAACGCATCCAAAAGGGAAAGAAAGGTATGATATGTTAGCGACTGCCAAGAGTGGGGGGGTCTGCACCTTTCGCACCATCTTGCTGGCACAGCCTGAAAAGGTTGGGTTAGAGACTACCAAGAGCGGCGGGGTCAGCACCTATCGCACCGTCTTGCTGACATAGTCTAAGGCTGAACGTCGGGAGATATTCCCTTATGACGGTTTCCAAGAAATGGCTCTCCTGGCCATCCTCAGAAGGTATGACATGTAAGTGACTGCCAAGAGCGAGAGGTCTTCACGATAAGACTTCGTACTTGCTGACACAGCCAAAAGAGGTGATGTTAGGACTGCCAAGAGCGGCGGGGTCGGCACCTGTAACACCGTCTTGCTGGCACAGCCTAAAGAGTGAGGATTGACTCCGTCAATAGGGTCTTCTTCAGAATCATATTACTCCATCAACTTTATCTCACATCACATAATTCGAGACATGTTCTTAAGGATATTTGTCCATATTTTTCTTTATCCTTCGACTCTTCTCCTTGCGTTGTCTCTGCTCTTGGCCGTTAATCGCATATGCCTACTCATCTTGTGACAAGAAAATTATGTTAGAGAGAATATGGAAAGTTCAAGTGTTGCCTTTTTTTTAGAACTTGTTCTTACCCTCAGTTTGACTCTTCTTCTATCATCAAGAAATTGGGTTGGTTCTCTTTGAATCTCAGACTTTCGTGCGTAGTGGTGGACTCAGTTCTCAACTCTACCCTCTGGCTTTACTTTTTTAAACATGGGGATAAAGCTCTTCTGAAAATCTCAGTTCCTTCTCTAGTTACCCTCTGGCTTATTAGAGGAAGGTGCTGGTCCGCATCATTTTCTGTTTATTGATGCCCTTATTGCTCCCTCATTTGTATATTTTTTTTTTAGAATATCCGACCCATTGTTTTGGCTTTCGGATCTTTCTTCTCTCTATCTTTTTTTTTCTTTCTCTTCTTTTTTTCCAAAACAGGAGCCTTACTCACCTAAGATGTAGCCCTCCACCTTTTGGCACAGCTGTCACTCTTAGTGTGGCTCTCCCTGTCGATTTTCTTCCTTTATTTTTTTTTATTATTATTTTTTTTCCTCACTTGGACCAACGGGATTTTCCCCTTTTCTACTCTTTCAATTTTTTCTTGTACCCGATTCCTCTTTTACACTTTCTTCTTTTGCCAGATTTGAACTGTGTCTAGGAATGATCATTCCTCAAAGCTCGGCTCCACCACATATCTCAAAATTCTGCTTTTGGGCTTTGTATCTTACTTCGTCGTGCATGTGGTAGTGATTCTCAGTCTGTTCATCTTCGAAAACTAACCAGAAAGTCTTTCAGACGTCCAAGGAGTCAATTTTGCAAAAATTTTCTCAAAACTTTGTTGATTTTGTCGTTTGGGATTTACCCCCCACTTGTTGTGTGACAAGGAACTTGTCATACAACAAGTGCCCAAATGACAGTGTGAGCTGAGCAACAAAAATATCACTTTTTTCGATTTAAACTTTTAAACTTTTCATTCTCTTCTTAGCATATCTTTTTCTTGCTCACATACTTACTCTCTAGCGATCCAGTTGGTCATGTATCTCGTGATGATCATCAGCCACGACCGTTTCTGCATGATGCACCTTTCTTGATGACGAATGGGTATGTGTGGATTTTGAGAGACCCCCTGGGGTTAAACATATCTGATAAAGATTGATGCATCATCAGATAGCACTTTGGCCTTTATTGGAAGGTCATTCGTGGTGTACAATGGAGCCTTTGGCACACAAGATTCGCCGACGTGTACGGGTACGTTTCGATTCAAATTTCTCGTTTAGAGAAAATTATGTGAATATGTTATTTATGCCAGAAAACATGAGACATGCATGCAATGTGGTGGGTCTGGTGGCCTTTTGCGCAATTTTGATTTATGAAAATGTTTTTGTAAAGTTTTTCAGATTTTAATATCACCCCCAATTTAAAACACCCCCAATTTTTATACGAAAATAACACATGCGCCCCATTTTAGAGTTTAGCCGATACTGGATTACCAATGAATTATGGAATGCACTTCCCTCTTCGATGAAAGGCTTTATCCGTGCAACGCATCCTGGTTTGATTAGGTTATTCCGCATCTTGATGATTATGCTTTGTTCACTTTGCAAGACTTCAGATGCATCAGTCGAGTTGTACATCTACGTTCAATGAAAAGCTTCATCCGTACAACATGTTTTTGTTTGATTGGATTACTCCATGTTTTGATGACTATGATTCGTTGCACTTTGCAAGGCTAATGAGAGCAAATGATGTCCAAGAATGTCTTTGCATGTCCGATCTTCATTCTCCTTCAATATGAACTTCGCCTTGTGGTCTAGTTGCATTCAATGCATCTTTGGTGACATCAGTCGCATGAGATGTGAAACATGTCTTTGGAGATACTAATTTCATCAAAGCGTCCGCATTTGGATGAGCATGTGAGATGAGTTTTTGAAGATGCCCTTCCGTCAAAGTATCCGCATTAGATCTTCCACTCCATATTTAGAATTATCCTTACCCCATTTTTCAATCGCATTCAGAATTTTGATATTGATCTATCAAAGTGTCAGCCTTGGAATCTTTCCCCATAAACCTTAGAGCGATCCTTATCCCCTGTTGTAACTTCACTCGGAGCTTTAATCTCATTTGAAATCTTCTTTTCCAATGCATATTTAAAGTGATCCGCCCCCTCTTTTGCAATCCCCTTTGGAGTTTCAATCTTACTCGAAACCTTGCAGCTCAAGTATCTTAATGGGGTTCTTCTGCCTCAAGAGTAATTCATACTGCCCCCCGTACCCTTTATGTGTCAGGTTTTTCTTTTGAAAAAAATCCCTTGGGATCATTATATTTATGTAATATGGGTGTTTTAAAGCTCATTTTTATATATTATTTCATGAAAATGTGAGCGCTTTATGATGTGCATTTTATTCACGAAAGTATTGGTTATCATATAACATGCTTTGTGCGCAATTGACCCCCAGACCCATGCAAATGCAAATGCAAAGATCGTTCTTTCCGAGAATCTGACAATTATAAAAGGGATGATTCACATTTTATTTTGTTTCGGTTGAGAGAAATCAATAAACAAGATTGCTCACAACCTTTATCAAGATTTGTCCTTTTTTCCACATCTTACCATAAGAACTTCTCTTTACCAATCATTCATTGTTCCTCGAACTGACTTGTGCCTTTAAATGAATTACTCTTCCAGTTCTTCATTATCTTATTGTGGGTGAATGAGATTGTTTTATTAGAATAGACCGGGCCTGATGTCACTTCTCAGGTTGCCTACGTTCCCCAATGTTCTAACATTCCAAAAAATCCAATATGGGGCTCAGGTCATCGTAGTTCATGTTTACAAATGACAAATGACAAATCTTCAATCACTGTTGTTCAAATTCTGAAACACTGGTTATAAATCTTCAATTTCTAGCTACCAATCTTCAATCACTGATGGTTTTGAGGAGACGGATCTGGTATCTTTCCTGCTTGGATAAGGTCTTGAATAGCATGCCGAAGAGCCATGCAATTGTCCGTCGTGTGTCCCACATTCTGATGGTATTCGCATGTTTCATTGAGGTTCCAATTAGTGGGGACTGGATTGGGTATCGGTCGTGGGTCCATCGGATAGATCATTCTTACGTCCTTCAACTCCTTGTATACTTTGCTTAATGGACCTGGTAGTTGTGAGAAATTCCTTTTCATGTGTCTGACTCGGCTCACCCCCCTATTATTGCTGTAATCCTGGTATCCCGAAGGAGAAATGTTGGTGACTGTGGCAAAAGGATTGGCAGAGTAGTCAATATTGCTCCGAACAAAAGGGTTGTATGTCGAAATCTGGTTTGCAGCCGGGGTTGAAGCCTTCTTATATTGTGCACTTAACTTTCTTGCTTCAGCTTGGCTAGCCAATTCTTCTTCTATCTCATTTCCCACGTCCAATAAGGCTTTGAAGTGGCCAAAGAATTGGTGACCCATCTTATTTCGAATTTCTGCTTTCAAATTCTTGACGATCATTCCCAATTGCTCCTCTTCATCCATTTGTTCCACCATTTGTGCAGCGAGTGCCCTCCATCTTGTGACAAATTCACTCAAACTTTCATCATCTTTCTGTTTTGCCATTTCAAGATGCTTGCGAGTGATCTTTAATTCCTCGTTCGTCTTGTATTGGGCAATGAACTCATTCACAATACTGGTCCATGACTGCACCCGATGTTTCTCTAATCCCAGGAACCAACTTTGGGCTAGACCAGCTAGAGTTAAATGAAAAGAGTTAGCTAACTCAGCCTCACCTATATCGTAGACCTTCATCGCCCGTACATAGGATTTTAAGTGCAACTCTAGTGGTGTTGTTCCTTTGAATTTCTCTACTGCAGGCATCTTAAACCCAACAGGATAATGGGCTTATGGGTATAGATTATAGCTCTGGAGCTGTGTTAGGTCATTTGATCCCTCGGCTACCTTCCGGGTTAAGGCTTTCAATTATTCTTTAAGCTCATCTAAAGCCTTATTCCTTTTCGAAATCACCTCTTGTGGAAGAATGGCATCACCCTGCATACTCACCGGATGCGGAATAGGGTCGTAGTATGGATCATGATAAGGATGATGTGGTGGTTGCCATTGTTGAGCATGTTGGGCTGCTTCGGGTTGGACTTCTTGGTGTAGCCAATTCTCGATTAGATCAGGTCGCTTATGTGGAGTATGTGGTTCAATAGGGGTTGGAGTATCGGAATGAACAGATAGTGACACTGGTGGTACAAGCGAGGCCTCTTTTATTGGCTCATTCACAACTGGTTGACCATGAATAAATTGCGGCATAGGCGGTGCGGGCGGTGTCTCTTTTGTTGGATTATTCATAACCCGTCGACCTCTGTCTATCTCTTCCAGCCGAGCCTTGGTGGTTCGCTGATCATCTACTAGCAATGCTAGGCTCTTGTTAATGTCCCCGAGCATTCGGTACATCTCTTCCGGGGTTGGTATGGTTACAGTAGTTGATCCTAATGCAGTGTTTGTTAGATCCAAAGAAGTATGCCCTGGCGGTATTCCCCGACTAATATTCTGGTGAGACACCCCTTGATTTTGGTAGGAAGGACCCGGCGGCAGATCCACTTCGGTGAAAGAGTTTCCAGTGACCCTATTCGAAGTTTGCGGCGGTTGGTGTTCCATATCAGTTGTTGTATCCGGTCGAACCAATCTACCAGTGCTATCTCTTCCGGCCCAAATAGAAGCCAGATCGAATGTAAGTCTTCCAAAAGAGAAAAGGACAAATCCCGATGCGTATAAAATATTTCCCGAAAACAAAAGAAAATATAAACTTTTAATACTTGCCAGATTCCCAAAAATACATCGATCGAGAAGACGCTAAACACACAAAAAGTTTTCCTTTAGGTGAGATCAAAAGCAGACCAACGGCAACAACTTGAGAGCCCCGTATAGCGGTAGGGTAGGAATGGAATTCCATGGGTTCCCCGATCGTCTATAGTTTTGGAAAATCGTTTTGAAAAGAGTTTTCTGAAAAACCATTTGAAAACATGGGAAGTTCTCTCCTCATGAGTTGCTTTGTTCATGGAATCAGGGCTTTCGCTCATTAGATTCTCACGACTGTCGGTCATTAAAACAATGCAGAAAATCTTTGTGTTCTAAGCTGACTCCCCTATATGCAAGCGTGGTTTAATGGGGTAAGGTTTAAGGCTCCCTCCTATTTGGCAGGTCTTACGTTATACCTCAAGAGCGCAGGTACGTGTAAGGACTTTTTGATATACGTCTCGGGTACATGAGTGTTCTCGTCACTCTATATACCTCGGTAAGTACTTGGCCAAGGAGAGTGGTCCCAGGCGCTTTTGGCTAGTGCAGACCCGCAAGTCCACGGCCTAGTCACGACTCAGGTCCCGAGGTTGATGGGGTAAATTCACACTCGCGAAAATGCATGATAAGACGTGAGTACGTGCAAAATAACAATCTGGCGGTTCATTATTGATCAATGCTTTATGGTTTGTTATGGTAATTTACACAATTTTAATTATGAAAAAGATTTTCCTCACATAATTAGCAAATAAAGGCATCAGGGTATCCACCTAGATCGCTTCTATGTTATTCTAGGACTAAAGCTTACAATACTATATCTAATAAATAACATGAATTAAATATATGATCCATTATAATAGAGCTTAGTTCTTGACATCCCCAACAGAGTCGCCACTGTGAGAATCCGGACCCCCGCGCGACCCGAGAAGAAAATGGGTCCTCGTTCTCGGTTTTATTTGAAAACTTGTTTTGTAGATCGCCAGTTTGTTTTACGAGAAAACAAATAAAAGATCGTACGAAGGATAATTCGAAAACGAATTATCTTTCATACGTTTGAAACCAGAGTTTAAAATATACTTTGCTAGGGTTCGAGAACTACGTTACGAATTGGGAAGGCGTTAGGCACCCAATTCGTCCTTTCGGTCTCTTAACGGATCATGTATCTGATTCCTATTTTAGATATCTTGCAAGTAGTTCGAATTGTTTTCAGAATAGTCCTTTCCGGATAAATTCAGTTTAAAACTGCATTTTTGAAATTAGACTCGAGCTTTGCGAGCGCCTACGTATTCATTCGTAGAATGAAATCAGAGTCTCGTAATTCCTTTCTTTGGAAACTGTTTTTGTATTTTTGTTTTGTTTTGAAAACGTGTCAAAACGGATTTTAGTTTTCTTGTAAAGTTTAAAAAGGATTTATTTTTGAAAGCAGTGAACTTCTTTGCAAGTTATCTAATTTTATGTATTAAAAATGAATTTAAATGCAGTATTGAAATTAATAGAGTGGCAAAATGACGTACCTGATGCGCCTGAAGAAGAAATAAGAGCCTTGCCTTGTTGCCTTGCTTTCTTCCTTCTCTCTCTAGATTTTCTCTCTCTAAAACTTTCTCTCACTAGCCTTCTCTCTCACTGACTTTCTCTCACTAGAAATTCTCTAAAAGAGGACTCTCTAATGATTTTGAAAGAACTTCTACTTACTAAAAACACTAGTGAGTGTTGATGTCCCCAAATGGGATCCCAAGGGTCCTATTTATAGCAAAAATTTCGCCAAAAAACGCTCCAAAGGAAGCCAGCCGCAGGGGGTGCGGCTAGGGCGTGCAACTTGGAGCCAACCGTGCGGCTAGGAGGTGACTGTGCGGCTAGGGCTTGCGGCTCGAGGCGGCTCAGAGCCAACCGTGCGGTTAGGAGGTGACTGTGCGGCTAGGGCGTGCGGCTAGGGCTTGCGGCTCGAGGCGGCTCAGAGCCAACCGTGCGGTTAGGATGTGACTGTGCGGCTAGGGCGTGCAGCTAGGGCTTGCGGCTCGAGGCGGCTCGGAGCCAACCGTGCGGTTGGGGGGCGTGCGGCTAGGGCGTGCAGCAAGGTTGTGGTTGATTCCTAACGCGCTCGAAAATCAGGGCTTTTCCTAATGGTCTCTTGTATGCATGATGACTCAAGACTCGATGCATAATGCTTGTTAGGTTCACACGAGAGTCGCGGATTGGGGTGTTCACAATAAGCGGAAGGATTATAAACCCCATAGCGCATGAAACTAAGAAATAACTATATGAATTTACACAAGAGTAAAAAAGAGTGAGAAACATACCTTGAAGAAAGTAGAGATATTAAGAAATTAACAAATCAATGGAGTTGATGACGAATGAATTCTTGGTACATAAACTAGGAGAATTTAAGACAGGCGTATTCTACAATACAAGAATTGATCGATTGCATGGAAGAACATTTATATACAAAATTGCTTGAACAGATAAAGTGTTCTACCTCATTGCAAAACCTAGTTATAGTATTTAATCACTTGACACAACTAACGGACGTCACACATTTAGAAATTCCCAAACAAATGACATTTGAACTTCATAGGATGAAGGTTATTATTAGTACCTGAAGTACGTAGTCAATCATTCAAAGTTTGCAGCCAAAAGGAATAACGTACACCATTGGCGACTTTTGGATGATCAAATCAAACACAAATATTGGGGAAATTACGGTTAAGGTTGGGATTGGTGGTGAGAGCAGACGGAGCATAGTTATTGACACTTATTACTTTGTTAAAAATCTATAGACGCTCTAAAATGATTTTCAGAGGCACTTTCCTATCATCTTTTGTGTCCCTAAATATTATTTAGGAGTGTTTAAAAATTTCTAAATAATTCCAATAGTTGCACCCTTATTAATTATGAAAATATTTTGCTGATTGCACAATTCAATAATCATAGAATTTATTTGTATTTCTTGTATTTTATCGTATTATATTGCAAGAAATAGTAACAATATAAAGATCATTTGCCTCGCTAAATCATAAGATTAATTCTCGGTCCACTGTATGTTCCCAAAAACTGAAAAACTTCTTTAGTTCAACCTCTAAAATGAATTTCTAGATCCGCCCTTAATTAACGAGGATAAATTGTTGAACTTGCAATAATGTCTTAGATCTCTAACACATTTGAAAATGATTTTGATTAATGATGGATAGTGAAGACACGAAGCACAAATAATGGGCTTATATATCTGGTTGGCCCATTAACTTTTTAAGAATATAACTGACAAGGCAGAAAGGACTATAATGATATTAATGAAGGGCTAGAAGGTCTAATACAATTTCTTTTAAAAATGCCATAAACAAATATTGTTACTATATTTATGGTATTTTGAAGACAATCGCGGCATTCGTCAATTCTTAAGAAAATCTAAACCTTGTTAAATTAAAAACTAACCTAAACAAAAAAAAAAAAACTATAAATAAATCTATTGCGAGGAGAGGGGTTGGTCCAGTGGTAAGCAACCTCCACCCTTACCTTGAGGTCAAGGGTTCGACTCATGAGATGGGAGGTGAGGGTTTTTCTTTATTTATATGATTAAGGAAGAGACTTAGACTTCCCTTAATTTAATAAAAAATAAATTCATCGCGATTTAAAAAATATATAAAATAAATAATAAAATAATAATAATAGAAGGAAAGATCGAGATGGCCAACTTGGACAATATGCCTATAGAATAGATTTCTAGTATTTGTGAATTCTTTTTGTAGGAGTCCAAACAGAAAAAAGATTGGATTTCTAGTTTGTGTTTGTGTAAATCCTAATGCGATAAGTATTACATTTCTACATTGTATCCTTACAAACATATTATTATAACATTAAGGGTTGAAAAGTAGAAATCTCGTTTAGTTAATTGTTCAACCAATAATTTTAATAGAGTAAGAGTCCATATTTATTTAGTTGCTCGATATTTAATTAATTAATTGATAAAAATATAAAACAATTTTAATATAAATCACTCTACCTCATTTTAAATTTTTATAATTAATTAAAATAATAACAACTAATATAGATAATTGAATTTATTATATATAAAAGCTTCCACAAAATGTATTCATGTAATGGTTTCACAAATGAGAGTGGCCGAAAGTTGCCGACAAAAGTAGTGAAAAAAGGAGAAGAGAGATAAAAGAATTAAAAAATTAAATAAAATATTCCAATACTATATAGCTATTTGTTCAGCAACAATTTCAAAACTTTTGCAAAAGTAAACAAATAATAATAAAAAAAAAAAGACCCGTACCAATAATTTATAATTATTTATACTTTTATAACTAAAATAATAATTATTATTATAGATTTATATGTAAACTTCTAGAAAATTTCAGTTTTACATTAATTCAAACGAAAGTGGCAGGAAAGTTGCCATCAAAAGTACTGAAAAAAGGAGATAAAAGAATTAAAAAAACAATATTCAGTATTATATAGCTATTTGTTCAGCCCCAATTTCAAAACTTCTGCAAAAGTAAAAATAAAAATAAAAAAAGACCATACCAACAATATATCGTTATTTGTTCAGCCCCCACATCGAAACTGCTTGCCAAAACACAAATAAAAATAGACCATATCAGTAATATATATTTATTTGTTCAGCAAAATGCAAAAAATTTCTACCATGTCACTAGACCTATGAATGTGTTTGTTTCAAGTTGAATCATAACGAATGCGAATAGTTTTGGTTTCGGCCATAAACATGATGCAACAAGTTAGCGGGTGATATTTTCTGAATTTCTATATACGTATTATCATGTGACACGACAAGACTTGATAGCAAATGTTACAAAAATAATTTTTTAAAAAATAATTAAAAAAATTCTCTAATTTTTTTCCACTAGAATAAGATAAAGTGACGAACTATAATTTTTTTTTTTGGTCTTAGATACTTTCTAGTACCACAGGGTGTCCGGGCCAGCTTTCGCGCACCTCGACTAATCCCTGTTCGCGGAACAGTGGCCAGCCGCTGGCCACCAGATGTTTTTGCAGCTGCCGGGATTCGACCTGGGGAGCTCCCAGTCGAACCCAGCGCTAATCCCAGTGCGCTACCACTGTGCCACTGTGACGAACTATGATTACTCTGCAATTTTGTCATGCTAAAAAAGTTCAACACAAAACTGGTCATACCTTATTAAAAATAAAAAAATAAAAAACAAAAAAACAAAAAACGGGTTGTTTGAATGATTTGGTTTATTTAAAAGTCTTTAGTTGGAACTTGCAAAAGAATAGGAGTGTTTTAGACTTTGATCCCTTTGTTCTTCATATTTAGACCTTGGCACGTTTGTTTTTTTTTGTTTTTTTTTTTGTTTTTTTTTTGATATATATGAACAGAGATAGACTCAGGTAATTTTTTGGGAGAATGATCGAAGGGAGATCAAACCGTAGCGCTTTACATGAAATATCACATGCTTAATCACTTGGGATATCTCAAATTGTAAGTCTACTTTTGTTTTTTGTACTTAAGTAAGATACGAAATCCTATTATAATAAAAAAGTTTTATTCATAGCCACAAATCGACTATACGTTGAGTTTATGTTAGAAAGTGAATGTGGCCTGCAAAAAGATGTAATTAGTTTTTCTTTGTGCTTTCTTTCTGATGGTTTATGTTAGAAAAATTGTGTCCTGTTCACACTAACTCAATCATCATCTATAGTTTTTGCGGTGGACCCGTTGAAATTAGGGGTCTCTTTGAATATTTATCTATTGATCCTATAATAATAGATACAAATCTTTTCTTAAATTAATAACCATTAGTTTTATAAAACTTTTTTGACAAATTAATTAATGGGTCTAATGTGTGACATGAATTTGTTTAAAGTGAACCCGTAGCTGTTTCATTATTATTTCTCGGTCTCTCGTCGCATATATTATATCTATGACGATGAAAATTATTATTTGTGAAGAGAGATACCAAAATAAGTATTTATAATGACCGAATCCTTAAAAATATAATATCTATTGAGACTGAAGTCTTTAAAAAAATAAGTTTGAGAATTGCATCATAAAAAATTTCCTTTTATTGAACTAAAATAATGTACTAAATCTCACCACATTAAAAAAGGTTTATTTAAAACCATATAACTTATGCGTTGAGTTAGTTTATCCTAAACAAATTAAGTAGAAACTTTTTCAGACTTTTAATTTCGACCACAGAAAATATGAATGATGTTATCGGATTAAAAAGATCAATTAAGGCACAAATCCTTCCTTATAAAGAAATCATGTTTGTTCGAAGGGCAATGATAGTGGCAATTCACAAAAAGTATTATAGCACTCTTAAATCATTTTTAGTGACAAAAAAGTGTTAATATAAAATATCATTAAAGATAATTTTAGAGCGATATAATATTTTTTGAAGTACTAATATCATTACCTTTATTTAAATGATTTGGTTTTCTTATTTCTCTTTAGTTGCAACTTGCACAAGAATATTCTGAACAACTACCTCTCTGTTTATATATATATATATATATATATAAATCATTGAGTGATTGGCTATTAATGAAATGATTTCTAATAATTAATACATTAGAAAGCGAAATTTGGTCTGCTAAAAAGAATTAGTTTTCTCATTTTGTTTTCTTTCTGTTAATGAAGTTCTTGTTGACACTAAATAATTATTCTGGTTCACCCCCCCCCCCCCCCCCCCCCTTTGAAACTTTACGGCCATGTCAATTTTTAAATTTAGAGACCGGATCCTAAAAGTTACATGCGGAGACTTTTAATTTGAGACGGATTTGAGAGAATATGAATGGTTTTGTTAGAATAGACGATGAAGACGCAAGTCATTCTTTATAAAACAACTAATGTTAATTTGAATAATTTGGTTTAGTTATTTGTCTTTAGTTGCAACTTGCAAGAAAATATACTAAACTACCTTGGATATCATTGACTGATAGGCTATGACTGAGAAAATTCCTAATTAGAAATTTATTATTCCTCATCATAGTGTTCACAGTAACTAAATAATGATTCATGTGGTCTGCAAAAATAATTAGTTTTTCTTCTTGCTTTCTTTCTGCTGGTTTTTGCTAAATTAATTTTTTCTTTATAGAGTTCACACCAACTCAATAATTATTCATGTTCATTCCCCTTGCTGAATTTTAATTTAATTTAATATTAAGAGGTAAGAAAACGAACATTAATTACATTTCATAATCCTAAATAGACTTTTATTCGATATTAAAAGGTAAAAACAAACCCCATCTAAATAACTATAGTCAAAAAACTAACAAAACTGGCTGGTACAATCCTTCTAAAAGTCCATTACTAGCTGTGAGTCATTCTTTTCTGGTGAATATCAAGTCACAATCTTTGTAAAAGTCTACTTCTTAGTTATTTTAGGAATAAAAGAAAACTTAATTATTACCAATCCTTTTGTAAAACTAATAATATAATAAAAGATAAAAATACAAATAACCATTTATTTGACTTCAGAGTAGGATGCCTTCTCTCATACGTATTTATTAAATAAATTATGAATATTATCGTCTATGCCTCTAAAAAGAATATAAATAAAATATAACATTATATTATAATGCAACAATTACTTTGGTTTTGAAATTATTTTGTTTTCTTATTGAATAGCGATATGATTACGAGTTATTTAGTGGCTAGCAAATAATGCAATCAAACATCTTTCCATGGAAGCCAATTTCCAAATATTTTAATTTCCAGTTGATTATGGGGTTTCTTGTAAAAATTCTTTCTTCTTATAATCTAATTATTTTTCATGTGAGCTATCAAATGAACCCTTCATTGATTTTATTTTGTTTATATTTAGGTATGGAGTAATGACATGATGATAAGGGATATGACCGGAAATATGTAGAAATTTAGCTTCAAATAGGATCAAGGTGTGTAAGACAAAATAAAAATGATATATAAAAATATATTTTTGTGGCATTCGGATCTGGTATGAAATCCAATTTATAGGATCCATATTTAATAAGAACAATCTGTATATAGATTGCTTTTTTAGCGACAGATTTTCTTCGTTGAAAGATTAAGCGACCGGTATACAAACAATCTATATAGTATATAACTTAAAAAAAAGAAAAAAAGAACTAAGTATACTGATTTCCACATTAATTCAAAGAAGAATAATATTCCCTCCGTCTCAATTTAATTGTACACTATTCTATTTTTGAATGTCTTAAAATAATTGTCCACTTTTTATATGATCATTAATTAAAGCACTTTTTATTATTCCTATTATTACTCTTTAAGTCATCACCACTTTTTTAATTATAGGTCTCGTCACCTTTTATTATTGACAGAAAAATAAAGATCATTTTTTAAAATAAATATTTTATCTTAAAATAATTATTATCTCTTGTTAATTTTTAATTTTTTTAAATGTGATAATTAGAGTGACACAGAAAAAGTATACACCAAAACATACAAAGCATAGTAAAAAAGTAATGCAAAATTCATATAACAATATACTTATCTCCTCTTTTCGGGCACCCGCCGTCTCACAAGTCACATCATGTTCAACTCAATTATAGAAGCTAGTGGACCCATAGTTGCAGAAAATGTAGCAGAAATTAAAGAGAAAAAGACCAGAGACGGATGTTATCTAATCTTGCATTTTGCGAGAGCGGACTAATAACATGGAAGAATATTTTTATGTCCTTTTTATTGGGGTATTATTAATAAATTTGTAGTTTCAATATTATAGATATCTTTATTATTATTATATAAAGTTGATAAGCAATTAACTCATTTATTATTAAAATTGTGTCAGATTTCTGGTATTTCGATTTTTGCCCTTATATCTTTTTAATTTCACAAAAAAGTTATAATTTTAGAATAAGCAATGAGTCTTATGAAAGAGTTGTAAGGCATCTTAACAATCGGGTCACTTACTAATTTTTTAATTTGTTTCATTTATATCACTTATATCTACACTGCACACATGTCGCATGTGTGCAAAATTCTAGTTATTATCTAGCTAATACTTGAAATTATTCCGGGTTATTGAAGGCGTGTTAAGTTTTTGGTTATCCAAATTTATCCTTGCGCACTTCTAATTAATATATATATATATATATATATATGTACATTTAGCGTAACAAGCAAGATTGCTATTACTCTTGACTGTTGTAATACTAGCAATTTTTTCACCTTTTCTTTTAATTACTTATACTTGAATAGCAAACATAGCTTGTGTGTATGAAAATCTATACATATAATGTTCTCACGAAGGACTAACAATTTAGTTGGGTACTTCTAAATGTGTGAAAGCAAAAAGGTAGCAAGCTCTAGTGGATATCGTTGGCTTGAATGTGGGATCAATGAATCTAAAATCATGAACAATTACTTTTCTTACACAAGTGAGGGTATAAATATCACCCCCTATTTTTATGTCCTTTTTTTTCGGACATTTGTAATAAATTTGTTGTTTTTTGAATACTATATATCTATCTACTATGATATAAAATCAGAAGTTAATTCATTTGTTATTGAATTTAAGTCAAATTTTTTATATTTCGATTTTGTCGTTGCATGCTTTTAGTCTCACAAAAAATTTATAATCTTAGCGTATGCAATGGGGCTTGTGTAAGGGTTATAAGGCACCTCAACCACCGGGCCACTTATTACTTTTTAAATTTGTTTCCTTTATATATATCACTTGTACCTACATTGCACACAAGCGCATGTGCAAAATTCTAGTCATTATATAAATCCCGAAATTATTCCAGGTTATTGAGGCCTTGTCAGGTTTTTGGTTATCCAATTTTATCCTTGTGGACTTTTAATTTAAAAAAGTTTTACATTTAGCGTAACCATTTAGTTTCCTGTAACTCTCGATTGCCGCAGTACGTACTTGCTATTTTTTAAACATTTTTTCTTTCAATTATCTATATTTGAATAGCAAATATAATGCATGTGTATGAAAGTCTCTCTCTTTCTATATATATAGAGTAGGACTTTGTTAACCCTCTTTAAAGAGGGTTATAGTGATCCTTCCATTTGATTGGTGGATGCAATAAAATAATAATAAAATAATTTGGTGAGCCTCACACTTTTTATTGCATTCACCAATCAAATGCAAGGATCACCGATCATATATAACAGTTTGGTGAGAATAGGGTTGTTTTAAAATCTATAGTCAAAGTCACGTTTTTTACATAAAAATCACTAGTCAAAATAGCAATTTTTGGGTTCAAAATGGTAGTTATCATCGCGTTATTTAATTTCACAAAAAAAAAAAAAAAGTATATACATTTTTCAAAATAGTTATATTCTTCAAAATAGATATATAATTATTGAAAAAACAAAATTAAGTATCAAGCTCTTCGAAATATTATATTAAATTATTTATTTAAAATCGTAAAACAATTTTTTCCAAATAAAAAATTATTATAAACCACTACAACTACAATGTATGGTGATAACTAATACAATCTTTAAAAGAAAAAAATTAATTTATCTACAAATATAATTATTAAGTATTACAATAATATGATAATAAATCTACAAATTTACAATAATACATACATTCACAAATCTACAAATCTATATCTAAAAACCTCCCACACACATATATTATGCATACATAGATCTACAAACAATCAAACAAATCTATATCATAAATCTACAATAATATCTCATTTATTTCATTCATACAATTATTATACAAATATAGATCTACAAATAATCAAAATATTTAAATTAAAAAAACGCACTTACAAATAGCTATTTTAATTAAAAAAAATGTGACAACGAATAGCGATTTTGGAGTAAAAAAAAATTTCGCCTTAAAACCACAAGCAGTGGTATCGATTTTACCCTTAAAACCGAGACCTTGGGTATCGATTTTACCCTTAAAACCAAGACCTTGGGTATCGATTTTAAGTGTAAAAACGAGATCATGACTAGCATTTTTAACCCAAAAACCTATATTTTAACTAGCGATTTTTATGTAAAAATCGCGACTTTGACTATCAATTTTAAAACAACCTTATTCTCACAAATAAATTTAAAAATCTCCTATTTTGCAAAATAAATTTTTAAAAAAACCGTAGCTATAAAAAAAAAAGTCGTAACGAAATTATACAAAATTGCCCAATGTTGGTGAAAAGTAGTCAAAAAGTTGTGGAGTCTGATTAATAAAGGGAAGACATAAAAGAAAAAAAAAAAGGGGCACACCAATAATATTTTTCCTTGATCCTTACTTTGAAAGAGTAGAATGTTCACACCAATAAGAAAGGGTCCAGTGGCGTATTTAGCGCGGAATATTTATTGGGGCAAATAATTTAAAAAAGATTAGAATTCAGATATTGACAAGCATATAATTATTATTACCAACGGCTAAAACTAGTTCTGCCGACAATATGGTACGTGAACACTATATGAAAAATTAAAATAAATTATTACTTTTTTATATTTACTTTTTACTGTGTTATCATGTGTAAGCATATTTTTAAAAAACAATGATAAAAATAACGTATGCCAATTAAAAATAAGTTGAAACCTTAGAAAAAGAAGAAAAATAAATCAGGAACTATTACCACATTTGCTGAAAAAATAGGGACTACATCCATAGATCCAAAACTTTCCATCCAAAAATAGTTTGGCTAAAAAAAAAAACATGTACCCAATATGCCCATTTCTAGTAAAAAAATGTATTTCACCAAAAATTAATGTACTCACACTTTTTCAAGTTCGATCTTAATATGTATTGATAAGACTACATGAAAATTATTAACACGAGTTAGCTGATTATACACAAATTTAAGAAATAAAATGAGCTAGTGGATTGGCTTAATTAATAATAAAGGTGCCTACCAAAATCAGTAATATTCGAATCCCATTTAAAATGAGATTTTTTTATTATTATTTATAAAATACCATCGTTAAAAATATTATCGTTTATATGACACTCTCCACGTGCGTGTATATTATATATATATATATATATATTATTTTACGGAAGGATTTAAAATTTAGTGGCCCCTGAAAAAAGGAGTCCACCAAATTCTCATCTTCTTCACAGTGAAGTTCGACCACATATTCAGTATTCTTCTCTTCACGGTGAAATCACACTTAATTTCAAACATTATCGTCAGTATTTATTGTAAAATATATTCTCTTCATTTTTTGGTGTGTATTATTTTTGCAAACATTATCTTCACACTTAATTTCTCTTCAGTATTTCTAAAGTTCTCTAGCCGCCTTCTCTTCGGCATCTCTTTCTCTCTCTCTCTCTCTCTCTCTCTCTCTCTTCACAGCAATTTTTCATTGCCATCCTAAATATTATTTCGTTTGCAAAGAAGAAAAAAAATTCATATATATGGCAGCAGAATCATTTGTTTTTCAAACCGCTGGACAGATCTTGGGCAAGTTAACCACTCTTGCATTTCGCGAGATTGGATTAATATGGGGTGTGAAAGAAGAATTCAAAAGACTCCAACTCACTGTATCTGCAATCAAAGCTGTTCTTTTGGATGCTGCTGAGCAAAAGAAGAAGAACCGACAAGTAGAGGACTGGCTTGAAAAGCTTCAAGATGTTTTTTACGACGTCGGCGACCTGCTCGATGATTTCGTGACTGAAGATTTAAGACGTAAAGTGGTGATCAAAGGAAGCAAGCGCAAAGCGGTAAAAAACTTCTTTTCAAGCTCCAATTCACTTGGTCTTCGTATCACCATGAGTCATAAATTAAAGAATATTAGGAGCAGATTGGAAGATATTGATGCTGATAGGAAAAAATTTGAGCTCGTTGAACGTGCTCCCGATAGCCTAGTTGCATACCCATTAAGGGAGCAAACCCATTCTTTCATACGTGCATCTGATGTTATTGGAAGAGACCTCGATAAAAATAGAATCGTAAAGCTTCTGTTAAGCAACTCTAGCTTCTCTGCTTCTAGCCGCACTATTGAGAACATCTCTGTTCTTCCTATAGTTGGACTAGGGGGGCTTGGGAAAACCACATTGGCTAAATTGGTTTACAACCACAATGCGATTAGATCAACTTTTGAAACAAGGCTCTGGATTTGCGTGTCAGCGGAATTTGATCTAAAAAAGATGATTGAGAAAATAATGAAAGATGCCACAGGAAGAGCTGATCATGCCCACTTGGATCTCAACCAATTGCAAAACAGTCTTCGTACTACTTTGGATTCGAAGAAATTCTTGCTCGTCCTCGACGATGTGTGGAATGAAGATCGACAAAAGTGGACAGAGTTGAAGGATTTATTGAATTGCGGTTCCCATGGGAGTAAAATTGTCGTAACTACGCGTAAGAAAACTACAGCAAAAATTATGGGTACATTGGAATCTTATGAGTTGAAAGGCCTTTCAAATGATGAATGTATGTCCATATTTGTCAAACGCGCATTTAACGAAGGAGAAGAAAAACAATATCCGAAGCTCATGGAGATTGGGAAGGCAATCGTGATGAAGTGTAGTGGACTTCCTCTTGCAGTAAAAAGTCTGGGAAGCCTACTTTACACAAAGAGAGAAGAGCGTGAATGGCAGTATATCAGTGATAATGATGTATGGAAAATTGATCAGAAAGAGAATGATGTTTTGCCCATATTGAAGTTGAGCTACGATGAAATGCCGCTCCATTTAAAGCAATGCTTTGCTCATTGTGCCACATTCCCGAAGAATTTCGCGACTTCTAACTCTGTTGTGATCAAACAGTGGATGGCGCATGGATTCATTCAATCATCTGAATGGTAAATTGGCCATCTAGAAGCTTATTGGGAATCAGTATTTTCACGAATTTCTATCAACACGTCCTTTATCAATTAGAGTCTTATAAGTTTCGACAGTACATTGATCCATGTGAAAATGCATGACTTATTTTCATGATCTTGCCTATCGGTGGCAGGTAAAGATGTTTCACATGTCAATTATGATACAAGGAACATTTTTGAAGGAACTCGTCATCTACTATTTCTGCAGTGAGGTCAAGGGGAAAGAATTCCCTAATTTTCTTCTCAACTAAACAAGGTGAGATCATTTTCTTTTGAGTTCGAAGTTGGTCCTATCAGCAAAACATTTGTTGATACTCTCATAAAGACCTTTAGTTGCTTACGCATCCTAGATTTAATTGGATCTATGTTTGAAGAGTTGCCAGATTTTGTAGGTTCATTGAAGCATCTCAAGTATTTGGACCTCGAAAGTAATAGGAACATTAAAGCACTCCCTAACACCATTTGTAACTTGGTTAATTTACAAACCCTTTATCTAAATGATTGTGTGATGCTTCAAGATTTGCCTAGGGACTTTGGTAATTTGCCAAGCCTTAGAACTTTATGTCTAACTTCTAAAATGACATGTTTTCCAAAGAAGGAACATGCTGAGGGCTTAAGATCTCTTCAATATTTGTGGATTAAGAGTTGTGATCATCTTGAATCATTGTTGGGGGGAATGAAAAACTTCACCGCTCTTCGTTATCTAAGTATTTCTGAATGCCCAAGTCTAACTTCTCTCCCTGCTGAAAGTATAAAGTATCTAACTTCCCTTGAGATACTAAGTATTTGTCAATGTAAGAAGCTTGATTTGTTAGCAGAAGAAGACACAATGATGGAACTGCCAAGAGGCTTATATTCTCTAGAACTTGAGGATATACCAAAATTAAAGGAGTTGCCTCGTGGATTTGAAAACGCTGCTACAACTATAAAATACATAACAATCAGGGATTGTCCTTCTTTTGAAATCTTGCCAGAGTGGTTGCAGAACTGTGCATCTCTTACGAAACTTCAACTTGTAAATTGCGTGCTTTTGAAATCTGTACCATAGGGATGCATCACCTCACTGCAATACGAGAATTGCATATTCAAAATTGTTCTAAGAACCTTATTGAAAAATGCAAGTGGGAAACGGGCAAATACTGGCCTTGTATATCTCAGACTCCTGAGAATTATTTGAGGGGACTCAAATCCAAAAATTATCATTAATTATCTCAACTCGCTCATTCCAGAATCAACTCAGCAGCAATTGAGCAGGTACATATGACTTGTAACTACAATATGTTTTCCTTGTCTATCTAGATCGTAATTTTAGTAATGTATATAGAAATAATGTTTAATTATCATCTCTAACTGGCAGGTGCATCTTTGCAGTCAAGAGGTGTTTGGCTTCAAAATTCAAATCACTGCATTCATTTCACAGATGACTTGGAACGAATATTCCAGTACGTTGCTAGTGGTTTTCAAAACTAAAATAAAACAAACATATCTTCAACCTTAAGATATGCATGTCTTAATAAATGTGCATATGTGTGCGCATGTTTTGATTTGTTTGTAATTGTCTCGGCACTTATTTTACATGTTTCAGATGTTGTATAATTTTATTTATTCATTGAATTAGCAATATTGTATGATTGTTATTAATTACATATTGTGGACATTGGACACTGTATTGGATTTTCTTGTGTGTTTTGGCTCTGTTTTCATATATAACCATTCTGTCATTACTCAACAAATCAATTCATCAAATGCAGCACCAGGGTAAAATTTCCTTGATAAACTACATTGCTGTGATTTCAACCCTTGACTAATTTCTACAAGGAGTGGCAACTTTAGAAAGGACACAATAAAAAATTACAAAACAATACGAAATTGATCCGAGAATTTGCCTTCATGCTGTATTCGTGTCTAGAATTTTTTACACCACTGCCGTGCCTGCAGTGCCTCCGTTGTACTGCTACGCCATTATACCACCACTGCCAGCTTAGACCCATTGTAGCATCTCAGATTTTGATGTCTTGAGTGTTAAATTGATGAATTACAATGTGTGTTTGAGCTCCAAATTGCAATATTGTAGATACACGGCGCAAAATAATTCCTATCTGATGCAAATTCAATATGTTCAATGAATTGATATATATATAAATCCCGTGGGGTCAAATTGTGTATTAAAAGTAGGATGAATTTGTATGTGAAATCTGTACTTATGTAATTGTACTTGAATTCTAGCCGTGTAATTCCTGTCTGTAATCACGAATCTTCCGAATAAAACTCAAAGAATTGAAATAAAAACTCACAGTTATACATTATATTCAACGTCCCCCCCTCCCCCCCCGGGCTTTAAATCCTCCTTCCCTTTATCATTTTGTAATTAGTGGGCCGTATTTAAAAAAAAATAAATTCTGTTTTAACCTCTGTAGCCTTACCACTCGTGGAAGCTGTATGAACCAACCGAGTCTCCTTCTACTAACTTCCGAACAGGACATCTAAGAATTTACCAAGTTCCCAAATGAATTCAAATTAATGTTCTTCACCACATCCATGGCCACAGAAGTTTGGCATCTAAGCCCTTTGATGCAGGACAAGCGCAAACAGAATAGAATAAATGAGGGGCAAGTAGAGAAAAAGGGAGAGATAGAATAGAATTTAGGGGAATAATATTCGTTATTTATTCCATATCAATCCAGTCTGCCTAAACAATTACATCTGAATCTTTAAATAAGCAAACTACATAATTATATCCAATTAATTCGATTCATGTCCAATTTTATATCACTGTCCTATCCCTTTTCGTTCACCGTCACCCATTCTCCGTACAGGGGGAAATTCCCATAAACAAGAACATTCATCTTTACCCACAGCTACCAACAACATTGCAACTAACATGCACGTCATGTATAATGAGCAATGTTTTAAATTGCGGTAGCGTAACGCGTTGCGTTTTTGTTCGAGAACTGCGTAGCGCTCACAAATTGCGTAATAGCGTAGGCAATTTGAATAGTAAATAGCGTAGGAATAAAAAAAAATTAAAATAATATTATACTTAAGAACATTAACAAAAATTCATTAAATGGCTTCAAATAACCAAAATATAAAAGGTATATAAAATAAGTTAACTAAATTAATTAAAAGAATGATATTTAGGCTTAGACATGGATGTATGATAAAAAAGAGAAACCTTTTAAATCTCTAAATATTCATAGAGTATATAAAAATTAAGAAAATATTTACTTTTTTTTTAATTTAAATATTCACTATTTTTTTCATTTAAATACCACTGTTTTTTTAATTTAAATATGAATTATTTTTAATTTATTTAGATAGAGTATAAATAAATTAACTAAATAAATAACTTAAATAAGCATTTAAATTAATAATTATAAAATGGTAAAAAGTATATAAAATAAGTTAACTAAAAGTCTAAAACTAGAAGGCATATAAAAGAGACAGATGTATGTTAAAAAGGAAATATCTTACCTTTAGACTTTAGTCGGCTGAGAAGAACGGGAGAAGAGGAGACGACGAACGGGAGAGAGAAGAAGACGACACCGACACCGACTACCACCTACTACCACCCACTACCATCGATTACCACCGACTACCACCCATTACCCCCGATTACCACCGACTACCACCCATTACCCCCGCTAGAATAATAAGCCCTAATTTCGTCAATCTGCCCAAAACAGTCGATCAAGAAGAGGAGAAGAAGAGAGGAGGCGAATAGAAGAAAAGAAAAGAAGATGAAAAGTGAAAACATCCAACGAGCCTAGGGTTTGTTTTAATTTACCCTCTTTTTTTTTTTTTTTTTTATAAGTTGCTTATCCGAATATAGCCTAAGGAAAAACCAGATTGCGTGAAATTGCGTACGTATAGCGTAGAATAGCGCCAAATAGCGTGACACGTCATCAAATTGCGTGCGCTATTTGGTTAAATCGCAACTGGGACTGCGCTATATGGCGTTTCACTCCGAAAAAACGCAATAGCGCGCAATAGCGCGCCTCGTTGCGCGCGATTTAAAACACTGATAATGAGTAATGATTTGCTTTCCCTTTCCTTTTTCCAAAGGAACCCCTTGACTCCTTATTCCTCCTCAACACATCTAAATTGAATAGTCCTGCAATCAACAATTAAAATCTCTGCTATTACATTGCTCATATAAGCCGACGCAAAGATATTATCAGACATAGAAGTCACACTCACATAGTAGTCTTTTAATGGAAGAATATAGTACTAATTAGCCAAAAACCTCCTCTAGCATCAACATGGACTGAAATTTCACAAACATCAAATTCAATTTGTTGTTACTAGCCTCACGGCCTCACCCAATTTGGAAACTAGATTGGGGAAACTAGAGGAGCACACTACACAAGAATAGCATCACTGGGCCTCGGGAAAAGGGGGCAAAAAAAAAATACCCAAGGAGAAAACACTTTGGGCCTGATAACCTAAATACAGGGCGAATTTGGGTAGAGAATAGGGATTCAAATTCTCCAAAGAAACTATAATAGAAGACATAAATAAAAATAAGAACACTCTTCCACAAATCTTTGACAATAAGTTTGCCTTTTCAAGCCATGGAACCTCCCCAAGTAAACACGCATCGAAGCAACTGACTAAATATCCATTCATCAACTCCAAGCTTTGGTCTGACCTTACCATTCAAAGCGTTACACTTCCTTGACAGAACTCAAAAACTTGAAAGTATTTTTTTTCTCGATACTCAATAGCTCCAAATGGGGTGTTCCTATCAGTACGTATCATGCACCAAATCGCAATCGACGTGGTTGGATACTCTGAACACCTTCACAAAATTTATACTTTTAAGAAAAAAAAATATGGTACGTTTTGGGTACAGCTAGGATACGCCACTGACAAAACTAATACCAACTATGCAACAAGGATATGGCATGGTACTTTTCAATTTTTATATTAGTAAAATATTAGGGGCTAATTCTACTATTAGGAAAATTCCCTCTGAATTTTTTTTTTCCAAATATATCCTGTGATTTTCTCCCATTTACGATTTCTTTTAAATCAAGAACCCCTCTCTCTCTCTTGCTTTAACTCATGGCGCCATCGCCTCAACTCAAATCGGGTCACAGTTAAGTCTCTCCTCGTTCTCGTTGTTCCCTTGTTTTGGAGCTTCCCCTATGGATGATTTCCATCGTCCCGCTACCCTCAGATCTCTTAATATAAACCATTGTCCAGTTGATTGTTATGCATTCTTTTCTGACATTACGGGGTAGACATGAGACGTCAGATTTCATACTATTTTTGTTTGTTACGGTATATGTGAAACACTTAGAGGTAACTGAAACTTAACGGAGTAACTATTTAGGCTCTATTTGATAATAAAATGAAAAATGAAAAAAAAAATTAACTAATTTGGGTGAGAAGATGAAAAATAAGTTGAGATGGGTGAGATTAACTCTTACATTTTGCCTTTTTTCATGGAAAAATTTTCTTTGGGAGATAGAATTTTTTTCCACAAAACAATAAAGGATGATGGATGAGATATACTCAAAAAAATTAATATGAGATGGAGAACATCTCACCATATATACACTTCAACTTATATTCCATCTTCTCACCTAAATTTATCGTTATTTTTTTCATTTTCCGTGTTGCTATCAAATGGGCGTAAATGTTGATGCAATTGACTAACTCATTTTTTTACAAGGATTTTCTTAATATGTTATAATTTGATATGTCATATCTGTAAATTAATTTTGCATAGATCTTTACACGATCATAATTGAGAATAACATTCATGCATTTATGCAAAATAACATACCGATCTTGAACTAACATAATTCTACGTATATAATTTAATTGGAAAGATTCACTGACCTCGGCCCCTAGTAATAGTAAAATAATAGAGATATTGGTATTTCTTTGCGGCGGAACTTATGCTAATTCGATATGTGCACTGAATTGATATATAAATCCCGTGGGGTCAAATTGTATATTGAAAGTAGGATGAATTTGTGTGTGCGACCTATACTTAAGTAGTTGTACTTGAATTTTGGAGAAATAAAAGCATGTCAATTCTATCCGTAAAATTTTTGGAAGAGGCGGAGATTTGGCTAATTGGATCAATGGGTCTGGGTATTAATTTATTCCATTATAACATTAGTTGCTCAGACGCTTACTTTATTCTTTTTTAATTTGGCCTTAAATTAAGTATCTCACTTTTCTCTAGACATAATTGATACATTCATTTTTATTGTTATAAATATTTCAGTTTTGCCTATTATATATAGTCTCAACACGCCCCTTGACGTGTGGCACGTTGGCTTGTAACTTAATTTTGAGCTATACATGTGGATTGATTATACTGGATCACGTGGAGCCTAACCATGTAACTGTTGGGCTTGAGGTGCATAAGAGACCATATTAGATATGTGCATAAGATACCATATTAGGGTTCGGAGTGTCCAACCAAAAACTAAATGGCAATGGGTGGCTAGAGTAACCCTTATTTTCTTATTTTTTTGCTTTGGGAGAATCTAATTTCTGATGTGAGATTTATAATCACAATGTACATTTGCTTTGATATAAATCAAGTTTCTGCCGGTGATTTTGAGTTATTTATATAGAAATTAGGTAGATTTTGTTGCATGTCCACAGTAAACTATCAAGGCCTATTTGTTACGTTAATAGCAAAATCGGATAAAAGTATGATTTGAGTCTTAACTCAAATGGTTGAAAAAATAATGTATTTACATAAGATATCATGGTTCAAAGCCCCTCCACATCCGCTTCTATTTAATCCTTTGGATTTATCCATCTCTCTTAAAAAAAATTAAGATATGTATGTTGTTTAAAGAAAAGAAAAGAATATATATGTTTATTTTTCTTGAAAGCTAGCATATGTACTATAATTAAAAAAGAAGAAAAAGAATAAAGAAAAAGAAGAACAAAGAATAAAATATTTATGTTGCTTTATACGAAAGCTAACACATATGCTTAAATCAAAATAGAGGAACATATGACGCTTTTGTTTGGTATTGACATACATAGTAAATAATGAAATATGTTGTTTAATTGAGATAGTGTCCATTTTTCTCTATAACATAAGCGGTGCATATATCGTTTTAACTGTCATATTTAAAGTTAACGCTATTATTTTAATGTTTTAAATAGTAAATAAGAGATATAATTTTATTTTTTTTGAGCAAAAATAGGAGATGTATTAGGCTTACCACTAATTAACTTTAATTCTCATAAATATATAGGAGGTAAAATATTTGTTTTCCCTTCCCAACATCACGTGGGCAAAAGCTTACATTTTTGTTACTTGTTAAATTTCTTTACACACTACAGGAAAACACATATTTCAAAAATTAACGTGGGAGAAATGCCCACCTAAAGTTTCACTTGACTCGGCCAGTGAAAAAATTAATTCTGTTTTTCTGGGTTTATTTAATTAAAAGTTGAAAAATAATTAAAAACATAATAATTTTTTTTAAGAAGTTAGACAAAACCATAATTATTTAGGTGTCTGTTATTTTCTATATATATATATTGTTTTTATCGACCGTTTAGGGTATTTTATTCCACAAGCAAAAATAACTCAATCTTCTATTTGGTAGAGTCTATCAAGAACTAAAAGGGTAAAAATGGAATAGAGAAGATGAAATGTTATATTTTTACTGCCTCTTGTTCAATGAGGGGGGGGGGGGGGGGGGGGGGGGGGGGGGGGGGGGGGTGGGGGGGTAACACGTGTGCATATCAAAACTTTATGTTTCTAGTCTCTCCGTTGGAGCAAATAATGCACTGAAATGTGTACATATAAACATTTTTCCTTTTTTTTGTCGCTTTTTCAAAAAAATGAATATAATGTTGACATATGCATACATAATTTTGTGTATTTTTGTGATATTTTCTGGCTAATAGCTTATTGACACATATATACACATTATACAAAAACATATGGAGATTAGGTACCTAAATAAAATATTCTAAACAAGTTTAACAAAAGGGAAAGGCAATTTAGATAAAGCAAAAATAACTTAATTATTGTTATTGCCAAAGCAATGTACAACATTATAAGCATATAGTACAACTCCTCAATGCAGTATTTTATTCTGGCGAATAAATTATTATTTTGCCAATATGGTTACCCAAGCTGGCAATATTGCTAATGCTATATATAATATTAGAAGCATACAGTATAACTACTCAATATAGTACTATGCTCTAGGCAGGAGATAATTACTGACGCCGCTTAAATAGCGCGTTGCGATAGAGCCCAAGTGCAGGCACGTCAAGTTGTAATATAATCTCGGAAGTCCGAGTGTCGAACCACAGGGATAAGTGAAAAGGAATGGAATGGATTACGGATTTTACGATTTTTAGATTTTGTGTGAGTTGGATTTGTTGTAGAACAACGTAAATGTAAAATGGTTGTGAAAATTAATAAGAAAGCACTAAGGTAGTTGGAGGTTAGTTACGATTCAAAAGATGGTGATCGATAGCTCAAACAAAGATTTCAACACAAGGTTTCTCAAGATAAGGGGAATGTTGGTGTATCTCTCAATAGCAAAGGGTGCGACGCTAGGCGCCTCATTCCCGGATTGAAGCTATATCAAGAGAGAGACAAACACATTCCACCAAAAACGAGGTTATCGTTCCTATCTCTTAGCTACGGGTGTGAAGCAAGGCAACCCATTCCCGTTGAAGCTAATCCGAAATAGATATGACAAACTCATTATAAAAAGGTTTAACATAAAGCAAGTGTATGCAATCTCATAATTTAAAGAATGAAAATTATAAAGTGAATCCTAACAATGAAACGGGATGAAGATTATGGGACAAATTTGTCAACTCATCGTTTATCACATATGGTAGAAAATAAAGAGTCTAAGTATCACATAAAGTGTAAGAAGCACTCAATATATCAATAAATGAATCAAAGATAAGCTAAACAAATTTATAATCCATCTATGGAGTTTTGAGAACTATTCATAATTTCTATGAAGAGGGAAAAACTCCATGGATGGGGGAAAAAGACTACAAGCTTTCTAGAACCATAGAAATATGTTGTATGTTCATTAACAACCAAGAACTAAATATACAAGGCATGTAAAGTCTTAACTTAAAATGAAAATACCTAGAAAGCTTGAAATAATGGAGGATATGATGAAGAAGAAGAAGATTCACAAATATTTATCAAACTTTAAACATGGATTGAGCCATTAATCACCAAAAAATCATATCGCAATCAACCTCCGTAACCTTAGTAATAGACTACTCCATAATAGATGAAAGAAGAAATATTATAGAAGAAGAAATCATTCTTACAAATCAAAATACTTACAAGGGAAAATGAAGAACAATATTCAAAGAGCTCCCCCTTCTCTCTAGAACTCTAAAGGTGTAAAAACTAGATATATATCTTAGCCTAGAAGCTAAGAGAAATAATATATATTAAAAGGTTGCAAAATATCTAACTAAATATCTAAAATAGCTTGAACCACTAAAATAGCCCATTTTGGGTGTGAAATGGCCAAGTTGCCAGGGCCATGATCGATCATGGCCAACCCATGATCGATCATGGGGTCTTCTGCCTGAATGCCAGTTTGTACCATGATCGATCATGGTTAACCCATGATCGATCATGCTTCTAGGAAATTCCTCAGATCAGCATTTTGCGAGCTTTTCACTAGCGCTTGATCAATCATTCGAAAGCCATTGCATCCTATGCCTATATACACATAGAAACACAACAAAAGCACACCTAGCGGGACGATGTTAGATACAAAACTCACTAAGATACTAATCTCGAGATAAGTGGATAATTAGGCAGAATTAAAGCAACAAACGCGTCAAGCGACTCCGAGAAGGAGCTTAGACATGACAATATTATGCGTTTATCAATTACTTTGGCAATATGGGTACCCATCGCTAAGTTGACAAGTTAATTACAATAGTAACAACAATGACGCGGTGTAACGTATATAATATTGTTTGTAGGATTTTTGAAGCAAGTGCTAGCTAGAATTTCCCTGCACGCAGGGGGATGCGTACTTACAAAAGATCCATTTATGTTATGTAAAATGTTGAATTCATTATCTAGTGGTTATCGTTCAATTCGTTGTACCACACCATTATTACAACGGTTTTATCTAATATTTTCCATTTATTATATAGTTTTTGCTGGGAATTGAAGTAGATGATTTTAATTTGATTTGTTTGGTGTGTTCGTTGTTGGTAGGAAAGTGTTCCATGCGCAGCAGTATGTGCACCATTGTGACGGTTAGATGTGGGCATTGTGCAAATTTGTTGTATGTGAAAATGGGAGGCTTATTGTAAAAAAATAAAATAATAATAATAATAATAATAATAATAATAATAATAATAATAATAATAATAATAATAATAATAATAATAATAATAATAATAAAATTAAATAAATAAATAAAATAAAGGGAGCCTAAAGTCTTTCTCCACAATGTTGACCAGTTACGTACACAGTAGTAATTATATTCCTTGCTTGATTAGGCTCCTTTCTTCAAAGTAAAAAAGGTAACCTACATATTAAGCAAAATGCAATAAAATAGTTAAGTTATTCTCTGTGATGGATTAATTAATATTCTTGTAAACAATTATCTTCTTCCATTCAATTCACTGTTGGATCTCATATATACTTCTTGCTCAATAATTTTTATTGTTCATCCCCATTTTCACCACAATAATTGAGCTTCAATTCTTAATTATTATCTCCTTTACACAAATCAAAGAACATAAATGGCTGCATAATCATTTGTGTTTGAAATCGCATGGAATATCTTAGGCAAGTTAGTCACTCTTGCATTTGATGAGATTGGGCTAATATGGGCTGTGAGAATCCGCAAAGGAGACCCCTGGGTCTCGCTCCCGTTGTTGGGCGTCTGGTACGTCGGAACATATTCCGTCGCTCCATTTGCTTCTTATGGGTGTTGACAATTTAATATCGGGCGTCCCTATATTCTATTTCTAAATACGAGGGGTTCGTTCAGAATCGCCAGTACGTTTTACGAGAAAACGGACAAAAAGGGATCGTGTAAGAGGAAAGGCTATAGATAAGCCTTTCTTTACACGTTTGTCTACGAAACCAGGGTTCTATAGGGTTTGGAAACTATATTACGGTTTGGGAAGGTGTTAAGCACCCATTCCACCCTTTCGGTCTCTAGTGAACTTATATGTTTATTCTATGTTGAAAAACTTGGATTCTTTTACTGACAGTCTACTACTTACCAAATGAAAAATCCTAATTCTCGGGGAAAACGAAAAAGGGTATGAAAAACCTTTGTGTTCCGAGATCCAATGTTTTATTTTGAAAGATGCAAATACAAGTGGCAAAAGTTATTTTACTTTTAAAGAGAGTTTTTCGTATTATTTCTCAGATAATGACGGTTTTCTCGGATTCTAACTTCTTTTAAAAATTTTGGATCTTTGTCGGGACTAATTCAATATGGAATTAGAATTCTTGAGGGGAATTCTACCAGACATATCACAGTCTACGGTGGAGATAGGATATACCGAGTTTTTAATTCCTAAGTAAGTTTTACCGGTCCGGTTTTAGAAAACAGAATTTTATCCGGATAGTAATGTACTTACTCTTCTAGTTTTGTAAATAGTTTTATCTGGGTCTTTTGTTTTGAAAACAGTAGACTATTTGTAACTTGGCAATAAGTTTATTCAAATAAAACGTGGACAAAACAACTGAAGTAAAACAAGTACACAGATATTAAATTTAAATACTAGAAGAGGTTTTCTTTACCTTCCCGACGAGAATAATAATAAGAAAGAAAATATAATACGGCAGAGAGATCTCCGGCGATAATGGCCTTTTCCTTCTTCAGATATTTTCGAGAATTTGATTCCAGAGACAGGACACGTCGATTGTCGAGAATAGATTCGATAATTCTTCAAAAATAAGACGATAATAGAAAATGCTTGACGAAAGACTAGAAAATCAGATTTAAAGCTTAGAATTCTTAGATCCCAAGTTGCTGTCCTTGAACCTTTGGGGGTGTTGGCCTATTTATAGGGGTAGGAGTAATATGTCGCGCGACACTTCCCTACAAGGGGCATATATCGCGCGACAATGTATACCATGTCGAGCGACAAACGGCTGAAGTGATGTTTCTGACAGACTGATGTGTCAGAAAGTGGATGGTCTGGGTCAGAGGGATTTGTCGCGCGACATAGGAGTGATTGTCGTGCGACATATCAATGATTGTCGCGCGACACACTGATATGTCGTGCGACAATCCCACTTAAAAATAGGTTTGTTGACCAACAAACCCTTCTGGGGTAGTTTCGGGTGCTCGGGTGGGTCTCGTACTCCAAAATCAGTAGTTCTCGAAGGTCGTTAGGGTTCTTGCGGGGGTCACGGTTCGGGGTGTCTACAGACCCTCTCGACTCAAACTCCTTGCTTGCAAGGAATTGAGGTGACTGGAAGAGACCATGATCCATGGCTCCCGCGAGAACTCTAAGGAAGTGTGCGTATGCAAAAAGTGTTTATGAGTGCCTCCAGAGAGGGCTTTGTGTTTGGTTTTGCCTCTAGAGAGGGCTTTTGTTACCTCATTGCCACTTTCAAGGACTTTCATTTGCTCTAGTCGCCTCAGATGGGAGGACTACCACTGCTCCATTAGCCTCAGATGGGAGGACTACCTTTTGTTCCACTTTGCGCCTCAGGTGGGAGGACTACCATTGCTACACTGTGCCTCTCGGGGAGGGCTTTTGATCTTCTCGCCTCAGGTGGGAGGACTACCATTGCTACACTGTGCCTCTCTGGGAGGGCTTTTGCTCTTCTTGCCTCAGGTGGGAGGACTACCATTGCTACACTGTGCCTCTCTGGGAGGGCTTTTGATCTTCTCGCCTCAGGTGGAAGGACTACCATTGCTGCAATGTGCCTCTCTGGGAGGGCTTTTGCTCTTCTTGCTTCAGGTGGGAGGATTACCATTGCTTCACTATGCCTCTCTGGGAGGGCTTTTGATTTGTAAGAAGAAAGAAAATTGCCTTTGGGAGGGCTTTTGTGAGTATTTTTGCCTCTGGCGAGGGCTTGTGTTTGTGATTTGCCTTTGGCGAGGGTTTGTGTTGTACTCTGGTGAATTTTGTTTGTTGTCTCTCTTAGACTGCTAGAGAGAAAAATTTTGCGAGGGTGAAAAGAGCTCCTTGGGGTCTAATTTTTATCTGGATGTCCGTCTTTGTGAACTTTACTCTCATGTTTTCCTCGAGTGAAGATACTTCTCTCAGAAGGTAGTTTTCGGATCTCTTTTGCTCTCCGCAGAGTGATGATTCGAGTTTTTCCAAACCCTCTCTTCTGTATCGTGCTGAAAAGAAAATTTGTTTGAAAGTTCAATCTTTGATCTCTGTTCTCTTCTTAGTTTTCTCTTTTGGTGGGCCCACGTCGTATTCTGTTTTTTGATGTCCTTATTTCTCCCTCTTTTGGGAAAGACTTTTCCTGGTCTTCTCTGTTTTTGACCAAGAGTCTTTTTATCCCTTTGTCGTGATCAGGAGCCTTACTCACCCAAAACGAAGCCCTGAGCCGATTTTTGGCCTAGCTATCACTTTTGGTGTGGCTCTCCCTGTCACTCTGCATTTTTGTTTCTCTCGCTTGCTTTTGGGCGTTCATGCGGGTTCTTTCTCTTTTCTACTCTTTCAATTTTTTTCTATTCCCGTCTTATTTTGATATTTTGCTTTTTCTCATTGATGGTCTTGGTCCTCTTGGGAGATCAGAGATTACTTTCAGCCGTTGTATTTCGTCCTCGCATTTTCGGAGAGATAATTTGGAAGTCCTTTCCTTGAATTTTCATCCTGAGTGTGCGGTTTTTTAAAAAGTTTTTTCGAAAACTATTTCTCTAAAGTACCTGTGCAAGAGATAAAATGAGTCAAAGGTCAAAAAAATCATGGGAGGGGACCAGTATGTCGCGCGACACTTCGGTGCAGGCCTCTTTGTCGCGCGACAAACTGGTTCATTATATAAACCCCATGCTGAGCTCATTCCACCTCATTCTCTCCTTTCTCTTTCTCTCTCTAGCTCTCTTTCTCTCTTCTTTCAAGCGCGGAAGCCCTGCCGCTTTTTCGATTTTTTCGACTTTCTCACTACTCTACTTACAAACTGATGGATCCCGTACAGCCGGACCGATTGGAGGGTGACCATGAGGAGGTCACTTTTATTGATGCTCAGGGGGTTCTCCGTTGCAGTCCTCATCATGATGACTGGGCGGACCTCGACTGGTACGGCGAGGACGGGGTGGACCGCGGTCGGACGGTGGTCTATCGAGATGTGACCCGGGCTGCTCCAGTCCTGGATGTCCAGTGGCTCTTGATGGAGCCTGTTTCTCACGAGTTTCGTCGACGATCTCTAGTATGTTTTCTTTTTGTGTATTTATCTGTTCGATTATTTATGTCGTTTCCTGCATGTATTTTGAACAATGTTAGTATGCATGTTTGCCTGGAAGTAACGTCCGATTTAGCGAACACATACTTTTACCTGTGATATCCTTTAGGATTTTAGAAAACTACATAATATACCCTCATAACTCTATATCTCTCATAATTACACCAAAGTACCCTCAGGTTTGAAAAATTACATAATTTACCCTTATAATCCCACATCTCTCATATTACACCAAAGTACCCTCAGGTTTGGAAAATTACATAATTTACCCTTATAACCCTATATCTCTCATAATTACACCAAAGTACCCTCAAGTTTGGAAAATTACATAATTTACCCCCATAACCCTATATCTCTCATAATTACACGAAAGTACTCTCGGGTTTGGAAAATTACATAATTTATCCTTATAACCCTATATCTCTCATAATTACACCAAAGTATCCTCAGGTTTGGAAAATTACATAATTTACCCTTATAACCCTATATCTCTCATAACTACACCAAAGTTCCCTCAGGTTTGGAAAATTACATAATCTACCCCCATAACCCTATATCTCTCATAATTACACCAAAGTACCCTCAGGTTTGAAAATTTACATAATTTACCCTTATAACCCTATATCTCTCATAATTACACCAAAGTATCCTCAATTTTGGAAAATTACATAATTTACCCTTATAACCCTATATCTCTCATAATTACACCAAAGTATCCTCAAGTTTGGAAAATTACATAATTTACCCTTATAACTCTATATCTCTCATAATTATACTAAAGTACCCTAAGGTTTGGAAAATTACATAATTTACCCTTATAACCCTATATCTCTCATAATTACACCAAAGTATCCTCAGGTTTGAAAAATTACATAATTTACCCTTATAACCCTATATCTCTCATAATTACACCAAAGTATCCCCAGCTTTGGAAAATTACATATTTTGCCCTTATCACCCTATATCTCTCATATTTGCACCAAAGTATCCTCAGGTTTAGAAAATTTACATAATTTACCCTTATAAACATATACCTCTCATAATTACACCAAAGTATCCTCAGGTTTGGAAAATTACATAATTTACCCTTATAACCCTATGTTTATATATACATCTTTCTTTGTTGTCTGTAGTGGGTTGGCCAAGGTTGGGGTTCTCCCAACACTATATCTCTAGAGTGGCGATAGGCACCGGCCCCTGTCCAGGAGTTGGTTCTTGCGACTCCTTTTGGATCTCTCTTCGACGCCCTCCAGGAGCGGGTATCTAGGGCGGGTGTGTTGGTCTCGGCTCTGGCCTGTCACTGGTGGGACACCACTCATACCTTCCATTAGAGCTGGGGGGAGATGACGATGACCTCTCTCGAGCAATTTCCTTTGACTGGGATTCCTTCAGGGGGGGTCCCCATACAGATCAATGTCCCCTTGCGTTTGACGGCAGAGGGCATTGTTGGCGCACTTGGATGGTTCCCGGAGCGACGAAGTTCTGGTGATACGATTCTCCGGGCAGTTTTGGTTACGCGGTTAGCCACAGAGGAGCCCGGCTAGTTGCTTTTGGAGCGCCGATGACCCGTCAGGAGGCATGTCAGTATGCCCGCGTCCTCCCCTTGCTGACGCTCCATGATCTGTTCGAGGCCCGTGGGGGGGATACGGCCCATCTCTGGTGGCTGCCCTATCTCCGGGATTTTAGTATCATGTTCGACTACGACTGGGGCGACTTTATTCTTGCTGTTCTTTATGATGCTATGGATCAGGTTTCTCGCCACTTAGCCCTGAACCTTAAAGGCTTTTCTTTGCTGTGGGAGGTATACACTTTTGTTCCCTTATCTTTGCTTCAGTCCCTTATATTTATCATCTGTTTGTTTGTTGATGTTCTTTTATGTCTTCTTTTCAGAGCTGGTTTGTGGCGTATACCCATCTGGGTCGTGCCCAGGTGGATCTCCTCGTCGAGAACGAGGATCAGTTTCCTTTTTTCCGCCGATTCATTGCGGAGAACTACAGGGCTCCATATGTATACCGGACTCGGGAGACCGGAGCTGCTGCTGTCCATGACTTGTTGGAGGAGCAGGTAGATATCTTAGTATTCTTTCTTTTTATTAATTAACTAAAAAAATATAATATAAATAACTGAAATAAAATTTGTCTTTGTTCAGATTGAGTGGGCCCCCTAGGGTTATTTGGGTCTCCATTTTGGATATGGCCGTGCTCTGACTGCCTTGAGGACCAGGCGGCTTATCAGGGATGAGTACGGCCTCCACCTTTTCTTGGGCGAGAGAGTTATTCGCCAGCATACACCGGCCCAGTGGCCTAGAGTTCCTTCATTCCCGCCAGTTCTGATGAGGCAGACAGGCGAGATCGATCCTGTGACGGTGCAGGCGTTGGTTGACGGGCTCGGTTTTCAGACGTTCACCGAGGAGGGGGATTATGTTGTCTTCGCTACCCGTTACTTGATGAGGGAGCCGAAGGGGACTCGGGGATGGGTCTTTTATGAGAGGTACCAGGCGTTAGGAGGTGATCCTAACTACATACGAGGACAGACTCATTTGTCCCGGACAGTTCCCGGTCAGCTGTCGCCTGTCCCCGATCAGAGGGACAACATTTTGGACTCTGATGATGATGACCCTGAGGGAGAGAGGGACGTCCCTGCTGGTGCTGAAGGAGGCGATGATAGGCCTGAGGGAGGTGATCATAGACCTGAGGGCGGTGAGGGAGGTGGGACAGCGGCTGTTCCAGAGCAGCCTCCTCAGACTACACCTAGGGAGGAGCAGCCTGCTGAGGGTTTTGAGTTCCCCACTAGTCTGTCAGCATCTCCAGGGGCTATTTTTTAGGCTGCTAACGCCGCTGAGGGAGGTGCAGCAGATTTTTCGGAGCGGTCCTGGGCGCCTGCGGACTTTTGGGTTGACTATCAGCAGTTTGGGTGGACCCCTCCTGCAACTGCGACCACTCCTTCTAGCGAGGTTCCGCCTTTGAGAGCGACAGCTATGGTGGATCCCCCAGGTGTTCGTACTTTTGCCACACTGACCCCTCTTCCGTCAACTGCTATGGGCCCTCCGGCCCGATCTTCGGGTCTCGGGGGCTCATTTTCTCGGCCTCCCTCATTCCCGATTCGCGAGGAGGGTGGGTCCACTTCTGCTGATGTTCCGGCGAGCTCGTCCATTCCTTCGATAGATCTTCCTCCACTTCCCAGAGATATATCCTATGTCGGCGCCGGTTTACGTCGATACACTATTCCTGAGTATCATCTTCCTGAGGATGCTTTTGACTTCTTGGGTGGCCTCTCTGACGATGAGGTTTTTACTTTAACTTTTCTCGATACTTGTATATCTACATTTATTTTTTTCGCCTGTGCTGATTCTCTTATCTTATGTTTTTCACAGTGGGTGAGTGTACGGGTGGCGGATCTGAGGGCTTGGCATGCCCAGCACCTCTACAACTGGAACCTTCTCCAGTACGTCGGTCGAGATCCTCTAGCATACATGCGTGACTATCAGAGGGCGATTGACGTTTCTTTACGGCCGGGCGACCCTCTGACTTCTTCTCATGCCCGGACGGAGTCTCGGAGAAGTAGTAGTCGGACTTCTAGGCGCTCTCGGTCCTCGGTGATCCGTCCTACGGCTCCTGTCCAGTCAATGGGGCCTTCCCAGGCGGTAGTCCCTCCTACTCAGGGAGTCCCAGTGGTTGACCTTACTCCCGAGGAGGGCTCGGGTGATAGTGGGAGCGTGTCAAAGCTTGCTCGAGTAGATTAGCTTTTATTTCCTGTACTTAGTTAGTTCAGATAGATATGTAATTTTATTATTTTTTTAATATATTTAGACAGATATGCATTTCTTATTCCTTATTTGTGATAAAAAGTTCCTCTTAATAATAATTACATGAATCGATAATTTTAGGAGCCATACCTTGTAATGTGGTGATACTTTTAGGGTTCCTGCAAAAGAACAGAGTGAGCACAGTGCGACAATCCCTCTTGGATATGCGTTTGTCTCGCGACAAACAGGTACAAGACCCTCTTTTTTGCTATAAATACACCTATCCTCATTCCTTCATCCCCACACCTTTCCCAAAATGTCTTTATATCGCACAAATTCTAATTTTTATTATGTTAAAGCCCGAGATGCTCTGATATCCTCTGAGAATGGTTTGAACTTTGGGTCATTCAGTCCTTTAGCAGGCTGGTGCCATCGTCCTATAGATTTTTCCTTTTTGTTAGGCGCTTTGCATTTCTGGAGCCCTGCCGATCATCTTTTCCGCTTCGGGCTGGATGAGCTCTGCCCTACTTATGAAGAGTTTTCCTAGCTGTTTCGTTCTGTCGTTTGTCTCCCAATGGCTGTCCCCATAGAAGAAATTGGTCCTCGAGATATGCTGATTGCTCTGTTAGCTATCCCCCAAGCGGCCTGTGATGGTTTTATTATCAATGGTCTTCTTGATCTCCACAAAATGGTGAGGTTCTTTCACCGTTATGAAGAGAGAGCCTCTTATAGCGTGGGGAGTACTGCGGCAGCCTTGATCTGTCTAGTTTTTGATATGCTACTCGTGACGGGCTCTTCCCGTGTTGATCCGATTATTCTGAGTTTGATTTATCACGCTAGGAATGGGGAGTCTATAGTGCCCATCGTTCTTGCAGAGACTCTGAACGGCCTGGATGACGTTCAAAGGGGGGCCTCGCCCTTTTTCAGGGGAAGTCTGCGTTTGCTATATATGTGGCTATTGGAGCGTTTCCGATCGGTGAATTTCAACGGAGTTCATCTTGACAACTCGACGCACTTCTTTCGTCATCCCCTATTTGGTGCTTTGACCATGTCTTCCTCTGTTTGGATGGTGTGGTTTTTGGAGAATTTTTGGGCTATTCGGTGGAACATTCCTTGGTGGAAGCTGAGGGTGATGGTGCTTAGTACAGGGGGTCAAAACTATGTTCGCCTCCGTGGGCTCTGGTTTACCTCCTTTTATCTCCCAGGACGTCTTCTTCGGCAGTTTAACGTTCCTCAGGACATTCCCTTTGGTCTGAACAACTTCTCTTCTGAGTCTAAGTTTGTGACCCAGCATGTCTCGTTATCAGTGGAGAGAATGTCAGTTCAACTATGCCCGTTTTGGTATTTTCAGGCCCCTTTGGGCTGACATCATCCGTTCTCATTGGGGGTCTCTCGAAGGAGAGCTGATTGATGATCCTTTCCAAATGGCCCCTTTAGAGGAGAGCATTGTCTTTGCGTACCAGATCCTTGATGAGGCTCGAATTAACTTGGCTACTAAGGACCATGCTTGGCCAACCCCTAGGGCTTAGATTTTTCTGTATGCTGTATTTCCTTTATAACTTTCGATGTTTTGAACCACCTTTAAATAAACGAAGGACTGTTTATGAGAAATAAATTTCTTTACAATGTTTAAACCGGGCCTGAAGTCACTTCTCAGGTTGCTTACGTTCCCCCTTTAATAAAAAAATATAAGTTTGCGTTGAGGCTCAGGTTTACGTAGTTCTTATACATGTTACATCTATTGATAATACTTCTTCAGTCGATCCATGTTGACTGGTGAATGCAGTAACTGTCCGTCTAAATCAGCGAGTATGGTGGCACCCCCTGTATCAATCTCTTTAACGATGTATGGCCCTGTCCACTTTTGCCCAAACTTCCCTATTGGGTCTCTGGATGGTTCTTGAATTTCTTTCAATATGATGTCATTCTCATTGACCCCGAGTCTTTACTTTCTGGTTAAATGCTCGAGCGATTCTCTTCTGATGCCCTTGGTGGTGATACGCGGCTTTTAATCTATTCTCATCTAACAATGCCAATTCGTTATAACGTGCTTGGACCCACTCTAGCACATTGACTTGTTTCTCTAGCATTACTCTGAGGGAGGGGACCTCTAATTCAACAGGGAGGACTGCTTCCATCCTGTACGTAAGTGAAAATGGGGTTGCCTCGGTAGAGTCCCTCTCAGTGGTGCGGTATCCCCACAATGCAAATGGTAATTTTTCAGGCCAGTCCCGGCAAGTGTCGGTCATCTTACTTAGAATATTCTTCAGATTCTTGTTGGCGGCTTCAACTGCCCCATTAGTTTGCGGTCTATATGGCGAAGATCTGTGTCGGGTAATACCTATTCCTCCATGATTGTATTAGCTTCTCCTTCGAAATGAGTACCGTTGTCCGAGATGATCTCATGTGGGACCCCATACTGGCAGATGATATTCCGTCTGATGAATCGGGCAACCTTCCTGACATCAAGGGTTTGGAAAGACTCGGCCTCTACCCCTTTGGTGAAGCCACTAGTATAAATTCATGGCCCTTGCTTGCTTTAGGAGAAATCTTCCCAATGATGTCGATTCCCCAGGTTGCGAAAGGCCAGGGAGCAGTCATGTTGTACAACTCTTTTGGAGGAAGTTTTTGAGATTTAGCATAGATTTGGCACTTGTGACAACGGTGCACGTGGTTAACGTAGTTGTTCTGTAGGGTAGACCAGTAATATCCTTGCCTTATGATTTTGCGGGCAATTGTATGGCTGCTCATATGAGGTCCACAATTGCCCCCGTGTATCTAATCCATCACTTGCACAGATTCTTCTTCAATGAGACATTGAAAATGGGCTCCGTCGTAGTTTCTCTTATATAGCCTCCCGGCGCAAAGTATGAATCTTGATGCTAATTTTTTTAGCGTAACCCGGACTTTCTTGTCTGCTTGCTTGGGATACTGATGGTTTTTCAGCAGGTTCCAGATGTCGTAAAACCAAGCGGTTAAGTCCCCGTTCTCTTCATTCTCTACCTCAAGGGCCATGCAGTGTGCTGGTCCTGATCTTCTTTATACCATAAGACTTATTTCTTCCATCCCCTCCGGGATATCGATCATAGATGCTAGGGTTGCTAGTGCGTTAGCAAAACTATTTTGTGACCTGGAGACATAGTAAAACTCTGAATGCTCAAACCTCCCTGCGACATCCTCCAGTCGGGCGAGGTAAGGGACTAATTTCTCATCTCTGATCTTCCATTCCTTCAGAACTTGGTGTACCACTAATGCTGAATCTCCATACACTTGTATTCTTCTTATACCTTTCTGAAGTGCGATCTCTAGTCCAATTATACAGGCTTCATACTCGGCCATGTTGTTGGTGCAGAAGAAGTCTAGACGATACGATACCGGGGAGTGAGTTTGGTCTGGAGAGACTAACAGGATGCCTATCCCGTTTTCGTTTCGATTGGTGGCCCCGTCGAAGTACAATTTCCAGTCTTCATTGACCTCAACATTCATGATAGTTTCGTCTGGGAATTCGGCTTCTTCTAGCATGTCCCCCAATATTGGATTGTGGGCCAGGTAATCAGCTATGATCTTGCCTTTGACTGCCTTCTGGGTCATGTAGGTGATGTCGAATTCGGAGAGCAAGAATAACCATTTTGCCATGCGGTTTAAGAGAGCTGATTTCTCGAAGAGGTATTTTAACGGATCAATTCGTGATGCCAGGATAACCGGAAAAACTAGCATGTAGTGCCGTAATTTCTGTGTTACCCAGACGACAGCGGTGCATGATTTCTCCAATGGCGTATAGTTTATCTCAAACGGGGACAATTTCTTGCTGATGTAGTAGATGGCCTGTTCTTTTCGTGTATCAGTCAGATGTTGGGCTAGCTTGGCTCCTGCAGCCGAATCAATGACAGTCAGATATAAGATTAGTGGCAGTCCGGCCTGTGGTGGGGCTAATACTGGAGGTTTGGAGAAGTAGTCTTTTATTCTATCAAAAGCTTCTTAACACTGGTCATCCCATTCTCCTGGTGAAGACTTTCTCAGAAGTTTGAAGATAGGTTCGCAAGTTTGAGTAAGCAGAGAGATGAACCTGCTGATGTACTGCAAATTACCCAAAAATCCCCGGACTTCTTTCTCGGTACGAGGCTCGGGCATTTCTTGAATAGCTCGAACTTTGGCAGGGTCCATCTCGATTCCCATTTTACTGACGACATAGCCTAGGAGCTTTCCTTTGGTTACTCCGAACAAACTTTTCTGCGGATTGAGTCTCATCTGGTACTGGCGGTGACGTCGCTTAAATATCGCGCTTCAATGTAGCCCAAGTGCAGGCACGTCAAGTTGTAATATAGTCTCGGAAGTCCGAGTGTCGAACCACAGGGATAAGTGAAAAGGTATGGAATGGATTATGGATTTTATGGTTTTCAGATTTTGTAAGTTGGATATGTTGTAGAACAACGTAAATGTAACACAGTTGTGAGAATTAATAAGAAAGCACTAAGGTAGGTGGAGGTTAGCTACGATTTAAGAGACGGTGATCACTAGCTCATACAAAGATTTCAGCACAAGATTTCTCGAGGTAGGGGAAATGTTGGTGTATCTCTCAATAGCAAAGGGTGCGACGCTAGGCGACTCATTCCCGGATTGAAGCTATATCAAGAAAGAGACAAACAACATTCTTCCAAAGACGAGGTTATCATCCCTACATCTTAGCTACGGGTGTGAAGCAAGGCAACCCATTCCCGATGAAGCTAATCCGAGATAGATATGACAAACTAATCATAAAAAGATTTAACATGAAGCAAGTGTATGAAATCTCATGATTTAAAGAATAAAAATTATAAAGTGAATCCTAACAATGAAACGGAATGAAGTTTATGGGATAAATTCGTCAACTCATCTTTTATCACTCATGGTAGAAAATAAAGAGTCTAAGTATCACATACAGTGTAAGAAGCACTCAATATATCAATAAATGAATCAAAGATAAGCTAACAAATTTATAATCCATCTATGGAGTTTTATGAACTAATTATAATTTCTAAAAAAAAGTCAAAAACTCCATGAATGGGGGAAAAGGCCTACAAGCTTTCTAGAACCATGAAAACATGTTGTATGAACATTAACAACCAAGAACTAAATATACAATGCATATAAAGTCTTAACTTATCATGAAAATACCTAGAAAGCTTGAAAGAATGGATGAAGATGAAGAAGAAGAAGATTCACAAATATTTATCAAACTTTAAATATGGATTGAACCATTAATCACCAAAATCATATCGCATTCAACCTCCGTAACCTTAGTAATAGACTACTCCATAATAGATGCAAAAACAAATATTATAGAAGAAGAAATCATTCTTACAAATCAAAATACTTACAAGGAACAATGAAGAACACTACAACTTTAGCTCTTCATTCTCTCTAGAACTTTAAGTGTCTCTAAGATTATCCTCCCTCCTCAATCCCCTAGACTAAAACAATAGCTAAAGGAGTACAAAAACTAATAAAAAATACAAGGGAAAATATCTAGGAACCAAAACCCACGAAATAGGGCTAAAAGCAGAAGTTGGTGGCTGTCCCCCGCCAGGCCATGATCGATCATGGCCAACCCATGATCGATCATGGGGTTCTCTGCCTGAAGGTCAATTTGCACCATGATCGATCATGGGTTTCCCATGATCGATCATGTTTCTGGGAAATTCCTCAGATCAGCCTTTTTCGAGCTTTTCACTAGCGCTTGATCAATTCTTCAAGGGCCATTGCATCCTATGCCTATAAACACATAGAAACACAACAACAGCACACCTAGCGGGACGATGTTAGATACTAAACTCGCTAAGACACTAATCTTGAGATAAGAAGATAATTAGGCAAAACAAAAGCGACAAACGCGTCAAGCGACTCCCTAAAGAGCTTAATCATGACAATATTATGCGTTTATCAACTCTCCTCAACTTATCTCTTGCTAGTCCCTTAGCAAGACAAAAATACATAATTACAAAAATTAATATGCTATACAAAAATATGTTAACTTCTACGTTCCCAAAGAAGACGAGTTGCATCTCGTGATGGTTTTCAGAAATGATACCTACAAATATTAAAAGTTTGATCATGATGAATGATGAGAATGAAGATTCAAATTTCAATTTGCAAAGCAAGAAACGTTACTATCAATTTTCCAGAACGATGGATTTTTGAAGGATCATCTAATTCGCCTATCTCCTTTAGAACACCATCCCATATTCTCCAATGCTCACATACTAGACTTCGATTCAAGCAATTCAATATAAACACAAAGAGTGATAATCATTCGAGAAGGAAGAGAGAACTTTTTCAAAAACAAAAACTCCGAGATTTGTCAATTCTAAGCACTTTCTTTACCTTTTCTTGGAAATTTTTGCTAAATTAGATCAGGGCGGTTTTCATCTCTATGGGGGGCAGCAGTCTCACTTATGAAATTTTCTCAAAATTTTGCTCATTCATTGGAGCTCAAAGGAAGCTATTCACCCTTTCCCATATGGCAACCTATACCCATCCATAATATTAGACAAAGAGACTTAAGATTTAGTCAAGTGAAGCTTTAAGTCAATATTAGGATAAAAGTCATCCAAGTTATGAAAGTGCTATGCTTTTGTCCTCTCATTGGAGAATCTTTTTGAAAGAGCTTCCATTATTTTTGGACAAAAATTCCTCTTCTCTCAATGAAAATAAATCTAAGTGTTATTACCGAATTGGAAACAACCGAAGCAATCTAGCATGTGGAACAAGAGAATAAAACGGGATATGAGAATAAGTGGAGTAAGGCAATTAGATTATCATTCAAATTCCTATCTAAATCAAAGAATTCATGCCAAAAGCTAATGAAACAATAGTCTTCATTGAACAAAACATCAATCAATCATCAATTTTTAAACTTCTCAAAAAAAAATTTGAAACACATCTCTTCTACTCATGGAAATAGATAATAGCAAGCCAAAACAAAATAAACACAACATAAAATAGCGTCCCCCCCTCAACTTGAAACAAACATTGTCCTCAATGGAGAGAGAACAGGAAAATGCACGGGCGCTACTTTGGCTTTGCTTTCCATGATACAAAAAAAATAAGAGATAAACAACAACTATACACAAAACGGGTTAGAATTAGAATCTAATAGTAAAAACCATAACATTCAATCATTAAAACCAAGTTCTAAAGTTAACATCATGTCTGAAATCTAATACAACCCAAAAGAAATAAAAAAGAACTAAGCATAAATATAATTACTTAAAGAGTTTCCAGGATTAGTAAATATCATCACATGTCGGGAGGTGGGGGTGGGGGAAAACGACCATACAACGCCTCGAACTGCTAGCGTATGAACTCCTGCTGGGTCGCCATCTGAGCTGCAACTCGTGCCTCGACCTGAGCTGCAATATCTGCCTCCAAACGGTCCTGCCGCAATACCATTATCTCAACCCTCTCATTTATGCTAGCAAACCCAGTCTGCATCAAAGCAGTCATCTGCTCAAACTGCTCTCTCATGAATTCCCTATTGTCATCTACCGGCCCAGAGCTTGCCCGTCTTCTCCGCCTTGAGGGCCCTGGGAGATCTGCTCCGGCTTCTTCTGCTCCTTCTTCTTCAGACTCATCTTGAGGAGGTACGGTTGAAGAACTTGGCCGGTTCCTCAATTGACTAGCGGCTCGAGTTTGGGTAGATCGGTTAAGTGGTGCTCGAGGCATTTTCTTCACATCCTCATCTCTCTCAGTTACCCCCGCTCGCAAACATACATTGGTGATCAAAGACCCAAATTTGATTGTTTCATTGTGGGCGACGAAGTCTATGATTCTAGCAATTCGCCCAATGATGTGACGAAGCAAACAACAGCGCTTGTTTGCTGCAATAGCGTATAGCACATACGCTTGAGAAGGGTACAGGTGTTGGGTATGTGAAGTCGGGTCCAAAGCGTTGGCAACTACTAGCCAAAGAGTCCTAAAGGCCTCGAGTATGTTATTCCTATCCAATTGGTTCCCAATCCATTCCCTAGGCTCACCGGTTAGAAATGTGGCTAAAGCATTAGCCGTTGGCTCTACATAAGGGGTGCCATCCGAATAAGGGTGGTCATGAGATTTGATTTGATAGGGCACGAAATTGGTGAGGAGAGAGGGAAAACGGGATTTTGGGATGGGTTTGATGATTGAGGTTTGAAATTGGGAGATTTGATGGTTGATTCTAGGTTGGGAAGGTTAGAAATGGTGTTTGGGGAAGGTTTGGGATCAATGGGGGAAGAGGGGCTAGGGTTTGGAGAGGATTTGGGAGAAGGAGAAGTGAGAAATGGGGGTTTAGAAACGGCTCCCCTGTTTTATTACGAGACCATGATCGATCATGGTTAACCCATGATCGATCATGGGTCATTCTGCCCAACTGAGAATTTGTACAATGATCGATCATGGGGAGGGCATGATCGATCATGCTGCCTTCTGCCCGAGTGCCTCCTCTTCCATGATCGATCATGTAATCCCATGATCGATCATGCCATATGCTGCCTGAGAAAAATTTTCCACCATGATCGATCATGGGAAGGGCATGATCGATCATGGACCAATCTGCCAGAAAAAATTTCTTTGCCCTCTTTGCACCAAAACACCTTACTGCTCCCCTCAACTCGACCCGTTCAGACTTAATGACACCCGAATCTCCGATGACGATTCCTAAAACTCAAAAACACTAACAAAAACATTATTTACAAAATCGACCCATCCCTTTTAGGCATAAGTCGGGTCTTCGAGAGGGGTGGGCTCCTCTCGAGGTGGGAATTCCAAAAACGGCTTAAGACGTTGTCCATTCACCTTGAAAATGTAGCCGGTTTTGGGATCCTCAACATTCACAGCCCTAAAAGGAAATACATGATGGACAATGTAGGGACCGGTCCAACGAGACTTTAACTTTCCCGGGAAGAGATGCAGACGAGTATCATAAACAAGAACTTTGTGCCCAAGTTTGAATTCTTTTCTCAAAATAGATTTATCATGAAAATTTTGGCACGTTCCTTGCTTATCTTTGCATTGTCATAAGCATCTCTTCTTAATTCCTCAATTTCATCTATTTGCAACTTACGGTCAAGCCCGGCTTTTTTCAAATCACAGTTAACCATCTTAGTTGCCCAGTATGATTTGTGTTCCAACTCTACTGGTAAATGACATGGTTTTCCGTACACAATGCGATAAGGAGACATATCTAGAGTTGTTTTATACGCAGTACGGTAAGCCCAAAGTGCATCGGTCAGTCTTAACGACCAATCTTTGCGATTCGGGTTTACCGTTTTCTCTAGAATCTGTTTGATCTCCCTATTTGCCAACTCGGCTTGACCATTAGTTTGAGGATGATAAGCGAGCGATACTTTGTGGTTTACACCATACTTTTGCATTAATGATTGAAATGGTTTGTTGCAAAAGTGAGTACCGCCATCGCTTATTATTGCCTTGGGAGTGCCAAAACGTGCAAGAATATGTTCTTTTAGAAATTGTATCACCACTTTGTGATCATTTTTCTTGCACGCTTGGGCTTCCACTCATTTTGAAACATAATCTACGTCAACTAAAATGTAAAGATTACCGTAGGAGGATGGGAACGGTCCCATGAAGTCGATACCCCAGCAATCGAAGATTTCAATCATCAGGATGGGATTGAGTGGCATCATGTTCTTCTTGGAAATCCCTCCAAGCATTTGGCATCTTTGGCATGCCTTGCAAAAGCGTTGTGCGTCCTTAAAGAGCGACGACCAATACAATCCACTTTGTAAAATCTTCGCGGTGGTCTTCTTTGCCGAGAAGTGTCCTCCGCAAGCTTCAGAATGACAGAAGGATAGAGCTCTCTCCACTTCTTCCTCTGGGATGCACCGCCGGATAATCTGATCCACACAATACTTAAACAGGTACGGTTCATCCCAATAGAATCGACCCACTTCGCTCAAAAACTTTTTTCTGTCTTGTGCGCCCCATGACTTTAGTATCTTGTCAGTTACAAGATAGTTTACAATGTCTGCATACCATGGGAGTGTTGAGATTGCCAACAACTGCTCATCTAGGAACGAATCTTGGATCGGACTTTCTTCAATGTTGTTCGTAAAAGTGAGTCGAGACAGATGATCGGCCACCACATTCTCAACTCCCTTTTTTTCCTTGATGCTTAAATAGAATTCTTGCAATAAGAGTATCCACCTCAAAAGCCGCGGCTTGGCATCTTTCTTTGTGAATAGGTACTTCAATGCCGCGTGGTCCGTGAAAATCACAATTGGCGATCCTATCAAATAGGATCGAAACTTGTCTAGGGCGAAGACAATTGCTATAAGCTCTTTCTCTGTTGTGGTGTAATTCATTTGCGCATCATTCAAAGTCCTACTTGCATAGTAAATCACACCTGGTTTTTTGTCTTTCCGTTGACCAAGAACCGCTCCCACCGCATAGTCACTTGCGTCGCACATGAGCTCGAATGGCAAGCTCCAGTCCGGTGTCTGCATAATCAGCGCAGTAGTGAGCATATGCTTTAGAGAGACGAAGGCTTCCTCGCAGTTGACATCCCACTTAAAGGGTGCATCCTTGAGAAGTAGATTACACATTGGTTTGGAAATGGAACTGAGTTCTTGATAAACCTCCTATAAAACCCGGCATGTCCTAGAAATGATCGGACATCTTTGACATTCTTAGGCGTAGGAAGTTTGGCAATCAATTCAATTTTTGCTTTATCCACTTCAATTTCCTCTGACCAAATGATGTGCCCCAACACGATTCCCTTGGTTACCATGAAATGGCACTTCTCCCAATTCAACACCAATTGTTTTTCCACCCATCTTTCCAAAACCTGTTCCAGGTTAGTCAAGCAATTGTCGAATGACTTACCATAGACGGTAAAGTCATCCATAAAAACTTCCAAAGTCCTTTCCACCATATCGCTAAAAATACTTAGCATACACCGTTGGAAAGTGGGCGGTGCATTACATAGACCAAAGGGCATTCTTCGATAAGCGAAGGTGCCAAAAGGACATGTAAAGGTGGTTTTTTCTTGATCATCTAGGTCAATCTCAATTTGATTGTACCCGGAAAAACCATCAAGGAAAGAGTAATATTCATGGCCCGCTACCCTCTCTAGAGTTTGATCCAAAAAGGGGAGGGGGAAATGATCTTTACGAGTTGCCTCATTGAGTTTACGGTAGTCAATACACATTTGCCACCCGGTGGTGACTCTGTGCGGAATCAACTCGTTTGATTCGTTCTTAACTACTGTAAGACCCAATTTTTTCGATACCACTTGAGTTGGACTAACCCATTTACTATCCGAGATCGGATAGATGATCTTTGCATCCAACAATTTCAACACCTCGTTCCTAACCACTTCTTGCATGATAGGATTCAACCGGCGTTGAAATTGCCTCGATGTTTTTGCCCCATCCTCCAAGTGAATTTTATGTGTACAAATCAAAGGGCTTATTCCTTGGAGGTCGGCAAGAGTCCAACCAAAATCTTTTTTATATTTACTAAGCAAATGAACTAACCTCCCTTCTTGGTCATTCGAAAGTTCGGACGAGATGATAACGGGGAAAGTATCTGAAGTTCCCAAAAAGGCATACTTCAAATTGCTAGGCAATTGCTTGAGATCCATTTTTCCTTCAAGCTTTTTGGTGGGAGATTGTGTGTTTTCCTCTTTCTCCAAGAATCCGTCCTGTTTGTCAGTCAAAGAAAACACTTGCATACAGTCCTCGGGTTCATCGGAAGTGGTTAGATAGCCTTCCGTTGACTCCGATTCAAAATTTGCCACAAAGTGGTCTTGGATACATGACTCTATCATGTTCACGTGTTCATTCTCCTCATTATCATCGTCTTCTCTTTGATTGCTCAAAGAGAACACGTTTAGTTCTAGAGTCATGTTTCCAAATGCTAACTTCACAATTCCATTCTTGCAATTTATTATAGCGCTAGAAGTAGCAAGAAATGGTCGTCCAAGGATAACCGGAATCTCCTTAGCGGGATCCGACACGGGTTGCATGTCGAGGATGATAAAATCAACCGAAAAATAAAACTTGTCAATTTGAACAAGCACATCCTCGACTATCCCTCTTGGGATCTTAACGGATCGGTCCGCTAATTGAATCGTGACTCTCGTGGGTTTTAACTCACCCAGTCCCAATTGTTGATAAACCGAATATGGGAGCACATTAACACTTGCTCCCAAATCTAACAATGCATTTTTGATCCTACAATTTCCTATGACGCAGGAAATTGTGGGACAACCGGGGTCTTTGAACTTGGGGGCTCTCGTGCATTGCATGAGGGAGCTCACTTGCTACGCCATAAAGGCCTTTTTCTTGACATTCAACCTTCGTTTGGTAGTACATAAGTCCTTGAGGAACTTCGCATACGAAGGTATTTGCTTGACCGCGTCAAGCAATGGAATGTTGATTTTCACTTGCCTAAAGACATCCAAGATCTCGGTGTTAGACTTGGATGGTTGGTTCAATCTCTCCGGAAATGGGACTTTGATCCCATTTTTGATTTTTTCGAGATCCTCTTTTCCTTGTTTCTCTTCCTCTCTCTTCTTCTCTTCACTCACAACTTTCTCAACATTCATGGGCTCAACTATGTCCGCCACCTTGGGGCTTTTAGGAACAATAGTTTTATCTACCTCCTTCCCACTCCTCAGGATTGTGATAGATTTGAGTTCTTCTATCTTGGTGCTAGACTCTCCTCCCTCTATGACTTGAACTTGACCTCTAGGATTAACTAAAGGTTGATAGGGGAATTTTCCTTTCTCTTGGGTAGCTAGGGCGGTGGTGAGTTTAGACATTTGAGTTTTTAACTCACCCACATCACGATCCGTTTTGTCCACAAATGATCTCAACAAAGCTTCCAAGTTTTGGTTGGGATTTTGATTCTGAGGTGGAACAAAAGAGTTTTGAGGTTCTTGTTGCCTTTGGTTCTGATGATATTGGTTGTGGTTCTGACTTTGATTTCCTCCCCAACTGAAATTGGGGTGATTCTTCCATCCCTCATTGTACCTTTGAGAGTAGGGATCATTTTGGTTACGATTTTGGTTGTACTGGTGTAAAGCATTAACTTGGGCGGGATTTTTGAGGACTTCCCGAAAAGCGGGAATGGTAGGACAATCCTCGGTAGTGTGTCCTGAATTTTCACAAATGACACACAACTGACTCGAGGATACTACGTTGACCTCCTTAAGCTTACTTGCTTCCATTGCCTCTACTTTCTTTGACAATTGGAATAACCTCGCACCCATGTCATCCTCATTGGACACTTGGTACAACCCACCCCTTCCCTGAGTTTTGGCTTTGGGTTCGTCGGAATAGGTGTTCCAATTTTGAGCACCTTCTGCTAATTCATCAAAATACAATAAAGCCTCCTCGGGATTCTTACTCAAGAATTGACCATTACACATGGTCTCAACAAACGTACGCATATCAGGGGTGAGAGATTCATAGAAAAAACTAACAAGGCTCCACGTTTCGTGACCATGGTGAGGGCATGCGTTTAGAAGTTCCTTGTATCTTTCCCAACACTTATAAAAAGTTTCATTTTCTTTTGGCGAAAAATTAGATATCGCCATTCTTAAAGCATTGGTTCTATGAACGGGAAAGAATTTTTTTAGAAATTCCGCTTGAAGCTCTTGCCAAGACCGAATTGATTGCGGTCTTTGAGCATTTAGCCAAATTTTTCCTTTGTCTTTTAGGGAGAAAGGGAAGAGTTTTAAACGCATGACATCCTCGTTAACATTTGCCTCACGAAATGTGGAGTAGACTTCTTCAAAGTCTTTGAAATGCAAGTATGGGTTTTCCGACTCCATACCATGAAAGGAAGGGATATGTTAAAGCATACCCGGTTTGAACGAGAACGCACCGGCTTGGCTGGCAGGAAGGACAATGCATGAATTCGATGTTGCCCGAGGCGGTTGAAGGTAATCCCTCATGGTCCTAACGGGAGGAACATTGTTGGCACCTTCCCCTTCATTATCACTCTCGTGATCCGCAGCCCTTCCTTGATTTGCCATTCTTGGCGAAGGAGGAGGGCTTATTCTTGGCGAATGAGGAGGGCTTATTCGAATGTCCACGAACAGTTGCCCTTGCATGGGCTTGGAAAACAATTCGAATAGCTCCTTGGAAAATCTACAAAATCAAACAAAAATAAGGGAGAAAAATAAATTAATTAAATGGAGAGATACTCACACATAATGGTTTTATACAAAACTCGAGATCCGCCTTCTGCCTTATCCCCGGCAACGGCGCCAAAAACTTGACGCCGCTTAAATATCGCGCTTCGATGTAGCCCAAGTGCAGGCACGTCAAGTTGTAATATAGTCTCGAAAGTCCGAGTGTCGAACCACAGGGATAAGTGAAAAGGTATGGAATGGATTATGGATTTTATGGTTTTCAGATTTTGTAAGTTGGATATGTTGTAAAACAACGTAAATGTAAAATAGTTGTGAGAATTAATAAGAAAGCACTAAGGTAGGTGGAGGTTAGCTACGATTTAAGAGACGGTGATCACTAGCTCATACAAAGATTTCAGCACAAGATTTCTCGAGGTAGGGGAAATGTTGGTGTATCTCTCAATAGCAAAGGGTGCGACGCTAGGCGACTCATTCCCGGATTGAAGCTATATCAAGAAAGAGACGAACAACATTCTTCCAAAGACGAGGTTATCATCCCTACATCTTAGCTACGGGTGTGAAGCAAGGCAACCCATTCCCGATGAAGCTAATCCGAGATAGATATGACAAACTAATCATAAAAAGATTTAAAATGAAGCAAGTGTATGAAATCTCATGATTTAAAGAATAAAAATTATAAAGTGAATCCTAACAATGAAACGGAATGAAGTTTATGGGATAAATTTGTCAACTCATCTTTTATCACTCATGGTAGAAAATAAAGAGTCTAAGTATCACATACAGTGTAAGAAGCACTCAATATATCAATAAATGAATCAAAGATAAGCTAACAAATTTATAATCCATCTATGGAGTTTTATGAACTAATTATAATTTCTACAAAAAAGTCAAAAACTCCATGAATGGGGGAAAAGGCCTACAAGCTTTCTAGAACCATGAAAACATGTTGTATGAACATTAACAACCAAGAACTAAATATACAATGCATATAAAGTCTTAACTTATCATGAAAATACCTAGAAAGCTTGAAAGAATGGATGAAGATGAAGAAGAAGAAGATTCACAAATATTTATCAAACTTTAAATATGGATTGAACCATTAATCACCAAAATCATATCGCATTCAACCTCCGTAACCTTAGTAATAGACTACTCCATAATAGATGCAAAAACAAATATTATAGAAGAAGAAATCATTCTTACAAATCAAAATACAAAACAATAGCAAAAACTTTAGCTCTTCCTTCTCTCTAGAACTTTAAGTGTCTCTAAGATTATCCTCCCTCCTCAATCCCTTAGACTAAAACAATAGCTAAAGGAGTACAAAAACTAATAAAAAATACAAGGGAAAATATCTAGGAACCAAAACCCACGAAATAGGGCTAAAAGCAGAAGTTGGTGGCTGTCCCCGCCAGGCCATGATCGATCATGCCCAACCCATGATCGATCATGGGGTTCTCTTCCTGAAGGTCAATTTGCACCATGATCGATCATGGGTTTCCCATGATCGATCATGCTTCTGGGAAATTCCTCAGATCAGCCTTTTTCGAGCTTTTCACTAGCGCTTGATCAATTCTTCAAGGGCCATTGCATCCTATGCCTATAAATACATAGAAACACAACAACAGCACACCTAGCGGGACGATGTTAGATACTGAACTCGCTAAGACACTAATCTTGAGATAAGAAGATAATTAGGCAAAAGAAAAGCGACAAACGCGTCAAGCGACTCCCTAAAGAGCTTAATCATGACAATATTATGCGTTTATCAGGCGGAGGCGGTCAAAAAAAGCTCGCAAGGCTGGCACATGACCTTCTCTCTTTTTTGATTTGATTATCATGTCATCCACATACACTTCTACCTCTTTGTTACTCATGTCGTGGAAGATAGCGGTAGTGCCCTCTGATACGTTGCTCCGGCGTTCTTTAGCCCGAATAGCATAATGGTGTAGCAGTATGTCCCCCATGGTGTAATGAATGTTGTTTTCTCTTGGTGATCCGGATGCATCTTGATCTGATCATACCCGACGAAACCATCTACGAATGACTTCAGGGCATGGTTGGCGGTATTATCCACTATCAAATCAATGTTGGGCAGTGGGAAATTGTCTTTCGGACAGGCTTTATTGAGATCTCGGTAATCTATGCACATGCGGACTTTACCATTTACTTTTGGAACGGGCACAATGTTGACTAACCATGAGGGGTACTCGATCACTCGCAAAAATCCTACACTTAGTTATTTTATCACCTCTTCTTTCACTTTCAGGGACCATTCTGGCGTAAGTTTTCTCAACTTCTTCTTGATGGGCCTAAATTCCAGCTTGGTGTGTATCTCGTGCATGACTATTTGGCTGTTCAAACCTGGCATATCAGCATAGGACTAGGCGAAGACATCCACGTACTCATTCAGAGTTTGTGTGAATTCCTCTCTTTCTGTCTTACTTAGACTTTCCCTAATACGGACCTCTTTCCTTTCCTCATTTGACTCGAGATTAATTACAAGAGTGTCTCCTTCCTCGCTCTGTATACGCTGTTCGTCCCGTTCAGGGTGTTCGTTTAGTCTTTCCAACTCCATATAGGCAATTACAGAATTAACATTAACATGATAACGCAAAACAGAGTTTTCTTTATTGATAATAGTGTTTACATGTACAAGTTCAAAAAGTGAATCTAGGAGTGACTCCTCCCTAGCTTTACCCTTACTCATATCTATCACCCTTACAATTTCACTATTTCCCCCCTTTTCCTGGTAATCTGGATCAGCGTGTATTAAGTGTACGGGGTCATCCCATGGCTCGTCGTCCCCTAGAGCCATGCTATCGAAGAGATCTCCGATCAGTTCCTCCTCTTCTTCACCTCCCTTGTCTTTATTTTCTTCTCTTGGCCCGATTGTTAACTTGGTGGAGAAGCTGTGTATAGTGTTTTCTTTGAGAAAAAGGTCCTTTTCATAGAAGATTTCCCATCCTGGAAGTTCTCTCTATCGCTATTTCTCCAAGGCTCCTGAAAGCCACAAAAGGGGAAGTCCTCTCCTTCCTTGACGAAAAACCCATTTAGAGAGGTAAAACTCGGTTATTGATATCCTCGAACCTTTTTCTCTTGGTTGTATTCTTCGGTGTGTCGGTACCCCAATCCTTCTCTTTCATGCCTAGTCACTGGTTCTAAAGCCTGAAGTAATCCTGGCCCATTCCTAAACTGGCTCCTGGTAAGTATTTCATCATTCTTAGCATATTTGTGACCTTGGTGCTGAGACCGGAGATATTATCAGGGGGTAGGTACTTGATTCTCTGGGTGGTGAGAGCTTATACTTGAGGCTCGTATGAAAAGCCTCCTAACTGTATGCTTTGACTCCTGATGCCCAATACAGGTAACTCTAGATCTGCCAAGGTCCTTTCAAGATCTCCTTGGATGGTAATTATATTCCCTTCAAATGGTATCTTGATTTTTTGGTGTAAGGAGGGGAGTGCTCCTATATCATGTAGCCATGCTCTTCCCAATATGAGGTTAAAATTGGAGGGAATGTCTATGATTTAAAAGTCGGCCGAAAAGTTTTCCGGACCGGCGATGAGATCTAGCTTTAGGGAACCCAGAACGGCCCTCCTGGTGTTGTCACAGGCCCTGACGGTTACGACTGATGGAGAAAGCTCTGAGTCTAAGATACCCAGACATTTGGCAGTCTTCAAAGGGCAGACATTTATGGTTGACCCGTTGTCGATGAGGACCTGTGGCAGGATTTTTCCTCGGGTTCTGACAGTAATATGGAGGGCCAGACTGTGTTTTCTCCCTAAAGGAGATAAATCTTCATCTGAAAATGACAGACTTCTTTGGACTGTAAGGGATCCGATCATGTTTGGTAGATGCTCCGGCGTAGAGTCTGGTGATATGACGGCCTCATCTAGAAGCTTGATGAAGGCTGTCCGGTGTGGTTTGGAGGCAACCAGGCGACCCCAAATGGTGATGTGGGCTTGAGTTTTCTTCAACTGTTCCAGTACTCGATCGTCTCTTACTTCCTTAGGAGGAGGTGTTTTCTAGATATCTACTGGTGGTGGCTGATATACCCTTCCTGAATGAGTAATCTGCTATATCCAAAGGGATGCCAGGTCCGATCCCTCTGAGGCTTCTGATGGTTCTGATTCCGCTGACCAACTGAAAGGAGAGGTCTCTGTCATACGGATTGTCTCCTTGGGGGGGCCTCGGGGCTTCCATGGCTGTTTCTTCTTATCCTGGGTCCATCCTATCCCAGATTTTTCGGAATTGGTTTTGATTGTAAGTGGTTGTGAGATCACCTGGTTGGCTTTTCCTAACCCTTGCCCTTGTAGAAAATTCATCTTAGCCATCCATTGATCAATAGAAAATTCATCTTAGCCATCCATTGATCAATTATCAGATTGAGGCCTGGTGCAACTTGAGCCTTTGCTGGCAGCGCAACGGGTGCCTTGTAGGCTGGGTCGTCTCGGATGAGTCCTACGAGATCTAAACTTTCTTTATCAGTGGTTAAGGTGTTAATTCCCGCATGTGGAGCATGGTTGGGAAGGGGGTTGTTGGTAACATTGGGCCCGCATGGTGCGGGGATGGTTCTTGCTTCAATGTGGTCCTGGATACGATGGCGAAGAGCGAAGCAGCGTTCCGTGTCATGGCCTGCCGCTTGATGATATGCACAGTTCTCATTCATTCTCCAGGCGCTGGGAATAGGGTTTGGCGGGGGGCGTGGGTTGAGTGGAGTGATTAGTCCAGCCTTTTGGAGTAGTTCCAGGCTTTGGACCAGGGTAGTGGGAAGGGTGGAGAAGTTTCTCCTTTTCTTGGTCTCGGTGCTTGAAGAGTCTCCTTGTGTAGGCCAACTCATCGGAGGGACTTGTTGTGACTGTTGAAATGGGTTTTGTTGATATGGATATGAGCTTAATTGATTTACGGCTAGAGTGGCCGTCTTTCTCTCGGTGTATGAGGCTTTCTTGGTATCGGTTTTTGCCTTCTTGGCTAATTCTTCCTCTACTTGCGACCCCATACTCAACAAGGCTCTGAAGTGTGGGAATACATGCTTTCCCATGCAATTTAAAACAGCTGGAGTGAAGTTCTTATGTATGATCTCCAACTGCTCTTCTTCATCTGGCCGTTTGGACATTTGGGAAGCCATCTCTCTCTAGCGTGTGACGAAATCATTAAAGCTTTCCTTTTCACCCTGCTTGGCCATTTCGAGGTGTTTGCGGGTAATTTCCAAATCTTCGTTGGACCCGTACTTGTTCATGAATTCCTTAACGATATCTCCCCAAGTCTTCGTGTGGTGCCTTTTCAGATCAAAAAACCATCTCATGGCGGCCCCCGTGAGAGTCATGTGAAAGGCCTAGGCTAATTCTGGTTCTCCACAATCAGAAACTTGCATGGATCTGATGTAGGATTGGAGGTGAGTTTTTGGAGGGGTGGTTCTTGTGAATTTGATGATGGAAGGAAGCTTGAATCCCTGAGGTAATCTCGCTTCTGGGTAGAAGGAGAAAGCATTCATATCCGTAACCTCGTCTGCTCCCTTTATATAAGAAATCCCTCTTTGCAGAACCTTCAACTGCTCTTTCAGTTTCTTCATTTATTCGCTTTCTCTTGACACCTCGTCGGGCTGCTCCCGAGCTATAACCGATTCTGCATACATTGCCCGAAGTCGTTTGATGTCTGGGTACTCATTAGGAGGGGCTACTGGGGCCGGTGGTGGGATAGGTCTTGCGGGGACTTGTGGCCATGGATGATATTGGGGATCAAGGCCCGGTTGAGGCTGCGGCCAGATGATGGGTGGCTCTTGTTATTGATAAGTGGGGCCTGAATCTGGGGCCCATTGATTCTGATTGTTGAGGTCGGTCAGAACGGGACCAGCTATGACGGGACCCGTTTATGGTGGATTGTTTCCTTGGACTGGGGGAAGTGCTTGTGATGACTGCCCTCTATTCGGATCTCGATTCGGTAGTAGTCGTTCAAACCCTGGTGGTGCAGTTCGTTCGGCTGACAACTCTTCTATTCGAATACGGGTACCATGTTGCTCGTTCGTGAGATTTGCTAAATTCACGCTGGCGGTCATTAGCAAACGATTCATCTCGGCTAAAGTCGGCTGAGCTGTAGACGCCTCGACTAGGCTCTGATCTATTTCTTGATTCTCTCGTCCATCAGCCATTGCGGGTGTGCTTGGTCTTATCAGTCTTCCGGTATGATCTCGACCGGCCCAACCTTCCAGACTGTCATTTGTTCACGGCTGTAGATGAAACCACGTGACGAAGATGAAGGAAGACTATGATGCGACTCGATTTTTGCCAAAAGAACCACTAAAATTTGCCGAGAAAAGACTCGGGTTTTAAAAAGGTGTTGCAAAGTAAGCCGTAAGGTGGTACATTCCCTACGGCTGTTTGACAAGTGTTTTATTTTACTCAATCTTATATGTAGCGCAGGTGTACGAACTGTTAAGGCTTCAGGCTCCCTCCTATTTGGCAAGACCTTGCGATATACCCTAAGGGCGGGTACGTGCAAGAGTCTTTTGATATACTTCCCGGGTACGTGAGTGTTCTCATCACTCGATATACCTCGGGGGCGTACTTGTTCAATGAGAGTGGAAGTAAATGCTTTCGGTTTATGTTGGCCCAAGCAAGCCAACTCCCTACTCACTTATAATACTTCCGAAGGTTTGGGGTAAATTCACACTCGCAGAACCAATGCATGATTTGTGAAAGTGCGTGCAAAGTTCAAAAATATTTGGGTTTTCAAATATCATTTATCTTTATTACGTATTTTCGAAAAACTTCATTTTTTAGAAAAAAGTTTCTTTTCAATCAATTAACACAAGTAGGGAAAGCAGTAAAAGCCAATATTCAACAGATAAACAAAAGACCACAAATAAAAGTCTAGTTTTCTAATGTCCCCAGCAGAGTCGCCACTGTGAGAATCCGCAAATGCGACCCCCGGGTCTCGCTCCCGTTGTTGGGTGTCTGGTACGTCGGAACAGATTCCGTCGCTCCATTTGCTTTTTATGGGTGTTGACAATTTAATATCGGGTGTCCCTATATTCTATTTCTAGATGCGAGGGGTTCATTCAGAGTCGCCAGTATGTTTTACGAGAAAATGGACAAAAGGGATCGTGTAAAAGGAAAGGCTATAGATAAGCATTTCTTTACACGTTTGTCTACGAAACCAGGGTTCTATAGGGTTCGAAAACTATATTACGGTTTGGGAACGTGTTAAGCACCCATTCCGCCCTTTCGGTCTCTAGTGAACTTATATGTTTATTCTATGTTGAAAAATTTGGATGCTTTTACTGACAGTCTACTACTTTCCGAATGAAAAACCCTAATTCTCGGGGAAAACGGAAAAGGGTATGAAAAACTTTTATGTTCTCAGATCCAATGTTTCATTTTGAAAGATGCAAATACAAGTGGCAAAAGTTATTTTACTTTTAAAGAGAGTTTTCCGTATTATTTCTCAGATAATGACGGTTTTCTCGGATTCTAACTTCTTTTGAAAATTTTGGATCTTTGTCGGGACTAATTCAATATGGAATTAGAATTCTTAAGGGGAATTCTACCAGACATATCACAGTCTACGGTGGAGACAGGATATACCGAGTTTTTAATTCCTAAGTAAGTTTTACCAGTCCGGTTTTAGAAAACAGAATTTTATCCGGATAGTAATGTACTTACTCTTCTGGTTTTGTAAATAGTTTTATCTGGGTCTTTTGTTTTGAAAACAGTAGACTATTTGTAACTTGGCAATAAGTTTATTCAAATAAAACGTGGACAAAACAACGGAAGTAAAACAAGTACACAAATATTAAATTTAAATATTAGAAGAGGTTTTCTTTACCTTCCCGACGAGAATAATAATAAGAAAGAAAATATAATACGGCAGAGAGATCTCCGGCGATAATGACCTTTTCCTTCTTCAGATATTTTCGAGAATTTGATTCCAGAGACAGGACACGTCGAATGTCGAGAATAGATTTGATAATTCTTCGAAATAAGACGATAATAGAAAATGCTTGACGAAAGACTAGAAAATCAGATTTAAAGCTTAGAATTCTCAGATCCCAAGTTGCTGTCCTTCAACCCTTGGGGGTGTTGGCCTATTTATAGGGGTAGGAGTAATATGTCGCGCGACACTTTCCTACAAGGGGCATATGTCGCCCAACAATGTATAACACGTCGCGCGACAAACGGCTGAAGTGATGTTTTTGACAGACTGATGTGTCAGAAAGTGGATGGTCTGGGTCAGAGGGGTTTGTCGCGCGACATAGGAGTGATTGTCGTGCGACATATCAATGATTGTCGCACGACACACTGATATGTCGTGCGACAATCCCACTTAAAAACAGGTTTGTTGGCCAACAAACCCTTCTGGGGTAGTTTCGAGTGCTCGGGTGGGTCCCGTACTCCAAAATCAGTAGTTCTCGAAGGTCGTTAGGGTTCTTGCGGGGGTCACAGTTCGGGGTGTCTACATGGGCTGTGAAAGCGAGCTCAGTAGAATCGAATCTACGCTATCCGCAATCAAAGCCGTTCTTCTGGACGCTGTTAATCAAAAGAAGAAGAGTCAACAAGTGGAGGATTGGCTTGAAAAGGTTCAAGATGTTCTTTAAGACGTCGATGACTTACTTGATGATTTCATGAAGATAAGCAACAAAAGCTCATGGTGATTAAAGGAAGTAAGTGGAAAAAGGTGAGGAACTTCTTCTTATGCTCCAATTTACTTGCTTTTTGTGTCACCATGAGTCGCAGATTAAAGAAGATAAGGAGCAGATTGGAAGATATTGATGCTAATAGGAAAAAAATTGAGTTCGTCGAATGTGTTCACGATATCCCAGTTGAATACCCATTAAGCGACAAACCCATTCTTATGGACATTCATCTGATGTTATTAGAAAAGACCATGATAAAAACATAATCATAGAGCTTCTGTGAAGCGACAATAGCTCCTCTGCATCTAGCAGCACTATAGATATATCTGTTCTTCCTATAGTTGGACTTGGGGGACTTGGGAAAACTGCGCTAGCTAAATTGTTTAACAACAGTGGTGCAATTACTTCGAATTTTGAAAAAAAAAAAAAACTCTAGATTTGTGTTTTAGAAAACTTCGATCTAAAAACGGTTATTGAGAAAATCATGAATGATGCCACATGTGCAAATCATGCCCACTTAGATCTCAACCAATTGCAAGATTGTCTTTATACTAGTTTGGATTCAAAGAAATTCTTGTTCATCCTCAACGACGTGTGGAATGAAGATCGAAAAAAGTGGACCAAGTTGAAGGATTTGTTGAATTACTGTTCCCATGGGAGTAAAATTGTCGTAACTACACACAAGAAAACTATTGGAAAAATTATGGCCAAATTGGAACTTTATGAGTTAAATGGCCTTTCAGAAGATGAATGCATGTTGATATTTGCCAAATGTTCTTTTAAGGAATCGCCACCCAAGGGGACCAGCGCGAAAATGTGGTTTCTCATAGCACGGTATTAATGTTTGCTACTAGTGCGAATGTCTGCAGATAATCAATTCCCTATGTAGCCTTTTGCGATTGAGTTGGCTCTCCAAATCTCAATAATTTACTCAATCAGTGACACCATTATTTCAATTGCCTGCGACCACCACCGCATCTAGCTCACTGACTTCTTTAACTTCTTAACCGATGACATCGATGGCTCTGATATCTTAGTTCTAGCATAGGTACCTTCTACTTCTAAGGTTCGTAATTACAGACTTTCACCCCTCCTCCTTCTTTAGCCCCTTTTTCTTCTGCTTTTATGCAAGGCACCAGTAGAGTGCCGACTCTAGCCTAGGCATCGTTCTCTCTCTTTAAGTCACCGCTCTATCCGTTATTTTGGGTCTTATTAATTGTAAGGTTTCACTGAAACCCAGCCCCAAAAAATAAAATATGGTACTATACACTATCATATCACGATACATTGAGCATCGTACGATACAATAATGCGTAATGCACGATACACCCTCAAACATGTTTCAATTTCCAATACATGACACTTTCTCTTTGAGACGATATGTTTGCATCGTACGATATTAACTACACGCACGACTATTAACTAGCAATGATTGTTCATATTTTAAATTTGTGTTTTTACTTGACCACTAATTGTTGTTTTGTTTGGGTAATTTTAAATGCACCCACACATTTATGCTTCCTATCCCAATATAAGAAAACTTATCCTTACCCCATTATTTTTCGTAAAAATCTTTAGACTCACCCCAATAGTAGGGGGAGTTTATTGAAACTTACATGATTATGTAAGAGGCATGTTTAGTGATGAAAATTTACCAAACTAATTCATAATGTATAGCGACAAAATATACTAGCTAATCTATATTTTGATTTTTTAATGGATTGCGATTTGAGATTAAAACTCATATTTAAGAAATTTTATTTTAGCTCTAAAAGTAAATGTTAATTTTTGCTATGAACCTAAAAGTTCAAAACTTTAAAGGTTTGTTTGATAAAAACATGAAAAAGAAAAATAAAAATACTTGATTTTTTTGAGAACTTGGAAAATAAGTTGAAACATGTGGTGACATATCTTCTTACTTTGTGGCTTTTTCAATGGAAAATTTTTCTTTGGTCGTTGAAGTATAAAAAAAAATTCACATTAAATAATGAATGATGGAGGGATCTACTCATAAAAATAAGCATGAGATGGATAAAATCTTATGACATGCCTCAACTTAGTTTCCAACTTCTTACACAAATCAAGTGTTTTTCTTATCAATTTTCATGTTGTTATCAAACGAAACCTAAAATATTTTTGCTGGTGCACCTTGAAATAGTGAAACTCAACTAGCAAAAATGCTATCGTGTATTGTTCTCTAGAGTCTAATCCATTTAGTGACATTTATTAAATGATCCTGGATATTAAAGCCATTGTAGTGCGCCATTGCATTCATATTTAATTTTGAAAATAATTAGTTCCTTCATGTTATCGTTAAAACTACCATTAGTGGGTCTTGTTCCCCAAATTGGGTCTCTCTCCCCAAATTGGGTCTCTCGTTTGCATAGAAGTACTGCTAGTTTTAATTTTGAAGCTTTTTTCTTCTTCTTCTTCTTAAATTGTTGGTGCTACAACATAGTTGTTGCTGAAGGTTTAAGCCCCCTTGATTTATTTATGTTTGTGCCTTTAGGGTCTTTTCCTCATTATTAAAAAGAATTTAAAAAAAAAAGGGAGAGAGGGAGAAAAAATATGGAAAAAAATTTAAACAGGACAAGTTAGGGCTTAATTGTTAAAGTTAAAATTTAAATGTGGGTGAGAAGATTAATTGGGAGGGTTCATTTAAAATCTCCCTTTATCTTTAACTAAATCTGACAAGGTTATAATACCAGAATGGCCGCCCCTCCTATGTAGAATGTGACAAATTAAATAGTTAACCTATACATTTTTGAAAAAAATGGTCTTAGACATAGTTATAATACCCAAAACAAACTAGTCTTCCTATTTCCACCTTGATTTTTACCTAGAGAATAAAACAAATTTACAAATTATTTATTATACATGCAATTATGAAAAGATCGATTACTATACTGTATGTGTAAATATGCAGATTTTTAACAAACCAAAATTGGAATACACACAACACAAGACAATGATAGATCACCGGTCCATTGCAACAAGTCTGAACACAATGTTTCTTCAATAATATTAGCATATAATACTACTAAATGATAAATAAACCCTATTCATTGCCTATTTGCCATCCACAATGAAAGTTATCTAGGGTTATTAATTGGGAACATCATCACTTCAGTACCATTTGAGCTATATGGTCCATCAAGTTGAGTTGAGTTAGCGTATGGGTTCAATGGGATAGTGTAAAGGTCTGATTCACTCATTAAGCACTCGGTCTCTTCATGACTTTGTTGAATGACCCAAGGATGTTTTGTGAACTTCCTCAAACCTTCGAGTTCCATCGCCACTTCCTTCATTGTTGGTCTATCTTGACCATTTAAGTTAAGATATCTCTTCACAAGCTCGGCGATTGCTTGGAATTGCTCTAGAGTCCCTTCTTCCAAGATCCTAGGCTCAAGGATTTGAAATAAACGGTTTTGCCTTAAGGCCATGATGAAATAAGTAGCTAGGTTTCTCTCTTCTGGCATTCTTTCAGGAGAAAGTGGTTTCTTTCCCGTCAAGAGCTCAGCGAGAACCACTCCGAAGCTATAAACATCACTCTTATCTGTTAACAGACTTGTATGAAAGTATTCAGGATCTAAGTACCCTAAAGTCCCTTGAACTAAAGTAATAACTTGAGTTTGATCCAACGAGACTAACCTCGACGCTCCAAAGTCTGCAATTTTGGTAGTGTGATGTTCGTCTAATAAAATATTGGCGGACTTTACATCTCTATGAATGATGGGAATTGAAGCGTCGGAATGAAGATAAGAAAGTGCACCAGCTGCTTCGATCGCTATTCTTAAACGATTGTCCAAAGATAACCAGTTCATTCCACATCTACTATGGATATGTTCAAAAAGTGTATCGTTGGATACGAATTCATAAACCAATAACGGGACTTCACTCTCCAAACAACACCCTAAGAGCTTTACCACGTTTCGATGGTTAACTTGTGTAAGAATAACCACCTCATTGATAAATTGCTCAATTTGGCTCTTATCCATTAGTTTAGACTTCTTTATTGCTACTATGCGTTTATCTAGTAAAATTCCTTTGTAAACTGTACCATAACCACCTCGGCCGAGGATCCTATCGTCATTATAGTTATTCGTGGCTTTCTCTAACTCTTCAATTGTGAAGACTTTTGTTGACTCTATGCTACCTTCATTTGAAGAGATTTGTTGCTTCAACAAGGACCCACCATTTTGATGAAAGAATTTCTCCCTTAGCCTAATGATCTTCCTTTTCTTGATGTTAAAATATAACCAAGTTATGCCAATGAGCAAGGACAAAAAAATAAATCCCAAACCTGCATATGTTATTGGAAAGAAACAGTAAACAAATCTCAATTAGGAGAAATATGGAGAAATGATATTGTCAATGTAGTTTTGAACCATGCCAGACAGTGCCAACCCCAAAGATGAGGCCCAATGCGATATAGAAAAGAGATTTTGAAAAAAAATAGACTAACAAGGGACCTCGGTAAATTACAGTTAGGAAAAAAAAATTGGACTGAGTACACCATATATCCCACATATACAAATTGGAGACTTAAATATTTAGAAAGTTAGGCACAAAGGTGGCTGCCTCACTAGCCTATACTTCGAACTAGCATTGTTGCCAAGGCAATTGTTGCATTGAATACTTGTACATCAATCTTTGATGTTAAATCATTACTCGGATAGAAACGGACTCTGCTTTGGAAACAAAAGCTACCCCAAAATAATTGCGTGTATATGTGTGCGTATATTTTTATTTGTGCATATATTTATTGCAAAGTAATCAAATGGTTTTACCCAGAATGATCTTGAGGACTAGGGATTGTGAGTTCTTAGCAATGCAACCACGCCCATCTTTTCTACCATCACCAAAGAAACCATCTGGGCAAGAGCAATTATAACCCCCTGGGGTATTAATACATTTCTTCTCACACAAATGGTTTGGATCCATACACTCATCGATATCTGTGAAGGCAAGCATCCGTTAAACAAAGTTTAGGCTATTGTAATAAGTGATTCTTGTTTAATTTCTTCTCCTTCTTATATCCTTTAGGGGAATTTTTGTTTTTTGATAGTCAATAGGGAAGTAATTATTACTAATAGCATTCTAAAATTACTAGAAGGACTTGGGGCAAAATTTTACAAGACGAAACATCATCTCAATTCCAAAACCGACTAATTTACACTTGGTGCATTAAGGGGCAGTATATTTAGTGATCTATTGGTGAAGTGGCACATAAGCTCATTACATGGTTTCACATGATTTTGCTCCCTACAGGCATGATAATAGTCACTTGGAACTTCACCTGTTGTAGTCAATATGTTATTTTCTTTTTAACAATAACTTGGCAAAATTGGATAGACCTAGGTTTTGAGTTTAGGACAAGGGAGGGGAGAAGAGGACTCAAACCCATGATGTACCCCATATAGTGTTAGGTGGGTTATAACTACACAATAATGATATATGCACCAACTTAAATGACCAATTTAATAGTTTAACTGATGCTTCATAAAAGGCATTGATAACTTTCTAATATCTATACTGATTATAAAAGTGTAAATGAGGTGGATTGATTTACACAAAGTGTTTTGCACTTTTATCAATTGGTTAAGAAGATTTATTATATACTAACTATTAAATAAAAAGTACCATATTTAATTAGATATTTTAATCAAAAAAAAAAATTAGATATTAAATCCTACTCTATTTAGTCTTTTAAAAAGTGTGAATGAGGTGGGTTGATTTAAACTAAAAGTGTTATGCACTTTTATTAATCGGTTAAGAAGATATATTAGACACTAACTATTAAATAAACAATACCACATTTAATTAGATATTGAATCATTCTTTATTTAATCTTTTTAGTTGGAATTAAAAGCAATCTAGTAGTCTTTAAATTTAAAGTACCTTCAATTTACATTTTATTTCTATTAGGACTCTACTCTAAAATATTATAAATTAAGTTTTAAATACCAATCATATTATTTATAGTAGGATTCTTGCAAAAAAATCTTCTTTTTAATTTCGTAAATCTATTGTAATTGGGAATTTTTTTTTCTTTTTTTGAAATGGTAAACGTAGTGTAATTCTTAACTAACAATGTATTATATTATTTTTGGACCATAAAGTCCTAATTTATTTTTTATTCCAATTATAATTTTAATCTAAAACACAATAAATTGACGTATAAATATCAATCACATATTCTATTTATATTATGATTTTGGCTATATATACAAAACATATAGTTGAGTAGATTTATTCTTAGAAATAGAAAATGCTAACAAATTTTAGTATTTTAATATACAATAAAATTCACTAAAATCGTATCATTCTCTTACAAGGAATTTAAACATAAAAATAATTTACATACTTTTCATATTCTATAAGTTATTTTTTTTTGTTGAATTTGCCTATTTATTTTAGATAAATAAATTAAACTCTAAAAAATATTATCGCAAGAACTAGTTAGAGTAGCTTTATTTGTCAAATCAATTTTGTATCTTTAGCAGGAGAATTGTGTTACATAGAAAACATAATGTATAATCACCTAATACATTATTTGCTTCGGTAGAAGCCAAAAGTGGTTTAATAACAATATTTTTTTTAAGTACATTTACATGCTAACATGATAACTCTAAGGGGAGAAATAGAAAGAAAACAAGAAGTATCAATACTCCTAAGGTAAAAAATAATATTTACTACGGTTTCACGGTTTTATTTTCAAATTTTTATTATGTACCTACTTTTGTGTTCAAATTATAATATTCCGTTAAAATTGTTTTTTTTTTTGACAATCAAAAGAGAAATATCATTACGCTAAATCGTTCAACAAAACATCAGTGAGAAACATGGGGCACACGCTATCCCACACCGTTAAAATTGTTTTTAAATTTAAGTTTGAAAGTTTAACTGTCCCTTAACTTATATGTAACTATCACTAATTTTTTTAACGCATTTATTAGTCATCAAATAGTCACGTGCAATGCATGCACACTATGACTAGTCTATTTAAAACACTGATGAATGCAGTTATCAAGAACAAACCATAATTATTTTGGTACGTGTACGTCTGCTTATTTTCTATATAAAATTTTTTTTACCCACCATCTAAACTATTTTATTCCACAAGCAATAATAATTCAATCTTCTATTTGGTAGAGTCTAAAAATGGATAGAGAAGATGAAATGTTATATTTTTTCACTGCCTCTTGTTCAATGAATAGGGGGTTTAACACGTGTGCATATCAAAAGTTTATGCTTCTGGTCTCTCCTTTTCAGCAAATAATGCACTGAAATGTGTAGATATAAACATTTTATGTTTTTAGTCCCTGTTTAAAAAATGAATAGAATGTTGGCACATGCATAATATATAATATCGTTTGTTGGATTTGTGAAGCAAGTGCCGGTTAGGATTGCCCTTGCACGCAGGGGGATGCATAATTACAAAAGATCCATTTTTGTGATGTAAAGTGTTGAATTCATTATCTGGTGGATATCATTCAATTCGTTGTACCACACCGTTATTACAACGATTTTATCTAATATTTTCCCTTTATTAGTTTTTGCTGGGAATTAAAGTAGATTATTTTAATTTGATTTGTTTGGTGCATGTGTTGATTGTTGGTAGGAAAGTGTTCCATGCGCAGCAGAATGTGCACCACTGTGACTGTTAGATTTGGTCATTGTGCAAATTTGCTGTATGTGAAAATGGGAGGCTTATTGTAATAATAATAATAATAATAATAATAATAATAATAATAATAATAATAATAATATATTATAATTATTATTATAATAATAATTATATATTATTATTATTATTTAAATAAAAAAAAAGGAAGCCTAAAGTCTTTCTCCACAATGTTGACCAGTTACGTACACTTTAGTAATTCCTTGCTTGATTAGGCTCCTTTCTTGAAAGTAAAAAGGTAACCTACATATTAAGCAAAACGCAATAAAATAGTTAAGTTATTCTCTGTGATGGATTAATTAATATTCTCGGAAACAATTATCTTCTTCCAATCAATTCACTGTTGGATCACATATATACTTCTTGCTCAATAATTTTTATTGTTCATCCCCATCTTCACCACAATAATTGAGCTTCAATTCCTAATTATTATTTCCTTTACAAAAATCAAAGAACATAAATGGCTGCAGAATCATTTGTGTTTGAAATCACACGGAATATCTTAGGCAAGTTAGTCACTCATGCATTTGATGAGATTGGGCTAATATGAGGCGTGAAAAGCGAGCTTAGTAGAATCGAATCTACCGTATCCGCAATCAAAGCCGTTCTTCTGGACGCTGTTGATCAAAAGAAGAAGAGCCAACAAGTGGAGGACTGGCTTGAAAAGCTTCAAGATGTTCTTTACGACATCGACGACTTACTTGATGATTTCATAACTGAAGATAAGCGACAAAAGCTAGTGGTGATTAAAGGAAGCAAGTGGAAAAAGGTGAGGAACTTCTTCTCTTGCACCAATTCACTTGCTCTTCGTGTCACCATGAGTCGCAAACTAAAGAAGATACGGAGTAGACTGGAAGATATTGATGCTGATAGGAAGAAATTTCAGTTTCTCGAACGTATTCTTGATATCCCAGTTACATACCCATTAAGGGAGCAAACCCATTCTTATGTACGCACATCTGATGTTATTGGAAGAGACTATGATAAAAATAGAATCATAGAGCTTCTGTTAAGCAGCGTTAGCCCCTCGGCTTATAGCAGTACAATTGAGAACATCTCTGTTCTTCCAATAGTTGGACTTGGGGGGCTTGGGAAAACCACGCTGGCTAAATTGGTTTACAATGATAATGCAATTACTTCAAATTTTGAAACAAGGCTTTGGATTTGCGTGTCAGAGGAATTTGATCTGAAAAAGTTGATTGAGAAAATAATGAAGGATGCCACAAAAGGGGTTGATCATGGCCACTTGGATCTTAACCAATTGCAGGCCAATCTTCACAGTTTTTTGGTTTTGAAGAAATTCTTGCTCGTCCTCGACGACGTGTGGAATGAAGGACGAAAAAAGTGGATGGAGTTGAAGGATTTGTTGAATTGTGGTTCCTCTGGAAGCAAAATTGTTGTGACTACGCGTAAGAGAACTACTGCGAAAATTATGGGCACAATGGAACCGTATGAGTTGGATGGCCTTTCATATGATGAATGCATGTCGATATTTATCAAATGTGCATTTAAAGAAGGAGAAGAAAAACAGTATCCGAAGCTCGTAGAAATCGGGAAGGAAATCGTGATGAAGTGTGGCGGACTTCCTCTTGCTGTAAAAAGTGTAGGGAGCCTACTTTACACAAAGAGGGAAGAACGTGAATGGCGTTATATCAAGGATAATGATATATGGAAAATTGAGCAGAAAGAGAATGATGTTTTGGCCTTATTGAAGTTGAGCTACGATGAAATGCCACTCCATTTAAGGCAATGCTTTGCTTATTGCGCCAGATTCCCAAAGGATTTCGAATTTTTTAATTTAGATGTGATCACTCAGTGGATGGCACAGGGATTGATACAATCTTCTAATGGTAGCCAACAACTATTTGATATTGGGAATCAGTACATCCATGAATTACGGTCGCGGTCGTTTTTCCAATACGAGGATATTTCTTTTGACGGTGCAATAATCGAAGTTAGAATGCATGACTTGGTGCATGATCTTGCGCTATCGGTGGCAGGTAAAGAGGTTTCACATGTCAATTATGGTACGAGGAACATTTTCAAAGGAACTTGTCATCTACTATTTTCTGCAGTGAGGTTAGATCGGAAAGAATTCCCTCATTTTCTACTCAAACTAAACAAGGTGAGGTCGTTTTCTTTTCAGTTTGAAGTTGGTCCTATTAGCAAAACATTTCTTGATACTCTCATAAAGACCTTCAGCTGCTTACGCTTACTAGAATTAGGTGGATCAAAGTTTGAAGAGTTGCCAACTTCTGTTGGTACGTTAAAGCATCTCAGGTATTTGAGCCTCTGGGACAATAACATCATTAAAGCACTGCCTAACACCATTTGTAACTTGGTAAATTTACAAACCCTTACTCTACGTGGTTGTACGATGCTTCAAGATTTGCCTAGGGACTTTGGTAATCTGTCAAGCCTTATATATTTCGATCTCACTTCAAAAATGACAAGTTTTCCAGAGAAGGGACATGCTGAGGGCTTAAGATCTCTTCAATATTTATTTTTTTGGAGTTGTTGTAATCTTGAATCATTGCTGGGGGGAATGAAAAACCTCACTTCTCTCCGTTTTTAATATATATCTGAATGTCCAAGTCTAACTTCTCTTCCAGCTAAAAGTATGAGGTATCTAACTTCCCTTGAGACACTACGGATTATTGATTGTGAAAAGCTTAATCTGTTAGAAGAAGAAGGCATGATGATGGAACTGCCAAGAGGCCTCTTATCGCTAGGACTTAAGGAGATACCAAAATTAAAGGAGTTGCCTCGCGGATTTGAAAACACCGCTGCATCTATAAAATACATAAGAATCAATGATTGTTCTTCTTTTGAAATCTTGCCAGAGTGGTTGATGAAATGTACATCTCTCTTGAAACTCGTACTTGAAAATTGCACACTTTTGGAATCTTTACCGTTGGGGATGCATCAACTTACTACGTTGCGACATTTGTGTATCAAAAGTTGTTCCAAGAACCTAAAAAGAAAATGTGAAAGGGAAACGGGTGAATATTGGCCTTCGATATCCCACATTCCTGAGATTTATTTGAAGTGACTAAAATCCAAAAACTCTCATTAATTCTCCTAGCTCACTCAGTCCCGAATCAACTCAACAGGTATATATTAATTTGTAACTAAAGCATGTTTTCCTTGTATAACAAGATTTTATGTTTTAATTTTTAATTTTTAATTATCATCTCTAACTGGAAGGTGCATCTTTCCAACAAAGAGGTGTTTGGCTTTGAAATTCAGATCACTACATTCATTTCGCAGATAACCTGCAACAAATATACTAGTAGCGAGTGGTTTGCGGTTTTCAAAAATAAAATGAGAAAAACATATCTTTGACCTTAAGACATGTCATTATATATGTGTACTTATGTGTATGCGTGTTTTGATTTGTTTGTAATTGTCTCTGCACTTATTTTACAAGTTTATGATGTTGTATCATTTTGTTTATTGATTGAATTAGCAATATTGTATGATTGTTATTGTTGAAGTTTTATATGTATTTGAAAAAATGGGAGAAGAAGATAATGATGCATAACCAAAGAAAGCACAAGTGAGTTTTCTTAACTCCCACATAGGAGAGGAATAAAAACCTTCATGGGTTTTTATAAGGGTGAATTTGCCTAAGGGCTTGAGCCCTTTGGGCATTACACTTTTGTACTATTGGGTGAGGACTTAGATGAGTGTGGTTCACCACACATGCGCGTACTGACCGACCCGGACGGGCCGGGCTTGGGCTTACTTTGGATCAAGTATTATATTTTCAGACAAAATACTTTTGAAAAATTTTATTTATAAAATTTTTCTTTTAGTTGAATTTTGATTTCGAAAATAATTTGTTGTTGACTCCGTTTCCTTCCGTTGTTGTGGATAGATGACTCTCTCAATCGATCCCTTATTTTTCTCTTCCTCAACGCCTCAACTAACGGAAATAATTTTCTTCTTTAAAAAAATTATTTTTCGTCGATTATCATAACATGAAAAATATCTCCATTGAGAAAGACGACCACAGAGCTTGAAAAAAAAAACCACCAAATATTTTTTTTGGCCTCCGGCAAGAGGATTTGTTTACCGATTCCGGTCGAATTATAAAGGGTGTAAGAATTCTGATTTCCCACCGTGCAAGGGAAATCGAGACAGAAGGAAAATATGGCTGGGCTGTTGTATCCTAGGGACGGCGAGGCAATTTCGAATTGCTAGCACAAACACCGAGCAGAGCCGCGAAACGTCTTAAAGAGAGCGACCTAGTCCACGACTCAACCCGGTGTTTTCCATCGTTACTGGTATTTTGTTCCAATTTTTTCTAACAGTTATTAATTACAAATTGTTGGCTATTGGACGATTTATTGGATTTTCTTGTGTATTTTTAGCTCTATTTCATATATAACCAGTATGTCATTATAAAACAAATCAATTCATCAAACGCAGCACCGGGTTAAATTTCCTTAATAAATTATATTGACATGATTTCAACCCTTGACTCATTTCTACAAGGAATGGCAACCTTAGAAAGGACACGATAAAACGATACTAAACAATAAGAAATTGATTAGAGAATTTGTTTTCGTGCCATATTCATGTTTAGAATTTTGACACCATTGTCGCGCTTGCGGTGTCTCCATTGAACTGCTACGCCATCATACCACCACTGTCGGCATAGACCCATCGCATCATACCGCTGCCGTTAGTATTCCCCTCCTCAAATGGTTCTAATTTTGAATGAGAATAAACCTACTGATCCTGATGTCTTGTATATATATATACATGCATATATGCATAATTGAGTTTTGAATTGAAGAATTACAATGTGTGTTGGAGGTCCAAATTGCAATAGGATTGATATCATAAGCATGAGCACAATTGGGTATATATATGTACATGGCCCAAATTAATTCCCCTCTTATGAAAATTCGACATGTTCTCTGAATTGATATAAAAATCCTGTGGGGTCAAATTGTGTATTGAAAGTGATAAACGCTTAATATTGTCATTTATACGCTCATTTTCGGAGTTGGTTGACGCGTTTATTTCTCTAAAACTACTCGGTTTGCCAATTTATTTTGCGATTAGTCTCATAGCACTTTTGTATTTAACAATGCTTGGAAAGGCACATTTTGTGTTTATTTTGGTGTCTTTAGATTTCAAGAACTATTGTATTTAATACAATAGTGGAATTTTCCATGGACAAAAGGAATCCAAGAATGTGGAACTCTCCATGTGATTAAAGAGCATCCAAGAAAGTGGAAGTCTCCATGTCCATGTGATTAATCAAAGAAAGTGAAATTCTCCATGTGACCAAAGAGCATCCAAGAAAGTGGAAGTCTCCATCTCCATGTGATTAAAGAAGGAAAGTGGAAATCTCCATGTGATGGTATCTTTAGATTTCAAGAAATATTGTATTTAGTACAATGGTAGAATTTTCCATGGGACAAAAAGAATCAAAGAAAGTGGAAGTCTCCATGTCCATGTGATTAAAGAAAGAAAAGTGGAATTCTCCATGTGATTAAAGAGCATCCAAGATGGTGGATTTATCCACCAAAAATAAAATAAGCATTGTTTATTTTTTAGCATCCAACACAACTCTCCTATTTATAGTCTTCATTGTTGCTTTAGAGAGGAGTCACTTTTATTGCTTCTCATTTCTCAATTTATAGAGAGCTTGTAATAGTTTTATTTTCTAGAGAGAGAAATGGAGTTCACTTTTATAATTCTTGTCTCTACATTTATTATGGAGTAAATTTCTTTGCTAAAGCTAAAAATGAAATTTGCAATGCATTAATTATGTAAGTTCAATTCTCATTCTATTGTTAGTATTGTTAAATACTTTTTGAATCCTTTATCTTCTCCATTTTTTCAACCATTCATAAGCTAGTAAGATAATTTTCATATGATGATTTGACTTTGTATGCCTTGTATACATAGATCTCAAGCATTAATGGAGAGATGATACACTTGTGTATTTCTTACTAGCCTATGTCCATTCTTTCTTTGAATGAGATACTTTTCATTGCCAAGCATGATTAGTCTTTGAATATTCATGGAAACACCATAAATTTGAGATTTTAATCTTTTAATAGTTTAATGATATGTTGAGTGCTTTCTACACTTTATGTGATTTTAAGACTCATCATCTTCTTAGTTAAAGTGTTTCCAAAGAGGATCTTTTAAATTTATGTCATAAACAACTTCATTAATCATTTTAAGGATTCAATTTGTATTTATCAAATAAGTCTATATAGGACGGTTTGACCTCCACCTAGACTTCCCAATCTTAGACAAATGAAATGTTATAATTTATCGAGCTAAACTCCTTGTAGTTGGCCATTTTCATAATCAAGTCATTTGCGTAGGGGAAACTAACAATGAGTTCTTAAATGCCTAGTTTAAATTTATGCCTTTTCTTTTTGTGTATTTTAAGTTTGAATCTTGGTTGATATTATATGGGAATGGGTTGCACTTGCTTCACACCCTTTGTCATAAGATAAAAATGAGAGATACACTTGTGTTGATATTTGCTTACACCCTTTCTTTATATGACATTTATATGGGAATGGGTTGCTTTTGCTTCACACCCTTTTGCTTAGAAATGGGTAAAATATTCAACACTTAGGAATTGCATTGAGAATTTTGAATGAGGTTGATTTTACTTAACTTTGCAAAACAAATGAATTCTATAATGCCTTAACCTTTTTTCATCTATTGTTACAACATTTTAATTTTTATTGCAAGACTTTAAAATCAACCATTAAAATCAACCAATTAAATTGTCTTAACAAAACCTTGGACTCGTAATCACCACATCGTCTTTCCGACTATCCTTGTGGTTCGACACTTGGACTTACCAAGTATTATAACTTGACAACCTGCACTTGGGTACCTAAGCACGGAAATATTTCCGGCGCGTCAGAAAGTTGGATGAATTTGTGTGTGAGACCTATATTTATGTAATTGTACTTGAATTTTGTAGAAGATATCATGGTTTGAAGCCCCTCTACATTTCTTCCCATTGAATCCATCGGATTTATCCATCTCTCCTAAAAAATAAATTAAGAAGAAAAAAAATGAATAAAATATCTATTTATATATATCTGTATGTATGTTGTTTAAAGAAAAGAAAAGAATATATATGTTTCTTATTTTTCTAAAAGCTAGCATATATACTATAATAGAAAAAGAATAAATAAAAAGAAGAATAAAAGATAATGAATGAAATGTTTATATTGCTTTGTACGAAAGCTAACACATAGGCTTAAATCAAAATAGAGTGACATACAACACTTTTGTTTGGAATTGATTTACATAGTAAATAAAGTAATATGTTGTTTATTGAGATAGTGTCCATTTATCTCCATAGCATAAGCTGCGTATCGATTGTTGTAACCGTCATATTTAAAGTCAACGTTATTATGTTGATGTTTTAAATACCAAATAAGAGATATAATTTTATTTTTTTGAGCAAAAATAAGAGATGTATTAGGTTTACCATTAATTAACTTTAAATCTAATAATGTTAATTTTGTTTGCAAAAGCATACATTTTTATTACTTGTTAAATTTCTTTACATACCAGGGGAAAAATGCCCACCGAAAGCTCTCCCTGACTCGGCCTATGAAGAAATTAATTTTCTTCTTTTTCCTGGTTTGTTTGATTAAAATTTGGAAAAAAATTAAAAACACTAGTAATTTTTGTAAAAAAATAGAAAAAATGATAACTGATTAGGTGAGATGATTTCCCTCCGGTGCTTATTTAATTTTTTATATTAAAAATTTCTTATCCACCATCAAAAGAATTTTATGCCACAAGCAATAAGAACTCAGTCTTTTATTTGGTAGAGTCTATCCAAAGGGTGAAAATGGAAGAGAAGATGAAATGTTATATTTTTACTGCCTCTTGCTCAATCAATAGGGGATTTAAAACATGTGCATCTCAAAAGTTTATCTTTCTGGTCTCTCCTTTCCGGTGAATAATGAACTGAAATTTGAACATATAAACATCTTATGTTTTTAGTCCCAGTTTAAAAAACAAATAGAATGTTGACACCTGCATACGCAATTTTGTGTATTTAAGTGATTTTTTCCGGCTAATAGTATATTGACACATATATACACCTTATACAAAATATATGAAGATTACGTACATAAACAACATATTCCAAACAAGTTTAACAAAAAGGAAGGGCAATTTAGATAAAGCAAAAATAAATTAATTATTGCTAATGCCAAAGTAATATAGAACAATAATACAAGCATATAGTACAGGTCCTCAATGCAATACTTTGTTCTAGCAAAGAAATAATTGTTTTGCCAATATTTTAACCCAAGGTGGCAATATTGCGGCTAATTAGCAAAAATGACCCCCAAAGTTTGATCCAAATCTCTCGCTCTTCCCCAAAGTTTAATTTTCGGTTCAAGCATCCTTAAAGTTTCTAATTTCGGTTGAAGTATCCAAAAATGCCCCTTAAAAAAGTGGCTTGTGACAATCACGCATGTTTTCCATCCATCTTTTTGACGGGCATCCAGTTTTAGACGAGTGAGGGAAAATTAGAAACTTTAAGGATGCTTTAACCAAAAATTGAATTTTAGGAACGAGCGAGAGATTTGGGTCAACGTTTTGGGGTCATTTTTGCTAATTATTCTATGTGGTGGATTAATTAATATCATTGGAAACAATTATCTTCTTCTATTTAATTCATAGTTGGATCACATATATACTTCTTGCTCAATAATTTTTATTGTTCATCCCCATCTTCACCACAATAATTAAGCTTAAATTCCTAATTATTATTTCCTTTCCACAAATCAAAGAACTTAAATGGCTGCATAATCATTTGTGTTCGAAATCGAACGGAATATCTTAGGCAAGTTAGTCACTCTGACATTTGATGAGATTGGGCTAATATGGTGCGTGAAAAGCGAGTCAGTAAAATCGAATCCACCGTATCCATAATCAAAGCCGTTCTTTTGGACACTACTGATCAAAAGAAGAAGAGCTGACAAGTGGAGGATTGGTTGAAAAGCTTCAAGATGTTCTTTATGACATCGACGACTTACTTGATAATTTCATAACTCAAGATAAGTGACAAAAGCTAGTGGTGATTAAAGCAAGCAAGTGGAAAAAGGAGAGAAACTTATTTTCATGCTCCAATTCACTTGCTCTTCGTGTAACCATGAGTTGCAAATTATAGTAGATACGGAGTAGATTAGAAGACATCGATGTTAGTAGGAAAAAAATTGAGTTCGACTTGTTAAGAGATGATTCTCTCCTCTATGCTATTTTATTCTCTCTATGTTAATTGTCTCCATTGATGCCATTCCTATGTTCTTTATTTCCTTAATTCATGTAGTAGTAGTTATGGTGTTTCATTGATGCTATCTCTATGTTCTTTATTTCCTTAATTCATGTAGATGTAGTTATGGTGTTTCCTTGTAATTATTCTTGTTTTGCTTTTCATTCTTGTATATATAGATGTACATCTCTTGTAAACAACACAACAATTCTTACTCAATATACATACATTTCCTCCTTAATTTTATCATGGTATCAGAGCAACAATCTTAGTTTTTCCTTTCCCGCAGCCAACCCCTGTCTCACTCCCAACCTGCAGAAATCCTCCTCTGCCTCTGCTCAAACAATCCTCTGCTCAAACAACAAGACCACACTACCAAAACCATTACCCACTTTTTCAACACCCTCGAAAACTATTCAACCCATTGCCAAACCTCATCAACCAATCACCATTCTCTTCGTCTCCTCAAGCCGAATCCAACTGTGCAAAAATCATCCCGAAAAACCCCCTCACGCGCCCTCACGCGCTAGGAGAAGAGACAGTGTTCCGCCACAAATTTTCACTCGCGCTCTTCACGCGCGCCAACCACTCGCCGCACGCGCCAACTCGCGCGTCCTCTCCACGCTCCTTCACGCGCCCACGCGCCCAGCTGTTACTAGCACGTCCACCTCACGCGCCTACACTACGCGCCACACGCACACGCGAAGCGCGTCCCTTCACGCGCCTTCAGCCAGGCATACTTTTAACGGCAGATTAACGCCGTTAATCTACTTTTCAAAAAAAAAAAAAAAAACACTTGTTCCTAGGGATTTTTCTATCTTCTGGATTCAACCGTGAGCTCCGTTCCTGCGAATTCCATTCCGACAGTACAAATCTCAGGTTTCATTTCTGTTAAATTTCTGCTCCTCATTTACCATGTCTTCCAATTCCGAAATCCCTATTACCATTAAACTTGATGGGACCAATTATAGTCATTGGTCTATGTTGTTTCGCAATTTTCTAAAAGGAAAAGGTCTCTGGTCTTATGTTTCTGGCAAAGAAAAATGCCCAGCTGATACTGACCCCAAGTTCTCTGAATGGGATATCAACAACAACAAAATCTTGACCTGGCTTGCTAATACCGTGATACCATCCATTAGAATACAGCTCGGCAAATGTGATACGGCAGCAAAAGCCTGGAACTTTTTGGCAAATCGATACGTCCAAACAAATTTTTCCAAAAAGTACAAACTAGAGCAAGATATCCGGGCCCTACAGCAACAGACAGGACAATCTGTTTCCGATTTTCACGCTAGTATGTCTGTTATCTGGGATCAGTTGGAACTCATGGAACCACAATGGACCACCGACATGCAATTATGGGAAACCTTTCGTGAAGAGACTCGTCTTGTACAGTTTCTTATGGCTCTCCGCGAAGAGTTTGAACCACTACGGGCTGCCATGCTACACCGGAAACCTCTACCTTCCGTTGAAGTGGCCTTAACTGAATTAATCACTGAAAAAACCCGACGAGACATCTCTTCATCTCTGTCCTCAGTATTCATTGCGAACCATCGCCCTCAGCAACCATCTTACAAACATCCCACATATTCCCTATCCCCACGCTCCCCTCATACCTCTACACCTTCTCACAACCTTTCCCCCAGGCCCCCTAAAAATTTATCCCAGGTCCAATGCAACTACTGTAAGGAACTCGGTCACACAGTTAAGTATTTCCCCTCTCCTACTTCTCGTTATATGCGAAGCCTTCAAAAATCCTCTCATTCTACTGCTGCATCTGCTTTCACACCATCTGCCCCATCAAACTTCACCTATGCACCTCCACCTACCTTTTATCCGCCACCCCCTCTTGAGGACTCCACCAATTCTTCCCAATCCAGTCATACCGTTGCATCTGCCTTCTCTGGCACACCTACCTCTTCCTGGTTCCTCGATTCTGGCGCTTCCAATCACATGACATTTGACTCTACACACTTTGCCACCTCTAGTCCGCTACATGCCTCTCCCCCTATCCATACAGCCAATGGCTCAACTATCTCTGCCAGCCACATCGGTTCTATCAATACCGCCAACGGTTTGTCTGTTCCTGATGTTCTTCTTGTTCCTCACCTATCTATGCAACTTTTATCTGTTGGGCAACTATGTGACCTTGGGCTAATAATTTCTTTTGACTCTTCTGTCTTTGTTGTGCAGAACCGTTCGACAGGGACATCAGTTGGGACAGGCCATAGAGTTGGACGATTATATGTCACAGACAGATTACATATACCTTCTCCCGGCGGATCCTCCCTCGCAACATTTACCCCTACTCCCTCATCCTTTATTTCCTGGCATTCTAGATTAGGCCATGTTTCCTTCTCTCGTCTTCAATTTATGGTCACTAAAGGGTTGTTAGGTCCAGCCACGATAGACAAAGCTCCTTCTTGTATTGCTTGTAAACTGGCTAAACAACCAGCTCTTCCTTTTAATAATAGTATTACTGTTTCCCACTCTCCATTTGATCTTGTGCATTCTGATGTCTGGGGTAAAGCCCTGGTTGCCTCTATGGGTGGGGCCTTATATTACGTTGTATTCATTGATGATTACTCCCGTTATACCTGGACTTACTTACTTTATTCTCGTTCGGATTTCCTGAAAATTTACATTGAATTTACCACTATGGTTAAAACTCAATTTTCAAAAATCATTAAAACTTTTAGATCAGACTCTGGTGGTGAATATCTGTCTAACTCCTTTCTTGACTTCCTTAAATCTCAAGGGACCCTTCCTCAACTCTCTTGCCCAGACACCCCTCAACAAAATGGGGTTGCCGAACGCAAACATCGTCATCTTGTCGAAACAGCCAGGACTTTACTTGTCTCGTCCTCTGTCCCTTCCGTTTTTTGGGGTGAAGCCATCCATACATCCGCCTTTCTCATTAATCGCATTCCCTCCGTGGTTACCGGTAGTATCTCTCCCTTTGAACGTCTTTTTGGTACCAAACCTGATTATTCATATCTTCGTGTTTTTGGATCCACCTGTTTTGTACTCCTCCCAAAACGCGAACGCACAAAACTCACACCCAAAATAGCTATGTGCATCTTCTTAGGGTATAGCGTTCAACAAAAGGGCTATCGTTGTTATGATCCTATCACAAAAAGACTCCGTATCTCTCGACATGTCACTTTCTGAAAAAATACCCCATACTACACCCTGTCTAAGGATCTCGTACCTTCTACTGAGACTTCCCTACCGGTTGATCCATTCTCTGACTCCACTATCACTGATTCCTCTCCCCTTATTCCCACTCCTCAAACCACTCCTCTCACCATTCCTGATCCTGTGTCCTCACATGCCCCTGCCACGGATCTTGTATATGGATGTCCACCTACTGATGACTCTACGCCCTGTCCTGACTCAGTCTGTCCCATCGATGGTTCTGTACTACGACTGACTCGTGATCGTCGCCCACCAGCTAAGCTGTCCGATTATCATTGTTTTCTATCTGCCATGTTGTCACTACATGAACCCACTTCCTACCGCACTGCTTCTTTAGATCCTTTTTGGCAACAGGCTATGACTGAAGAACTTACTGCTCTGCAACAGACCAATACGTGGGATCTTACCACCTTACCTGCCGGTCACTCTGTTGTTGGTTGTAAATGGGTTTACAAAATTAAAACTAAGGCTGATGGTTCTATTGATCGATACAAAGCCCGCCTGGTTGCTAAGGGCTTTACTCAAGAATATGGCATTGATTATGAAGAAACTTTTGCTCCGGTCGCTCGCATGACTACTGTTCGCACCCTGATTTCAGTTGCCTCTATCAAACAATGGACGATTCAACAAATGGATGTCAAGAATGCTTTTCTTCATGGTGATCTCTCCGAAGTGGTTTATATGCAACCTCCACCAGGTCTCCCTCACTCCCCCGGACAAGTATGCAAACTCCGGCGTGCTCTTTATGGTCTCAAACAGGCCCCCAGAGCTTGGTTTGAAAAATTCTCTACCGCTATTCGTAAACATGGATTTTCTCAGAGTACACATGATTCGGCAATGTTCACCTCCTCATCATCCTTGGGCATTGTTGTTCTTTTGATATATGTTGATGATATGATTATTACTGGGGATGATTTAGCCGGTATATCTCGACTCCAATAATATATGTGTTCATATTTTGAAATGAAAGATCTGGGTACTCTTCGCTACTTCTTGGGAATTGAGGTTGATCACTCTTCTACCGGTTACTTTCTTTCTCAGGTAAAATATACTTCTGATATTGTTGACTGTGCTGGCCTGACCGACAACAAGCTTGCAGATACTCCACTTGAAATGAATGTCAAGTTTTCTCCTTCCGATGGTACCCCTCTAGCTAATCCTACATTATATCGACAGCTTGTGGGTAGTCTCAACTATCTCACCATCACCAGGCCGGATATTAGCCATGCTGTCCACATTGTGAGTCAGTTCATGTCTGCACCTCGCTCTGTCCATTTTGCAGCTGTTCTTCGTATCATACGCTACATCAAAGGGACCATATACCAAGGATTACATTTCTCGTCAGCCTCCAGCCTTACTTTACAAGGGTACTCTGATTCTGACTGGGCCGGTGATCCTACTGATCGGCGATCCACCACCGGCTTCTGTATTTTTCTGGGCAACTCTCTTATTTCGTGGAAAAGCAAGAAGCAAACGGTTGTTGCCCGATCCCGTGCTGAGGCTGAATATCGTGCCCTCGCTCATACTACCGCAGAAATTGCTTGGCTTCGTTGGCTCCTACAAGATATGGGGATCTCTATTACGGATCCCACACCTCTGTTTTGTGACAATCGAAGTGCTATCCAAATTGCTCATAACGATGTTTTTCATGAGTGCACCAAACATATTGAAGTCGATTGTCACTTCACTCGCCATCACTTATCTCAAGGACACATTACGTTACCTCACATATCTTCCGCTCTTCAGCCAGCTGATCTCTTCACCAAATCACATGTGACTGATCGCTTTCGATTTCTGGTGTCCAAGCTCCACATGCTTTGCAAGTCACCCTGAGCTTGAGGGGTGGTGTTAAGAGATGATTCTCTCCTCTATGCTATTTTATTCTCTCTATGCTAATTGTCTCCATTGATGCCATTCCTATGTTCTTTATTTCCTTAATTCATGTAGTAATAGTTATGGTGTTTCATTGATGCTATCTCTATGTTCTTTATTTCCTTAATTCATGTAGATGTAGTTATGGTGTTTCCTTGTAATTATTCTTGTTTTGTTTTTCATTCTTGTATATATAGATGTACATCTCTTGTAAACAACACAACAATTCTTACTCAATATACATACATTTCCTCCTTAATTTTATCACGACTAACGTGTCCTAGATATTCCAATTGCGTACCCATTAAGGGAGCAAACCCATTCTTACGTACGTGAATATGATGTTATTGGAAGAGACCGTGAAAAAAATAAAATCATAGAGCCTCTATTAAGCGGCACTACTAGCAGTACTATTGAGAACATGTCTGCTCTTCCAATAGTTGGACTTGGGGGCTTGGGAAAACCATACATGCTAGCTAAATTGATTTACAATAATGACCCGATTACTTTGAATTTTGAAACAAGGCTCTGGATTTGCGTGTCAGAGGAATTGGATCCAAAAAAGTTGATTAAGAAAATAATGAAATATGCCATAAGAGGGGTTGATCATGCCCACTTGAATCTTGTTTAATTGAGCTTGATTAGTAGATTTTAAATATTAAATTTTGAATTTTTTATTTTAAGTTATGGCATTTTTAATGTAGAAAATGGGTAAAACTTTATCTCGAAAAATGTGCCAATTGCCTAGAAAATAAAAACCAAGCCCCCCCCCCCCCCCCCCCCCGCCAAAGAAAATGTTTTCAAGCTTTACATGAAAAAATACATGAATAGTGACAAAAGATTGAATTTGACTGCCTGAAAAATTTTGTCAATCAAACAGCACAAAAGTGGCAACTTGGGTAGAAAACTTCTATTTTCCTTAAAAAATAAGGGCAATCAAACACACCCTCATTTCTCTAACCATTAGTTCAAATTTTAATATCTATGGAAGACCTAAGCCTGGGCTCAGAGAGCTCTAGCCCTCAGAACTACTCAGCCCAACCCAAAATGCCCAGACTTCTTAAGATGGATGGATCTGCACACCCAAAAGTAAACATTTAAAAGATTGCCTCTGGACTCTCTCCAACCCTCTCATCTCCCACATTACCCAATTTCAAAACTAATAAATTTTTCCGTCTCTTCTTATTTTTTGTGATCTTTTTCCATGTCTTCTGTGCGGTAGATGCAATACTTTATTATCTTTTTACCCTTTCTTAAATTGTCCATTATTTACTATGTTTTGTGGAAGTTTTGTATTTGCCTTTAGGTAAAATCTTAACTCCCTAAATATTCAACTTCATCTTGTAATGTCTAAGCACTTGAAAATTTTATATAATATCTTCAAATCATTTTCCATAACGACACTTCTCGACAACAGCACCATTATGAATTCCCGGCAACAGTGCCATTTTTAAAGAGCATTTTTTCGTCGTAAGAAAAAAATATTATCAAAATATTTAACTGAATTTTTTTTTTGTCAAAATATTTAACTTTATATAGGTAAATTGTTGCTATTGATTCGTAACAAATAATTTTATAATTAAAAATAAATATTTATTCCAGTCATTTTGTTTTCTTTTACCTTTTTTTATACTATGCGAAAAAAATTACAAGCTCAAATCAAACAAATGCTTAGTCATAATTAAAATTGATAGTTTACTTTAGCCCACAATAGCTAAAAATCCTTAGTCCACCGCTGCATCTATCTAATAAACCTTATAAAGAAAAAGTCAAGAATTATAAAACAGCAAAAGATTTTATTTACAAGAACTTCTACAAAACCCCAACCATCTTCAATATCTGATCCAACCTACAAATCTAGTATTACAAAAATGTAAATCTTATATATTAGTCCGGGTGTTTAACTTTTTTAAAAAATAAATAATTGAGGGGGACATACTTAATCTTTTCAAAATAATTTGGGGAGACGAGCTTTTATAATTTTTTTATAAATACAAAATTACTACTATATCTAATCTATTTTTAAAAAAAAATTGGGGTGCCCCCCCCCCCCCCCCCCTCCCCCTCCCCCTCCCCTTGATCCATCACTGACTCATATAGATTTATTTTGAAGAAGATGGTTAATTAAACTGATAATTGTAGCAGTGGTTAGACGTGTGTGTAACTTTTTTTAGTAGGAAGGATTGAAATCGTGTTGTAATTTAATGAAAGATAAAAGATTGTCAAAAGTAAGATTGGAAATTAAAAGTATGTTAAAGCTTGAAAAGCAATTGAAATCCGTCATGTTTTATATATTAAGAAGATATAGACTAAAACTGGTCAGACTAAATGATCTGTTCGTCAAGATGGGGCAAAAATATGAGTGTCATTCATGCATGTGTCAGGTGTGTGTAATGTATACTTTCTGATAGCTTGCGCCATCCAAACTATAGAGTCCAAATTACGTAGCGAATCTAGGTAGTTCACAATATATGTTTAAACCCTACAATCTTCTCATATCACAACCAACTACGGGAGGTGGCACCAGGATCACTCGAATTATATAAATTTTTAAAACAATTTTAAAAAATGAAATGGCATTTATTCTAACGGTGATAACATGTGCGCCTCATATTTAAGGTAATTAGACACAAAACACACGAGATGCATGTGTTTGTTAACTTTCCAAATTAAAATGAAAAAAATATTTAATGAACAAAACAATAGTCCAATGGTGAGGATACCTTTCGGTTTATGTATACATAGATGAGTTCAATCATGATATCTCTCCCATGTTCGACTTGGCGTCTCACCATCTAGACTAGCCCACTTACTCGAACTAAACGTCCTCCTTCCGGTTAATACTTAATACATAGCATATGCACAAAATATAGTGTTATGTTTCGACCTGGGGGAACCTAGATTGAAGTTTCACTAGGGTGAGTTTGGGGGACATATATGTTGTTTGTAGTTAAAGAAAGAGACTCACGCCTCCAATTATTTATTTATCTATTTATTTATTTTTAAAAACAATTGTCCCACATACTCATATCAGATTAAATACTAACATATATCATGATACTTAAAAAAATATAAAACAAATTAATAGGTTAGTCTGAAAGACCACATATCTTGAATAGTTTTAATAAAGGATCTCATTTTGGGAAATTGTTTAAACCCCAATCTTTTTAATAAAGGACAATATTTTCTAAAAGGATAATAAATTTCTTTGGTATATATCATAACAAAAGACGAGAACTTTAATTTTGACATAAATGTCTTTTGTTTATGATCAACCTCCTGCTTAAATGATCATAAATTGTTTTAAGTTTAACTTGGTGTGTTTGGATATATATATATAATTTTGGAATTCTATTCGAATTGTAATTTTATAGAATTGCAATTCCAACCACAAAATTACAATACCATATTTTTGCTTGTGTAATTTGTAGAATTCATTTGAAATTCTAAAGTTAATTTGTAGAATTCATTTGAAATTCCAAACCATGAACACTACCCTTTTTCGGAGCTTGGGTGGTAGCAGATGATGATGGTGCGAAAGGTCTTTAATATATATATATATAGAGAGAGAGAGAGAGAAAGAGCGCGCACTAGGCTATAAAGAGGGATTTTCTGACTTGAACAAAATCAAGGGATGTCCATTGGAGGGGTAAGTAAATTAATTTTTTATGAAAATTTGTAGAGATAATCTACATAATGAATAGATCAACTCCATCAAATTTCATAAAAAAAATAAAAAAAAAAATAAAAATTAACCTAGAAGTGGTGACATGATCATCAAAAATATCATCAGCCGAAAATACACGTATATATCAATTTTTTAATATATTCACTTTTATGTTGAATTCTTTTATGAAAATTTGTTGAGGTGATCTACCCACTATATATATTATTGTTGTGAATGTTTTAAATATTCTCAAGTGCACGACTCGGTACTTAGTATAGTTTAGGCAAGTAAAAGGTCGAACCTTAGGGACCTGACGGATGAAACGTACGTATATTACTCATTAATTCTTAATCTAACTTAAAAATTCAGAGGGGTGGTTTATCAACTAAAAATACGAATAAAATAATCAATTAATAAAATATTATGGTGGCAGAGTCATATATTTGATATCATGTTTCTAATACTCATACCCAACAAATTCTACTATTTGTCTCGCACTAATTTGATCTCTCGACTCTATTAGATACAAAAAATAAATTTAATAAAATTCAATTGTTAATTCTTCCACAGCCAAACGCATGTATAAGGTCAAAACATAATTTATATCCGCTTTTAACAAATCATAAATTAAATCAAACAAATTATAATAAGAATCAAATCTTATTTTTATCAGTTAAACTATGTATTCAATAGGAAGAATTATTTATAGTGTGAAAGTATTAAATTAGTATATTCAATTGGCATGAATAAGTGTAATAGAATCAATCGAATATACTCATCCTCGACCCTAGAAAATAATATAACTTAACATGCTTACAATTAAAACAAAATACATAATTAAAGAATATATAAATAAATAAATAAAATATTTACTTAAATACACCCAACTAAAATAAAGAATAAATCAATATGAATTAATTACATAAACCAACTGTTCCAAAATATTCTTTAATGCTCCACACAAAAAAAAAAAAAAAAGCGCAAATTGTAATCGTAAAATAACTGTAAGAAAAGGTATGGAACTTTCGGCAAAAGAAGGGAAAAATTAATAAATCCAAAGCTCGATTAACGAAAAAAGAAAGGAAAGGAATGGAAAGAATTAAAAGCTGATGTCTCTTTGCACGAGTTCAATGAATGAAAGAAGATAAAAAAAATCGGCTGATGTGTTCTATGATGATGCTCCCCTGCGGCAAAACCCTCCTTTTATAATTGATAATGCTTAAGGCCTTTAGGGAATCATTTAATAAAACAAGGCATGGACTTTGATGCAGCAAGGCTGGGCTTCTATGCATTCTGGTGGGTTTTAGTGGTCGCACATGGGCCCAGATTTGCCCAATTTAAATACAATGGCTGCTTAGCTTGAGTTAAGATTGCCATTTTTTTATTTTTTAAAGAAAAGAAAAATAATAATAAAACAACGATATGGAGCCCCTCACTTTTTATTATATCCATCAATCAAATTCGAAGGTTATCGTAACCCACCTAAAAGAAGGGTCAACAAATTCCTAAGATGGACATACCTGCACACCCAAAAATAAATTTTTCCATCTCTTCTTATTTTTTCGGATCTTTTTCCACATCTTCTGCACGGTAGATGCAATACTTTGTTATCCTTTTACCCTTTCTTAAAATGTCCGTTACTATGTTTTGTGGGAGTTTTGCATTTGCCTTAAGTTGAAATCTTAACTCCCTAAATATTCAACTTCATCTTATAATGTCTAAGCACTTGAAAATTTTACATAATATCTTCAAACCATTTTCCATAACGACACCTCTCAACAGCAGCACCATTATGAATTCCAGGCAACAGTACCATTTTGAAAAAGCATTTTTCAGTCGCAAGATAAAAAAAAAAAAAAAAAAACACTTGATCAAAATATTTAACTTACCTCTTTTTTTGTCCAAATTTATAATTTATATAGGTAAATTGTTGCATTTGATTCGAGACAAATAATTTTATAATTAAAAATAAATATTTATTCCAGCCATTTTGTTTTCTTCTACCTTGTTTTAATACTATGCCAACAAATTTATAAACTCGAATCAGACAAATGCTTAGTTATAAATAAAATTGATAGTTTACTTTAGCTCATACTAACTAAAAATTCCAGGTCCGCCGCTGCATCTATCTAATAAACCTTACAAAGAAAAAGTCAAGAATTATAAAACATCAAAAGATTTGATTTACAAGAACTTCTACAACACCCCAACCATCTTCAATATCTGATCCAACCTAGAAATCTAGTATTACAATAAATAAAATATGTAGAAGCAGGTTACATAAATGTTGAGATGGTGCCATTACTTGGGTCTTACAGACTGTTTATGGACCACGCATCTAGGTCAGAGAATTCTGGAGCAAGAAACTTCATTGTTAAAGGATCTCATTTTGGGCATTTGTTTAAACCACAATCTTTTTAATAAAGGACGATATTTTCTAAAAGAACAATTTAGGGCCTGTTTGGTTGCTTTCTTTTTCTTTCTTTTTTTTCTCCAAATTTTAAAAACTCAACTTAAAATTAACTCTACTTTTACACTTTCCAAAATTTATTTCACTTTACTTTCTCTCTCTAAAAAAACTTTTAAAACACCATAACTTTAAATTCAAAAATCAAAATTAAATAAAAAATATATATTTAAAACATACTCGTCGAGATCTATAAAATAAAATCCATTGTAACTATCTTTTGAAAAAAAATTATGAGAATTTTAGTTGGTTGAAAAAAACTAAAAAAAAAAACCAGATCCATTTTTCAACATACTTCACAATTCTACCAAACACCATATTTTAAAAACTCAACTCAAAACATCAACCAAACATCACCTATGTCTTTGGTATATATCATAATAAAAGACGAAAACTTTAATCTCAACATAAATGTCTTTTGCTTTTGATCAACCTCTTGCTTAAATGATAATAAATTGCTTTATATTTAACTTGCTGTGTTTGGTGGAGGTGTTGCTAACAAGGGGCTTTTTGTGTTTGGCCCATGATTTTTGAATGATTTTGCATTTAACCCACTTCATTTGATTAATTAGTTATTGGCCCAATGTTTTGGATAATTACTATTTAATTATTGATTTTATATATATTTTATTTATTCTGCATTTTTCCAATTTTTCCCTTTTATCCATTTCGTTAAAATTAAATGACTTCTAAAATCTAAACTAACAAAAATTAAGATAACTATATCCACTTTTTAAAATTTTGAAATTAATTTCAAACTTTAAGTCAAATAAATTAGAGATAACATTGTTAGAGATTTTAATATATTATCCTTAACAAAATTCAAACAGATTATAATGTACACATATTAGACATATTACATATTTGAATTCTATAAAAAAATAATAATAAGTAATATGATTGCCATAATACAAATTATGGAATTTATTTTTGTGAAACAGTTATATTAAGTGTTTGATGACTTTATAAAATCAAGAAATTTAGATAACATACATTGTAGTATGACTACTGCGTAATATGACTGACAAAAGATATTATGGAATTTATTTTTGTAAAACAGTTATATTAAATGTTTGATGACTTTATAAAATCAAAAAGTTTAGATAACATACCTTGTAATATGACTACAGCGTAATATGATTTCAGAATCAAAAAGTTGCATCACTATCCCCTTCCCATTATTTTCTCGTAGAACAAAGGTAATTGGCTATACGCTTCTTTGAAAGTCCCTAAAGCTCTTCCCTTGCAATTTATTTGATCTGCCATGCTTGAGAATAATTTAACTGAATCTCATATACTCTCTCTTGATGTCGGTGCTAATATTGTTGGGCTTGAAATTTGGAGTTACTTCCAACTTTTCCTTTATGATATTTCCAACCCCCTCTCACTTAAGAATAATTCAATTGAATTCCATATATACTCTCTCTTGATCCCATACCCATCTCCTTCAATGTTTTAAAGAAAGCGGGTGAAGCTCTTCAATTAGTTAGTTTCTGTAGATCGAATTTGGGCGAGTGGGTTTGGAATTTGGGTGCTTGTGATTTAGGGTTGGGGTTGAAGTGGATTAGGATTGGAATTTAAATTCCTCAGTTGACTAAATACTAAAGTAACTCTAGCATACTTCAACCTCAATTCATAAAATCTTATTTACCTATAATTTAGGAACTCAATGAACTAACCACAATTATTAACATAATTATATAATTAAATATTTCCCCACCACAATTATTAACAATTATAGCTTTTGTTTTTTTATGAATAAGGACAACTCCGTCAAATTACAATTAAATAATCAGAATATCTAAAAAAAATTATTTTGAAATCTGGGCTATATATAAAAAATTGGGTTATCCACTAATTAACATAATGTCATGGTTTGAGTACACAAACCCTCAAAATTTTAGGTCAAATATATCCTAATTTACTATATTAATAAATGGAGTATCACCGATAAAAAAGGAGGGTGTCATTATCACCACCTATAAAAAAAGGTCCAGTAGCGTGTTTACTATAGGGCATCTATTGGGGTGAATGATTCTGGAAATTTTCAAGTTTGGATATTGACAGGTATAAAATCATTTTAGCCAACGGCATGGGTAGTCCTGCTCCAATATTTTGTAGGGACACCATGTGAGAAACTAAACTAAAATATTTTGTTTATATATATACTTTTATGCTAATATTATGTTACCACATGTATACATATTTTTCAAAAACATAGACAAAAAATAACATATATCATTGAAAAATAACTCAGAATCCTAAATAAAGAAGAAAAATATATCAGGAACTATATATTACCACACTAGCTTAAAAAAATAGAGATTAAATCCATAAATCCAAAAACTGACCAGCCAGAAAAATATGTACGTAATATGCCCATTTCTAATAAAATATTTTATTCACTAAAAACTAATATACCCACACTTTTTCAAGTTCAACCTTAATTTGCATAGATGAGACCACGTGAAAACAAATAGCACGAGCTAGCAGACTAGTTTGGATGGTAAAGGCTCTCATTTAAACGTGAGAGATTCCAAGTTGGACACATTTCAACAAAAGTGTACATTTAAATATTTTAATTTGTTTGGTATCCTTTTCCCGTTATTAGGTTTTTCAATACTAGAAATAGCTGTAATTCCGATCTTACGATGATACTGCAAAAAGAAAATAGGAATTTTAATTTGAACATAAGGAGTATTAATATTGAATTTAAGGAAAATAACTACTAGTTTATATATATGGACACTATGTATAAAAATACAAATAACTTAAGTATTTTTCTTTTTTTTTGTAAGGACAAATATTTAATTCTTCTCATAATGTTTTGAGAAAGATGGTAATTAAGTTGGTTTAAACTCTACTCCGATTTGTAATATTTATTATATTCAAATTCCTAGCCTATTTGATTTTAGTAACAATATTTACTTTAATTTTATTTAGTATACTCAAAATAAAACTCTGTAGATAAATTGGTTTTAAACTCTACTCAAATTTACAATATTTATTCCACTCAAATTCCTACCTTATTTGATTTGATTTATAGTATTTTTTTGACACGTAATAATATTTAGTTTAATTTAATGTACTCAAAATTTTACTATGTTTCGTATTTTAGTTTCTCGAATTTTCTAATTATATTACATCCCTTATAATCCATTTTAATCTATTTCAAATACTAACTCAATTCTCAAACTTATGTAAGCCATATCACAAAAAATAAAACATGTTACGAGTTTCTTAAGATACACAAGGTTAGGTCTCTCTCTTCATGCAATTATTATTATTAAACTTGTTGACCTATGCATGGCGTTATCAAAGTTTGAAAGTCAGTTATTCTTTATTTGTAGTGAGATTGTTAATGAGTTCAGCACTAATTTTTTCTGTCATTTGTTAACTTTTAATATATTTTGATTTGCCTTTATAAAATATTTTAAAATTGCTAATAAATAGATTAGAGGCCATTTTACAAAAGTTTGATATATATATTAGTTAAATTACTCCAGTGATCAAGATCAGAATCAATGTTTATATTGTCTCGATGGTTTAGAAAGTTATAATATAACATAATTATCTAGTGCTCTTTCATTTTTTTTATATAGCAAATATATCTTTTAAAACTATTTAAAAAATATATTCGAATTACAGTTTGAATAATATTTTTTTTAATAATACCATAATGCCATAAGACTTTCATTGTAGAAAAATATATATTCTATAATTAGTTTTAGCATAATCTAACCTACTAATAAAAGCAATTGTTTTTCGTTATAATACTTAATGCCTTGATGTTATTTAACGATAATATATGTTATATAGTTTTATTATGCTATCATATGTATGACGTGTAGAAGAATTTACTTCAAAATATACGTTCGTGGCACGTGCTCACATATTAGTACTCTAAAATATATTTTATAGTTTATTCTGGTCATCTCATGTTGATGGAAAAAGGTTATGCCTTATTATATTTGACATGCCAAATAAGTAAGCTGGACATAATATAATAAGTGTGTTGCATATATACATAGAATAAGTTGTAGTATTAGGTTTATTTCAGTCCTTCATTTGAAATACTCGCATATGATAAGTAATAAAATGAGCGAGTGAGGTGGCTTAATTAATGGTAAAAATACCCATCCGTTTTAGGGAGATTTAGAGTTCTAGTCTTATATGATGTGGGGAGTTTACTATTTTTAATAGAAAGATATACTAATCACTCTTTTTTAACCCAAAATAAAAGTATTAAAATAATTAAAGATATCATTTGGAGAATAACAACACATATATTTTAAATAAAGAATAACAGGGGTGTTAATATAACTACCATAAGTGACATTATGGTTAATTTGTGTATTAATTAGTATTTCACTGTTGTTTGTATATAAGTACTTTTATTTTAGTGACTAATTCACCCATTCTCAGTCTCATTTATAAGATTAAGATTTAGTACGAAATCCAAATGGGATATACATATATATATAAGATTAAGATTTAGTACGAACAGTTCGTTTATATATATTAACATTTTAACAAAATATATTTTTTTATCAAAAATTTAAACAATTTATATACAGACGGTCTATACCTTATTTTCGGTATATGTATATATATATTATATAACTCTTTCAGTAAGAACTCGGTAATGAGTTTCACATTAATTCAAAAGAAGCTAGTGGGGCGAAAGTTGCTGAAAAAGTAGTTAAAAAAGGGGCATAAATTAAAGAGAAAAAGACAAGAGATTGATAAAAACAAGAATAAAAAAAATGACTAACAGAAATAATTAATAATTGTTAGAAAATGGGTATTAAAAAACACATTTTCCATTATTTTGAGGGTAAATTTGTAATAAGACTTTGCACTCGGTTGTCAAAGTTCGTAATATATTTGTATTCTCCTACGTGAGTACATCAAAATCGTGTATTTATATGTTCAAAATGGTTAAGGGGTGAATGAAAAATTGTCACCCAAAGTGAGCAAATTGAAATGGATAAATGCAAATGAAAGTGGGTAATTCAACGTAGGAAAAATGGAAAACGTTTTATAGGTTTATAACTAAGCTCAAATGAATGCCTTATTGAATGATTCAAAATAAAAGGCTCTTTCTCGCACATATAGGCGCGCAGGGAGTGCAAATCACATGCCGAAAAATTATTATTTTTTTCAATTTGAATTTTGAATTCATTGCATTTATCTCGAATAAATAGCCACTTAATGGTCAGTTTTGAGAAATTGATTTGGATTAATGGCTATATTAATGAAAATTACTTCCCAATTGAATTAAAAAGGAGATTTCTGCTTATTCAATAATTCGAAATCTCCTCTCTCCATTGAACCTGCTTCACTTCTGTTCTAGTTCGTAGGCTCTTCTTCTTCGGTAGTAAGATTCAAACAACCTCAGTTCGTTCAGTGTACCGAGGTGCTTAGGTAACACTGAAGCATTGTTTCATCCTGGGAAACAGACGTCGTCTGGCAGCCTCAAAGCACTACCAAGAGGCGGCTTAACTGTTTTAAAGAGAATGTGGTTATCACAGGATTCGGTGTCAGTTTAGATTCAGTTTCAATTATTATCAATCCGAAAAAATAGAATTAAATTGCATCATATATTTCTGACAATAGTTACGTAATTGTTCATCCCACTTTGAAACTGTTCGCAAAAGTAAAAATAACATGGATGGCAGAATCATGTGTGTTTGAAATCAAAGGGAAAATCTTGGGCAAAGTTTTCCAATCTTGAATTTCGTGATACAATATATATTTTTTTTTTTTTGGAGGGGGGATACTTTTAATTAAATTTTACTTTTTTTTGCATTTAGTGTAACTAGTGAAATTACTCTAACTCGCAACTGTTACGGTATTTGCTATGTTTTAAACAATTTTTCTTTTAAATTATTTATATTTAAATGGCAAACATAACACATGCGTGTGAAACTCTTTCTATATATAGTGTTCCATGAATGACTAATAATTTAAGCGGGTACTTCTAAATAGGTGAAAGCAAAATGATAGCATGTCGTGGTGAATATCGTTGGCTTTCATGTGGGATTAATGAACCTAGAATAATAGATAAATATTTTGTTCACACGAAATTATTGCTGCTTGTTCCTATTGGCAAAGGCTTTAGAGCCTTAACACAGAGAGTTTATAACGACCAACCCTATGTGCATATATATATATATTTGGTATGGATCGACCCGTAATGGTCTTTAGCGACATTTTTGTCGTTGAAAAATATCTGCTCAATATTTTGGCGAAAGAAAAAATGACATTAAAAGTCGGTCCATTTATAAACTGCCAGATCCAGACTCTACGAATATATTTATATTTATTTAAAAGATATTAATATACTTTTAAAATAGCAAATTCTCAAGACAATGAAAAAAAAATTGGAAAAAAAAAATAGCTAGAAGCATTCAGTACTTTGTGACCAACGATCCACAACACTGTGTAACTCAATTATACAAAGTGGGCCAAACTTGTTAAAAAAGTAGTCAAAAAGTAATGGGGCCCAATTAATAAAGAGAAAACAAAAGGAAAAAAAGGGGTCACACCAATAATATTTATTCCTTCATTCCCACTTGAAGGAGTAGAATGTTCACAAAACGGGTCCACGGACGTGTTTAGCATCGGGTCCAGGAAAAAATGATTCTGACAAAACAATATATCAAATGGAGGGATCATTATACTTATTATTAATTAATTTTAGGTTAGATAGTTTGAATTTTAATATGGTATTAAATAAAGATTATATATATATATTAAATGTTCAAAGGCTACATATATTCTGCGTCATTTAACATAGACAGCCCATCAAAAAAAGTCCAGGTAAAAACAAAAATTGTACCCAATATACCCATTTATAATAAAATGTTTTATTCACTTTTTTCGATCTCATTTTAACAAAATTATATTAAGTCAGACCAAAATAAATAATGTGGTACAATAGGACAAAATCAAAATAATCTTTAAATGATCTAAATTGCGACCGAGAACTAAGGGAGCGTTTGATTGCAAGCGTGGAATTTGCATGGAAAAAAAATAAGTTACCGGCAATTGAATTGCCTAGAATTGAGTTGTATGGAAAATGTAGTGTCGTGTGTTTGATTGCTATAATTTTCTATCCGAAAAATATTGGTTGTATTATGGCATTTTTAATGTAGAAAAAATTATTGGTATTTTTTTTTACATAATTATATAATCATGATGGATCTTGTTTAATTGATCTTGATTAGTATATTTTAAATATTAAATTTTTATATTATTTTGAATTTTATATTTTAAGTTATGGCATTTTTAATATAGAAAATGGTAAAAATCTTGTCTCGTAAATCGTGCCGAAGCATGGAAAACAAAAAACCACCTCCTCCAAAGAAAATATTTTCCTCAATTGCCTTGAAAATGCACGTGTGTGAGCAAAAAGTGGGAATTGAATTGGCTAGAAAAAAAAAGGCAATCAAACACCTTAAGTTATCAAATAAAGTGGAAAACGCTCATTTTCTATGGAAAATGTTGCCAATCAAACACACCTTAAGTGAATTGCGCGAAAACTTAATCAAATATATTACGGACAAGACCATAAAAAAAGAAGAATATATATATATTTCATATATATAAATATAAATATACTTATGTGGCAACCAGTATATACTATGTCACTTCCAAAGAAAGGACTCATTAATTTCCCAAAAATGAAAGGACTCAGTAATTAGTTCCACATTAATTCAAAGAAGAATAACATATGCCAAAATATAAAAGTCGTAGTAAAAAATTAATGCAAAATTCATAACAACCATATTTATTCCACTCAAATTCCTGCTTTATTTGATTATAGGAAAAGTTATTTTTTGAGATGTAATAATATTTAGTTTAATTGAACGTACTCAAAATTTTACTCTGTTTCGTATTTTAGTTTCTCAAATTTTCTAAATATATTATTGTTGTGCCCGCCGGCACACGTGTCAGGCCCGAGGCACCAACCGGGCCCACCGGTCGGCGCACATAGTAACGATATTGTTCCCAACTCAACAATTTTCACCTTTGATCAAATCAATTCACATTGGCTTTACCTTAGATTAACACCGATCTAGCTCTACCTAGACCTATACCATAATCCACTATGAATCCACCTTTGAACTATCATAATATATCACAACTCAACAATGTCCATCTGCAAGATCGTCGAACTTTAGTCAATGCACATCTCAAGATACACCCTATTGCACTTTACTTGAGAAACCTGCAAAACCACATTGACAGCAGCACCCTGGGTGTACGTATGATGTAGCGACTCCACCCTCGGTTTCTCCGAATCTAACTCCATCATAGGCTCCACCAAGTCCAGCTACCGGGACGATTTTCATAGCGACTTATCACCTTAGGCTCTACCGAGCTCTTCCTGACTCCACCGAGTACAGCTACCGGTACTGGTCCACAAGTTCGTGGATCCACTATCGACCTCTGATACTAATTGCTGTGCTCGCCGGCACACGGGTCGGGCCTAGGCCACCAACCGGGCCCGTCGGTCTGTGCACATAGTAACAATATTGTCCCCAACTTAAACACCTTTGGGCCCCAGGTGTGGGGGTTTTTATCTTAAAAGGCCTTGTTACTATGAGGTGACGCTCACCCCCCCCCCCCCACACTTATATACCCATGTTGAGTTCTACAATTTTTCTACGTGCGATCAATGGTTTGAGCCAACCATTTTCAACAATCTTCACCTTTGATCAAACTAATCCATCTTGGCTCCACGTTGTACTAACACCGGTCACTTGGCTATATTGTCCACTTTTTGGTCAATGCACATCTCGAGGTACACCCTATTTCACCTTACTCGAGGAACCTGCACAACCACCTTGACAACAGCAGTCCGAGTGTACGTAGTCTATAGTGACTCCAACCCCAGTTTCTCCGAGTCTAACTCCACCATAGGCTCCACCAAGTCCAGCTACTGGTACGCTTTTTGTAGCAACTTATCACCTTAGGCTCTCTACCGAGTTCTTTCGACTCCACTCAGTCCAGCTACCGGTACTGCTTCATAAGTCCGTGGATTCACCATCGACCTTTGATACCAATTGTTGTGCTCGTCGATACTCGGGTCAAGCCCGGGGCACCAACTGGGCCCGCCCATCCCGCACATAATAATGATACTGTTTCAAACTTAAACACCTTTGGGCCATAGGTGTGGGGTTTTTACCTAAAAGGCCACGTTACTGTGTGGAGACTCTCCCCCACTTATATACCCATGTTGAGTTCTACAATTTTTTCTATGTGTGATCAATGGTTTGAGCCAATCATTCTCAACAATCTTCACCTTGGATCAAACCAGTCCATCTTGGCTCCACCTTGGACTAACACCAATCTGGCTCCACCTAGACCTATACCATAGTCCACCATGAATCCACCTTTGAACGGTCAAAGTAGATCACAACTCTATAGTGTCCATCCGCAAGATCGTCCAACTTTGGTCAGTGCACATCTCAAGGTACACCCTATTTCACCTTACTTGAGAAACCTGCACAATCACCTTGACAGCAGAACGCCCCGGGTGTACATAGGCTGTAGCGACTCCACCCTCAGCTTCTCCAAGTTTAACTCCACCATAGGCTCTACCAAGTTTAGCTATCGAGACGCTTTTTGTAGCGACTTATCACCTTGGGCTCTACCGAGTTCTTCTGACTCCACTGAGTCCAGCTACTGATACTGCTTCATAAGTCAGTGGATTCACCATCGACCTCTGATACCAATTGTTGTGCCCGCCGGCATTCGGGTCTGGCCCAGGGCACCAACCGGGCCTGCCGGTCCACCAACATAAAAACGATATTGTCCCCAACCTAAACACCTTTGGGCCACAACTGTGGGATTTTTATTCTAAAAGGCCTCATTACTATGTGGGGACTCTCCCCTACTTTTATACTCATGTTGAGTTCTATAATTTTTTCATATGGGATCAACGGTTTGAGCGAACCATTATCAACAATCTCCACCTTGGATCAAATTAGTCCACATTGGATTCACCTTGGACTAACATCGGTCCACTTTGGCTAGCTCCACCTAGACTTATACCATAGTCCACCATGAATCTACCTTTGAACTGTCCATGTAGATCACCACTCAACTATTTTACCTTATTCCAGGAACCTGCACAACCACCTTGACCGTAGCACCTCGGGTGTACGTAGGCCATAGTGACTCCACCCTTGGCTTCTCCAAGTCTAACTCCGCCATAGGTTCCACCAAGTCTAGCTGCCGGCATGCTTTTTGTAGTGACTTATCACCTTATGCTCAATTGAGTTCTTTCCTGACTCCAACGAGTCTAGCTACCGGTACGGCTCCACAAGTCCGTGAAACCATCAACCTCTAATACCAATTATTGTGCCCGCCAGTACAAAGGTCAGGCCCGGGGCACCAACCGGGCCCGCCGGTCCACGCACATAGTAATTATATTATCTCCCACTTAAACACCTTTGGGCCACAGGTGTGGGGTTTTATACTAAAAGGTCTCGTTACTATGTGGAGACTCTCCCCCACTTATATACCCTTGTTGAGTTTTACACTTTTTTCATGTGCAATCAATGGTTTGAGCCAACCATTCTCAACAATTACATCTCTTACAATGCATCTTAATACATTTCTAATACAAACTCAATTCTCAAACTTATATAGGTAAGCCATATCACAAAAAATAAAACATGTTACGAGTTTCTTAAGATATACAAGGTTTGGTCTCTCTTTTCATGTAATTATTATTATTAAACTTGTTGACTTATGTATGGCGTTATCAAAATTTGAAAGTCAGTTATGCTTTATTAATAGTGAGATTGTTAATGAGTTTAGCACTATTTTTTTTTCGGTCATTTGTTAATTTTTAATATATTTTGATTTGTATTTATAAAACCTTTTAAAATTGCTAATAAATAGATTAGAGGCCATTTTACAAAAACTTGATATATATATATTAATTAAATTACTCCAGTGATCTAGATCATAATCAATGCTTATATTGTCTCGATGGTTTAGAAAGTTCTAATTTAATAGAATTATCTATTGCTCTGTCATTTTTTTATATAGCAATTATATCTTTTAAAACCATTTAAAAAAGATATCCGGATTACATTTTGAATAATAATTTTTTTAAGATTAAAATTAAAAACTCACATGTGATTTTTTTTTTAAGATTATATCTTTCTAATAATACCATAATGCCATAAGACTTTCATTTTAGAAAAATATATATTCTATAATTAGTTTTAGCATAATCTAACCTACTAATAAAAGTAATTGTTTTTCGTTATAATACTTAATGTCATGTTGTTATTTAATGATAATATATGTCATATAGTTTTATTATGCTATCATATGTGTGACGTGTAAAAGAATTTACTTCAAAAATCACATGCGTGGCACAAGCTCACAGACTAGTACTCTAAAATATATTTAATAGTTTATTCTGGTCACCTCATGTTAATGGAAAAAAGTTATGCCACACTACATTTGTCGTGCCAAATAAGTAAGTTGGACATAATATGATAAGCGTGTTGCATACATAGAATAAGTTGTAGTATTAGGTTTATTTCAGTCCTTCATTTGAAATATTTGCATATGATAAGTATTAAAATGTGTGAGTGGGTTGGCTTAATTAGTGGTAAAGGCGTCCATCCATTTCCGAGAGATCTAGGGTTATGGTCTCATCTGAGCAGGGAGAGTTTCTTTATTATTTGTAATAAAAATATATACTTATCACCCTTTTTAGCAAAAAAAAAAATATTAAAATAATTAAAGATATCACATGGAGAATAACAACTAATATATTTTAAAGAAAAAATAACAGAAGTGTTAATATTTGTATATTAGTACTTCACTATGGTTTGTATATAACTACTTCTACTTTAATGCAGAAAAGACTAACTCATCCTTTTTCAATATAATTTCAACAATATTATATAAGGTTAGACCGAAAAAAAAATTGGGAAAAAATTAGAAAAAAATCTTCAGATGATCCAATTGGTCGGGATATATATATACGGCATCTGGATTTGGCACAGAATCTAATTGGGATACATATATATACGGGAAATTTTAAGTGCGGAGCAGTTCGTACAGATTGGTCCTTTTTATAACAAAAACCGTAGTAAAAGTACCACTCTGTAAAGATTGCCCCCTACAAGAAACATACCCTATATGTATATATATGTGTGTAAGTTTTAGATGTAGTACAAACAATTATGTTGGTCGGATTTTAACTCTAGAGGGGGGATGAATAGGGTTTTCGAAACTTAATGCGAAATTAAAAAGTTTTAAGAAAAAAACTTTAATTCAACGAATATCAAGGAAATATGCAAAGCAATCAATCTCAATAACAAGCAAAAAATATAAGTGCAAGTAAATAAAGAGCTTGAGTTAGAAAGATTGAACCAAATCAGCCCAAGTCGTTTTGTTCTCGTGGTTCGGTTGTTTAGACCATACGTCCGCGCCCGGCTACCGCCCCTGAGAAGTTCTAATAAAACCGATTTTTTCTGGGTAAAAATCAAACTTTTACAGGTATAATCTTTCTCACTACACTCAACAAGTGTTGTTCTTCTCACAACACTCAACAAGTGTGATTCTACTCACCACACTCAACACAAGAATTAACCTTCTTACTTTCCTTTGAGATAAACTTCTCACGATTGATGAATAAAGCTTGTTTGGTGATTCACACCAATGAACAATAACTCTCAAGTGTTTACAAGATACAATTGAAGCTCACACAAAAGTTATCAATATTGATCAAGACAGTATAGCTCAAAATGATGAATATGATCAACGAATGATTTAAATCTCTTCAATCTTAGTAGATGATGAATATAAAGTATTAGAATGGATTGAAGTGTGTAAAACTGAGTTTAGAACATCTTATATATAGCCCCTAAGTCAATATACCAGTCGGAGAGTTTTAAAGAAGGTTGTTGTACTAGATGGGGCAAAAAATATTGTTCAAACGGACTGAGTGGCCATCAGTCGACTGATGCTCTTCCCTTAGTAAATTGATGGGCACTACCTTGTTTTTAAAGGCATAGCTGCAGACAAACAATTTTATCCAATTAGTGTTGATCATATCTCCTAATCCAGTCGTTGGATGATGCTCAAATTTTGGATATAAGCACTGTAAGATGTTGGCTAGCTACTGTTAAAATTTCATAATGATTAGATTCTAGGAAGGCCTCCATCAAACCATTAGATCAAAACTGCACAAAAATCGAGCAAATTTAAAAAGTGAGAAAATAAACATTTTTGCTTGAAAACATAAGGAGGCTAATAAAACATGTTTAAGAGTATTAAAACAATAATTTAGGCATTAAAATATTTTGGAAAATTTTTGATAAAATATAAGCCTCGGAGTCATTTTGTAAGATTGATTTGATGCAATTTAGCAAGCTAAATAAGATGTATGATGCATGATTAATATTTGGGCTATAGAGATTGATCAATCAAGAAACTTAACATAAATCCTAAGCACGCACTTAATTATCAAATTAACGAGTCTTCAAATGCTTTGATTTGTTTCTTCAATATGATCTTCAGTTGCATCATTTGCCTTGAAACTTTTTCATATATTCCTTTGATCTTTGATCTTCATGAATTGCATGAGTTCATGTGCGTAGTAGAGAGAATCTCATGGAGTGGTGATATACTTAATAAGGTTTTGATTTTAGTTCTCGAGATACTTCGAAAAATCAAAGAAGCTTGTTGAAACGATTTTAGTAAAATACATTCAAAATACATGTTAAATACACATAATTAACTTTTTGTCATTATCAAAATAAGATAAGACCTTCTAGGTCAACAAATTCGTATATATATATATATATTATTTTTTAATAAAATACTAGGCGATCTATATAACTTCTAAAGAAAGTACTGGTAATTCGGTTGATGCGCCAACGGTTTTGGGTTCCGGCTTGGTTCAAGATATGGCTGGTAATTTGAGTGTGGCAATGGTTTCAAGGACAGGTTTAGTCCACGATCCGAGGCATGACTTTTCATTACAATATGCTTCATGTCCTCTCTCGACCACAGTACATAAATTTTTAAGTGCCATCTTTGTTCCAGATGTTCAGTTAGACCTGTCGCTGTCAGCTTACCGAGGTCCGTCCCATCACATAGCTCATCTGGTGGATGAGCCAACGAATGATGATTTAATGGATGCCCCACAAGGCGCTATTGATAATAGGGAAGAGGGTTCAGCTGAGGATTCTGATGGTGGGTCACAAGATTTTGATGCATCGGTTTATCCTCTAGGATATGGGCCAAGAAGTAAAACCAAAGTAACAATTCATCGTAGAGAGATATATGCTCCTATCACAGATGTTCCCACCACTATGGCTTTGACCTAGGTTGAAACAGATGACTATACTACTGTTGTCTCCAAACGGACTCGTCGTCATATCGGTGAGAATAAGAAGCAGCAGGAAATCCAAAAGGCGAAAGAGGCCTTACTACCTAAAGCGCCTCGTACGCACAGGAACCTAACTGGTAGTTCCAAATGAAACTCCTTTATTGGAATTTGAATGGCCTCAATAAGCAGGGGGCAAAAAATGAGCTTAAAGCTCTTTGTATCAAGCATCGCCCAAATGATATTTGTATTGCTGAACCAAAAATTTTGTTCTTTTCTATTCTAGTTGGTTACTGGAATACTCTTCAGTTGGAATTGGTGACGACTAATGACAGGGGTCCGACTATTTTACCGTCTATTTAGGTTTTTTATTCCTTTAGGATGGATACCCCGGATGTAATTAGTTTCACATCTCAACAGGTTTCTATTATGGTTATTAGGGCATCAATGCCCATGCTTTTGACTTTTGTGTATGCTAGTAACGACCTAGTTTGTCGCAGACATCTTTGGTCCGAGTTGGTAGCTTTAAATGGTCCTGCTAAGCCTTGGACTATGTTGACCTGAAGTCTTAATCTTATTTTGATAATAACAATAAATCAATCATGTGTAATTTGGGACCATATTATTTATTTACATTTATATGCTACTTATGCTTTCGGTTAAGTTGTTTGAACTTATCCTATCTATGCAAGTATTTTTTATTTTAATAATTGCTTGTATATTTTTATCTATGCACCTATTTAGGGGGAGCATATTATTCATATGCTTAAAATTATTATCTTTTTATAAACACACATTAACTCTATTGTCATCATCAAAAAGGGAGAGATTGTTGACCTTAAAGTCAATTAATCTTATTTTGATAATTACAATAAGTTAATAAAGTGTTATTTAACTCGGTTGTTCCAATGATGATAGCCATGTTAACCGATATATCTTTCGACCAAGTGTAACTTCAAACCGAAGCAAATCTCACACAAGCTTTACAAACGCCTCTACTCACAAGAAATGAACTCAAGTGATATACATGTGCTATACAAAGCCAAGAAAAGATCTAGATCATCAAGAAAGTGAAGATATGCACAAGAATGATCTCCACATGTTCTACAAGTTATCAAAACTAAGAAAGGATAAAGAACATAAAACAAGTGAAGATACGCACAAGAAAATCAAGCATCACGAAGACTCGAATTATCATTAAATTGAGTGAGTGCTTAGATTTTATGTAAAGTTACTTTATTGATCAAATCCCTATAGCTCAAACATATTCTTGCATCTTTTAAAGATTGATTCAAACTAGCTTGAAATTGAATTTATTTGAAAAACATCATTTTACAAAAACCGAGTTTCAAAATAAATTCATATTAATTTTAAATGATCATATTTTAAGCTCTAATAAAAATAGGTATCTTAGAAACATATCTTTGAGGTTCAAAAATCATTAGAATTTTATTTGGAACTAAATTGCTAAATTGCAAAAATATTTTTATTTTACATATAAAATTTGCTTAATTTTTGCCCAGTTTTGATCTAACGGTGAAATGGAGGCCTTCCCGAACTCCGATCATTTTAAAATTTTTACAGTAGTTATACAACATGTTCTGTGACTAAAATTTGAGCACGATCCAACGGTTAAATTGGGAGAAATTAACAAAACAAATTTGAATTTTTTTGTCAAAATTAGCTGTTGAAAAGTTTGAAAATGTACACCTTGGAGCCAAAACCTCTCTTAATCATCCCCAACGGCCATATGGTTTTGCAAGCTATAAATATGAGGTCCTAGACATGTTTTAATACACTTGAATCATTCTACAAACTTATTTTACATATATACAAAGTTATTCAAGTATTCAATTCATTTTATTGATCATATTCTTCATTTTTAAGTTTTATTTTTTGATCAATTTTGATATCTCTTAGTGTGAGCTTCATTTGTATTTTGTCATATACATGAGAGATATTGTACATTGGTGTTTGTCACCAAAACTCATTTGAATCATAATTGTGAGAGGTGTATCTCATAGATTAGCAAGAGGGATTTCTTGTGAAAGTATTGGAGGTGTTTTCAATACTTGTGAGAGTGTGTGATAAGAATACACTTGTAGAGGTTTGATCTTCACCCGGAAGGAGATCGGTTATAGTGGAAATTCTCGGTGAACTAACTGAGCGCGGAGTAGGGGGAACAAGCCGAACCGTGTGGACAAAAAATCTTCGACTTCAAATTGGTTCAATCTTTCTTACTCAATCTCTTTATTTATTTGTTATATTAATTGATTGAAGTTGCTTATATTATTACTTATTCTTGGGATTGATTATTTAATTGATTGTTTTCCTTGATAAATTTATTTAACTAACTTGCTTTGCTTAAATATTTTAAAAACGTTTTAATTCCGCATTAAGTTTTTAAAACCCTATTCACCCCCCCTCTAGGGTATTTTTCGACATACAATTGGTATCAGAGGGTGTACTCTTGTTTTGATTTAACAATCTTAGAGTTTACGATCATGTCTATTTATCAAGGAACCGGAATCAACGAAGGTTCTTCCACCACTAGACCGCCTCTATTTGATGGCAAAAATTATAGTTATTAGAAAAGTCGTATGTGTACTTTTCTTCAAGCTAGTGATTTTGAACAATAGAAAGTTACACTCATTGGACCCTATGAAATTACCAAAACCGATGAAAAGGGTAAAGTTACTCCTAAATCTATTTCCGAATATGATGAGAATGATATTAGGAAAATCCAATTTAATGATAAAGCCTTGAATGCCCTACATTGTGCATTGACTATAGATAAATACAATAAAATTTTTAGTTGTAAAACCGTCAAAGAAATTTGGGATAAATTAGAAGTTAAGGATGATAATATTAATATGCTTGTTCATGATTATGAACTTTTGAAAATGAAGCCTAATGAATCACTTGCTTCTATGTATAGTAGGTTCTCTATTATTCTAATGCTTTAGATCTTCTTGGAAAGGAATATTCAAATGAAAACAAGATTCGAAAAATTCTTAGAACACTTCCCAAGAAGTGGAGACCTAAAGTAATGGCTATTCAAGAAGCCAAGAATCTCAAGACGCTAAGTATGGATGAACTCTTGGGTTCACTTAAAACTCATGAGAAGGAATTGGCAAGAGAAGAAGAAAGTGATTCAAAAGCCAAAAGGTTACTAGCTCTCAAAGCAACTCAACTAGATGATGATGAGGAATTGATGGTAGGAGATGATGATATGGCTCTTCTTTCTAGAAAATTCATAAAATTTCTAGCTAAGAAGAAGAAGTTTCAAGGAAAAGGAAACAATTTTGAGTCTTCATCAAGAAGGAATTATGATCGATCTATTCAACCAAAAGTTGAAAACGAAGAAGAAAAGAAGTGTTTCCATTGCCATGAACCAGGTCATTTCAAAACAAATTGCCTGATTAGAAGAAAGGAAAGAAGAGATAAAAGAGAGAAAGCCTTCAAACAAGTAAGACACGCTCTCAAAGGCACTTGGAGTGATTCCGAAGAAAGCGAGTCCAATGCCAATTCTAGCGGCGAGGAAATGGCAAATTTTTGCCTTATGGCAAGAGACGATGAGGTATGCTCTACTTATGATTCATTTAGTGATTATAATGTCTCTATCAATAATGATGCACATGATGAGAATGACTATGATGAATTATATGATATGTTTGAGGAATTGCATAAGAAGTTTAAAATTTTGTCTAAAATGTATGCAAGCCTCAAAAAGAAAAATTTGATGCTTTCTAGCAAGTGTGAAAATTTTGAGAAAGAAAATGTATTTTTGAAAAATGAAAACAAAACATTGAAGAAAGAAAAGGAGAAAGAAACTCCAAACACACTTGTATTAGAAAATGTCAAATTGAAAAATCAAGTGGATGACTTAACTAATAGTCTAGCCAAGTTCACCCAAGGAAAGGATAACTTGGATAAACTATTAGGAATGCAAAGGTGTGTATTCGACAAAGCTGGTTTGGGCTATAACCAAATTGACAACCAAAAAGATTACAAAAACTTTTTCAAAACATACACACCTCATGATCCCACTCATCTTTGCTTATATTGTGGTAGAAATACTCATTACGTGGATCATTGTTATTATAGGAATGGAAATTTTTCTAAGAGAAAGCTTGCTTGGGTTCCTAAAGGAACCACTATGTACACTAACCCCGAAGGACCCAACTTATTTTGGGTACCAAAAGAAAAGTTGTTTAAGATTTTGGTGTAGATTTGCATAAAATGGTTCTTGGATAGTGGATGCTCGAAACACATGACAGGAGAAAAGAGAAATTTCTTGAGTCTCACTCCTAAACAAGGAGGCAACGTCACATTTAGAGACAACGTCAAAGGCAAAATCATTGGTGTAAGTAAAATTGGTATGAAATCTTCTTATATCGATAATGTTTTACTTGTTGACGGTTTAAAACATAATTTACTTAGTATTAATCAATTGTGTGATAAAGGTTATAAAGTTATTTTTAAATCTGAATGTTGCATTGTTAAAAATATTAGTGATAATTCTATTTTGTTTGTTACTTATAGATCTAATAACGTATATACTCTTGAACTTGATGATTTTTCTCAACAAGATATTAAACATTTATCCGTGTTGAATGATGTTTCTTGGTTATGGCATAAAAAAATAAAAAAAAAAAAATTAGGTTATGCTAATATGGATTTAATTCACAAGTTATCTAAAAATGAATTAGTTAAATGATTGCCCAAAACTAAATTTGTTAAAAATAAAATTTTTGATAATTGTCAACTTATTAAACAACACAAGTCTTTATTTTGCATGTTATTATAAACTAACAATAATTTTGCTGTCTAAAAATCATTATCTGTTATTCAAAGAAAAGAAGGGAAAAGAATCTGAAGATCATTAGAATCAAAATTCAAAACAGCATCGAGACTAGAAGAAGAATAATCAACAAAATTATGCTCCATATCTAATAGAGTTGTCCAATCAGGACTCGATGGCTCGGCAACCTCCGCAACAGTACCACTTTGAGAAAATTGCGATGAATAGCCTTCCAAAGTAGCTTGGTAATCTGACAGAGTCGGATATGCCGGCAAACTCACATTAATTAGAAAAGCACTATGGTCTAAAATATTCCCGGTAGTCGGAAGAATTTCAGGTGCAACATTTTCTGCTAACAATAGGAGCCCTGTAGAACTTATAGGAGGAGCAAAAGAAAAGCTTTGGTTAGCGCTAGAAGACTCTCCTAATCGAGTCTCTAATGTTGTCACTCGTGACTATAAAGCCTCTAACGTTGTCACCCGTGATTGTAACTCTTGTACCTTTTGTTCAAGAGAAACAATGAGCGCAATACAGCCTTTACTAGGATTCTCGACTCTCACCTGAGCTTCAAAAAGAAATGAATAGAGAGTCTCAAGATATTGATGTTCAGGAATATCTTTTAAAATATTTGCAACACTATTTACCCCAAAAATGGTGAAGATTGTACGATAATCTTGACGACTAATCACATCCATAAAAATTTGTGCATATTCACACCATGGCTGACATTTCTTGCGTTTATAAGTGCAAGCAGCACAAGATAAACCGGTACAACAGAAGGTATTTGGCTTACTTGTGATTTGCTTTCCCTTACTCATGGGTACCTCCTATAAAAGTTATAAGAAGAAAATGGATCTTGAGGAAGACAACAAGAAAGAGGAGACAAGAGGCATCTAGCAATTAAAAGAATCCCGAAGACGAAAAGTTGTCATCCTAAAAGGTCAAAAATACAGCGTCCCCCCGCGTGCATCTAGAGTCCACCGCCCTAGCACGGTCTAGATCCCTCTTTGATTTGACATAGGGGGAGAAAATGTGCGTAATGTTGATGCTGCAGTAAAAGGTAAGATTTTTTTTCTGCGGTAAGATTTTTTATACCGACTTTAAATATTGTGGTAAAACTTTTAAATGCTTTATGTCTTTAATATTCATACTTGTTTTCTTTTGCATGTTATATTTCGTGTTTTGACATTTTATTGAGCCATTAAAAAAAAAAAACAAAAATGGCAAAATATTGTGCAGAAAATTGGACATGGTACAACTTCACAGCCAAAACTGTACCAATTGGCTGAGAATTAGGTACTCTACCATATATTTCTGGAAAGCTCTATATGTATACTTTCTAACCCAATTTACGGTGCATCAATCAGAGTTTTCTACAAAGAGTTATAGCAAATCTCCCACAAAGGACTTGATATGGACATAGTGCAACTTTACAGTTAAAACTGTACCAATTGGCTGAGAATTAGGTTCTCTACCATAGATTTCTGGAAAGTTCTATGTGTTTAATTTCTAACTCAATTTACAGTGCATCAATCAGAGTTTTCTACAAAGAGTTATAGCAATTCTCCTACAAAGGACTTTGACATTCCTGCAGATTTTTGATGATTCTAGAGCAGTAAAACAGCATGATATCCTCAAAAACAGCTGAGGGTGGGTCACAAGATTTTGATGCATCGGTTTATCCTCTAGGATATGGGCCAAGAAGTAAAACCAAAGTAACAATTCATCGTAGAGAGATATCTGCTCCTATCACAGATGTTCCCACCACTATGGCTTTGACCTGGGTTGAAACAGATAACTATACTACTGTTGTCTCCAAACGGACTCGTCGTCATATCGGTGAGAATAAGCAGCAGCAGGAAATCCAAAAGGCGAAAGAGGCCTTACTACCTAAAGCGCCTCGTACGCACAGGAACCTAACTTGTAGTTCCAAATGAAACTCCTTTATTGGAATTTGAATGGCCTCAATAAGCAGGGGGCAAAAAATGAGCTTAAAGCTCTTTGTATCAAGCATCGCCCAAATGATATTTGTATTGCTGAACCAAAAATTTTGTTCTCTTCTATTCTAGTTGGTTACTGGAATACTCTTCAGTTGGAATTGGTGACGACTTATGACAGGGATCCGACTATTGTACCGTCTATTTAGATTTTTTATTCCTTTAGGATGGATACCCCGGATGTAATTAGTTTCACATCTCAACAGGTTTCTATTATGGTTACTAGGGCATCAATGCCCATGCTTTTGACTTTTGTGTATGCTAGTAACGACCTAGTTTGTCGCAGACATCTTTGGTCCGAGTTGGTAGCTTTAAATGGTCCTGCTAAGCCTTGGACTATGTTGACCTGAGGTATTAATCTTATTTTGATAATAACAATAAATCAATCATGTGTAATTTGGGACCATATTATTTATTTACATTTATATGCTACTTATGCTTTTGGTTAAGTTGTTTGAACTTATCCTATCTATGCAAGTATTTTTTATTTTAATAATTGCTTGTATATTTTTATCTATGCACCTATTTAGGGGGAGCATATTATTCATATGCTTAAAATTATTATCTTTTTATAAACACACATTAACTCTATTGTCATCATCAAAAAGGGAGAGATTGTTGATCTTAAAGTCAATTAATCTTATTTTGATAATTACAATAAGTTAATAAAGTGTTATTTAACTCGGTTGTTCCAATGATGATAGTCATTTTAACCGATATATCTTCCGACCAAGTGTAACTTCAAACCGAAGCAAATCTCACACAAGCTTTACAAATGCCTCTACTCACAAGAAATGAACTCAAGTGATATACATGTGCTATACAAAGCCAAGAAAAGATCTAGATCATCAAGAAAGTGAAGATATGCACAAGAATGATCTCCACATGTTCTACAAGTTATCAAAAGTAAGAAAGGATAAAGAACATAAAACAAGTGAAGATACGCACAAGAAAATCAAGCATCACGAAGACTCGAATTATCATTAAATTGAGTGAGTGCTTAGATTTTATGTAAAGTTACTTTATTGATCAAATCCCTATAGGTCAAACATATTCTTGCATCTTTTAAAGATTGATTCAAACTAGCTTGAAATTGAATTTATTTGAAAAACATCATTTTACAAAAAACGAGTTTCAAAATAAATTCATATTAATTTTAAATGATCATATTTTAAGCTCTAATAAAAATAGGTATCTTAGAAACATATCTTTGAGGTTCAAAAATCATTAGAATTTTATTTGGAACTAAATTGCTAAATTGCAAAAATATTTTTATTTTACATATAAAATTCGCTCAATTTTTGCCCAGTTTTGATCTAACGGTGAAATGGAGGCCTTCCCGAACTCCGATCATTTTAAAATTTTTACAGTGGTTATACAACATCTTCTGTGACTAAAATTTGAGCACGATCCAACGGTTAAATTGGGAGAAATTAACAAAACAAATTTGAATTTTTTTGTCAAAACTAGCTGTTGAAAAGTTTGAAAATGTACACCTTGGAGCCAAAACCTCTCTTAATCATCCCCAACGGCCATATGGTTTTGCAAGCTATAAATATGAGGTCCTAGACAAGTTTTAATACACTTGAATCATTCTACAAACTTATTTTACATATATACAAAGTTATTCAAGTATTCAATTCATTTTATTGATCATATTCTTCATTTTTGAGTTATATATTTTGATCAATTTTGATATCTCTTAGTGTGAGCTTCATTTGTATTTTGTCATATATACATGAGAGATATTGTACATTGGTGTTTGTCACCAAAACTCATTTGAATCATAATTGTGAGAGGTGTATCTCATAGATTAGCAAGAGGGATTTCTTGTGAAAGTATTGGAGGTGTTTTCAATACTTGTGAGAGTGTGTGATAAGAATAAACTTGTAGAGGTTTGATCTTCACCCGGAAGGAGATCGGTTATAGTGAAAATTCTCGGGGAACTAACCGAGCGCGGAGTAGGGGGAACAAGCCGAACCGTGTGGACAAAAAATCTTCGACTTCAAATTGGTTCAATCTTTCTTACTCAATCTCTTTATTTATTTGTTATATTAATTGATTGAAGTTGCTTATATTATTTCTTATTCTTGGGATTGATTATTTAATTGATTGTTTTCCTTGATAAATTTATTTAACTAACTTGCTTTGCTTAAATATTTTAAAAACGTTTTAATTCCGCATTAAGTTTTTAAAACCCTATTCACCCCGCCTCTAGGGTATTTTTCGACCTATGGACTATTATGGCTGATTTTAATGCTGTCCTTACTATTGATGATCGTCGTGGAGTTAATCAGAATTTGGTCCGAAAGTGTGATGATTTTTCTTGTATGATCTTTGATTGTGATTTAACACAACTTGAGCATACGGGAATTTATTATACTTGGCACTGTGGCAACAGGGAATTGAGATTGTATCGCGTTTTTTGTAGTGAGCAGTTGTTAGATTTTTGGGATACATTGACTTGTCGTGCCTTAACATGGTTAGTGAGTGATCATTACCGTATTCTTCTTTCCTATTAGCAAGAGGATCTTGGGGCACCTCGTCCCTTCAAATTTCTTTCTACATGGGTGGATCAATCAGATTTTCATCAAATTATGGCAACAGCATAGGGAGAGGTTAATCTATCGGGAGATGTTATGCATGTACTTCGTTTTAAGCTTAAGTACCTTCGCCAACAACTTCATATCTGGAATCGAGAACACTTTGGGTTGGTTCATGAAAGAGTTAACAAGACTAAAATATGATTAGATGACATTCAGAAGATATAGACATTCATGGTGCCACTGAAGCCCGTCTTCAGGCTAAGACAGGTGCTCAAAAAGATTATCTTGATGCTGTATAGATGAGGAATCAAAATTTTCTAGAGAGATAAGGCTCATATGAGTTTGCATTCTAAGGGAGATCGCAATACTTCCTTATTTCACAGAGTGGCTAAGTAGCGACCTATTCAATGTCGTCTTTAGTTGCTTCGGGATGGAGATAAGGAAATTGAGGATTCAACATATTTAGGTACCCACGCTATTAGCTATTATTCGTCTCTATATAGTTCAGACCGACCTTGTGTTCAGAGAGGTCTAGTTGATCAAGTTATCCCTAAGTTGGTTACGGTAGAGGAGAATAATATGTTACTTGCAGTTCCGTCTGAGGAGGTGATTAAGCAGGCTGTTTTCTCCATGAATCCTGACTCTGCTCCTAGGCCTGATGGGTTTACCTGTTTATTCTATTGTTGTTGCTGGTCTATTATCTGCAGGGATGTGGTGCGGGTGGTTAGGACGTTCTTTGAGCAAGGTCGCATAACCCAAGGGTTTAATTCCAATATCGTTGCTTTTATTCGAAAGAACTTATGTGCAGATTGTATCACTGACTTTCTATCGATTGCCATGGCCACCTTTGCGCTCAAGATCATCACTAAAATTCTTTCAGACAGGCTGGGTGGCATTGCTTCTCGTATTCTTTCTCCTAAACAAACTAGGTTTGTGCGGGGCAGGCATATTCACACATCTATAGGTTTGGTGTTTGAGTGTTATAATATGTTGGATCGCCAAATTAATGGTGGTAATGTTGGAATTAAATTTGACATTGCTAAAGCTCTTGACATTATGGACTCAGGATTTTTACTTCAAGTTTTGCGTTGCTTTGGGTTTATAGATAGATTTATCAATTCGTTTGATACTATTTTACATTCGGCCCGTCTTTCGATTGCGATGAATGGGGCCTTATATGGTTATTTTGCTTGTTCTAAAGGGCTTCGGCAAGGAAATCCTCCTTCCCTACTTCTATTTTGTATTGCTGAGGATGTACTAAGCTGTGGCATTAGACATCTATTGAGGGCCGTGTTTGACAGATGTCTTCTCCTCGTAATTATGAGGCACCGACTCATATGATATTTGCTAATGATATTATGGTTTTTTGTCGGGATAATTTCTCTACACTTTCGAACCCCATGGATCTTTTTTGGGAATATGGTACTTGTTCGGGATAGATAGTGTGTAACACCCCGTTCTTCAATTTCATGTTCATCACATTTAATATCGCGATTAAGGCGATTCCGAGCCCCAGATAGTGATATACTGTTCTGAAAGGAGCGACAGGGTTCAGAGACTTCCATTAAGTCATATTAGTGTATTTAAGCTTGTTAAAATGACCGTAAGTAATTTCGGGTGATTTGAGTCAAAATCGGGATGTAAATTGCAAATTTTTAATTTACTCGATTTTATAATTTTGGGATAACTTGGGGGAAGCGTAACTTCTTCATTCTTTACCAGATTGAGGTTTTGTTCTTAAAAAGGTCTAGATTTTTAGGCAATCTACAACTTTCGTGTCTTGGCCGAAGACAAATTCAGAATCCTACTAGGTCGAAACTGAGGACGAAATAGGAAAATCGCTATTAGTTGTTCACTCGGTAACATTAACGCGCTGACTTCGACGTATTTCTGGGAGTAATCCATCGAGAGTTTGGAAAAGCTTCCTTCTAAGAAGTTGTATAGCTCTGAATAAGTTTTTCGTGGACATACAGATCACCTCAATATAGCTCTCAAAATTCAGTGTTGCAACTCCCCCACGCGTGAACAGTAACCCACGAATTTGGAACAGTAGATACATATATATATATACATACGTTCAGCTCCTTCTTCCTCATTTCATCACAGCCATTGGAGAGCTCTTAAAGAGAGAAAAAAAGACGATTTGAGAGGATTTCGAGGTGTCCTCATCTACGCATCTCCACCATGCCAAAAAAACATCAAATCATCACTATTTATCTTCTTCTCCACACTTTCATCACCATTTCTAAGGCTTGATCAAAATTTGGAGGTTTTGTGATTACTCAAGCATGGCTCGATCCAATGCTCAATAGCTTGAAGATTCGGCATGTATAAGGTGGGAACAACCCTACTAAACTTATTTTCCAACTTATTACTCTTTATACCAAAGATTTTCATATCAAATGGGGATTTTTATACAAAATCCTAGGTTTCTGGTGCGGCTATGAGGTTGGGCTAGTTTAAGGTTAAATTAGTGATGCGAATGAATTAGTTAGCACTCATATGTCTTGTATTACCCATCCTCATCCTGTGTTGAGCTCGTTACTTGTATTTAGACAACATACGTAACCTATAGTTACATATATGAACTAAATGGCGAGTAGTTTGGGGTTGTAAGCGGAAAGTAAATCGTTTTGGGTTATTAATGATGTATTATGACATATAAATACTCCAATACCCTTGTTTATCAACTATTTACATGTGTTGGTATATATATGTTAGGTTGCCTAACAAGCTTACACGGAGGCTAAGCATTTCGACTAGGCAAGTGGAGCTGTTAGAGGTTTTGGAGGCTTTTGAAACCTGGACATACACATTTATGCCATGAAATACTTGGGTAGGAGATTAGCTTCGAGTTTTACACTGAATCTCACCAAAGTGAACACGTATGCATTAACATTAGGTTTAGTTACCTACATGACCACAACTTAAGTTAATTAATGAAGGTCAATATCTAACACAGCATAAATGTATCATAAGTATACGTTGATGATGCCTAGAATTCCATGGGGATAAGTTATACAAGTCTATTGCATTGTTACTATATTGATTAGACGAGGGTCTAAATGTAACCTTGAACTAATGTATGTGACATGAGTACTCAAGTAGAGTATATATGATACTAGTCCCATATATTAGTAAACGAGAAGACATGATAGTTGATAATATTATGAATAGCCGTGTACCAATCTCCTACATACATATGTGTGTGATATTATATATATATATATGTGTGTGTAATTGTGTGAGATGATGTATATGACAATGAGCCGAGTGGTTAAGATAATGATGATTATGATAAGTATGTAATGGGAAGCTATATATATGGTATTGATACGAATGGCCACATGTGTAATGTGATGTTATATGTACATATCTGTAAGGGATTAGTATATATATACATGTGCATTCATTGTGAGAAATGAATGATTGTGACGATTGTGGTTATTTATATGTTCACGTATTCTATCATGTCATGATTGTGTATTGATCTTCTATATATATATATGTGTGTGAAAATGATGAGATTGTATAGTCCATGTGAGGTCCCGGGTTAGTCTATAACGATTGAGACCTTAAGTTGGGACAGAGTGCCCCTGCATGCAAGACCCAAAACCGTGCATGGAAACGAACTAGAGGCCCTGCTGCTGCGTGGGTGAAAGGCCATGAAATGCAGACTTGGTGACGATTGGACGATTGTGATTATTTTTGTGATTATCAGGCCGTGATGGTCATCAAGATACAAGTCTTGAATGACATGGTTAATTATTGGGAATAAGAAACATTGTCTCGGATAATACTAATACGTCACAAAGACAGAAGTGGTGGTGGTTTCGATATATGTTGTAATGTTATATTTTATATTGTTCTATATATATTGTCTCTGGTATATTATGGATAATGTAAGAATGCAAATAAATATATATTTATATATATATGTATCGATACAGATCATAATACCTTTGGAGAACCATCGATCATCCATAACAAACTAACAAACCTAAGTGGCCAACATAGTATAGGAATGGCTAGACGTAAGGAATATCTTAATGTAATGCTTAAGCTAGACGGCCTGGTAGTAATGTTTAGTAGTCGGCCAAGTATGAAACTCATAATGTACTGTAAACAAAGCGATAACTATGAATACTTGGCATAAGAGGTATATACCCCTCACACGCTGTTGAGTAACCGAAAGTAGAATGATTCTTATAGCATATGAACCCTAGGAAGCTAGAAAGAGTAGAATGCTATATGATGAGAGTTAGGGAACAATTTTGATACCTGAGATAAAACAATTAGTGGGTTTTGGCACGCACATACATGGTGAATTGCATAGTAAGGTTTTCAAAAATTGTATGAAGCAACATATATATGATACATATGTTTTCAAATGAAAACCTTATTTTCATTATAAACTTTCATAGTTTCCACTGAGCCCGGATTTGGCTCATTCATTCTTTTTCAACAATTTTGTAGGCCCATACTCGAGGGTGGCACGCGCTATACGTCCATAAAAGCTCTGATGACTTTTAACAGCTTTGTAGTCCTTTAGTTAAGGACTATGCCATTCATGTCCTTATATTACACTTTAAGACACTTGTATTTATTTAAAATGATTTGGGACTGTTGTATAAACTTACACTTAAATGGAATTTGATAAAGTGTATTAGATGTGGAATATTTTTATTTAATGGTTGTTTGTGAAATGATTGAACAGAGATTGATTTTTTATTTTCAGGGCGGATATCGCATTTTACAAACTCCACATGCCGAAATTTTTCTAAATGGATTTTACTAATTTTTTTTATAACTCACACACCTGTCGTTGCGTACGACACCGTGATTAACCGGGTCCCAGAGGTTAAATTCTCTTAACGGGATTCGGGGCGTCACAAGTTGCTATCAGAGCAATATATTCGATTTTCTTGGCAGGGATTCAAGGGTAGATGGTATGGAAGATATAGTCTTATAGTATTCTCTAACTTCACATTGGATGCCCTTATCCTTATTTATCATAACATAATCTCTGCTTATCACTCATTCTTACCTTTGGGAAGTCTCATTCTAGCAATGTATGTGCTATTCTTTCTTCCATAGCGAGTGCTGAGATATGGATCGAGTCCACTTTGGAAGTAGTGGAGAAGGTTTATACGATTGCTTAACTTGGCATATTTGAAATTCTTGCCCTCGATCCTCACATCCGTAGAGGTGATTATGAAATTCTAGTATGCGCGATGGTAGTTATAGATCTATTGATTTTTGGAAGTGGTGTTGTCCTCTTAGGACAATCCATTCTAAGTAGTTTAAGGGCGGTGATGGACCATTAGTGTGGCGTTGTCATCGAAAGTTGATCATGGGAGCCCGATGAGATTTTTCCATTCTAGGCTATTTGCATGGAATCAGCGTTATATAATCCTTGATCTAAGTGCCCTATTCGCTAGAGTTATCATTTTTTTGCAATATATATCAAATGGTGTTTTGTGTGTGCCACATTTGATCATTACATGTGAGTAAGCCGGGTCCCGGAAGTTAAATTCTCTTAACGGGATTCGGGGCGTCACATAGTGAGTAAGTCGAAGTCGCAAGTTTTTATTGGCAAAAGGGCTCAGGGTCGTTCACACCAGATTATCTCACTTCTTGGTATTCTTATGGTCAGCCACCTTTTAATTATTTGGGTGTCCCTATTTTTCGTGAAAAACCAAGGCGGGTCCATTTGCAAAGCTTGGCGGATCGAGCCAAGGCTAAGATGGCGGGTTGGGTGGGGAAGTTGATCTCTATGGCAGGTCGAGCACAGTTGGTTAAGGAAATGGTCCAACCTATTCTCCTCCACAGCTTCATGGTTTATAAATGGCCAGCTTCTCTTATTCGCCAGCTAGATACATGAATGCGCAATTTTATTTGGACGGGTGATCCTCATGTTTCGAAATCGATTACAGTCGCTTGGCGTAAGATTTGTGCTCCAAAGGAGGCAGGTGGTCTTGGTATTCGTGCCCTGGGTCCTCTGAATAGAGTGGGCATCATTTACTTTCTGTGGGACACTATCCATAATTCGTCCAATTGGCAGGATTTCATGCATGCTCGTTTTGGGTTTTCCTCAAAGACCAAATATCGAACTTCTACTTTGTGGCCGGGTTTTCATGAGGCTGTTTCTGTCATTAAATTGCATGCCAGATGGATTATTGGAAATGGTTATTCTGTCAAGTTCTAGTGCTCAAATTGGCTTGGTGATACCATCGTACACACACTTCAGATTGAGGATGACAGGGACTTTCTCGCCCATGTTTATGACTCTATTACTAATGGAAAATGGGATATCCCAACTGAATTTTCAAATACTTTTCCTAATATTGCTCATAGCATTAGAAATGTTCCTCTTTCTATTCATAATGTTGAAGATACACTTATTTGGCCATACTTCTGTACAGGTGACCTGTCCTTCCGAGATGCTTTTCAGTTTCATCAGTCGTATGTTCAGGTTCCTTGGGCTCATCACCTGTGGAGCCCGCACATCCCGCCATTGATTTTTACCTATGTGTGGCGGTTATTATATGGGCATCTACCTACTCAGGACTTATTACAGATGTATGGCCATAATATGGCTAATAAGTGCCCTATATGCCAGAGTAGCTTAGAATATATATCGCATTTGTTTCTTACTTGCCCTTTTGAGGTGCAGACCTGGCGAGTTATTTGTGGGCTTTTTGCTGTGCCAATTCGTACTTTTGACATGGATATGGATATGTGGCTATTCGTTTCAAGTTGATTATTTTGTCCTCAAATCTTTCAGTTATGGGTGGCTGCGGTGTTATATACGTGGGATTTAATTTGGCAGGCCCGCAATATGAGAATCTTCCACGCCAATTCACCTTTCATCATTATATAATTTCCATGACATGATGGTTGCGTAGGGCCTTAGTCATTGCCAAGGGTCATATTGGTCATGCTGTGTCAGATCTTGGTGTGGAGGGTAAGCCTCATCAGGCTCCCTTATTTATCCTGGTTCATTGGATTCCCCCTCAGCTTGAATAGGTGAAATTAAATACTGATGGCACGGCTCAGGGCACCCCAGGTAGAGCTGCATCTAGGGGAGTTTTTAGAGACCACATGGGGGTTGTTATTAGTGCATATTATTTTTCTATTGGGATTGGTACGGCCTTTCTTGCAGAAATCTCGGCTCTTATTCAGGGTATTGAGTTTGCCCATCAACGTGGTTGGCGAATGCTATGGTCTGAGCTCGACTTGCTGCCGATTCTTCAATGCTTGAAATCCTCTTTTTATCGCTCACCTTGGTGTGTTGGCACGACATGGGACAACTGCAAATAGTTTCTTTTGGACATGCAATTTTATTGCTCTCATATGTATATAGAGGGCAACACTGTAGTAGATTCCATTGCTTTTATAAGGCTGGATCAGCCGACTCCTTTGTGGTGGGATTCGGCCCCCCCACAAACGATTACTTTAGTGGGGAGAGACATGTCCATTCTTCCTAATTATAAATTTTGATTCCACTAGTTATAATCTCTTTGTATTTTATTTTCATTTTGCTAGTGATCTCTTTTTGGTTTGCTTAGTTATGTTGGTTTGAATTTTTACTTCGTTGTGTGCCTCCAAATTTGAGCTTTTTAGACTATCTTTTTCTTTTAATAATATAACGCTTTAGTATTCAAATTATCCAGAGAGTTAAGCTTTTTTTTTACTCCCTCCGTCCCAATTTAATTGTCCAACTTTGAAAAACTAAAACTTAAGGAGATATAATGATTATTCTAAAAGAAAATGCTTATTTCAAAAAATGACCTTTACTTTCTCCTTAATGAAAAAGGTGGCGGGACCCATAATAAAAAATGGTGATAGCTTAAAGGGTAATATTGGAAATAATAAAAAGTATTCTAATTAATGACTTGTCAAATATAGAAAGTGGACAACTATTTTAAGACATCTAAAAATGGAATAATGGACAATTAAATTGGGACGGAGGGAGTAAAAAAAAATGTGATTCACAGTAATGCATAATTGATATAACCATAAATTTATTTTGTCCTCTTAAGCACTCACACCCCATGTGCGACTCAATTATAGAAGCTAGTGGTACGTCCAAAGTTGCTGAAAAAGTAGTCAAAAACAAAAAGACAAGAGATCGATAAAAGGAAGAATAAAAAAATGACCACATAAATGGTTAATAGTTACTTAATTGTTCATCCCCACTTTAAATGGCAATCATAATGTGTCGAAACTCTATGATCGATGTTCTAAGGAAGGACTAACAATGTAGGAGGGTCCTTCTAAATGAGTGAAAGCAAAATGGTAGTTTCTCGTAGTGAATATTGTTGGCTAGAGATCAATGAACCAAAAATAATAAACAATTATTTTCTTACAAGAAATTATTACCGGCTATTCTTATGAACAAAGGTGTTAGAGCGTTAAAATAGAGAGTTTATAACAACCAATATCCTATGTGAATTGTTTTAGTTAGGATTAATCTGTACTGGTCTTTAGCGATATTTTTTCGTCGCATAAAATATTTTCTAAATATTTTGGTAAAAGAAAAAACGTCGCTAGAAGTCGATTCGTTTATACATCGCCAGATCCACACTTTTAAGAAGATATATATATTTATTTAGAAGATAGTAATATTCTTTCAAAATAATACATTCTCAAGAAAATGAAAAAAAAAAATAAAAATTTGCTAGAAGCGTACATTTCTGTGTGACCAACAATCCACAAAATAGTGTAACTCAATTTTACAGAGTGCCCCAAAGTTGCTGAAAAAGTAGTCAAAAAGTAATGGGACCCAGTTAACAAAGAGAAGACAAAAGAAAAATAAAAAAGGGGGTCACACTACTAACTTTCATCTCCACTTGAATGAGTAGAACGTTTACAAAATGGGTCAAGTGGTGCGTTTAGCACTGTGCACCTATTAGACCGGAAGTTGAGAAAATCTCGAGTTTGAAGCTTGACTGATATAAAATTATTGTGACCAGTAATATAATTGGTTCTTAAATATGTTGTATGGATACTACGGGAAAAAATAAAATAATGTAGCGCTTTTTTATATGTATTTCTCGGGGAATACTGAATTACTATGTATACACATTTTTCAAAAAAGTTTAAAAAATAGCAATTAAAAATAAGTCTAAACCCTGGAAAAAGAAGATAAATAGATCTGTGAAAAAACAGTCCAGCTAAAAAAAGCATGTTCCCAATATGCCCATTTCTGCCGAAAATTATTGTACTCACACTTTTTCAAGTTCAGCCCATTGACAAGACGATAGGAAAACTAATAACACGAATTAGCGGGTTAGTCTAAATGGTAAAGGCTCTCATTTAAATCTGAGAGATCTCAAGACCCAAGTTTGAATCATTTCGTGTCTCTTTTGTGATCAAAGAGGTTTTATTCTTATTGAAATTTGTGCAGAATAAAAGTGTTTTAATACTTTAATTTGTTGGTAACCTTTTTACATTATTAGGTGTTCGATCCGAGAAATAGTTATAATTCTGGACGATCTTCCGTAGATACTAAAAGGAAAAAAAATATTAATATAAACAGAATGAGTATAAATACCGACTTTAAGGAAAATAACAAGTAGTTTGCATATATACTGTAAAATATATTCAATAATTTGTTGTGGTCATCCCATCTTGATGGGGAAATTTAAATTTCTTTAAGGCACCAAGTAAACAAGCCAGACACAGTATAATATTCTCACTAAGGACTAACAATTTCGTTGAGTCCTTCTAAATGGTGAAAGAAAGAAGGTAGCCTGATGTGGTGGTATCGTTGGCTAACTTGTGGGATTAATGAATTAACAATAACAGAAAAAAAATATTACACAAAATTCTTACCGTCTATCATCACTGATGACAAAAGCATTAGAGTAACATGGAGAGTTTATAACGAAACGACCAATATTTTACGTAAAAAAATTCTAGTATAAATTAGTTCATACTTATCTTTAGTAGCATTTTTTATTTACTGGAAACATCTTTTCAATATTTTGGTTAAAAAAAGTATCGCTAAAAATTCGTCTGTAACAAAATTGCCGGATCCAAATTAATTGTACGAATATATCTTTATTTATTTAAAGGATAGAAATATACTTTTAAAATAACACATTTCCAAGACAGTGAAAAAAACCTTAGAAAAAAAAGAAAGTAGCTGGAAGGCAACATTGTGAAACTCAATTATACAAAGTTGCCCAATGTTGGTGAAAAGTAGTCAAAAAGAAGTGGAGCCCGATTTATAAAGAGAAGACATAAAAGAAAATGAAAAAGGGGCAACACCAATAATTTTTTCCTTGATCCTTACTTTGAAAGAGTAGAATGTTCACACCATATGAATAATTTATTGGGGCGAATAATTTAGACAAGCGTATAATTATTATGATCAACAGCGTAACTAGTTCTACCCACAATATAGTATGTGAATACCATATGAAAAATTAAAATAAATTATTACTTCTTTATATATACTTATTACTGTGTTATTAGGTGTACGCATATTTTTAAAAAACAATGATAACATAAGGTATACCAATTATAAAAAAGTCGAAACCCTAAAAGATGAAGAAAAATAAATCAGGAACTGTTACCGCATTAACTTAAAAAATAGAGACTAAATTCATACATTCAAAACTTTTCATCAAAAAATAGTCTGGCTAAAAAAAAAAATGTACCCAACACACCCATTTCTAGTAAAAAAAATTATTCACCGAAAATTAATGTACATGCATTTTTTCAAGTTCAACCTTAATTTGTATTGGTAAGACCACATAAAAACTAATAACATAAATTAGTGGATTATATGCAGATATAAAAAATAAAATGAACTAATGGATTGGCTTAATTATTAGTAAAAGTGCTTACCAAAATCAGAGATGTTCGAATCTCATTTAAAATGAAGTGAGTTTTTTTTTATTATTTGTAAAATATCATTGAAAAAAGTATTATTGTATATATTGTACAAAAGGATTTAAAATTTAGTGGCCCCTGAAAAAAGGAGTCCACCAAATTCTCATCTTCTTCACAGTGAAGTTGGACCACATATTCAGTATTATTCTCTTCACGGTGAAATCACACTTAATTTCAAACATTATCTTCAGTATTTATTGTAAAATATATTCTCTTCATTTTTTGTGGTGCGTATTATTTTTGCAAACATTATCTTCACACTTAATTTCTCTTCAGTATTTCCAAAGTTCTCTAGTCTTCTTCTCTGCAGCATCTCTCTCTCTCTCTCTCTTCACAGCAATTTTTCATTGCCATCCTAATTAAATATTATTTCGTTTGCAAAGAAGAAAAAAAAACCATATATATGGCAGCAGAATCATTTGTTTTTCAAACCGCTGGACAGATCTTGGGCAAGTTAGCCACTGACGCATTCCGGGAGATTGGATTAGTATGGGGCGTGAAAAAAAATTTAGAAAGACTCCAATCAACCGTAACCGCAATCAAAGCTGTTCTCCTGGACGCTGCTGAGCAAAAGAAGAAGAACCGACAAGTAGAGGACTGGCTTGAAAAGCTTCAAGATGTTCTTTACGACATCGACGACGTACTCGATGATTTCATGACCGAAGATTTACGACGTAAAGTGGTGATCAAAGGAAGCAAGCGCAAAAGGGTAAAAAACTTCTTTTCAAGCAACAATTCACTTGCTCTTCGTATCACCATGAGTCGCAAATTAAAGAATATAAGGAGCAGATTGGAAGATATTGATGCTGATAGGAAACAATTTGGGCTCGTTGAATGTGCTCCCGATAGCCCATTCGCGTGCCCATTAAGGGAGCAAACCCATTCTTTTATACATGCACCTGATGTTGTTGGAAGAGATCTCGATAAGAGCAGAATCATAGAACTTCTGTTAAGCGACTCCAGCTCCTCTGCTTCTAGCACTACAATTGAGAACATCTCTGTTCTTCCGATAGTTGGACTTGGGGGGCTTGGGAAAACCACGCTGGCTAAATTGGTTTACAATGATGATGTTATTACTTCGAATTTTGAAACAAGGCTCTGGATTTGCGTGTCAGAGGAATTTGATCTAAAAAAGTTGATTGAGAAAATAATGAAAGATGCCACAAAAGGGGTTGATCATGCCCACTTGGATCTCAACCAATTGCAGGCCAGTCTTCGTAGTTTTTTGGTTTCGAAGAAATTCTTGCTCGTCCTCGACGATGTGTGGAATGAAGAACGAAAAAAGTGGACGGAGTTGAAGGATTTGTTGAATTGTGGTTCCTTTGGAAGCAAAATTGTTGTTACTACGCGAAAGAGAACTACTGCGGAAATTATGGGCACAATGGAACCATATGAGTTGGACGGCCTTTTAAATGATGAATGCATGTCAATATTTATCAAATGTGCATTTAAAGGAGGAGAAGAAAAACAGTATCCAAAGCTCGTAGAGATCGGGAAGGAAATTGTGATGAAGTGTGGCGGACTTCCTCTTGCTGTAAAAAGTCTAGGGAGCCTACTTTACACAAAGAGGGAAGAACATGAATGGTGTTATATCAAGGATAATGATATATGGAAAATTGAGCAGAAAGAGAATGATGTTTTGCCCATATTGAAGTTGAGCTACGTTGACATGCCACTCAATCTAAGGCAATGCTTTGCTTATTGTGCCAGATTCCCAAAGGATGTCGTACTTTACAATTTTCATTTGATCCTAGAGTGGATGGCACATGGATTGATTCAATCATCTGATGGTAGCCGGCAACTATTTGATATTGGGAATAAGTACATCCATGAATTACAGTCGCGGTCGTTTTTCCAATGCGAGAATTTGACTTTTGACGGTGCATTTCTCGAAGTTAGATTGCATGACTTGGTGCATGATCTTGCGCTATCGGTGGCAGTTAAAGAGGTTTCACACGTCAATTATGATACGAGGAACATCTTCAAAGGAACTCCTCATCTACTATTTTCTGCGGCGAGGTTAGAGGGGAAAGAATTCCCTCATTTTCTATTTAAACTGAACAAGGTGAGGTCGTTTTTTTTTAAATTCGAAGTTGGTCCTATTAGCGAAACATTTCTTGATACTCTCATAAAGACCTTCAGCTGCTTACGCTTACTAGAATTAAATGGATCAAAGTTTGAAGAGTTGCCAAGTTCTATTGGTAAGCTAAAGTATCTCAGGTATTTGAACATCTGGGACAATAACATCATTAAAGCACTGCCTAACACCATTTGTAACTTGGTAAATTTGCAAACCCTTAATCTATTTGGTTGTACGATGCTTCATGATTTGCCTAGGGACTTTGGTAATCTGTCAAGCCTTATATATTTACATCTCACTTCAAAAATGACAAGTTTTCCAAAGAAGAGACATGCTGAGGGCTTAAGATCTCTTCAATATCTCTTTATTCGTAATTGTTATGATCTTGAATCATTGTTAGGGGGAATGAAAAACCTCACTGCTCTCCGTTTTCTAACAATAAGTGAATGTCCAAGTCTAACTTCTCTTCCAGCTGAAAGTATGAGGCATCTAACTTCCCTTGAGACATTATGGATTACTGACTGTGAAAAGCTTAATCTCTTAGAAGAAGAAGAAGAAGAAGGCATGATGATGGAACTGCCAAGAGGCCTCTTATCGCTAGCACTTATCGATATACCAAAATTAAAGGAGTTGCCTCGTGGATTTGAAAACGCCGCTGCATCTATAAAATACATAAGAATCCATGATTGTCCTTCTTTTGAAATCTTGCCAGAGTGGTTGATGAAATGTACATCTCTTTCAAAACTCGATCTCGGAAATTGCATGCTTTTGGAATCTTTACCACTAGGGATGCATCATCTTACTGCATTGCGATATTTGTGTATTATAAATTGTTCAGAGAACCTGGGAAGAAAATGCAAAAGGGAAACAGGTGAATATTGGCCTTCGATATCCCACATTCCTGAGATTCTTTTGGATGACTAAAATCCAAAAACTCTTATTAATTCTCCTAGCTCGCTCAGTCCCGAACCAACGCAACAGCAACAGGTACATATTAATTCCTAACTAAAGTATGTTTTCCTTCCATATCAAGATTTTAAGTTTTAGTACTGTATATGGGATTAATTTTAATTATCATCTCTACCTCGCAGGTGATCTTTCCAACCAAGAGGTGTTTGGCTTCAAAATTCAAATCACTGCATTCATTCCTCAAATGACCTACAACAAATATTCCAATAGCTAGTGGTTTGTGGTTTTCGAAAAAAAAAATGAGAAAAAAAAAATATATTCGACCATAAGACATGCCTTAATTAATATGTATATGTGTGCGCGTGTGTTTTGATTTGTTTGTAATTGTCTCTACACTTATTTTACAGGCTTCAGTTGTTGTATCATTTTGTTTATTGATTGAATTAGCAATATTGTATGATTGTTATTAATTACGTATTGTTGGCTATTGGACAATGTATTGGATTTTCTTGTGTACTTTTAGCTCTATTTCATATATAACCAGTCTCATTATAAAACAAATCAATTCATCAAACGCAACACCAGGTTAAATTTTCTTGATAAATTACATTGACCTGATTTCAACCCTTGACTCATTTTTACAAGGAGTGGCAACTTTAGAAAGGACACAATAAAACAATACGAAACAATACAAAATTGACCGGAGAATTTGTTTTTGTGCCGTATTCGTGTCTAGAATTTTTAACACCACTGTCGCGCTTTTAGTGCCTCCATTGAACTGCTATGCCATCATACCACCACTGCCAGAGTAGACCCATCATAGCGTCATGCCACTGCCGTTGGTATTCCCCTCCTCAAATGGTTCTAATTTTGAATGAGAATAAACCAACTGATCCTGATGTCTTGTATATATACATATATGCATAATTGAGTTTGAATTGATGAATTACAATGTGTTAGAGCTCCAAATTGCAATAGTATTGATCGATAACATAAGCATGAGCACAATTGGGTATATATATATGTACGTGGCCCAAATTAATTCCCCTCATGCAAATTCCACATTTTCACTAAATTGATATATAAATCCCGTGGCGTCAAATTGTGTATCGAAAGTAGGATGAATTTGTAGAAGATATCATGGTTTGAAGCCCCTCCACATCCCCTCCCATTGAATCCATTGGATGTATCCATCTCTCCTAAAAAATAAATTAAGAAGAAAAAAAAATGAATAAAATATCTATTTATATATATAAATGTATGTATGTTGTTTAAAGAAAAGAAAAGAATATATATGTTTCTTATTTTTCTAAAAGCTAGCATATATACTATAATAGGAAAAGAATAAAGAAAAAGAAGAAGAAAGAATAAAGAATAAAATATTTATTTTGATTTGTACGCAAGCTAACACAAATGCTTAAATCGAAATAGAGAGACATACGACGCTTTTGTTTGATATACCTAAGAAATAATGTAATATGTTATTTAATTGAGATAGTGTCCATTTTTCTCCGTAGCATAAGCGGCGCATTGATTGCTGTAATTGTCGTATTTAAAGTTGACGTTATTATTTTGATGTTTTAAATACCAAATAAGAGATATAATTTATTTATTTTCGCACAAATAAGAGATGTATTAGGCTTACCATTAATTAACTTTAAATCTAATAAAACTATAGAAGGTAAATTATATTTTTTTTTTCCTTTCCAACATCGATTGGGCAAAAGCATACATTTTTATTACTTGTTAAATTTCTTTACATACCAGGGTAAAAATGCCCACCTAAAGCCCCCCCGCCCCGCCCCTTTTTCCGCTTCGGCTTATGAAGAAATTAATTTTCTTCTTTTTCCTGATTTGTCTAATTAAAAGTTAGAAAATAATTAAAAACACTAGTAATTTTTGTTAAAAATTAGAAAAAATGATAACCAATTAGGTGAGATGATTTCCCTCTTGTGCTTATTTAATTATTTATATTAAAAATTTCTTACTCACCATCAAAAGAATTTTATTCCACAAGTAAAAATAACTCAATCTTTTATTCGGTAAAGTCAACCAATTTTAGGCTAGTCTTCATTGTTTTTTGGTTTCTACAAAATTCTTGCTCGTCCTCAACAACGTGTGGAATGAAGAACGAAAAAAGTGGATGGAGTTGAAGGATTTGTTGAATTGTGGTTCCTCTGAAAGCAAAATTGTTATGACTACACACGTAAGAGAACAACTGTGGAAATTATGGGTACATTGGAACCATATGAGTTGAAAGGCCTTTTAAATGATGAATGAATGTCGATATTTATCAAGTGTGCATTTAAAGAAGGAGAAAAAAAAATATTCGAAGCTCGTAGAGATCGGGAAGGCAATCGTGATGAAGTGCGGCGGACTTCCTCTTGGTGGAAAAAGGCTAGGGAGCCTACTTTACTCAAAGAGGGAAGAACGTGAATGGCATTATATCAAGGATAATGATATATGGAAAATTGATTAGAAAGAGAATGATGTTTTGCCCATAGTGAATTTGAGCTACATTAAAATGCTACTCCATTTAAGGCAGTGCTTTTCTTATTGCGCCAGATTCATTCAATCATCTGATGCTAGTTGGCAATTAGAAGTTATTAGGAATCAGTATTTCCATGAATTATTGTCATGGTCCTTCTTCTAATACGAGCAAATGTCATTTGACAATACACACATCTTTGTTAAAATGCGTGACTTGGCGCATGATCTTGCTCTATTGGTGGCAGGTAAAGCGGTATCACATGTGAAATATGATACAAGGAACATTTTTGAAGGAACTCATCATCTACTATTCTCTGCATCGAGATTAAAGGTGAAAGAATTCCATCATTTTGTACTCCAAGTAAACAAGGTGCAGTCGTTTTCTTTTCATTTTAGAGTTGGTCCAATCAGAAAAACATTTCTTGATACTCTCATAAAGACCTTCAGTTGCTTATGCTTACTAGAATTAAGTGGATCAGAGTTTGAAGAGTTGCTAAGTTATGTTGGTACATTGATGCATCTCAGGTGTTTGAGCATCAATAATAATAATAATAGCATTAAAGATCTGCCTCACACCATTTGTAACTTGGTCAATTTATGAACCCTTTATTTAAGTGGTTGTGTTATGCTTCAAGATTTACCTAGGGACTTTGGTAATCTGTCAATCCTTATAAGTTTATATCTAACTTCAAAAATGACGAGTTTTCTAAAGAAGGGACATGCTGAGGAGTTAAGATCTCTTCAATATTTATCGATTTGGAATTTTAATGATCTTGGATTATTGTTGGGGGGGAATGAAAAACTTCATTGCTCTTTGTCATCTAAGTATTTTTGAATGCCCAAGTCAAACTTATCTCCCAGCTAAAAGTATGAGGTATTTAACTTCCCTTGAGACACTATGGATTACGCAATCTGAAAAGCTTTATTTATTTGAAGAATATGACACGGTGATGGAACTGCCAAGAGGCCTCGTCTCTGTCACTTATGGAGATACTAAATTTAAAGGAGTTGCCTTGCGGATTTGTAAGTGCTACTACAACAAAAAAATGCATAAGAATCAAGGATTGTCCTTCCTTTGAAATCTTGCCATAGTGGTTGATAAAATGTACATCTCTCACAAAACTCAAAATTTTGTAGTCCTCTTTTTTTTTTTACACAAAAAACTTGATACTCTCTTTCTAATAAAGAACAAAAATTTTGGAGGATTAGTTTCAAGGACAAGTTTATTTTGGAGGACAAAAACATATTTTATTTATTAATTTTGTAATCTTATATATATTCCAGAAAACTACCCTTATGATAAACGCATAATATTGTCATGCATAAGCTCTTTCTCGGAGTCGCTTGGTGCGTTTGTTGCATTAATTCTGCCTAATTATCCACTTATCTCGAGATTAGTGCCTTAGCGAGTTTTGTATCTAACATGGCCCAAGTTGGTGTGTACTTTATAGTATTCCATGTGTTTGTAGGATTGGAATACAATGGCATTGCATAGATTGATCAAGAGTAAGCTTGGAGGCTTGCAAAGTGCTGAGTGAAGAAATTCCAGAACCATGATCGATCATGGGCATAACCATGATTGATCATGGAACCATTTTTTCTGGCAGAACACTTCCATGATCGATCATGGGCATAACCATGATCGATCATGGCTTGGCGAGTACACCAACTACCTACTCCTTTCAGCCTGTTTTGAGGGATTATTGTCTCTAGATATTTTTCCTTGTTTATTTTATTATTTTCTTAGTTATTTTTCTTCGGCCAAGTTTTAGGCCAAGCAAGGGGGTAGAGGAGGAATATCTAGTTTTTACACACTTGCAAGTTCTAGAGAGAGGGAGAGAGCTCATTGTTGATTGTTCTTCATTTCTCCATTGTAAGTGCTTTATTGGTAAGAATGATTTCTTCTTCTATAATATTTGTTCTTTCATTTATTATGGATTAGTCTATTACTAAGGTTACGGAGGTGAATCGCGATATAATTTTCGGTGATTAATGGCTCAATCCATGTTTAAAGTTTGATAAATGTTTGTGAATCCTTTGCTTCATCATATCCTCCATTCTTTCAAGCTTTCTAGGTATTTTCATATTAAGTTAAGACTTTATATGCCTTGTATATTTAGTTCTTGGTTGTTAATGAACATACAACATATTTATATGGTTCTAGAAAGCTTGTAGTATTTTCCCCTATTCATGGAGTTTTTGTCCTTTTTGTAGAAATTATAAATAGTTCATAAAACTCCATAGATGGATTATAAATTTGTTTAGCTTATCTTTGATTCATTTATTGATATATTGAGTGCTTCTTACACTATATGTGATACTTAGACTCTTTATGTTCTACCATAAGTGATAAATGATGAGATGACAAATTTATCCCATAAACTTCATTCCGTTTCATTGTTAGGATTCACTTTCTAATTTTCATTCTTTAAATCATGAGATTACATACACTTGCTTTATGTTAAATCTTTTTATGATGAGTTTGTCATATCTATCTCGGAATAGCTTCATCGGGAATGGGTGGCCTTGCTTCACACCCGTAGCTAAGAGGTAGGAATGATAATCTCGTCTTTGGTGGAATGTCGTTTGTCTCTTTCTTGATATAGCTTCAATCCGGGAATGAGTCGCCTAGCGTCGCACCTTTTGCTATTGAGAGATACACCAACATTCTCCATATCTCGAGAAACCTTGTGTTGTAATCTTTGTATGAGTTAGTGATTACCGTCTCTTCAATCGTAACTAACCTCCACCTACCTTAGTGCTTTCTTATAAATTTTTACAACTGTTTTACATTTACGTTGTTCTACAACCAATCCAACTTTCAAAATCGGAAAACCATTTAATCCGTAATCCATTACATCCCTTTTCAATTATCCCTGTGGTTCGACACTCGGACTTCCGAGTCTTTATAACAACTTGACAAGCTTGCACTTGGGCTATAACACAACGCGCTATTTCGGAGCCGTCAAGTTTTTGGCGCCGTTGCCGGGGATAAGGCAAAAGGCGGATTCCGGGTTTTGTATAAACCCATTCTCTGTAAGTATCTCTCCATTCAATTAATTTATTTTTCTCTCTTATTCTTGTTTGATTTTGTAGATTTCCTAAGGAGCTATTCGAATCGTTTTCCAAGCCCATGCAAGGGCGATTGTTCGTGGATATTCGAATTAGTCCTCCCCCATCTCCAAGAATGGCAAACCAAGATAAAGCAGCGGATCATGAGAGCGATAATGAAGGGGAATGTGCCAACAATGTTCCTCCTGTTAGGACCATGAGGGACTACCTTCAACCGCCTCGGGCAACTTTAAACTCATGCATCGTACTTCCTACCGGCCAAGCCAGTGCGTTCTCTTTCAAACCGGGTATGCTTCAACATATCCCCTCTTTTCATGGTATGGAGTCTGAAAACCCATACTTGCATTTAAAAGACTTTGAAGAAGTCTGCTCCACATTTCGTGAGGCAAATATTTATGAGGATGTCATGTGTTTAAAACTCTTTCCTTTCTCCCTAAAAGACAAAGGAAAGATTTGGCTAAATGCTCAAAGACCGCAATCAATTCGGTCTTGGCAAGAGCTTCAAGTGGAGTTTTTAAAAAAATTCTTTCCCGTCCATCGGACCAACGCTTTGAGAAGGGCGATATCTAATTTTTTGCCAAAAGAAAATGAAAGTTTTTATAAGTGTTGGGAAAGATACAAAGAGCTTTTAAACGCATGCCCTCACCATGGCCACGAAACTTGGAGCCTTGTTAGTTTTTTCTATGAATCCCTCACCCCTGATATGCGTACCTTTGTTGAGACCATGTGCAATGGTCAATTCTTGAGTAAAAATCTCGAGGAGGCTTTGCTATATTTTGATGAATTAGCGGAAGGTGCCCAAAATTGGAACACCTATACCGAGGAACCCAAAGCCAAAACTCAAGGAAGGGGTGGGTTGTACCAAGTATCCAATGAGGATGACATGAGTGCGAGGTTGTTCCAATTGTCTAAGAAAGTAGAGGCAATGGAAGCAAGTAAGCTTAAAGAGGTCAATGTAGTATCCTCAAGCCAGTTATGTGTCATTTGTGAAAATTCAGGACACATTGCCGAGGATTGCCCTACCATTCCCGCTTTTCAGGAAGTCCTCAAAAATCCTGCCCAAGTCAATGCTTTGCACCAGTACAACCAAAATCGTAACCAAAACGATCCTTATTCTCAAAGGTACAATGAGGGATGGAAGAATCACCCCAATTTCAGTTGGGGAGGAAATCAAGGTCAGAACCACAACCAATATCATCAAAACCAAAGGCAACAACAACCTCAAAACTCTTTTGCTCCACCACAAAGTCAAAATCCAAACCAAAACTTAGAAACTTTGTTAAGAACTTTTGTGGATAAGACGGATCAAGATGTGAGTGATTTGAAAACCCAAATGTCTAAGCTCACCACTGCCCTAGTAACCCAAGAGAAGGGAAAATTCCCGTCTCAGCCTTTAGTTAATCTTAGAGGCCAAGCTTTGGTTATAGAGGGAGGAGAGCCTAGTAGTAAAATGAAAGAACTTAAATCCATCATGACCATTCAGAGTGGAAAAGTTGTAGATAAGACTATTGTTCCTAAAACCCCCAAGGTGGCGGACATAGTTGAATCTACGAAAGTTGAGGAGTCGGAGGTTGAAAAGGTTGCGAGAAAAGAGAAGGAGAGAGAATAAGAGAAACAAGGAAAGGAGGATCTCGAAAAAATCAAGAATGGGATCAAAGTCCCTTTTCCGGAGAGATTGAACCAACCATCCAAATCTAATACCGAAATTTTGGATGTCTTTAGGCAAGTGAAAATCAACATTCCATTGCTTGACACGGTCAAGCAAATACCTTCGTATGCTACGTTCCTCAAGGACTTATGTACTACCAAACGAAGGTTTAATGTCAAGAAGAAGGCCTTCATGGCGGAGCAAGTGAGCTCCATCATGCAAGGCACAAGAACCCCCAAGTTTAAAGGCCCCGGTTGTCCCACAATTTCGTGTGTCATAGAAAATTGTAGGATAAAAAATGCTTTGTTAGATTTGGGAGCAAGCGTGAATGTGCTCCCATATTCGGTTTATCAACAATTGGGGTTGGGTGAGTTGAAACCTACGAAGGTTACAATTCAATTAGCGGACCGATCCGTTAAAATCCCAAGAGGGGTGGTCGAGGATGTACTTGTCCAAATTGACAAGTTTTATTTTTCGGTTGATTTTATCATCCTCGACATGCAACCCATGTCAAATCCCGCTAACGAGATTCCGGTCATCCTTGGCCGACCATTTCTTGCGACGTCCAATGCCATTATCAATTGCAAGAATAGAATCGTTAAGTTAGCTTTTGGTAACATGACTCTAGACCTTAACATGTTCTCTTTAAATAATCAAAAAAATGATTGTGATGAAGAAAGTGAACACGTCAACATGATAGAATCTTTGGTCCGAGACGACTTTGTTGCCACTTTAGAATCGGATTCTACGGAAGGTTTTTTAACCACTTCCGAGGAACCCGAGGAATGTATGCAAGTGTTTTCTTTGTTGGATAAATAGGTTAATTCATCCGATGATCAAGAAGAAAACGTACCCACGTCCATTAAGAAGCTTGAAGGCCAAATCGAGCGAAAGCCATTACTGAGCAATTTAAAGCATACCTTCTTAGGAACTTTTCAAGCTCGTTATCTAAATGGATTTAGAAAAGCCAAAGTGGATTCCTCCACTTTTCACCAATCTCTTCACATTGAGGATAATGTCTTCTTCAAGTTGGGGGGTATGCGTATTCCAACACGCTTTTCATTTTTTATTTGGTTGGCTTTTCTATTTATGCTTGTAAAAATTTCATGGGATTAGAACTTTTGTTCTAATTTTTTTGTGAAGTTTGAAAATTGATGAATGATTGATTCTATGTTCAAATGAAGACTATAGTTTCATTAGCTTTTGGCATGAATTCTTTGATTTAGATAGGAATTTGAATGATAATCTAAATTTCCTTGCTCCACTTAGACTCATATCCCGATATATTCTCCTGTTCCACATGCTAGATTGCTTCGGTTGTTTTCAATTCGATAATAACACTTAGATTTATTTTCATTAGAGAGAAGAGAAATTTTTGTCCAAAAATGATGGAAGCTCTTTCGAAAAGATCCTCCAATGAGAGGACAAAAGCATAGCACTTTGATAACTTGGATGACTTTTATCCTAATATTGACTTAAAGCTTCACTTAACTAAATCTTAAGTCTCTTTGTCTAATATTATGGATGGGTATGGGTTACCATATGGGAAAGGGTGAATAGCTTCCTTCGAGCTCCAATGAATGAGCAGTATTTTGAGAAAATTTCATAAGTGAGACCGCTGCCCCCCATAGAGATGAAAACCACCCTGATCTAATTTAGCATAATTTTCAAGTAAAAGATAAAGAAAGTGCTTAGAATCGACAAATCTTTGAGCTTTTATTTTTGAAAAAGTTCTCTCTTCCTTCTCGAATGATTATAACTCTTTGTGTTTATATCGAATTGTTTGAATCGAAGTCTAGTATGTGAGCATCAGAGAATATGGGATTGTGTTCTAAAGGAGATAGGCGAATTAGATGATCATTCAAAAGTCCGTCATTCTGAAAAATTGATAGTAATGCCTTTTGCTTTGCAAATTGAAACTTGAATCTTCATTCTTATCGTTCATCATGATCAAACTTCTGATGTTTGTAGGTATCATTTCTGAAAACCTTCACGAGATGCAACTCGTCTTCTTTGGGAACTTAGAAGTTAACATCTTTTTGTATATCATATTAATTTTTGTAATTATATACTTTTTGTCTTGCTAAGGGACTAACAAGAGATAAGTTGAGGGGAGTTGATAAACGCATAATATTGTCATGCATAAGCTCTTTCTCGGAGTCGCTTGGTGCGTTTGTTGCATTAATTCTGCCTAATTATCCACTTATCTCGAGATTAGTGCCTTAGCGAGTTTTGTATCTAACATGGCCCAAGTTGGTGTGTACTTTGTAGTATTCCATGTGTTTATAGGATTGGAATACAATGGCATTGCATAGATTGATCAAGAGTAAGCTTGGAGGCTTACAAAGTGCTGAGTGAAGAAATTCCAGAACCATGATTGATCATGGGTATAACCATGATCGATCATGGGCATAACCATGATCGATCATGGAACCATTTTTTCTGGCAGAACACTTCCATGATCGATCATGGGCATAACCATGATCGATCATGGCCTGGCGAGTACACCCACTACCTGCTCCTTTCAGCCTGTTTTGAGGGATTATTGTCTCTAGATATTTTCCCTTGTTTATTTTATTATTTTTTTAGTTATTTTTCTTTGGCTAAGTTTTAGGCCAAGCAAGGGGGTAGAGGAGGAATATCTAGTTTTTACACACTTGCAAGTTCTAGAGAGAGGGGATAGCTCATTCTTGATTGTTCTTCATTTCTTCATTGTAAGTGCTTAATTTGTAAGAATAATTTATTCTTCTATAATATTTGTTCTTTCATTTATTATGGAGTAGTCTATTACTAAGGTTACGGAGGTGAATCGCGATATAATTTTCGGTGATTAATGGCTCAATCCATGTTTAAAGTTTGATAAATGTTTGTGAATCCTTTGCTTCATCATATCCTCCATTGTTTCAAGCTTTCTAGGTATTTTCATATTAAGTTAAGACTTTATATGCCTTGTATATTTAGTTCTTGGTTGTTAATGAACATACAAAATATTTATATGGTTCTAGAAAGCTTGTAGTATTTTTCCCCTATTCATGGAGTTTTTGTCCTTTTTGTAGAAATTATAAATAGTTCATAAAACTCCATAGATGGATTATAAATTTGTTTAGCTTATCTTTGATTCATTTATTGATATATTGAGTGCTTCTTACACTATATGTGATACTTAGACTCTTTATGTTCTACCATAAGTGATAAATGATGAGATGACAAATTTATCCCATAAACTTCATTCAGTTTCATTGTTAGGATTCACTTTCTAATTTTCATTCTTTAAATCATGAGATTACATACACTTGCTTTATGTTAAATCTTTTTATGATGAGTTTGTCATATCTATCTCGGAATAGCTTCATCGGGAATGGGTGGCCTTGCTTCACACCCGTAGCTAAGAGGTAGGAATGATAATCTCGTCTTTGGTGGAATGTCGTTTGTCTCTTTCTTGATATAGCTTCAATCCGGGAATGAGTCGCCTAGCGTCGCACCCTTTGCTATTGAGAGATACACCAACATTATCCATATCTCGAGAAACCTTGTGTTGTAATCTTTGTATGAGTTAGTGATTACCGTCTCTTCAATCGTAACTAACCTCCACCTACCTTAGTGCTTTCTTATAAATTTTCACAACCGTTTTACATTTACGTTGTTCTACAACCAATCCAACTTACAAAATCGGAAAACCATTTAATCCGTAATCCATTCCATCCCTTTTCAATTATCCCTGTGGTTCGACACTCGGACTTCTGAGTCTTTATTACAACTTGACAAGCTTGCACTTGGGCTATAACACAACACGCTATTTCGGAGCCGTCACCTTATTAAAGATATACTGGCCATATTAATTAGTTAGCTAGAATTACTCTTACCGGTTAAAAGACAAATTTAAAATAAAATTCAAAATCTAAACTTCAACTCTAATTAAAATATGAGGTTATCGAAATCTAAAGCAAGAAAGTCAACTAAATAATTAAACCTAATTAAAAACTTACCAACTTGGATGCTTACATTCAAACCAATGATGAGCATTACTCTGTATTTTATATATTTGAGTCCCCCAAGTAAAATGCAATTTATATTGGTCAGACATATTAAAAGGTTCCATAGAACAACAATAATCGAACAAACATGATAACAAGGAAAAAAAAAATTCGATAAGTGGAAGGATTATAAACCCCATAATGCGTTAAACTAAGAAATAACTATATGAATTTATGCAAGAGTAAAAAAGAGCGAGAAAGTAACAGATCAATGGAGTTGATGACAAATGAATTCTTAGTACATAAACTAGGAGAATTTGAGAAAGGCGTATTGCGAGTAACTACAATACAAGAATTGATCGATTGCATGGAAGAACATAGTATTTTATCACTTGACACAACTAACGAATATTACAAAATGAAAATAGTATAACACATTTAGAAATTCCCAAATGAATGACATTTGAACTTCATTGGGGAAATTACAGTTAAGGTTGGGATTGGCTGCAAAGGCAGACGGAGCATAGTTATTGACACTCGTTACTTTGTTTAAAATATATAGACGCTCTAAAATGATTTTTAGAGGCACTTTCTATAACGACTCGGTCCTGAGCCTAGCAAGATATTGTCCGCTTTGGCATACAGCCACACAGTTTTATTCTTGGCAGGTGCACCCATGGCAACCCCCAAAAGGCCTCTTGCTACCCCCCGTTAAATCCCTGACGTACTCGTCAGGTCGGGGTCACGCGCAATCAATCGGCTCTAGCTAGCCGCATCTGGCAATTTCAACTCGCCGTCAGCCACACATACTCGACCCATAATATCTGCACGTCACGTGGTAGTAGTCTTGGGTCTGCTCTGATACCATGTATAACGACCCGGTCCCGAGCCTAGCAAGATATTGTCCGCTTTGGCACATAGCCGCACGGTTTTGTTCTTGGCAGGTGCACCCATGGCAACCCGCAAAAGGCCTCTTGCTAGTTAGGAACTAAGTGGGTACTTATGAACCAAGGATCTACCAATTATGCTACCGATGTGGGATATTTTTGGTAATTACAATTTCCTATCATCTTTTGTATCCCTAAAAATTGTTTTAGAGTTTATAAAAATTTCAAAATAATCCCGATTGTTGCACCCTAATTAATTATGAAAATATTTTTGCTGCTTTCACAATTCGATAATTATAGCATTTATTTTCATTTCTTGTATTTTATAGTATTATATTGTAAGAAATAATAACAATATAAAGATTATTTGCCTTGTTAATACTATAAGATTAATTCTTGGTCCACCCCATGTTCCCAAAAATCGAAAAACCTCTTTAGTTCGCCTCTCCCGAAATGAATTTCTAGATCCGCCTTTGATCGACGGAGATAAGTTGTTGAACTCATGACAATGTCTTAGATCTAAGACATTTGAAAATGGTTTTGATTAATGATGGATAGTGAAGACACGAAGCACAAATAATGGGCTTATATCTGGCTGGCCCATAAACTTTTTAAGGTTATAATTGGCAAGGCAGAAGGTCTAAGACAACCATGCCCTAATACAAGGCATAAAATTATCAAGTCAGAAAATGAGTCAAATATGCATTCTGGATTACAAACCCAAAGAGCTTTAAATTTGACTGTAATATTGACACTTGTTTCATTTACCTTTTTCTTTTTCTTTTAATTTTTAGTATACACACTTTGAAAAAGTATACAAAATATAATTAATGTTAGTTACGAAATCTACGGATATTTTTAGAGCTAACGACCAAAGATAAAGAATATGTTGCATTCAATTTTCAAATCAGGGAAGCCAAATCCACAAAGTTGTATAAGAAGGAAACAACCCACTAATCGGAGAAGCTAGCTTCAGATATTCTTTTATATCTATATGTTGTTTATATGTCTTTTATTTCTTTTTTCGGTCTCTAATATATCTATGAATTATAATTTTTTTAAAATAATATAAACAAATATTGTAGCTATATTTATGGTATTTTGAAGACAATAGCGGGATTCGTCAATTCTTAATGAAATCTAAACCTTGTTAATTTAAAAACTAACCTAAAAAAATAAAAATAAATAAATAAATCCATCGCAATTTAAAAAATATATAAAAATAAATAATAAGATAGTAATAATAGAAGGAAAGATCGAGATGACCAACTTGGACAATATGCCCATAGACTAAAATAAATAGAAATATAGGGCTTGACTATCTTTATAAAAACAAATTGTGGGAGCCCTAATAGAATAAATACCAAATTTCAAATATTTATGAATTCTTTTTGGAGTCCTAAAAGAATAAAGATTGGATTTCTAGTTTGTGTGAATCCTAATGGGATAAGTATTACATTTCTCCATTGTATCTTGACAAATGTATTATTTTAACATTAAGGATCCAAGAGTAGGAGTCAAATCTTTAGTTAATTGTTCGAACCAACAATCTTAATAAAGTAAAAGTCTATATTTAATTTGTTTTTGGGGCAATTAAAAAAAAGGGCTTATTAGAGAAAGATTTTTACACTAAAGCCAAGGAATAATTTTTTTTTAAATAAAGGGCCTATTTTTTATTTTATTGATAATATGACATGTGTCTTTTTTTTTCATTATAAAATGACATCCCAACCCTTAAAATAAACTAAAAAATATCAATATGCATTAAAATATGGACTGCAATATGAACTTTGCAGTCCATATTTCACTGCAATGTGAACTTTGCGGTCGATATTTTTAGTGCAAAGTTCATATTGCAGTCCATATTTTACTGCAATGTGAATTTTGCAGTCCATATTTTTAGTGCAAAGTTCATATTGCAATAAAATATGAACTGCAAAGTTCATATTGCAGTCCATATTTCACTGCAATATGAACTTTGCAGTTCATATTTTACTGCAATATGAACTTTGCAGTCCATTTTTTTGTGCAAATTTCATAAAAAAGGATAATTTAGGTAATACATAACATGTTTTTATTAATTAAATGATATTTAAATTTATTCAAATACATTCATTTAAAATATAAAACAAAATAGGCCTCTTACACTAATTACCAATTAAAAATAGGCCCTTCATTCAAAAAATTATTATTCATTGGATTTTTGGTAAAAATCAATGTATAATAAGCCCTTCTACCTAATTTCTAGTTTGTTTTTTGGTATTTTAATATAGTAAGACCAAATATTAAATATTTTTAATTAATTGATAAAAGTGTAAAAAAATTTCAGTGTAAATCACCCCACCTCATTCATACGTTTTTCTAATTAATTAAAATAATCATAATTAATATAGATCATAATTACTATATCATATATAAGCTTCTACAAAATGAACTCGTGTAATAGGTTTCATTTTTACATTAATTCAAATGAGAGTGGCCGAAAGTTGCCAACAAAAGTAGTGAAAAAAGGAGAAGAGATAAAAGAATTAAAAAAATAAAATAAAATATTCCAATACTATATAGCTATTTGTTCAGCACCAATTTCAAAACATTGGCAAAAGTTAAATAATAATAATAATAATAATAATAATAATAATAATAATAATAATAATTTAGAGACCCGTTCCAATAATTTATAGTTATTCATGCTTTTATAACTAAAATAATAATAATTATTATAGATTATAGATTTATAATATAAACTTCTAGAAAACGGACTCGGGTCTAAGTTTTACCTTAATTCAAATGAAAGTGGCCGAAAGTTGCCATTGAAAGTAGTGAAAAAAAGGAGGAGATCGATAAAAGAATTAAAAAAAATATATTCAATATTATATAGCTATTTGTTCAGCCCCAATTTCAAAACTTTTGCAAAAGTAAAAATAAAAAAAGACCATACGAATAATATATAGTTATTTGCATGTTCAGCCCCCACATTGAAACTGCTTGCCAAAATACAAATAAAAAAAGACCATACCAATAATATATAGTTATTTGATCAGCCCCCACATTGAAAATGCTTGCCAAAATACAAATAAAAATAAGCCATATCAGTAATATATAGTTATTTGTTCAGCAAAATGCAAATATTTTCTACCCTGTTGTTAAACCTATGAATGTGTTTGTTTCAGGTTGAGTCTTAACGAATGCGGATAAAAAAAAAATTCGGCCATAAACAAGATGCAATAAATTATTGGATGATATTTTCCAAATTCCTATACAACTCGATCTGTTATCATGTGACATGACAAGACTTGATAGCAACTGTTACAAAAAATTAAAATCATTAATTTTTTTTCACTAGAATAAGATGAGTGACGAACTAATTTTTTTATTTTTTTATTTTTTTTTAAAACCAAGGATATTCATCTATTGATTTTATAATAATATATAGATACAAATCTTTTCTTACTTTAATAAACATTTAGTTTTATAACAAAAAATAATGGGTCTAACGTGTGACCCGAATTCGTTCAAAGTAAATCTGTAACTGATTTGTTCTTATTTTGTGTCACATACTAATTTTCTCGGTCTCTCAACGCATATGTTAATTTATATCTATGACAAAGAAAATTAGTATATTATAGAGATATGATAAAATAAGTATTTACAGAGACCAATTCCTTTAAAATATAATATCTATTGAGACTGAAACTTAAAATAAATAAAAAAATGAGTTAGAGAACTACATCTTAAAAAATTTCTATCTCAGAGACTAAATCTTGTTGTTTTCAATAAAAACTTGACTTAGCACTTTTTGGCCAAATTAAGTATCCAATCGATTCCCATTTCTTTAGACTTAAATAATGTACTAAATCTCACCGCATTAAAGAAGTTTTATTTATAACCATAGCTTATGTGTCGAATTAGTTTGTCCTAAACAAATTAAGTATAAAAGTTATCAGCGGACTTTCAATTTTGGCCGGAGAAAGTATGAATGATGTTATCAAATTAAAATGATCAAGGCACAAATCATTATTTATTAAGAAATCATGTTTGTTTAAAGGATAATGATATTAGCACTTCACAAAAAATACTCTAACACTCTAAAATCATTTTTATTGATAAAAAGGTGTCCCAAAAAATTTATATAAAATATCACTAAATTAAAGATGATTAATTTTGAAATGTTATAATACTTTTTTGAGTACTAATATCAATAGCATTGTTTAAATGATTTGGCTTTTTATTTGTCTTTGTTGCAACTTGCACAAGAATATTCTGAACAACTCTCTCTCTATATATATATATATCATTGAGTGATTGGCTATTAATGAAATGATTTCTAAAAATCAATGCATTAGAAAGCCAAATCTGGTCTGCTAAAAAGAACTAGTTTTTTCTTTTGTTTTCTTTCTGTTAAAGAAGTTCAATTCATGTTGACACTAAATAATTATTCTGGTTCATTCCACCTTTTAAACTTCACGGCCATGCCAAATTTTAAACTTAATGACCAGATCTTAAAAGTTTATAAAAATTAAAAAATCTTCTTTTAATAATAATTTAGGACAACTGTTTGTTTAACTTCCAAAATTATTGCTATTAATTTTTTTCCCAACACCCTTGACATATTTTTTTAAAGGAATATCTAAAGGCTTTTCCCCATATATATTAAACTTGAAGGGGAATGTAACATACAAAATTAGAGACTACTTGAATTGAAGTAAAACTCTTGTCCACATCTTTAAAAGTTTTTTCATATTAAGAGCTCATTTCTTTTTCGAATTTAACTAATATACTAAATCTCATTACAATAAAGAAGTTTTATTCATAACCATAGACTATAATTTATCCTACACAAATTATATAAGTTACACGCCAAGACTTTTAATTTAAGACAGATCGGAGGGAGTATATATGAAACAAATCATGCTAATTTCAATAATTTGGGTTAGTTATTTGACTTTAGTTGCAACTTGCAAGAAAATATTCTAAGCTACCTTGTAAATCATTGACTAATGGAATATTACTGAGAAAATTTCTATTAATAAATTCATTAATCCTCATTCATCGTGTTCACACTAACAAATAATTATTCAACGTAACTGACCTGCAAAGAGAAATAGTTTTTCTTTGTGCTTTCATTCTGATGGTTAATGTTTTCAAAAAAAATAAAAAAATATAGAGTTCATACTAACTCAATATATAATTATTCATGTTCATCCCTCTTGTCAAACAATCAAAGTCTTCTCAAATTTCTCTCATTCACTACATTCTCCCAACATTTTGTTTGACAAGACTTGATAGCAACTGTTACAAAGAAAATTTTAAAAAAAAATACTCTAATTTTTTTTTCACTAGAATAAGATGAGTGAGAACTATTTTTTTTTCTTAAAAAAAAAGGTACAAGGATATTCATCTATTGATTTTATAATAATATATACCAATCTTTTCTTAATTTAATAAACATTAGTTTTATAATAAAAAATAAAAAATTGACGAGTCTAACTTGTGATCCAAATTCATTCAAAATAAATCCTTAGTCAATTCGTTATTATTTTGTGTCACATACTATTTTTCTCGGTCTCTCAGCACATATGTTATATCTATGATGACAAAGAAAATTAGTATATTACAGAGAGATGCCAAAATAAGTGTTTATAGGGACTAATTCCTTTAAAATATACTCCCTCCGTCCCAAATTGCTGGTCCTATTTGGGAAATCCAACTTATTAAAGACCCAACATCATCATTACACTTTTTGCTTAATTTACATTGACTTTCCCTTTTTACCCTTTACTTTATTCAAAACTCTTACTTTAAAAGTGAAAGTACAAAAGGGCAAAATAGGTATGTATTTTTCTTTTATGGAAAGTGGACATTTATTTTGGGACATCCAAAAAAGGAAAAAAGGACCAGCAATTTGGGACGGAGGGAGTAATACCTATTGAGACTGAAACTTAAAAAAAAAACAAAAACAAAAAAAGTTGGAGAACTACGTCTTAAAATTTCTATCTCAGGGACTAAATCCTAAAATTTTCAATAAAAACTTGACTTTTCACTGTTTGGCCAAATTAAGTATTCGATGAATTCCCCTTTCTTTAGACTTAAATAATGTACTAAATCTAACAACATTAAAGAAGTTTTATTTATAACCATAGCTTATGTGTCGAGTTAGTTTGTCTTAAACAAATTAAGTATAAAAGTTATCAGTGGACTTTTAATTTTGGCCCGAGAAGGTATGAATGATGTTGTCAAATTAAACGATCAAGGCGCAAATCTTCTTTATAAAGAAATCATGTTTGTTCGAAGGATAATGATATTAACAATTCACAAAAAGGATTCTACCACTCTAAAATTATTTTTATTGACAAAAAAATGTCCTAAAAGATTTATATAAAATATCACTAAAGATGATTAATTTTGAAACGCTATAATACTTTTTTGAGTACTAATATCATTACCCTTGTTTATGTTAAAAAAAGTTTTCAAAATTATTGAGTTCACATGGACTGAATAAAAAAATTCTATTAATAAATGCATTATTCCTCAATCAACGTGTTCACACAAACAAATAATTATTCAACGTAACTGACCTGCAAAAAGAAATTGTTTTTCTTTGTGCTTTCATTCTGATGGTTTATGTTTAAAAAAAAAAATTTAAAAATATAGAGTTCACACTAACTCAATATATAATTATTCATGCACGTTCATCCCTCTTGTCAAACAATCAAACTCTTCTCAAATTTCTCTCAATAAAATCATTCATTTTCATCCAGTCTTGTCAAAGCAATCAAAGCTAGTCTTCTCAATTTTCTCACATTCACTACATCCTCCCAACATTTTGTTTGACATATATCCTAATTCACTGCAAAAAGAAGGCATGGCGGAATCATTTGTCTTTCAGACTGCAGGGAAGATCTTGGGCAACTTAACTGCTCGTGCATTTCGTGAGATTGGGCAAATATGGGGCGTGAAAAAAGAGTTCAAAAGACTCCAACTCACTGTATCCGCAATCAAAGTCGTTCTTCTGGATGCTGCTGAGCAAAAGAAGAAGAGCCGACAAGTAGAGGACTGGCTTGAAAAGCTTCAAGATGTCCTTTACGATGTCGATGACGTACTCGATGATTTCATGACCGAAGATTTACGAAGAAAAGTGGTGATCAAAGGAAGCAAGCGCAAAGCGGCAAAAAACTTCTTTTCAAGCTCAAATTCACTTGCTCTTCGTGTCACCATGAGTCGTAAATTAAAGAAGATAAGGAGTAGATTAGAAGATATTGATGCTGATAGGAAACAATTTGAACTCATTGAACGTGTTCCCGATAGCCTAGTCGCATACCCAACAAGGGAGCAAACCCATTCTTTCGTATGTGCATCTGATGTTATAGGTAGAGCCCTCGATAAAAACAGAATCGTAAAGCTTCTGTTAAGCAAATCTAGCTCCTCCACTTCTAGTAGCACTATTGAGAATATCTCTGTTCTACCCATAGTTGGACTTGGGGGGCTCGGTAAAACCACGCTGGCTAAATTGGTTTACAACGATGAAGCGATTACTTCAAATTTTGAAATAAGGCTCTGGATTTGTGTGTCAGAAGACTTCGATCTAAAAAAGGTTATTGAGAAAATCATGAAAGATGCCACAGGGGTTGATCATGCTCACTTAGATCTCAACCGATTGCAAGCCTGTCTTCGTACTACTTTGGATTCAAAAAAATTCCTGCTCGTCCTCGACGATGTGTGGAATGAAGATCGAAAAAAGTGGACGGAGTTGAAGGATTTGTTGAGTTCCGGTTCCCATGGGAGTAAAATTGTCGTAACTACGCGTAAGAAAACTACTGTGGAAATTATGGGCACATTGGAACCGTATGAGTTAAAAGGCCTTTCAAATGACGAATGCATGTCCATATTTGTCAAATGTGCATTTAAAGAAGGAGAAGAAAAACAATATTCAAAGCTTGTAGAGATTGGGAAGGCAATCGTGATGAAGTGCGGCGGACTTCCTCTTGCTGTAAAAAGTGTAGGGAGCCTGCTTTACACAAAAAGGGAAGAGCGTGAATGGCATTATATTAGGGATAATGATATATGGAAAATTCAGCAGAAAGAGAATGATGTTTTACCCATATTGAAGTTAAGCTACGATGAAATGCCACTTCATTTAAAGCAATGCTTTGCATATTGCGCCAGATTCCCGAAAAATAGCGAAATTATCAATTTCAATGTGATCCAACAGTGGATGGCACAGGGATTCATACAATCATCTGATGGTAGCCGACAATTAGAAGATATTGGGAATCAGTATTTTCAAGAATTACTGTCGCGATCCTTCTTCCAATACGAGTCTACGTATTTTGACAAAACACACATCTTTGTTAAAATGCATGACTTGGTGCATGATCTTGCGCTATCGGTGGCAGGTAAAGAGGTTTCACATGTCAATTATAATACAAGAAACATTTTCAACGGAACTCGTCATCTACTATTTTCTGCAGTGAGGTTAGAGGGGAAAGAATTCCCTCATTTTCTACTCAAACTAAACAAGGTGAGGTCGTTTTCTTTTCAGTTCGAAGTTGGTCCTATTAGCAAAACATTTCTTGATACTCTCATAAAGACCTTCAGTTGCTTACGCTTCCTAGATTTAAATGGATCAAAGTTTGAAGAGTTGCCAAGTTCTATTGGTACGTTGAAGTATCTCAGGTATTTGAGCCTCTTGAATAATAGAAACATTAAAGCAATCCCTAACACCATTTGTAACTTGGTCAATTTACAAACCCTTTATCTTGGTGGATGTGTGATGCTTGAAGATTTGCCTAGGGACTTTGGTAATCTATCAAGCCTTAGAAATTTATTTTTAACTTCAAAAATGACAAGTTTTCCAAAGAAGGGACATGCTGAGGGTTTAAGATCTCTTCAATGTTTGGTGATTTCAAGTTGTTGTAATCTTGAATCTTTGTCGGAGGGAATGAAAAACCTCACCACTCTTCGTCATCTACGAATATATGAATGTCCAAGTCTAACTTTTTTCTCAGCTAAAAGTATGAGGTATCTAAGTTCCCTTGAGGTACTATGGATTTGGAAATGTGAAAAGCTTAATTTGTTAGAAAAAGAAGAAACGATGATGGAACTACCAAAAGGCCTCTTGTCTATACTACTTTCGGGGATACAAAAATTAAAAGAGTTGCCTTGTGGATTTGAAAACATTGCTGCAACTATAAAATACATAAGAATCGAAGATTGTCCTTCTTTTGAAAAAATGCCGGAGTGGTTGCAGAAATGTACATCTCTCACGAAACTCCAACTAGTAAATTGCATGCTTTTGGAATCTCTACCATTAGGGATGCATCAGCTCACAGCATTGCGAGAATTGTGCATCAACAACTGTTCTGAGAAACTGAGTAGAAAATGCGAAAGGGAAACGGGTGAATATTTTCCTTGGATATCTCAGATTCCTGAGATTTATTTGAAGTGACTCGAATCCAAAAATTCTCATTAATTCTCTTAGCTCCCTCAGTCCCGAATCTACTCAGCAGCAATTAAGCAGGTACATATGAATTTGTTACTAGAGTATGTTTTCCTTCTATATCTAGATTTTTAGTTTTAGTACTGCATATGGAATTAATTTTTAATTGTCATCTCTAATTTACAGGTGCATCTTTCCAACCAAGAGGTGTTTGGCTTCGAAATTCAAATCACAGCATTCATTCGCAGATGGTCCGCAACAAATATTCTAGTAGTTTGTTGCTTTAATAAATAAATAAAAAAAAAATTCTTCAATCTTAAGACATGTCTTAATAAATGTGTATATGTGTGTGCGCGCGTGTTTCGATTTCTTTATAATTATCTCTGTAATTATTTACTAGTTTCAGATGTTGTATCATTTTCCCTGTTAATTGAAATAGCCATGTTGTGTGATGGTTGCAACTTATATATTGGAAACTATTGGACAAGGTATTTGATTTTCTTGTGTATTTTAGCTCTGTTTTCGTATATAACAATCATCTATGTCAATATTCAACAAAGTGATTCACCAAATGCAAAACAGGGGATAAATTTTCTTGGAGAATTATATTGATATGATTTGAACACTTGATTCATTTCTACTTGGGACGGCACTTTTGAAATCGACACCATAAAACGATACGAAAATTTGTGTTCTTGTACGTCCTATTAATGTCTAGAACTTTTAAAACAAAATCATGTCGTGTTCGTCTTCAAATTCTAAAATGAAATTGATAGGAAATTGGAGCTGTCATTTAATCGGGTCTTGTCGTGTCTAAGTTAGAAAATATCATCATTTCTACTCGTCCTATTACATGTTTATTAAGACCCAAAAACTACAATCTTGTATGTCTTGTTTTAGGCGAGTATAAAAATAGCTCAATTTTGTAGCTTATTATTTGTTGACGTATTGTGTCAAGCTCAAACCCATCCCCAAAACACTAATTACTACCTCTAATTTCTACCAATGTTTGATGTCAACGACTTAAGGGGAGATTTCACAATAAGGAAAAAAAATTAATTTTAGGTGCTAATATTATCGGTGTACCTGAAATTTAAGGGTGAGATCTCATGGTCCTGTAATTTTGTATCTTTTTATAATTGAAAAGCATTGCAACTTATACTCTAAGAAAAATAATAACACTATATTTTCGTGCTCAAGTAATACGTCTACAATTCAGATATAAAATATTTGCAGTGAATATATTACGGTAATAATAAGTAGTGTAGAGGCTAAAAGTGATATTACTCAATGTCCTTGTATCCTGTTGGTATTCCAATCCTTTGAACAAGTTGATCATAAAGTTCGATCTCCATGAACATAGCTGTCAAATCCTTCAAAGTATTCACACTTCTGGTAATGGCAGTAGAGTCATGGTTATATACAAACAAAATTAAAAAAAAAAAATTGTGCTTTTTAATCATTGCTTTGTATAAAGAAAAAATAAGTAATATTCCTCTTGCTAGACGCAAGTTCGATTCACATTGTTTATGTTATAATTAACAATTATATATAAAAAAAGAAGTGAGATAGAAGTCCAAAATTTGAAGAAAAAAATATGAAAGCTTTTTGGGTTACTGCTTTATATATTAACAGATTAACCAAACTAGAAATTTTCAATTGTTCAATATATATATATAAATGGAAGGTCTATGTCTCTCCCTTTTAACTACAACAACAAAAATCCCCACTGGTGAGACTCGAGCCTAAAATCTCTCCAAAATTCGAGTGGATGCCTCTCGCAACCAGACCATAATCAACATTCTACATATATAGTACGTAGCCCAAAAAAGAAAAGGACTATCAATTTTAGACGGAAGTAATTTTCATGTGAAACCAATCAAATGCAACCGAAATGAACTAACAAAATGCAAGTAATTAACATGCCTTTCCTCCAACCAATAATGCTTTGAAATTTTAACATCTAACTAATAAACCAATAAAGAAAAATTCAAGAATCATAAAACATCAAAATATTTCATTTACAAGAGCTTCTACAAAACCCCAACCATCTTCAATATCTGGTCCAACCCAGAAACCTAGTAATACCACAGGAGTGATGGTCCTTACTGTAAAATGAGGAGAAGCAGGCTCACATAAATGTAGATATGGTGCCATTACTTGGGGCTTACAGCCTCTGTTTATGGACCATGCGTCTCGGTCCGAGAATTTTGGAGCAAGAAGTTTCATTGCTGCAAATATAAATTCACAATGTCAGCCCAACCAATATATATACTAGGCAGTCTTTTCAACTGCGATAGCACGATGAGTTGCGTTTTTGTTACAGGATTGTGTTGCATAAGTATGTTGCATTTTGCATAAGCAATTCAGACATTTAATTTTTATAATTAAATATATTATAATATAAAAGAACAATAGTAAACTAACCCAAACAAAATTCATGGAGTCGGTTCAAATAATAGAATTCTACCCAAAAACTCCAAACAGTTTGAAAGTTCTGGACCAAATTGATAGTGATGTGAAGTGGTGTTTAAAGCTTGAACTGTTAACCCATAATTTATTTATTTTTGGAAGGTGTGGGGCTTGAAGAAAGAGGAGTTGCACCTTTGTGGATTCGTCCATTTAGATTTCTATAATTTGCAGGCAATTTTGAGCTACAGAGAGTCAATGTGGATCAAATCTTTGATGGCAGGAGTCTATTTTGACGAGGAGAGGGAGGTACAGAATTTTAATCGACAGAAAGTAGCCTTTTAAATTATTTACGAAAATCTGCCATGTCACTTTTGCGCGCTATCTGTGCAGAACGCAAAACTGAATGCGCCAAATTGTGATTTCTCAAAAATTTACGCAAAAGCGCTATGTTGCATGCTAACCAACACTATTGAAAACACTCATACTAGCTTACATGCACATTGCGCATATAGGTTTATTTTGAAGAAAATGCTTAATAAACTGATGTGGCCCAACTGTTAGACATATGTGGAAATTTCTTAGAAAGGTTTCAAATCAAATTGTAACTTTATGAAAGAAAAAAAAATACTGTAGGGGTAAAATTAAAAATTAAAAGTGTGACGAACCTTGGAAAGCGGTTGAAATCCATCATGTTTTTTATATATTAAGAAGATATAGAATAGGAAATGGTTGGACCTAAATGACCAGTTTGTCAAGCGTGTGCAGCGCCAGAAATACGAGTGCCATAGGGGCGACGCTAAAATATTTTAAGTTTAAAACTTTCGATCAGACATTGGTCAAGAAAGTTACAGTGCAAGAGCAAATGCAATGCAGATGGCAGATGTGTCACATATATAGAAGGACTAGATAGGAAGGTCTGGATCTCAACGTCCAATATATAGTACGTGTTTTTCCAGTTTCTTCTATATGGCATTTGTATAGCTCAATAATAGTACATGGCCATACAAACAACGCACCACAAAGTAAATATTAAGCATGCTTCCACTGCGCCCTACTCAATTCTAGATTTCCAATAGTATGTTTTCCCACCTTTCGAGCATCTTGCAGTAGATGTAATTTTCGCACCATTAGCGCTTATTGCATTCAATCTTAAAGATGCGAGGTACTTTTAATTTATAGGCATGCATGTTTCAAGCACAACAACAACAACAACAACAAGCCTTTATCCCACTAGGTGGGGTCGGCTACATGGATCAAACGACGCCATAGTGGTCTGTCGTGAATCATATCTATAGTGAAACCATTCGCCTCTAAATCCTTCTTAATAGTTTCACCTATAGTTTTTCTAGGTCTTCCTCTGCCTCTAACAACTAGGCTTCCCTCCATATGATCAACTCTCCTTACCACGGCATCTACAGGTCTCCTCCATACATGCCCAAACCATCTAAGTCGAGATTCAACCATCTTTTCTGTAATAGGTGCCACCCCAACTCCCTCTCTGATGGTAACATTCCTGATCTTATCTTTCCTAGTCTTGCCACTCATCCATCTCAACATTCTCATCTCAGCTACACTTAGTTTATTCTCGTGTTGGCTTTTGACCGCCCAACACTCAGTCCCATACAACATCGCTGGTCTAACCGCGGTACGATAGAATTTTCCTTTTAACTTGAGTGGTACCTTTTTATCACATAACACACCCGAAGCTTTCCTCCATTTCAACCATCCTGCTTGAATCCGGCGGTTTACATCTCCCTCTATCTCCCCATCTTCTTGTATAATGGATCCAAGATACTTAAATCGCGTGACTTGTGATATGACATTGTCCCCAACTTTTACCTCTAAGTTAGTAGTGCTCCGCATTTTACTGAACTTGCACTCCATATATTCTGTCTTACTTCTGCTTAAACGAAAGCCATGCGCTTCTAAATTTTGTCTCCAAGTTTCCACCTTCCCATTTAGCTCTTCTCTGGACTTACCCACTAGGACAATATCATCTGCAAACAGCATACATCGCGGTGCTGGCTCTTGAATGTGTTCCGTGAGTACATCTAAGACCAAGGTAAACAGATAAGGGCTCAAAGCTGACCCTTGGTGTAGTCCTATAGTTATAGGAAAATCTTCTGTGGACCCACTATGTGTTCTCACCCTAGTCATAGCTCCTTCATACATGTCCTTGATAACACGAATATAGGCAATCCTAACCCCTTTCTTCTCTAGGGCTTTCCACAAAATCTCTCTGGGTACCCTATCGTACGCCTTCTCCAAGTCAATGAAAATCATGTGTAGGTCCTTTTGATCCCTCCGATATTGCTCCATCAAACGCCGCAACAAGTAAATTGCTTCCATGGTCGACCTTCCGGGCATAAAACCAAATTGATTATCTAAAATGCTGGTTTCTTTTCTTAGTCTCCGCTCAATCACCCTTTCCCATAACTTCATAGTATGACTCATGAGTTTAATCCCCCTGTAATTGGCGCAATTTTGTATATCCCCCTTATTCTTATAAATCGGGATTAGGGTGCTTCTCCTCCATTCTTCCGGCATCTTCTTTGACCTCAATATCTCGTTGAAAAATCTTGTGAGCCAACCAATGCCTTTATCACCTAGACCCTTCCAAACCTCAATAGGTATACTATCTGGCCCAACTGCTTTACCACTATCCATTCGTTTATTTCAAGCACAAATGAACAATTTATTTGAAGCCTCAAATGAGAAGCACAGATTAGTTTAGACAAGGAAGAACAAGGAACCTGTTCTGCTGGTGACTGCTCTTACAAACCTTCCTCTACCTATTCTCCCTGAATGTTTTTCCTGAACGCATGAACACAAGCCCATATAAGATACAGAATTGTATACATTAGAAGCAGAATTTTATCAATAATAAAACGAAGATGAAATATAAGATTGGTCAATTAAATGAAAGAAAAAGGCTAAACAGAAAAATAAAATGCAGAATGTGCAACATTTTCCATGATGCATAAATAAACAGCCCTTCAAGAATAACCAAGCTACTCTACTTAGTTTTTCTATAATTATTCATAATATCGTGGGTATCAGATTTCTTAGAGCGCTAAAATAATCTGATATACCCATGTCGGAGAACATACATTCAGATAGCTAAAATGATTTTAACCACTTACTAAAGACGGACTATGCACCAACGGCCTTGTAGCACAGTGGTAAGTGCAGGCCCACATTTGGAAGGGTGCGAAGGGGTCATGTGTTCGAACCACATCATTGTAATTCAAAAAAAGACGGGCTATCCATTGCCTATAAACAAAGAAAGAAGCAAGATTGCTAACAACTCCTCCCTTGTACCAAATTAAGAGTCAACCATTTCTTTTTCAACTATCCCAAACTAAGTGGAAAATTTTCAGTACTCCAAACCCAATAGGTGAGCGCCAAATAAATAGAGACTATTTCTTTTGAACAACTGACTGTAATAAAATTGGTGCATTCTTAAAAAATGTGAAAGTAAAAAAATGTGAAACTCTTAATCAGGGACGGAGGGAGGAAGTCGTGTCTCTTCTCTTCCCCACTCGCTTCCTACAAGAAACCTATCATCAAATTCAATTTTATTTGCAACTACATTCAGAATCTTTAAAATTGATACATAAGTAGGTATGCTACCCAAAACAAATTGTATCGAGTGTCCACCTACCTGCTCACGTACATCCTTCCCCCAACCCCAACCAACCTTTTTGTCACTTTTGTAACCGATTTCACAAAAGCCCAAACTACACGTGACTTACGGTTCCGTTCATCATAGTTATCAAAAGCTCAAGGCGCACCGAGGCGCCAAGGTCCCTGGAGCCTAGTCGCAAGGCGCAGGCGCTTGCCTTTTCGAAGTGAGGCACACCTCCATACAAAAACTTGAAATATATTATTCTAATCATAATTTGCACCAACTATTCTAATGTCATACAATCTAAAGCCAAATAAATCATCAAATTAAGATCTAAATAACAAACAAGTCCTCATGGATCATAGTCATTAACATAATAACATCCAAATAACATAATATAATAACAAGTCATCAAGTCTCATAATTTAATAATTCTGGAAAAATTATGTATCACTTATCATATACTATTATAAGATTACAGAGGAAGTCATACTATCTCTCTTATTAATTATTATAATAATTGCCGTAATAATAACACACTTAATACTCTTTCTCTTATTAATTATTATATTAATTGCCCTAATAATCTATATTATTTATTATAATAATAATTACTATCAAATCGAGTAATAATTATAGTAATAAATAGTTTTTATTATGAAACTTTTATTTACTTATTTTTAAACTCTTTCATTTTCCATATTTATATCTATACCTAATAGCGACAATTAAAGTCTCATATCGAAAACAATTGGAAGAAACACAAAAGCTAACTTTTGTAACTTTTGTATTTCAAGCTACTAGATGATGTAATAAAATTTGTTTATTCAATGTATACTATTATTTGTCATTTATGTAAACTCATGTTTGTTATTTGATTTGATAAATTTTATATTTGGAAAAAACTTGACTATAATTATATGAATATAGATATGTATACACAAAAATAAATACAATCTATCTATATCTATACTATATATAAAAGTACGAATAACTTTAAGTGTTTTTCCCTTTTTTTGTGAAGACAAATATGCCCTTTGATTTTATACAAAATATTTTAAGATTTACATTAAATAATATAACTCCATATATTTTTATATTAGTATTAGTATTCCAAATAAATTCAAACTCTACTCTATTTTGCTAAAATAATTAAACAAAAATTTTAAGTTAGATTTAGTAAATAAAATAGTACTATATTTTATATTAGTATTAGTATGCCAAATAAATTTAAATTCTACTTTATTTGGATAAAATAATTAAACAAGTTAGAATTTGTGTTAAATTATATATTCTATATAAGACTTCTATAAAACTTCATAACAATAACAATAATAACAATATATATATAAAAGTACAAATAACTCAAGTATTTTTTCCTTTTTCTGTGAAAACAAATATGACTTTGATTTTATACAAAAGATTTTAAGATTTAGATTAAATAAAATAGTATAACACCATATATTTTTATATTAGTATTAGTATTCCAAATAAATTCAAACTCTACTCTATTTTTCCAAAATAATTAAACAAAAATTTTAAGCTAGATTTACATTAAATATAATAGTGTAATAGTATAAGACTATAAGTGTATAACTCCATATATTTTTATCTTAGTATTTGTATTTCAGATAAATTTAAACTCTATTTTATTTGGTTAAAATAATAAAATAAATTAGAATTTGTGTTAAATTATATGTTCTATATAAGATTTCTGTACAACTTTATAACAAACTTCCCAAAAATTAGATCGTATTAAAATTAGAAGGCATTTAGGTTGGTAAAAAAAAATCAAATGACTTTTACACTTACTATGTTTTGTTTATTTGTTATTATTTTTATTTCATACTAATTATTCAATTCTTAGTTATATATATTTAGTAATGAATTTAATAACATTTGTAAAGCACTAAAATCACGTGCAACGCACATGCACAAAAACTAGTATATATAAACTTATGAAAAATAATTTATACAACGTCCGTGCATCGCACGGGTAATAAGCTAGTAATTTAGTAATTCTGGAAAAAAATATGTATATCACTTATAATTTAATAATTCTGGAAAATTTATGTATATCACTTATAATTTAATAATTCTGGAAAAATTATGTATACCACTTATAATTTAATAATATGGATAAATTTATATATATATATATATATATATCACTTATAATTTAATAATTCTGGACAAATTATATATCACGTGAGGAGCAAAAATAACGTGAGGTACAGAAATTAACTTGCTCTATTCTTCCGAGAAAAGGAAAAAGAAGAAAGAAAAAAAAAATTGCATCGTAACAAGAAGAAGAAGAAGTAGTTGCGTGAGAGTGAGATGACATTGAAGGTGCGTATTAGGGTTTTTTACATTTTGTTTCAATTGGGTTTAAGTTTAGAGTAAAAAAAAAAACACCTACCTTCATAAATCCCTCGCCTGGAGCCTATGCGCCAAAATCCCTCGCCTTTTTGAATGGGATGCGCCTTCTAGTAAGCGAGGCGCTACCCCTGCACCTAGAGCCTAGGTGCGCTTTTGACAACTATGCGTTCGATTATAAAAAGAAAGTAAGTTAGAAAATGAATAAAAATACTACTAATCTTTATGAGAAGTTGGAAAAAGAAATGAGTGATATAGTTACATACTCTTCATGTTTTCTTAATTTTTCCTGGAATTTTTTTTTTCCCCTTATCCACCGCCAAAGAATTTATTCCCTAGAGGACTCAAAGAAGTAATAGAACATTCATTTTCCAACTTCTCATAAAAATTATTAGTCTTTTCACTCATTTCCAAGAAATGCGCCCTACAGGCAATTCAAGATAACTCATGGCCAGTCCCCCACCTCACTAGCTAATCCCCTACATCCTAACCTTATACAACTCCATATTAATACCAAAAATATAACTTTTAAACAACTTTTCTTTTTCAATCCCGAACAATTACTACAGAACAGCAAACTTCTACCTACATTACCAATTTTCCCCTGTTCCCATTGGCAAAGAAAAATAGTAGCCTCTGTAAATTGTAGAAACCCCCAATATCTTTTTGAGGGTTCAATTTATTTATTTATGATATGGTAAATTGAGATAACACGCAAGAAAAGACTAAAAACAAAAAAACGAGGAACTCAGCTTAGTACATCTACCTGGCTTAGTAAGGTTGAGCATGACTAGTTTCCCTAAAAATCCAGTCTTAGCAAAAATAAATGTCATATTTTACTTTCCTTTTCTTCATGGCAACCAAACTGATGGCTATGGTAGGCTTGGTGTCCTAATTTTCCACACATCTAATGGTTCGCAAACACTCGCTTAAAATCGAAGAGCGTTATGAACCTTATGATGAGGTTTATAGTCTCATCGTCACATCCAAAAATAGTAGGGCTTTTTTGAGTTTTCCCCCTATTTATAATGCGTATTTTGAGATATAGCCCCCCCTCCCGGGCCAATTTTCATAATCCTTTAACTTAACCCCCTTAAATCTGACGGTAGGCTAACACCGTCCAAAATAGTAATGCTCTGACCATTTTACCCTCACCCCTAACCTTGAACCCCCAAACTGTTATTTATATGTACCCCTAATATATATATATATACACACAAACTCAAATACTACATGATTAGCCACCATTTTAGGAAAACTCACACACATACAGTAACTATTTCGAATTGCATATTGAAGAGAAACAAATTCATTCGGTATTTGAGTGTACATATAGCAATGGTTCATCCCATCTCAATCGGATGAACACAAAGCCACGTTGGATACTCCACTGTGAATTCCAAAAACATCAGATCCGACAAAAGCAAACAAGACCCACCACTCTCAAAGCTCCCCGCCGCCACCGGCAAACAATCTGACATCTTGTTGAAATTATTCAAGTGTTCTGCCGCTGAAGAATTTTCCGCCATCTTCAGATTAAATAATTTCTTCATCAAATGCACTTTGTTGTTTGCTGAAGGCTTTTGGTACATGCCAGATAACACTGACATCATTTCTGCGGTAGTTTTCGCATTTGCGACGTTAAACGCCACTGTTCTTGATAATGACAGACGAATGACTCCTAACACTTGCCTGTCAAGTAGTGCCCATTCGTCATCTTTCATATCTTCTGGTTTAGTGCCAAGTAGGGGAAGATGCAGCTTCTTCCCGTACAAATAATCTTCAATTTGCATTCGCCAGAAACCAAAATCTTGGCCGTCGAATTTTTCAATTCCTTTTCCTTCTTCCGCCATAACTCCCACTAGAACCTGACTTCTTCCGGATCGTTTCTGACTATTCCTGCGAACCACCGTGTATTAGAACACCTCCGTCGACAAACCGATATCGCCGGAAAAATTTTACTATTCACGGAATTCACTATTCACGTGAACAGTAACCTTGCAGAAAATTGACAGAAATCACCACCAAACCCTCTGATACCAGTTGTTGGGAAATACTAGACGCTGCTAGTATTTAAATACGGATCTTGGAATGAAATGACAGAAAAATATATTTGACTTGCACAATTGAAAATATTATTTGGCACAATAAAACACACCAATAGCACAACACAAAGAATTACGTGGTTTCGGCAAATTTGCCACTAGTCCACAGAGCACCCCAAATATTCACTATATCAAAAAAGGTTTACAAGACTGGTCAGCAGACCTATACACGCACACTGTGTATCTCTCAACACTCAAAAAATAGACACTGCAAAAGTTCTCACTTAGACACTTTTACTTCTATTTTCTTTGACCCTTTTTTCTCTCTAATTTTGCTCTCTGCAAAATTATATTTGCTCTTAATTAATTTGCACTCTGCAAATTAATTCTCTCTCTCTAGCTATCTCTACTGCCGAGAGATGTTGTTGTGCTGCTGTGTGTTTTTTCTCCTCTCCTTTCTCTATTTATAGAAGAAAAAAAAACCTTCGGATGATGTCATCCATGACATCATCCTGGTGGGTGGCTTTGTTTGATTTCTTCATTGGTGGGTGGCTTTGTTTGATTTCTTCATTGGTGGGCTGCTTTGAAAAAATCTCCATTGGGTGGGCGGCGGCTGCCTTATTGTCTCCATCATCAGCCAGTTGTCTACTGTCGAAATCAAGTTCGACGATGAAGTCCAAGCCTTGATAATTTTAGCCTCGCTACCGAATAGCTGGGAGGCTATGAGAACGTCAGTGAGCAATTCTACCGGAAAAGAAAAGCTCAAATATACCGACATCAGAGATTTGATTCTGAACGAGGAGATTCGCCGAAGAGATTCCGGTGAACCGTCCACTTCCGGCTCAGCCTTAAATGTTGAATCAAGAGGCAGAAATTCAACAAGAGGAAATGGAGGCAACAGAAACAGATCGAGGAACGGCCGGTCAAAGTCAAGGGCTCCAAAGAATTTCAACAGATCTCAAAATCAAAATAATCAAAAGGTTATTGAGTGTTGGAATTGTGGTAAAACTGGACACTACAAAAACCAGTGTCGAGCAGCAGAAAAGGCTCCGGAAAGGCGGAATGAAGCAAACGTTATTGCAGAACAGCCAGAAGATGCATTGATATGCTCCATGGAAAGCAAGACGGAGTCATGGGTGTTAGATTCTGGAGCATCCTTTCATGCCACCTCAAGCAGAGAATTCTTCTCAAGTTACGAACCAGGAAACTATGGAAAGGTGTATCTTGGTAATGATCAGCCATGCGACGTGGTCGGCAAAGGCGAAGTAAATATCAAGTTAAATGGGTTCGTGTGGAAGCTGAACGATGTCCGACACATCCCTGACTTGAGGAAGAATTTAATCTCGGTGAGCCAGTTAGCAAATGAAGGCTATGTCACAACCTTCAGCCGGGATACATGGAAGGTTTCCAAAGGTGCAATGGTAATTGCTCAGGGCAGTATGTTAGGCACTCTCTATATGACGGCAGGTGCGCGTGGGTCAATTGCAGTTGCCGCAAGCAAAGACGATCCCAATATATGGCACCAGAGACTTGGTCACATGAGTGAAAAGGGACTCAAGGTCATGCACTCAAAGGGGAAGCTAGCAGGGCTTCAGTCAACGAACATTAACTTATGTGAGAGTTGCATCTACGGGAAGCAGAAACGAGTTAGCTTCAGTATAGGTGGCAGAACTCCAAAGCATGAGAAGCTTGAGTTAGTACATACAGATGTATGGGGACCAGCTCCAGTTTCATCAATTGGCAGGAAGTCATACTTTGTGACTTTCATTGACGACCATTCCAGGAAGGTGTGGGTTTACTTCTTGAGACACAAATCCGAGGTGTTCGAAGTGTTCGAGAAATGAAAAGCCATGGTAGAGAATGAAACAGGCCTGAGGATCAAGAAACTGAGATCCGACAATGGTGGAGAATATGAAGATGGCGAGTTCAAAAGATTCTGTTACATGAATGGAATCAAGCTGGAGAGGACAGTTCCAGGGACCCCGCAACAGAATGGCGTGGCGGAACGAATGAACCGAACACTAACTGAGAGAGCCAGAAGCATGCGTCTACATGCAGGCTTGCCTAAACAATTCTGGGCAGAGGCAGTCAGTACTGCAGCTTACCTAATCAACAGGGGGCCGTCAGTGCCGTTGGAACACAGAATACCAGAAGAGGTATGGAGTGGCAAAGAAGTAAAACTTTCTCATTTGAAAGTTTTCGGCTGTGTGGCATATGTATATATTAGTGATCAAGCTAGAAGCAAGCTGGATCCTAAATCACAAAAGTGTACTTTTGTTGGATACGGCGGAGATGATTTCGGTTATAGATTGTGGGATGACAAGAACCGAAAAATTATCAGAAGCAGAGATGTCATATTCAATGAGAAGGTGATGTACAAGGACAGAGACGCAGCAGATTCAAGTAATTCAGTGCGGCATAATCCTGTGTATGCCGATATTGGTGATATTCCAGAAAGCAGTCAGACAGAACAAACAGAAGAAAGTTCTCAGACTGAGGAAGCAATACAACAGGAGAATACGCAACAGACGGAGGCAGAAGAACCTTCAGCTCAAACTCTTGTACTTAGGCGGTCTTCCCGGCCTCATGTACCAAATATGAGATACTTAAATTACTTGCTGCTGACTGATGGAGGTGAACCTGAATGCTATGACGAAGCATGTTAGGTACAGGATGCGAGCAAGTGGGAGCTTGCAATGAAGGACGAGATGAAGTCCCTTATCTCGAATAAGACATGGGAGCTAGCCGAGCTACCAGAAGGGAAGAAGGCTCTACACAACAAATGGGTGTATCAAGTGAAGGAGGAACACGATGGTTCCAAAAGGTACAAGGCAAGATTGGTGGTCAAAGGCTTTCAGCAGAAAGAGGGAATTGACTACACCGATATCTTCTCGCCAGTTGTAAAGCTGACTACTATTCGGTCAGTTTTGAGCATTGTTGCAGCAGAAGATTTACACCTTGAGCAGTTAGATGTGAAAACTGCTTTTCTCCATGGTGATCTAGAGGAGGAAATATACATGCAGCAACCTGAAGGTTTCTCAGTGAAGGGAAAGGAGAAACTTGTTTGCAAATTGCAAAAGAGCTTGTATGGCTTAAAACAAGCTCCAAGACAGTGGTACAAGAAGTTTGATGGGTTTATGCAAACGAATGGCTATTACAAGTGCAACGCTGACCATTGCTGTTACTTCAAAAGGTTTCAATCTAGCTACATCATTTTGTTACTTTATGTTGATGACATGTTAGTAGCAGGTTCAGATATGGATGAAATCAGAAGATTGAAGAAACAGTTGTCGAGTGAGTTCGACATGAAAGACTTGGGTGCAGCGAAGCAAATTCTTGGGATGAGGATCAATAGAAACAAGCAAAGGGGCGTCTTGCAGTTGTCTCAGGCTGAGTATATCAGCCGTGTTCTAAAGAGGTTCAACATGAGTGATGCTAAGCCAGTTAGCACACCCTTGGCTAGTCACTTTCGACTATCCAAGGATCAGTCTCCCAAGAATGATGAAGAGAAAAACTTCATGGCTAAGGTTCCGTATGCCTCAGCCATTGGAAGTCTAATGTATGCTATGGTTTGCACGAGACCAGATATTGCCCATGCAGTGGGAGCTGTAAGCAGGTTTATGACAAATCCGGGCAAACAGCACTGGGAAGCAGTAAAGTGGATATTGAGATATCTACGAGGTACTACTGACAAATGCCTATGTTTTAGCAGAGATGAGCTGAGACTTCAGGGATTTGTAGATTCAGATTTTGCTGCTGAGATAGATCACAGAAGAAGTACTACTGGTTATGTCTTTACAGTAGGTAGTACTGCCGTCAGTTGGGTTTCACAACTACAAAAGATAGTTGCATTGTCCACTACAGAGGCAGAGTACGTGGCCATAACTGAGGCGAGTAAAGAGATGATTTGGTTACAGGGTTTGTTGGCAGAATTGGGTTTCAAGCAGACGAAGAATGTCTTACACTGCGATAGCCAAAGTGCAATACATTTGGCAAAGAATTCGGCATTTCATTCGAGGACTAAGCACATAGGTCTTCGATATCACTTCGTCAGATCACTCCTAGAAGATGGGGTATTGAAACTTGAAAAGATTCAGGGAAGCAAAAATCCAGCCGACATGTTAACCAAGACAGTTACGACAGAGAAACTGAAGTTGTGTTCAGTTTCTGTCAGTCTTGAAAGATGAAGATAGACGGGATAAGTCACACCAAATATTCACTATGATAAGAAACGGTTCGGGGTGGAGGATTTGTTGCATTGTCTCCAAGTGGGAGATTGTTGAAAATGGAGACAATAAGGCAGCCGCCGCCCACCCAATGGAGATTTTTTCAAAGCAGCCCACCAATGAAGAAATCAAACAAAGCCACCCACCAATGAAGAAATCAAACAAAGCCACCCACCAGGATGATGTCATGGATGACATCATCCGAAGGTTTTTTTTTCTTCTATAAATAGAGAAAGGAGAGAAGAGAAAAAACACACAGCAGCACAACAACATCTCTCGGCAGTAGAGATAGCTAGAGAGAGAGAATTAATTTGCAAAGTGCAAATTAATTAAGAGCAAATATAATTTTGCAGAGAGCAAAATTAGAGAGAAAAAAGGGTCAAAGAAAATAGAAGTAAAAGTGTCTAAGTGAGAACTTTTGCAGTGTCTATTTTTTGAGTGTTGAGAGATACACAGTGTGCGTGTATAGGTCTGCTGACCAGTCTTGTAAACCTTTTTTTGATATAGTGAATATTTGGGGTGCTCTGTGGACTAGTGGCAAATTTGCCGAAACCACGTAATTCTTTGTGTTGTGCTATTGGTGTGTTTTATTGTGCCAAATAATATTTTCAATTGTGCAAGTCAAATATATTTTTCTGTCATTTCATTCCAAGATCCGTATTTAAATACTAGCAGCGTCTAGTATTTCCCAACACATCTCCAGTGAGATATCCAACATAGTTACATACAAAGCTTTTCTAACCCCTTACCTAGATCCCTGGATTTCCTTCACTCTACAAATATCGAGATGGGAGAATATTTCTCTATGTATACGTGTATGTGTGTATATGTATCTATGTATAGAGGGAGAGAGTGAGAGTGATGGATTTGACAAATCAAAAATGGGGGTTAGTTTAATTTCGATGGATTTAAAAGCAAATTCGAAATCCCCTATTTTCTATTTCTCTGTATATGTTTGTATGTATGTATGTCTATGTATCTATGTATAGAGAGAGAGAGTGAGAGTGAGAGTGAGAGTGATGGATTTGATGAATCGAAAATGGTGGTTAGTTTGATTTAGTTCAACGACAGTCGCTACGTCAAGAAAGGTTGATTTTCAGTTTAGATTAAAAGGAGAAACTCCGGCGACTGAAGATTTGGAGTAATAAATTTTGAGTCGCGACTCAAGATTTGGAGAATTGGAGTAACAAATTTTTCCAAAGGAGAAATTTTCGAAGAAAATATTTTCACAAAAAATTACAAAAAACAGAAGACATTTATTTATAAAATAAATATAAAATTAATTAAGAGTATATTATTACGAGTTTCAATTTATTTTTTAATTTCTTATCAAATTTTTTATTTTCCTTTTTCATTATTATCAAACAGAGCCTTAATCCTAAAAAACTTACCTAGAAACAGAGAACCATGTGAATGCGGTGGAACAACAACAAAACCATATAAATCTGAGAGATACTTTGAGCTTGCTAAAGAAAAGAAAGAAACTCATAATAAATATAAATAACAAAATATAGATGATAACATTTTAACATCCCGTTTTGTTCCATTTCCCCAGCAACCAAACAGAGCCTGAAGGTTTTAGAAGCAACAAAGCATAAGGAAATGAGAAAAGGGGGAACTGTGTATTTACCTGAATTAGGGTTTCGGGAGTACAAAGAGGCGTTGAGAAGTTAACGGAAACTAAGAACGCCATTGAGAGGAGCGAGCAAGCAACCACTCACCCCCACCGCCACCGCCACCACAACCACACCAATATACCGCCGCCAGTGAGTTTCGGGGTTTTGTAGAGAGAAAGGGGAAATAGAGATAGTTTTACGATTCAGGTGCGTGGGGTTTAGCGGCTTAATCGATGCTCCCTAGTTCCCCAACTGGAGTTCAATTTTGTGCGCGCCCACTTAAAGGGGGGTTATGTTATTTCTTATTTCTAGACGCACATTATGTTGATTCTATTTTCGTTTTTAATAATATTTGGTTTCAATTTCACTTTTCATTCGATTATATAACACTGAATAAAATTTGTTATTCGGATTTTAAAATTTGAATATAAATTTAATTATGTCTTAATTGACTTCTAAGTTTCGAGTAATAAATTTATATTCGATTCTAAAAAATCGAATAACGTCTTCTTACTCATAATTGAAGAACCGAATGAAGGATGAGAGTAAAATCAAATATTATTTAAAGTGAAAATAGAATCACTTCATATTATTTAATTGTATTAAATATTTTATTATAATAAAAGTTTCTTGACTTTTTAAATAAGGATAATTTATTTAAATTTCTAAATTTATGGGACAATCCATTAATTTATTAGGTCATAAAGGAGCATAACTATTAAAATAAAAGGGCACGTTCTTTTTTCTTTATTAGAAAAGGCACTTTTTTTTCTAAAATAAATAAATTTTAAGGCTTACATTTTATTTTATTTTTGTTTTATAAAAAATAATAATAAGGATCTAATGTTTGATGAGAGAAAGTGTGGACACGAATACTTAACCCATTTTAATCATTTGTGCAACTCCAACCCTTTTAAAGTTCGTTTATTTGGTCATAAATGACTTGAAAATTGTCGGATCTTAATGAATATTAGTGATATTTACCTCCCCTCAAATAAGACCCAACAAACTATCCAATGATAATTTTCAAAATCATATACAATTCAAATTATAATTAGGCAATACGACACGGCTTAATTATACATATTAAGTAGATAAATTTTATAAAAAAAATATGATAAATCTTGCACTAAAACAAGATGACTGAAATACTATTGTTTAATGTTACTTTGTGCTTATATACACACACATTATATATAATCACAAAGTACAAAACCAAGTCCCACCTCAAGATACGAACCCATGCAACAATAATAAGGGTTCTGGGAAACCCAAAAGGTATGGTGGCCTGGGTCTGAGAAAAGACAGTGAAAATAACAAGGCTATTCTCACCAAACTGGGTTAGTGAATCACCAAGGAGGAAGATCATGCTTGGGTCAAAGTTTTAAAAGCTAAATACAAAATCCCTCCTAATCCCAAAAAGTGGAAAATTGGGACCAGAAGGTCTCATATTTGGAGAGGGATTAGAAAACCCAAAAACATTTTTGAGAAGTCCATCAAGTGGACTGTGGACAATGGTAAGAACATTTCTCTATGGGAGGAATGGTGGTGTGGAGGTAAAAAAATTAAAGGTAAAAGCAGTAATTTGGCTTCTAGCTCGAATGATAGTTTGGTTTGTGATCTCATTAGTGAGAAAGGCGAATGGGATTATCCCGAGAAAATATTCAATACAACGGTTACAACGCCGCTTGTTATAACACATCCAATGAAAATGCAGAAAATCAATGACTCATATGACTGAAGAGAGAGAAACACACACTTTCCTGTATTTTTATTGGTGTGTTATAACATGTGGCGTTGTAACCTTTGTATTGAATATTTTCTCGATTATCCCAAAGCCTCCTCTCTTCTCCTCTCCCTATGAATTCTTAAATGATATGATTATCGCCCTCCTTCCTATTGGTAGGGATAAAAAGGATGGCCCTTCTTGGGGTCACAGTGGAAACGGGATGTTTTCTATTAGGAGTTGCTATACGCACATCCTGAAGGAAAATGGCATTTTTTTGGGACAATGGTACGGATTGGAGATTGGCTTTGGAAACTCAAAATTCCTTTTCCTATCATTTTGTTTATGTGCCTTGTTAAACTTGATAGGATCATATACAGTGAGATATGTGTTAGGAGAGGTATTTCTCGAGACTCCAGCTGCAAGGCATGTGGTCGCACTGAAATGATGAACCATATGTTCAGAGGGTGTAACCGTGCTATTAGGGCTTGGGATAACGTTGTGAACTCGAACGCCCAAACCTCAAACAATGTCAACTTCAATCTTTGGGTTGATGCTAACCTCAAGAACACGATTAGTTGTGAGAGAATGGAATGGAACATCATTTTTGCCAGCACCATGTAGCCAATTTGGAAAATGAGGAATGATTTGCAATTTAATGATATCCATCAAAATGAGAACTCCGTGGGCGTCTTAAGTCTTAATAATGTCTTAAGTCTTAATAATGCTAAAGATAGTTCCAAAGCTGTTAACAGTGCTTCCACTAAAAGCTCTAGGCGTGATGGTAGACAGGGACGTGCCCACCTTGGTCCGAGGGGGTACGGTTGTACCTCCTCAAGTTTTAGATTTTTTTTCATATATATATATATATTAATTAAAAATATTTTATGTTTGGTATTTATAATAAATAATAGGATACTTTTGACCATAAATTAAATATACTACTCGTTTCATCTCAAATTAAGAGTAACACTAACATTGATTCAATTTAATTAGTACTCACGATTACAACTTATTAATTATTTTTTTTATTATTGTTGATCTATTATTATGTGCAAAAAAGAAAATGACATTATGTAAAAGGAATTGCTGCTTCTTATTTGAAACAAAGTGAGTAGTTTTTACTTACGTTGACAATACGATTTATTTTTGTGAATGCTGAAGCAATTAATTCTAATATTTAAACATGACATTATCCTTTTAATAATTAATTAACATTTCTGTAAATAAGACACCAAAAATTGTTTTAGCAATAGGTACAACATTCTATATTTCTAAAATTTCTTAAACTTCATTTGAACTTTTAGGCTTGGTTTGATAATAAGAAAAACACTTTATTTATGTAAGAAGTTGAAACATAAGTTGAGGTATGCGGTGTAATTCTTTTCATCTCATGCTCATTTTTATGAGTAGATGTCTTTCATCCTTATTACTTTTTGTGAAAAAAATTTCTTTTTCAACCACCTAAGAAAAAATTTCCACAGAAAAATTCAATAAGTAAGAAAAATCTCACCATTCGTCTCAACTTAGTTTCCAACGTTTCACAAAAGTCAACTATTTTCCTTTTCCATCATGTTATTAAACAGGTCTTTAATGTTTATCTTTGTTCTTGTGAGGTAAAGATGGATAAATATTTCTTAATGATTAAGTTCGTGAAGATAATTTTTTTCAAATAATGTTTTTAAAAAAATGCCTATTATACATATGACTGTAATTTTTCATTTTACTCATATATATATATATATATATGTTTGTAATTTGCATATTATTTGAATGATGATTTATGAAATAAGATTATTTTTACGGTCTTTTATGTATGTACCCCCTCAATAAAAATCCTGCGTACATCCATGAAGGTAGACTTATTAATTGGAAGTTTCCTTTGGTAGGTTGCGTTAAAATCAATACAACTCGGGAGACCACCGCCACGGGAGCTTTGGGGGGCTTAGAACAAATCGGGGAAAGTGGGTGGAAGGCTTACTGTGGGGTACACAACACACTAATGCTTTGTAAGGAGAGGAATTGGCATGTCATTACGGTGGCAAGCGATTGTCAAATTATAGTCAATCTCATCAACAAAGACAATAAAGAAGAAAGCCATCTTAACCAAATTCTTATCGACGATTGCAAAGAGCTAAAGAATGATATGCATGATGAAGTTATTCACATCATGCGGGAAGCAAATAGATGTGCGGATGTGCCGGCTAATATGGGCAGTGAACAATTAGATCAAGAAGTTCGCCTCCTAGTCCCTCCGAATGAAATTTTAGAAGAGATGCAATGCGATGAGTGTCAACAATGGAAGGGGCACCTAGCTCCTTTTTTTGGCTAGTTTTCTGTTGTGTTTTAATTACCTTTCCTATGGAACCCATAAAAAATAAGTACCCCCGACTTTTGGTCCAAGGGTACAAAAAACCATGCCAAGTACAACCAACTTTTCATTATGTCATGGTTTTGGTTCACCGTTGATGTGATCCAAATGATTACTCGTCACACAAAGATTACTTACAATGCGGAAATTTTTGCCAAACTAGACCACTTTTTAAACTAAATAGCTTGTCTTACGCACTTTTCTACTTATTATGCTTCTTACTCAGGCAAAATAGCACACTTCAAAAATAGCAATTTGGAATCACTTTATTAAAGGTAAAAACATAATTTGGAATCACATTTCTTTGTTGATATCTAGTTTGGAATTATTTAGTATTTAAGGGCCGAGCCATTGTTGTCATTAAAAACGTAATATGTCCTACTTACTCGACCCCATGACACTGAATATGTGCACATTTATTATGTACTTAAAGGGTTGAGCTATTGTTGAGTAAAAAAAAAAATACATTAGCTCGATCCAAATAAATATGCGCCTACTCGGTGCTTAAGGACCAAATATTATTAGTGTGTTAGAAAGTGTTTTGGTGCGCGTCAATAGCAGCCCCTAAAAAAAATTAAAATATATTGTGCTCTCAATCGCACTTTGACAATGATATTTTTTTCCTTTATAGGAAACAAAGAACTTTATTAATGTACAGGAAAATCATACAGCAGTAGAGTACAAGATATCCACCAAGAGTACAACTAAATAAAGATCAAAGCAAGAGAGCAAACAAAAAAATTTAAAACCTGAACTACTGCATTAAATTACTAATTTACAATAAAAATCCCTTCCAGTTTATAGCCCCTCAATAATTTAATCTAATCAATGATCAATAATACAATTTAAATATCTGGTTGAGCTGATCAAGTGGTAAAAAATCTTGATTATAACCAAGAGATATCATGTTTTAGTCCTGGCACCCACACTCCCCTTCCCCCAAGATCGAACACCAGGTGTATATATGATAGCATGTACTAACAAAAATAAAATAATCTAATCTAATTAATGGTCAATAATCATAGTATGAGATTTGATACGTAAAGCACTTAATTTGACATGGAAATAGTATGATAATATTAAACAACGCCAGAATCATACTAAAACACACCAAATATTAGTAAAGAACAGCTGGATAAGTAATCAATATCAAAATTGATTTATTTTTGATAACCATGGGTATCGGGGCCCACCCCCACTAATCCCATGAGACCCTGGTTGCTCGACAGGGAGACTCCCCCAGTGGCCCAAAAATAATTTTATGCAGTGGGGAATCGAACCTGAGACCGTGCGCCTACCCGCCAAATATAACATCATTCCTAATCAACATCAAATTAATTTCTCCTACTATACAAAAGAAAACACATTTTTATACAATCCCTCAAAATTGTGCGTCCAGATTCTAAAACATAAACAATGTATCAAATCTCACAATACCAAACAAGTTTTCTTGTCAACCATTGATTACGTTGAAATTAGTGTGAAAGTCAAAATTGGACTCCTAATTTGGTACTGGGGGAGCATATGACAAAAAAACATTTAGACATTGAGAAAAAAAAAAAAAGGCAGAATTTATGCTCTAGCTTCACTTCTTCGCAAAAGTTTGCCCACAATTGTTGTGCCAAAAGAGGTCAGAAACAAAGAGTGGGAGTGAGGTCTATATCACCTTAGCCCTCTCTACGCGTAATGCATTGACACTGTAAAATTACTTTAGTACTCCCTCCGAACCAAATTAGCATTGACTTTCACATGTTTTAATTTGAACGAAATCAATATTTAATAATAAAACATGTTCGCAATCTTGAGATATGGTACATTGGTTATGTCCTAAAAGAGAAACTAGACTCTCCTAATTTGGGTCATACTAAAAAGGAGTAGTGGACTCTAAATCGTAGAGATATCAGCAAGTGATAAAGCTAATCCTTACATCCCTATTTCATCAACTGTCATACTTCGAATCAACACAGTAGCCCCCAAGTGTCAAAATATAAGTGAAACTACATTAACTTTGATGATTTACTAATATTATAAAGCATATGATTCCAATTTTACATTTCAGTCAAACATACTAAATCACTTACCATACGAAGGCCAAAAAAGGATCCGGTAATTAAACTGCCTTTCTAAATGGAGATGGGTTGTCCATATATCTTCCATTAACAATCCAACTATCCAACTCACCTGCAAAAGATTGAGGAAGAAACGAAGGGAAAGCATTAGTTATCAATCAAAATAACAATGAATAAGAGACCATTAGGATCCTTTCGATAAAAAAAGGTTGTAAAATGCCTGAAAAACTATAAAGTTTTATGAGTAGTAAAAAGTGATAAGTAATTTGGTGAAATGTTCTCCATCTTTTTCTGTTTTTTCATAGACTTTCTTACCCATCGCCCGAAGAAATAGATTCGATGGAAAAATTGAGAAAGCAAAAGAATCTTACCAAATCACTCATCTCTTTTTCCAACTTCTCATAATAATGTTTTGAATCATTCTCCAACTTTTTTATCAAACACAACCATACATAGAAATCAAGAAATTCTCCGTCAATTGATCTAAATGCCAACTATGTACATGCTTATGTATATCGAAGTTCAGTTATACTCACAGAGTGTCATCAAGAGAAGGAACGTAATCATCATGCCAACACATAAAACCACCTACACCCACATCAGCCAAAGTGCTGCAATGTCCCTGTTTTCCACCCCAAAGCAGATAATTAGGGACCAGTATCTTATCAAGTAGAACTGGTACCTCCCTTGGTCCCAATTGACGACCATGAACCGAACTGACTGCACCAAGCTTTGCTTTCCTACCATAACCGACAATCTCATTCGTGTGAGACCGAATTTCGCATCCACTATAACCAGGAATCTCAGTCACGTGAGATCGAACTCCGTATGGGGTTAAATCGTTGAGGCTTGAAAACTGATGGTCACTTGTGGGAGTTGCAAATGTAGGAGAAATGGGCATATTATCGTTGTTGTTGTCATTGTCATTGTCATTGTTGTCGTTATCATTATCGTTATCGTTATCGTTATCGTTTTCGTTGTTGTTATCGTTATCGTTATCCTTATCATCATAGTCTTCAGTCACAAACTTCCCACTCTTGAAATTATCATTATCACTATCATAATTGTCGTCAGTCACAAACTTCCCACTCCTGAAATTACTAATGAATTCTGTGAGCGTGGACTTCACGCTATCCATCTCTTTTTTAAGGGTTCCCACCTCATCCACCCAATTGTCGCGTTCTTCGGTTACTTCTTTGAGCATCTCTCGTGCAAATGCTGAAGCCAATATAGACCTCCTTGAAACTGTGGACCCAATGCAACGAACACTTCCTCCTTTGTCTTTCCCAAAGATTTCGTAAATGGGACCACTATCCAAAGTCTCTACATTGCATTTCCCTTTGTGAACCTTCAGAAGCATTTCAACCTTTGCCTAAACATAGATGATAATCAATTTTATTATTTTTGGAGTAAAATAAGAAGAATTATATAATGGCTTAATTAAAGTGAGGGCCAGATTTTATAGTTATATATATAAAAATTAGGGTTACAATGAGGAAGCAAAATAAATAAAAAGAAAAAGGACATAATAGCCTATGTGATCAAATCCTAATTAAAGACTAAATCTATAAAATCCCTCATTTATATCAAGTACAAATTATACCTAATGACACTTAACATCCCAATATTAATAAATAAAATAATGATTACCAACAATAAGAAATTCAAATGACAAAAATTTCAAAAACGAACTAACCGCAAATTCTTGATCATGAGGTGCATAGGTACCATCTTTCTTTTTGTGAGTATACAGCCATAGTTCAGCACGAGTAGGCGGGCGTCCATTCTCGTTTTCCCACTTTTCAGCTGATCGGGCATAACCATTACGACCTGTGTTATGGGTGCTCTTTTTCTCACTGCTATTTTTTATAGCTTTGTTCCGCTTTCTTACTTCCTTTTGGGATAGTGTAGCCTCGTGATCACAATATCCCTCCCAGTCATCACTTTTGACATTGTTTGGGACGAACTCTTTCCATTTGGTAACATCATCACCAACCAGGTTCACTCGTAGCTTTCCCTTAAACTTTTTCCAAGCACCACAAGCTTTTCTCATGAAAAGGCCTCTTTGACAATCTTTCACTTCGGGATACTCAGCCTACATTAGAAGGGTAAGATTTCAAATTAATCAAAAGGAAAACTATTTTGTCGAAATGGAAACAGCCACTCTTTCAAAAGCAGGAACTATAGTAGTAACTACGTTCTCAACCAAGGTGTGTCGATAGTAATTTCCAGCACTCTCAAACCTGTAATTTCAAGAGCTCTCTCTTTTGGAGCTTTGAGCGAGTGGTAATATCGAGCTTAGAATATGTAGCATTGGAATACATGTAAATATGCAATTGCTTCATTGTTTGCGTTCAACTCTATCCATTTGTAAATAGATCTGGTGTAGCTGTGTTCTGAATAGGACAAAACATTTTCTTTAGCGCTGTTGGACTGATTCACTGCCCTACAGGCATAGTATGTTACGTCAGGGATTGGCCATGGATGTCATTTCTGCCGTGTGTGGGCATGCTAAGGAGGATACTCTGCACGTGCTTTGGGATTGTGTTTTCAGAGTTCCCTTCCTAGCTTTACAGTGCCGAAGCTTTGGATTGAAGGTGTGAAGGAGTTTTTGAGTGAGGCTGATTTTCAGTTGTTTGCTGCTATCGGTTCAAACCTTTGGTTTAATATTTTAATAGCAATTTGGTTGCTCACGATGATGAGCCTTGCTTTATGCCTGGAAAATTCATTGAGATGTCCATTAGCATGATGAACCAATTTGTAGACACTAATCAATCTGCCTAGGTTCGTAATACTAACTCTCTTCTTAATCGTTGGAAACCACTAAATGGTTTGTTCGTTGAAGTAAATTTTGATGAAGGCATTTTTGTATATATTATTATTTGGGTGTGTGCATGGTTATTCGAGATTCTGTTGGTTATTTTTTGGCAGGGTTTTCTATGCGGTCATTAAGTTCACTTGATTCTCAAATGGCAGACGCTTTTGCCAGGGAGTGGGGAGCTAAAATGGCAATTGAAGCAGGTTTTAGATTTCTTCATATCGAAGGTAACTGCCTTCCTTTTAAGCGCTTTATCAAGACAATGATGTAATTCTGATGTATGATTAATCTATGCTATTGCTTTGATTCAAAAAAAATATATATGGACAAACTACAACTTACAAAAATAGTTGCTCGTTTCAAATGGCTAAATTCAGGGTTCTAATGATTGATACGAATCACACTCAGACCATCTGTGATGGTTCTGTAAATGCATTGCCAACCCACCAATTTGTAAAATTTACAAAATCTGTAAAAATTTAGTGCTTTAATGGTGTAAATATAAATAACTGGCTTAATGTAACTGAAGTCCATAGGAGTCCCTCCCAACTCATTAATGTGTAAAATCCTTCCCAACTCATTAATGTGTAAAATCACATCCACATGAACTTTCTCCCTCATCAACTTATTTAGAAAACTTTAATTTTACATAACTTTAAATCCAAAAACAGAATTTTAATAAACTTTATATATATGAAACTTACTAATCGAGCTATATAAAACATGGTTCATTGTGACTATAAAATTTTGTATAAAACAATTTCGAGAAAAACTGTTGAATATCACACATGACAAGTTTCATGTACTTATATATTGAGTCCCTTAAAGTTTTACACATGGGTTTAGAAATGAACTGTTGGAGTACAAACCAAAATGGGTATCATTTGTGTAAATCCCATTTTACATATAAAATTTACAAAAATTATACACAACCATTTGTGATGTTCTAAGAGAATCTAAGAACAATAGATGCGAAGTGCAGGTCATTTCAGTTAATCCCACTCTCAGAAGGGCACTTCAAAATCATAATCTTATATTCATCAAACAGTTATGCATTTAGAAAGAGGATGAAACAGTATACCTTATACGCATTCCATAATTTATCCTTGTAACATTTTGGAACCTTTGGCCATGCCGCGTAGCGGACAGGAATATGAGTTCTTGAAAGGTATCCCAACCTAGAAGATGATTTCGTTGAATTTTCCCCAATCGGAAGGCCATGTTCATTGAATTTCAGCTTTTTTAAAGGTCCACCTAACTCTGAGGAATCCGGGGCAGCAGTTGATTGCGGGGTTGAGGATTGAGGTGCCAAATCACTTAGTGCCCGACTGGAAGAATCACTAATGTGAGACATTGTCGTCACCTACATTGTACACAAAGTTACATTGTTTTATACAATTGAGAATCTATGAGCAAAATATTTATTTGGCAGAACTATTGAAAACTTTATTCAAAGCATAGTCCAATTCATTGTTGGGAGGGAGAATGGGAGATCATACAGATGACGATTTACAAACATAATTTATAAGCATAATAGTTATTTGAACGCTTTCACATCAAACTGAGTACATGAAATTGAAACATCTTGGGAATTCAAACAACTGGAATTAACTTGTTAAACCAAGATCAAGAAAGATTCATACGCAGAAATTTCTCTAGGTTAGTTTCACCTTTCAAACTTTTAATCTTAGAATTCAGCAATTTTAAATTCAAGTACATCAAAAAATAAAAGTTTTGTCCAAGATCTTCAAAGAGGGCATCAAAAAACGCAAACTATAAGAATCATGAATCAAACCATTGCAAGTTTATACTATAAGATCAAATGGAAAAAGAAAATGCTGCCACTAGCACATAGGGAAAGGTCTTAACAAGAAATTTCCTATTATTTCCAACTTTGCAAGGCAAGGTAATAGAAGGTGAATAACTCAAAGCTGAGGATCATTCTGCTTGTACATAAAGCAGAGCATAGATTGAGGAAGGGGCTAAAACAGAATATGAAATGAAAATGGAAAACTGCCATAAACCAAAGAAATTAAGACAATTTGATAGAACAAGACAGAGCAGAGCTAAAGCAGACAAATTGGGCGTTGGTTTTTTGCCTTACATGGGTAGTTTGGAAAGAGAGATAAAACTATAAAAGTGTCTTCGATAGACTAAGCATTAAGATTATTTAATTAAGATTAACAAAATCGAATACAATAATGTTTTGAGAATTATGTTTGTGGCATATGGGTTTTTTCCGCCATATGAAGAAAATGGGATGAAGCCAAAAACACTTTTGTTGTTCATTTAGTGATTCTAGATGTTAGAAACATCTTTTTATTGACGATTTTCTTTTATTATATCTTGAAGCGTCATATCTAGGATAAGTATAAAACAAACACTTAAAAGTAAATCATTTCTCGTCATACCAAGTCACTCCCCAGCTAGTCAAATTGCATTCATATATGACCAGTTGACTACTTGAAACTATTAACATACCAGGACTCCTTTTCTCCAACAATGTACAATTATAATTTATAAGGATATATCTTCAATGCCTCAACCTTGCACTTAAATGAGATCAAGCTTGTTTTTGTGTGTATATATATATACATGAACAGTTTTTGAATTTCCTTCTAAAATTATTTTTAATTGGAACAAATAGATACATTAAAATGTGGGAGCCACACTGTATACATTATCTTTATAACTCCTTCCTTGCAACTTTCACAAACTTCTTTTATAAGGGAAAAAATAAATTAGGAAAAAATAAAAGAAGATAGATAGTGTATAACTCCTTCCTTGCAACTTTCACAAACTTCTTTTATAAGGGAAAAAATAAACTAGCCCCCATATACCTACAATAGATTTTGTACATATAATCTGTTGGAAGCATTATAAAGCTTGACACTGTAAGGGGGCAGGGGAGGGGGCGTAGGCACAAGGTATGTGCCATCAACTAATTGCACAAGTAGCTGCTTTTGCAAGTTCAAATAACTGTAATCTGTGGCTTTCGAGTTTTTTTATGAAAGAGGCTTGAGATAACAGATTCAGCTCTATATGCTAACTTCAATTAGCCTAAAAAATGTAAAACTTACCCCAAAACTAGTAAGAGGTAAATAATTAGTCTAAAAAATGTACGAACTTGCCCCAAAACTAGTAAGAGGTAAATAATTAGTCTTAACATTTTGATTGATCTGGGCTTAAAAAAAACAGTACAATGAGTTGTTCTGCGGCCAATTTCTATTGTATTTGTAACCTTTTGGTTGTGATTAATTCAAGTAGTTTGAAAGCTGATTCATATTTTTTTTTCTTTTTTTTGCTTTATAACTGATTCATAGTAAGAGTAATGGTGAAAGGAATCATTCAAGCTTGATAAGGTGATGGTTATTCAGTTCAATAAGACCAGAAAATTGCAACAATGAGCAAGCAAAAAAATCATACGGCGAGGGCTTATATTCGTAAGCATCGGCAAAAGCCAAAAATTATACTTAATAAACCAAAAACAACACGATGAGAAAACACCCAAAAAAGTAATTTCACAACTTATGATGCATACTTTCATGGAGAAACCAACACCATTATAAGACAATGTCAAGCACAAATTGGAAGGATTACCCAAAAGTTCAGTCACTCTCAACCCTCAGCCAAATGTAAATGTAAACCCAATTCTTACCCACAAGCACTTCAATTTCTATCTAAGATACCATAGTGGTAGGTTAAGTCCAGTGTTCTAGGATTTTTCTACTTCTGTACACTTGTGACCATTTCAAAGTTTACTATTTCGTTTTTGAATGGTTATTAAAATGCAATATAAGCATGTTTACAGCATTTCAACTAAAAAGGCTTCATGTAGCACAATACAAAATTTTAAGTGCCTCCTTGAACCAACGCACAATAAAAAGGAGATGGAGCATAGATCAATTTCAACGATAAAACGCGCAATCAGAAACAGCAACAAATCAAAAGAAAAGAACAAATGAAACTTAGGTGGTGTTTGTTGTCACCTCTTAATGCTGTGAATCAGTGCGTTTGTTTTTTTTTAACCTTTGATTGCTGAATGATGATTACTAAATACTAAATCCAAACTCTAAAAATGTGTTTGTATTTTATTCTGAATAAAGTTTTGAATATTAATTGTTTGTACAAAACAATGATTTAAATTCATCATTAAGCATTCAGCGGATTGATGCCTCTTAATGCTGAATGCTTAATTATTAAAAATAAAAGCCGTTAACCTCTTAATGAATTAAAAAAAAAACAAACAGTTTATTGCACCCGTGAATGTTTAAAACTCTCTCATTATGCATTCAAAGGCAAAAACAAATACCCCCTAAGTGTCAATTCAGCATTAAGAGGTAAAAATAGTGTTTGTTTTAGCATCTCTTAATGCTTAATTGGATTAGCATTCATTCCTGAGTTGAATGCTTAATTGAACTTTAATGAAAATGTACTCCAAAGGTGTCACTATTTTCATTCATTAGATATTTATTATAAGTCATGATAATAAGGGTAAAATTGTAAAATGACATATATATTCAACATTGAGAAACAAATAAAATTAAACACAGTTTTTAGAGTTCTGTTCAGAGTAATGATTGGTGTACCAAATTAAATAACCAAGTTATTAGACGAAATGACATGTAAGAAAGTGCATTGGTATTTCAAGTAGACCCACACACACTGATTAATGCACATTTTCAAAGGTGAACAAGTTATCAGACCAAATGACGTGACAAAAAGTGCATTAATCAATGTGAGGTCCGCTTCAAACACTCACTAATACACATCATTTAATCTAATAACTAAGCATTTAAAATTAGAAAATGAATAACCATATTATAAATAGAAAGAATAACACTTTACATGAGAATTTGTGGCTAATTTAATACATGTTATAACTTAATTCTTTCTATTTATACATGCGTAACATGTACCCTTAGAACACACAATAACCTTTAAAATTCAGCATTTATGGCTCATTTGGTTCAAGATTTAAACAATTCCGGGAATGCTAAATTATATTCCGAAACAATTCCCGAGTTTGGTTCAAGTTTTAGGTCTGGAATAAATGATTTTAGGAACCAACATTTCCCCCAAGTTCTCCCATTTAAATCGTAAGGAATAAGCCATTACTAGTAGGCATATTTTTTTAATTTTTCTTGTTAGGACTAAAATATCTCTCATCCTTATAAATAAATAATTCTTTTTCCATCTGTGTATGAAAATTTTGTTTGGAAGTTTTTTTTTAGTTACATTCCTGCACAAAAAAGAAAAAAAAAATTTGTTTGAAACTTTTTTCTTTTCTTTTCTTTTTTCCTGTTGTAATTTTTGTAAGATAATTATTAGGTATGTGTAATTTTTGTAATTTATTATAGTAATTCTCCCTTTTGAAAATTAGTATGATATATCTTCTCATCTTATAAAATAAAAAGTATTTTTGTAATTGATATTTTATTTCATTCTTATTCCCGGTTGAATGAAACATAGTGAAAGTAATGTAACATTACAGACTGAGCCAAATATTGGCATAGTATCCTAGAAGCCAGAAAAAAAGCTTTTCAGGAATCAATTATGCCCATTCCATTCCCAAAATTTGAACTAAACGAGCCCTTGGTGTTCAGCGATCAACGGTTAGAAAAACAAACATAACCAAGCAACAACCTAACAGACTGATGATCATACTAAAAGCTAACGCTAAATCAACATAAATGTGAAGCGAAGGTACCTTTCCGATAAAATGTGGAAGAGTTTCGAGTTTAAAGAGCAACCAATCACTACTCGGAGCCGTTGATTCAACAGAAAACTACACGATCGGACCGATCATCAGATTTTGCACCGGTATACAGATATAGCTACTGAATTGGGGGAATGAGAAGCTCTGATTTGAGTAGGATCTTCTAGGGTTTGTCAAAAAGGGGGAAAGTGAGGAGGACAAAAAACGGGAGGGAACAAAAAAGAACTGAAAATTACAGTATACCCCCCTCGAGTATTATGTTGTCACATTTTCCCCTTATAGTTTTAAGTGTGACACTGAACACCTTCAAACTATTGGAATTGGGTTTGTTTCTAGCACCGTTACCCCAGAACCAAAAAAAGCCAAACAAATGTATCTTGACGTCATTCCTAAAATTTCATTTTCGTCACCACCTCAAATTTACATAGCCACTGTGCACAAAAGTTAACAGTATGTTTGGATTGAGGGAATAAAGAGGAAAGGAAAGGAAAAGAGGAGGAAGGATTATATTTCACTTGTTTAGATAGATTTATAAGACGGAGTGGAGAGGAAATGGAGGGATTGGAAGGAAATGTCAATCCCCTCTATTCCTTTATTTTGTTTCCTTCTAATATTAGGAGGATTGAGAGGGAAAGGAAAAATTTTTAATGATATTTTTGCGTTATTCTAAATTTAACCCTAATTTGTTAATAATATATTAAATCACATTCATTTCCTTTCTCTTTTTTTTTCTATCCAAACAAGATTTATTCTCATTCCATTCTTTTCCATCATAAGCTATCCAAACAACAATAAAATTAAATACATTCCTTTCCATTCAATTCCATTTATTCCCCTCCTAATTAACTATTTCCTTTCCATCCATTCCCTTCAATCTAAACGGGCCATAAATGTAATTGAAAATTTAACTCCTGTTTGGTTGTAAATTAAAAAATTAATTTTTTAGTTTTCTATTAAAAAGTATACATTACTTTCTCGCTTTTCAAAATTTATTTTATTTTATTTTATCTTTTATAAAAAATTTAAAACAATATAATTTTAAATTCAAAAATTGGAATTAAATATATATTTAAAACCTATTTATTGAGATTTATAAAGAAAAATCCATTGTGACTATTTTTTGAACTTTTTTGTGAGTTTTTTTGAATTGGTTGAAAAAAATTTCAACAAAAACTAAATTCACTTTCCAACCTACTTTTATCCATTCAACTCAAAAACTCAACCAAACAAGCCCTTAGACTATGGAAAATGACAGAAAAAATAATTGATTTGTGTAAAAAAAGAAAAATATGAACTTTGTTGTGAAATGCTCTCTTTCTTATAGTCATTTTTATGAGTAGGTAGATATCCTTTGTAGAAAAAAATTCTTACTCAACCCCAAAGAAATTTTTTTTTATGAAAAAAGTATATTTTAACTTCTTACACAAATAAGTTGCCTTTCTTATCATTTTTAATATTGCTATTACACGGGGCCTTAAAGTTGAGTAAGAATGACAAAGTTCGATGAAGAATGTAATTATGCTATTTCATCTCAATGTCACTAATTCATTGAGAAAATTAAATTGCTAAGCTTAAAGAGGAATAGATTTTTGTGCGCACGCGTCATAGAATGTATTCATGTTTTCCCGTCTGATGTTTATAGCCTTTACACTACTTTTTCTTTTTCTTTTTATTTTAATTGAGGCGTATAGTGAGCATTCTCTCGACTTCTTTAACTAGCAGCCGAAACTCATAAAAAATTGGTTATTTTAATTTTACTATCATCAATTTTACTTGTCATTGTGTTTCTCATTTAGAGTGTATTTGATGCGCCAAATTAAAGAATTAAATAAAATTATTTACTTTTATTTATATAGTATAAAATAATCTTACCTCTTTGACCATTTCATTCAATTTTGCTATTACATTTAATGCATTTTCGTGGCACATGACTTCGTGTAAGATCATTTTGGTCTCATTGTAACAAAACGACCTTTTTCTCCGATATTTTTTACCAAAATGACAAACACACAGAGAGTATATATAACATAACAATATTTTCAACAAACAGCACAACTTGAGCTTTTTATAACTAAAATGATTAAAATACGATTACATGAAGTCATGTGCCTTTCACATGATTTCATTCAATTCAATTTAACAGTCAAATTGGAAGAAATGACTAAAATGGTACTCACTCTAAAGTTGGATGGTTAAATTAGTTCGTTTTAAAGTTTAATGGCTAAAATAGTATTACATCGAAACTTTAGTGGTCATTTGAGTTGTTTACTCATTAATTTAAAATGTTAACCATAATTATAATTTTTCTAACATTATCCCACTTGGTTAGCACTTAAATTTGACGTCTCACTAAAACCCATTAATAATCCTTATAAGTAATAAGTATATGGATCATGATGATAGGTTCTTTACAAGACGAGTATTATCTTTCATGTATCATAGTGCATTTGTTTCTTAACTTTATGTAACAATATAACTTATTGAATAAACCATATGTTTAATTTTGGTCCGATGAAGATAAATTTTCTCAAATAAAAATAAGGTGCAGATAAGTATGAGAAAATATCATAATTAAAGTTTTATTGATAATCTTTATCTGTAAAAAAAATAAATTAGAATTACATAATGGAACCGAATCCCATATTCACTACATGATCCTTGAATTTTTGTGGTGGCATGCCTTTAGTCAAGGGATCAACTATCATCAATTTAGTGTTTACATGCTCAATGATTACTTTCTCTTCTTTAACACGTTCTCTTATGGCTAAGTATTTGATGTCGATATGCTTGCTTCGATTATCACTATGTTGTTCTTAGCCATAAATACAGTAGTTGAATTGTCGCAAAAAATCCACTCGGCACTTAACCCAAAGTGGGTTCTACACTTGGGTTTCTGATGGTCAACTTGGCCTAGTCTATATTCTATAATATTTGGGTTCCTTCACATTCGAAGATTAAATCAATTACCTATCTTTCATCTTGAAATTTTTTATACAATTTTGTTTCCACAATGGATCTTGTTTTACATATATTGATAAGTAGATTTTAGAAATATAAATTTGATTAAAAGTTGATTTTTAAATTAAAAATTATGACACTTTTAAATGTTTTTAAAAGGTGGATGAAAGAGAAAATGTGTACAAGAGTATAGATTCGGTATAAATTTTGCGTGTGAGCGAGAATAGTATTGATTTGATATTTTAAAGCGAGGAAAAACATATTTAAAGACTAAGATTGATTATATGTTAAATAGATAACATGTGAGCCATTAGATCAATAGACTTTAAAATGTAAGTAATTGGTTAAACTTTGTGCTTTATATTATAAATGTAATTAATATGTATTAATACATTATACATAATTAAAGCTTATTAATAATTTTGGAAATTTTTAATATCTTACTAATCCTTTTTAATTTTATAGCCTTATTTTATAAATTCTTAATATTGTGCACCAAAACAAACAGAATATATATAACAAAATATCTTTAAAAGATTGGACCATATTCTTTATGGGCCTCAGCCCATTTGGGCTCCGTTCAAAAATTTAAGATTACATGCTTTTTACTAATTTCTTGTATGTAAATTATATTTGGACCTAAAATTCATTCTCTAACCTTATAAGACGGATAGAAAAAAAATGTAGGGATTTGAGTAAAACTCGGAATTTGGAGCGCAAAAAAGTGGAAGTTCATCATTTGGTAAAATTAGCGGAAAATTTAAAATTTTAGACGCAGTAAATTTGTTGGATTTTGTATTTAAAAAATTCCAACTTATAATTCTGTGGTATGAGGTGTTATTCTTCAAATTTCAACTTAAAACTAGTGATCATGTAAAATTTTTGAAATTCTATATACAAAACGCCCAAACATGGAAAATTGCAATAAAAGAAATTTTAAATGATGGAATCCTAAGTTCTATCATTCACAATTTCTATGGATTTTAGAATTAAACCATCCAAACACAAGAAAATTTCAAAAGAAAATTAATTCACGCAATCCATTTGTAAAATTTGAAGCTTGCAGCCCTAAAAATTAAACAGATTAGTGAAAAACCTACTGATACTAATAGTACGAGGCAAATATTGCTGATGTAACCGGAGAAATATACTATTTTTATGAGGCAAGACTGAGGCATATATTGTGAGAGACAAATACTACTCGAGACCGCATCTTTCTAAAGTTTGAATTATTTTAGGGAATGGATCTAAAAGGCCATAAAAAGATTTGTAAACCACGCATTAAATTATCTGGTACAATATATTGCACACGTATTAAATGTGCTACATCTTCTAATATATCTGTAGATATATATATATATATATATAAACATATTTACACACCTGATAGTGTTCGGAGAAGCCCATATTTTATCCACAACATTAGGTTCCTGAAACATGGCCAATAAATATAAATTCCCATTGTTATAATTTGCTCTTATTAACTTTTTCATATAGAGGGAAAGGGATATGTAACTATCAATTTATCATTTACCCAAGAAAGAAAAGAAGGCAAAGTAATATATGAATGTAATTTTGTTATTAAGTAATAGAAATTTGTTTTTTTAGCGTCAAATGTATCATTGTATAAGATAAATCTTTAAAGACGATATGAGAATGAAAAAAAAAATCCGCTAAATTATTTATTAGCATAAAATATCACCAAAAAATTCAATTAATTTATAATAGGAGTATAGGCAACACATGCCGCTATCAAATCGGGTGCATTGTAGTTTTTTGACTTAAAATCAACTTGAGCCCAATTCCAATAATTATGCTTTTAGTTACGCCCAATCACCTATCTTTATACGAGTAGGAATTTGTTGAACTTCCTCTGGTCATGATGACCCTTACATTTAATTGGTAGATATAATAAAATAATAATAAAATAATTTGGTGAGCTCCACACTTTTTTCTTGCAGGCACCAATCAAAGGAAAGGGGTCACTATGACCCTCTTTAGAGGAGGGTTAACAAATTCCTATTTGTCCTTATACCAATTCAAAAGCAAGCAAAGAAGCCACTCTTCATCTACTACCTAGCCAAATAATTTGATATTGAATTGGGTTTCTTTATAAAAAAAGTCTTCATTTTTTTAGTACAAAGTCTTTCACAATTCACATCCTTTCATACTTCCAAAGCAAAACACTTTCTTCGTTTCTTTCTTCTTCTAAAGTGGAAACAATTTTTTTTTGCAAAAGAATCAGCGCATCTAATGCCCCTTTAACAGGCCACGCCAGAGGTCGGAAAAATAAACCGAGGCTAAACGAAGGTGGTTCGATGATACATCCATAAAAAAATAGTAAAATCAGGTTAAGGTACAGTTAGAAAGTCTTAGCCGAACTAAAAAGAAGTCCCTACATACAGCTTTAAACAGGGTTGGGAGTGTGCCAACACAACCTAAAAGGCACTCAACCAGATCGAATTTCGCCCGAGACCAAAAGGGAAAGTCAGAGGCAAATGGGCATTTACTTAACAATGGGCGAGTGGGAAGGCACGCATGAATGAAGATAAAAAACAGCGAAATGGGAAGACACGATTAACACGACTAGGCACGGATTTAAACACGATTAACAAATGGGCATTTACTTAATAAAATGGGCATTTTCTTCCCTAGTAATGGAAAGGATCAAATCCGTCTCCTCTATCATTATAACCAAAAAAAGGAAGGCACACATGAATGAAGATAAAAAAACAGCGAAATGCCCGCAGCCATTGCCACTCAACGCAACTTGGCACTACGAGCTTGCAGGGTAGTTGACCTGGATATGTTCACCCAATGTAACTTACAACCCCACCCAAATATATAAATATCCATATATGTTATACTAGATATATGGACTAAATTAAAGACTGGTCCACTTAAGTCAATAGTCTACACCAGACAACCTAAGGCCCAAAGTGCCCATAATAACCCAAGTTGTAGCCCATTTTCTAAAATATTTAGACGGACGGTATCTTTCTAAGTAAGGCAACTACACAAGATAAGGCAAAAGGAGTAACTTATAACCCCACCCGAATATATAAATATCCATATATGTTATACTAGATATATGGATTAAATTAAAGACTGGTCCACTTAAGTCAATAATCTACAGCAGACAACCTAAGGCCCAAAGTGCCCATAATAACCCAATGAGTCTTCTCATTTGTACTACCATATTAGACTTCCTTACCTACTCATTAGAAAATCACTATTACAGTAACCTCTAAAAACTCTATTGAGAGCAATACAAGTGGCTGTGTCATTTTTTAGGCTAAACCACATTACTTGCCGGCGTTGTGGTTTTTTACACATATCTTAGTTGGATCTGGGCAATCTAACAGGACCCGCAAAGGCAGATAATTAGCAACAGGAGGTAATCATAGATCAGCTAGTGCTACGTTGAATTTTAAGGAAGCTCTACATATATTACAATTCTGGTTTGTATGATCTTAGGCTTTTCAGGCCATTTTTTCACCTGGAATGATAGGAGGAGGTCTCAGGATTAAATTTTTGAAGAGGGTGTTGGTTCTTTCGGCATGGGTCGATGTATTTAACAAACGACTCAAATAGACATGGGGTGATCAGACAGTGAGTGAAATTGGTCAGAAGCAACAAAATATATAGTAGAACTCAAGATCAGTACTGAAGGAGTGGTACCTCTCCAAAATCTAGCTAGCAGTACATTATTTTTATTATGATCTGTTTTCATTCATCTTCGAAACTGTTATGTATTAATTGATGATATTCAAGAGTGTTGTGAGGGTGTTATATGACTGGGGAAGAATGCTGCGTTTTCTGGGCACACGCCCTGGTGTTAGCCGAGCAAGTAAGGAAGGCTATGTTCCAAATGCATCCATATGTCGAAGGCCCTGATGGTTTTCTAGCTAGCTAGCTAGTTTTTCAACATATGTCGGACATTGTTGGCAGTCATATGCATGGTGGCAGTATGTATCCATGTGGGCCCAGTGGATCTAATATTGCACGGGAGTGGCAATTTTAGAAATGAAGTGAAAACATCTCTCACGAAACGAAATTGGCCTGAAATTAACGCTTCAATTTGTGTTCATGTCTAGAGATTTTGACATGATGTCGTGTCCTGTTTGTGTCTAAATTTTGAAGCGAAATTAACACGAAATTAGAATTATGTCATGTTGATCGTGCCTAGTCGTGTTAATCGTGTTTAGATGGGAGAAAATCTTCATTTCTAATACGGAGTAGTTTTAGGATGTATTTATTAGGATGATAAATTGTAATCATGTATGTCGGATTTTGTTGTGTTTAAGTGTGTCATGTTCTTGTTTGCTAAAAATAACACGAGCTTGTGTTGTGCGGTGCTTGTGTTTTCGGTTTTCTTGTCCTGTCTTGTCTTGTTGTGTCGTGTCATGTGAGAAAAAAACATGACCCAAAAACACGAATTACCACCCCTAATTTTGCAGCCTGGTGACTGGAATGAAGATTTAATTGCTCAAAATTTTCTTCCTTTTGAAGCAGACTTTGAAACTCCCTGAACGTGTGATCTTGTGGAAAGCTTCTTAATTATTACGTTGTTGGTCTATCGTGTGTATGCTTTGTGATCAAAGAGATTTTGTTCTATGAGAAATTTGTGCAAAACACCAATGTTAAAAGACTTGGTCTTAGGCTAGCTATTGCATTCCTTTTGGTTAGTAGTGGTTGTTTAATTTGTGCTTTTTCACTCTGCTGGATTGAGACATCTATCGAAAAGAAAACAAAACGTAAGACTTTCAATTAATTTGAGACCCAAGGAGCATAAATACTAAGTAAGACTTTCAATTAATTCGAGATAAAAGCAGCATAAATACTAACTTTAAGGAAAAAACATTAATCTCAATCAATAGTTCACTCAGTGGCAGAACTGAGACCTGGCAGAGCAGGCTCCAGCCCAGTCCAATTAAAAAACTACAGTGTAAGTTACATATTAGAAATCAAAATTAGTATGGCTTGATCAGTCCACTTCAGGCCTTCAACCCACTCCTCTGTTTAATCCTGTGTCCGCCCATGAATTTACTGTGATTCACATGTTGTCTTGATGGGAAAAGTCATGCTTTAGGCTGATTTTTAGGTGCCGGATAAACAAGCCGGGCACAATAAGATAATGTGCTGGACAGAGCTAGACCTAATTAAGAATGTGCAAAGAGCCCTAACTACCACAATAGTGCAAAGGAGAGTGGCCAATTGTAGGTGTATTATATCTATATAAAATTTTAGGAAAAGGAATCAGGTAGTTGGTTTGGCAATAATTCAAAGGGGGTTGGCCAAAAAATGCTGAAAGAAGTAGTGAAACAAGGAACACAAAGAAAAAAATAAAAGACATAAAAGAAGAATACAAACACCATACCAATAGTATATAGTTATTTGTTCAGCCCCAGCACTTCTGAAACAGTCTGCAAAAATAAAAATAAAAATAATAAAAGACCATACCAATAATATATAGTTATTTGTTCAGTGCCACTTTGAAACTGTTTGTAAAATGCAATCACTTTCAAGCAAAAGGCAATAACACAGTTCTTCAATAGTTGTTCTTGTTCATCCTTATTTTCAACCTTAATGTCAAGTCTTCTCTTGTCTCTACGACGACTCTACAGAACAAGTTTTCATCAGCATCCTAGGCTCCTAGCTAATTATTATCTCCTCTACACAAAGCAAAACTCGTATATGGCAGAATCATTTTTCTTTCAAACCGCAGGGATTATCTTGGGGCAAGTTAAACAATCCTGCATTTTATGATCTTGTTATCACAATTTTAACTTTTTTATCTCATCATTTTTTGCTTAAACAAGTTATTAAACAGCATGAGCTGCCACCTCCCTATGCCTACATTGCCCAAGGACCAAGCATGTTTCATTGAGGCTGCAGCATTTAGGAATTTTTAGTGTCATTTGTATTATCTTGTATTTTAAGAATATATATTGACTTGTGGAAGACTAAAAATTTAGCTGGACCTACGGAAATTAGGGGTGAGTCTGAATGGGTGTTCACTTTTCAGGCAAAGTGCAATTACTTTCTTCCTTGTAAGTGGTGACTTTTCAAGCAAAATGCAATAACATACTTCTTCAATTATTAGTTTTCTTGTTCTTGTTCATTCTCGTCTTTATCTAAACTTAATTTCAAGTCTTCTCTTATATCTCTCCACAAGAAGTTTTCATTGTCATCCTAGCTAATTATTATCTCCTTTGTACAAATTAGATATCGTGTATGGCGGAATCATTAGCCTTTCAAACCGCAGGGAAAATCTTGGGCAAGTTAACCAATCTTGCATTTCATGAGATTGAACTACTATGGGGCGTGGAAAGCCAGTTGAAAAGACTCGAATTCACCGTATCTTCAATCAAAGTTGTTCTTCTGGACACTGCTGAGCTAAAGAAGAAGAGCCGACAGGTAGAGGACTGGCTTGAAAAGCTTCAAGATGTTCTTTATGATGTTGAAGTTAAGCTACGATGAAATGCCACTCCATTTAAAGTAGTGCTTCGCTTATTGTGCAAGATTGCCGAAGGGTATCAAGATATGCAATATCAATTTGATTGAACAGTGGATAGCACATGGATTCATACAATCATCTGGTGGGAGCGAAGATTTAGAAGACATTAGAAGTCAATATTTGGACAAGTTATTATCAAGGTCCTTTTTCCAAGACGTGAAAATGAGTTTTGATGGTAAAACTTTTTTTTTAGCATGCATGATCTTGTGCTATCTGTGGCAAATAAAGAGGTTTCACATGTCAAATATGATACAAGGATCATTTTTGAAGGAACTCATCATCTACTATTTTCTGCAGTGAAGTTAAAAGGGAAAGAATTCCCTCATTTTCTACTCAAACTGAACAAGGTGCGGTCATTTTCTTTTCAGTTCAAAGTTGGTCTTATTAGCAAAAAATTTCTTGATACTCTCATAAAAACCTTCATCTTTTTACGCATTCTAGACTTAAGTGGATCAGAGTTTGAAGTGTTGCCAACTTCTGTTAGAATGCTAAAGCATCTTAGGTATATGAGCCTTCACAACAATATTAACATTAAAGCACTCCCTAACACCATTTGTAACTTGGTGAATTTGCAAACCCTTTATCTTAATGGGTGTGTGATGCTTCAAGATTTTCCTAGGGACTTTGGTCATATGTGGAGCCTTCAGTCTTTATATCTAACTTCCCAAATGACATATTTTCCAAAGAAGGGCGTAGCAAAGGCCTTAAGCTGTCTTAAATATTTGTGGATTTCGAGGTTTTATCATCTTGAATAATTGTTGGATGGAATGCAGAACTTCGTTGTTCTTTGTCATCTCTCTATAACGGATTGTCCAAGTCTAACTTCTCTCCCAGTTGAATGTATGAATGTATGATGCATCTTACTTCCCTTGAGGCACTGTGGATTATAAAATGTGAAAAGCTTGATTTGTTAGAAGAGAAGATGATGGAACTGCCAGGAGGCCTCTTGTCTCTAGCACTTATTGATAATTCAGTATTATTTATTTTAGTTATTTATGTTATTTTATTTGTGGGTAGAATCCCACCTTGATAGGAACTCTAGGTTGATTAGGAGTTGTGTTTATTTCCTATATAAGGTGCGTTGTTCTCTTTGTTTATGATTATGGAATAAGAATAATAGTTCTCTCTAAATTCTATATGGTATCAGAGGTAGGTTAGGAACTCCATATGCCGCCTAGGTACAACTAAAACCCTAGGTCCGATTAAAACCCTACCCACGCCTAAAACCCTAGCCGCTGCCACTGTTTTTGCTCACTGCCGTGCGTAATAGGTGAGACTTCCCGGAATCAACCACGCAGGAGTGGTCGGAATTACCAGACGAGCAGAACCCCAAAAGCCACGCCGGAAACCGACGGCTCATGCGCCCTCACGCGCCACCGTCCTTCTGCGCGTGGATCTCACGCGCCGTCAGTCTCCGCCGCGCGTGGAGGCGCGTGAATGCTCCGATGGCTGCCAAATTTTCCAGGTTCAATCGTCCCACTGTTCCGCTGCTTATTCTGTTACTGTTTTGGTCCTGTGGTACTGTTTAGTTGTTGATCCTCTGGCAATATGAACTATAAACTTGCTATGGTGGGTGAGAATCCGGTAGCGAATATCAGACACAAGTTGAACGGAAGAAACTATCTCGCATGGGCACAATCAATGAGGTTGTTTATTTACGGCAAAAGAAAATTAGGTTATGTGAATGCTAGTGCCCGTCACAAGAAGAAGGTTCAGCGATTTCGTGTGTTGGTCTTCTTGGTTGGACTAAACAAGGACCTAAACAAAGTTTGGGGTTGCATTTTAGGCAGTATACCCTTGCCCACTATCAGAGAGGTATTTTCTGAGGTAAGAAGAGAAGAGGCTCGACGGTTTGTGATGTTAAAAGACAAATGTGCACCCTGTACAGATGGTGGAAGCTCTGCAATGGTAGTTCTTGGTAAAGTCGTTGACAGTGATAAGCAGGGAGGAAAGCAGAGATTGTGGTGTGATCATTGTAAGTGGTCAGGTCATACTAGGGATAGTTGTTGGAAGCTTTATGGTAAACCAGCAACTTGGAAGAAGCGTGATAACAAAACTAGAGGAGGTGCACGAGCATTTCAAACTAGCAATGCTGATTCAGAGCAACAGTCTTCCTCAGAACCACTTCCATTCACAAAGGAACAAATAGAGCATCTGTGTAAAATGGTTCAAAATCATTCCATAGGAAACTCCTCATGTTCCATAGCTCAGTCGGGTAATACGTTTACAGCTACAATTACCTGCATCAAATCCCATAGCAACTGGATATTAGATTCAGGGGCTACTGACCACATAACTTGTAATTCGGAATTTTTTTCGTCATATACTCCGTGTGCAGGGAATCAAAAGGTTAAAATTGCTGATGGTTCTTTTGCTGCGGTTACTGGCAAAGGAACCATAATCGTCTCACCGTCTCTCACTCTTAAAGATGTCTTACATGTCCCTAATCTATCGTATAATCTTATATCTGTCAGCAAATTAGCTCTTGATCTCAATTGTCAAGTTAACTTTCGGTCTTCTCATTGTGAATTTCAGGATTCAAATTCAGGGAAGACAATTGGGGTTGCTAAACAGGATGGGGGTCTTTACTTCCTCAATAATGGGTCTATCTCTGGAAGGCAAGACCGACAAACTTGTTTTAATTCTATTTCTGTTTCTAGTGATAGTCAGATTTTGTTATGGCATTATAGGTTAGGACATCCAAACTTTCAGTATTTAAAGCATTTGTTTCCCAAGTTATTAATGAATAAAAATTTGCTTAAATTTCGACGTGAATCTTGTGAATTAGCAAAACATCAACGAACGGTTTTTCCGTCTCAACCATATAAGAAATCACAACCTTTCACCTTGATTCACGGTGATGTTTGGGGTCCCTCTAGAGTGCCCACTTGGTCTGGCAAACGTTGGTTTGTGACTTTCATTGATGACCACACTAGAGTATGTTGGGTCTTTCTTTTAAAAGAAAAATCCGAAGTTGGGAGTGTGTTTCAAAACTTTTACACCATGATACACACACAGTTTCAAACCAAAATTCAAATTTTTCGGAGTGATAATGGGAAAGAATTTTTTAATAAGATGTTAGGGGATTTTTTCGTCAAAAATGGGATTATTCATCAAAGTTCTTGTAATTATACTCCTCAACAGAATGGAGTTGCCGAAAGGAAAAATAGACATCTACTTGAAGTTGCTCGTGCTTTAATTTTTCAAACTAAAGTTCCAAAATACCTTTGGGGAGATGCTATTTTGACTGCTACTTACCTTATTAATCGGCTTTCAACACGAACTTTGAAATTTAAAGCCCCTATCAAATTGCTTTCTAATCTATTTCCCAACACTCGGTTATTAGGGGATATTCCCTTAAAAATATTTGGAAGTGTTGTCTTTGTTCATAATCATGACCCCAAAAATTCTAAACTTGATCCAAAGGTACACAAATGTATTTTTGTAGGCTATCCTACAAATCAAAAAGGGTATAAATGTTTTGATTCGATTTTCAAGAAATTATACATTTCTATAGATGTTACCTTCTTCGAGGGGCAATCCTATTACAACTCCCATCTTTAGGGGGAGAGCACGAGTGAAGATGGTGGTTGCGTTTTTGATAATTCAGTCGTTGATGTTTTGTATGAACAAGTACCTAATTATTTTAACACACAATCTGGGAAAACAAATGAATTAAATATTAAAGATACTTGTGTTGGTAATGGTGAACAACCAGGGTTAGTGTCATTCCAAAATCTGATTACCGATGGACCAGAGATGTGTGCAAAACGGTATAAAGGTCTTGTTTATTCTAGAAAAAATCCAGAACAATGAAGGAAAGAAACCATTTCTCTGCAACCCCAAGAATCCAACCTGGAGGTGGATCATGATACTCAAGATGACTCTTCCGAGATACCTGAAGGTAGTTCTCAAGCTAATATCGAGTCAACTCAGTCTGATCAACTTGATTTCCCTATTGCTCTGAGAAAATGAGTCAGAGCGTGTACGAAATCTCCCAAATATCTTATTTCGAACTTTGTGTCATATAAAAATATCTCACCCTCCTATTCTGCATTTATCTCTCGTGTGTCGAATGTGGTTATTCCTAATAATGTTCAGGATGCTCTAAATGTTCCGGAGTGGAGAGAAGCGGTGTATGAGGAGATGAGAGCGCTAGAGAAGAATGATACTTGGGAGAAAGTAAAGCTTCCAGAAGGAAAGACAGTTGTTGGTTGTAAATGGGTATTCACTGTGAAGTATAACTCAGATGGGTCAGTGGAACGGTACAAGGCTCGTCTGGTGGCTAAAGGCTTCACTCAAACTTATGGAGTCGACTACTCCGAAACATTTTCTCCCGTGGCAAAATTAAATACAGTTCGAGTTCTCTTATCAGTTGCAGCTAACTTGGACTGGCCTCTGAATCAGTTAGATGTGAATAATGCCTTCTTGAATGGAAACCTAGAAGAGGAAGTTTATATGGAACCTCCACCTGGTTTTACTAAGGAATTTGGGTCAAAAATTTGCAAGCTAAAGAAGTCTTTGTATGGCCTTAAACAATCCCCTAGGGCGTGGTTCGAAAGGTTAACGAAGTTCCTCAAGGGCCAAGGATATAATCAAGGGCAGTCTGATCATACTCTCTTCACAAAAACGTCCACAAGAAACGAACTTTCTGTTCTCATTGTTTATGTGGATGATATGATTTTGACAGGGGATGATGTTGAAGAAATGAATCGACTGAAGCAAAATCTTGCTGGAGAATTTGAGATTAAGGATCTTGGTGACCTACGATACTTCCTTGGAATAGAAGTGGCCCGTTCAAAAAGTGGTATTGCCGTATCACAACGGAAATATATTTTGGATTTATTGTCAGAAACTGGGATGAGTGGGTGTAAGCCATCGGATACTCCTATAGAACTGGGTACCAAGCTAGGAGATGTTAAAGATGGTGTTCCAGTCGAAACAGGGAGATACCAAAGGTTAGTTGGGAAACTAATCTACTTGTCTCATTGTGAGAATCCGCAAATGCGACCCCCGGGTTCTCGTTCCCGTTGGTGGGCGTCTGAAACATCGGAAAGGATTCCGTTGTTCCATTTGCTTCTATGTGTTGATAATTCATATCGGGAGTCCCTCTATCCTATTTCTAAATGTAAGAGGGTTCGTTCAGAGTCGCCAGTACGTTTTACGAGAAAACGGACAAAATGATTGTGTAAGAGGGAAGGCTACAGATAAGCCTTTCTTTACATGTTTGTCTACGAAACCAGGATTCTATAGGGTTCGGGAACTATATTACGGTTTGGGAAGGTGTTAAGCACCCATTCCGCCCTTTCGGTCTCTAGTGGTCTTATATGTTTATTCTATGTTGGAAAACTTGGATGCTTTTACTGATATTCTACTGCTTTCTGGAAATAATTAATGAAAACTTGTTTTTCGAGCGTGTTAGGAATCTACCACAACTATGTCGCCACTTTGCTTACTAGGACGGGGATCGACCTGCCCAGTCAGGTCGCGGGGTGCGGGGCAGCGCCCCGTTAGAAAAATCGAGTTTTAAACAAGTCTACAATAAAACTAATATACAAATATCTTATTTAATTACTAGAAGAGACTTTAGTTACCTTCCCGACGATATATATAAGAATAAGAGAGAGAAAATATAATCCGGCAGAGAAGACCTCCGGTGAATATTAGTTTTCCTCTTAGAAATATTTCCAGCGGTCTGACTCTAGAAGGTGGCACTCCGGGTGCCAAGATTAGATCCGAGACTCTTGCGGAAATAAAAGTTATCACAGATACTTCCGGAGAAGGCTTAAAGATTAGAAGATATCAGAGAGAAATAAGGAATTTTAGTATAGAGATTGTGGTGAGAAGTTGCCGTCGTAGAACCCTTGGGGGTGTTGGCCTATTTATATTGCTCGGGAGAGATTGTCGCGCGACATTCCCCCAAAAAGGGCAAGTGTCGTGCGACATATCTCTTTGTCGCGCAACAAACGGCTGAAGTGATGGATTCTGACACTGTGATGTGTCAGAAAGTGGTTGGTCGGGTGCAGAGGGGTTTGTCGCGCAACATAGGAATGATTGTCGCGCGACAAACGGCTGAAGTGATGGTTCTGACACTGTGATGTGTCAGAAAGTGGTTGGTCGGGTGCAGAGGGGTTTGTCGCGCGACAAGACATGATTGTCGCGCGACATATCAGGGATTGTCGCGCGACAATGTGATATGTCGTGCGACAATCTCTCTAAAAAATATGTTTGTTGGCCAACAAACCTACCAAGGGTAGTTTCGGGTGCTTGGGTGGGTCCCGGACCTAAAAATAGTAGTTCTCGAAGGTCGTTAGGGTTCTTGCGGGGGTCACGGATCGGGGTGTCTACACTCATACGCGCCCTGACATTGCTTTCGCTGTGAGCATGGTTAGTCAGTTCATGCACTCACCATGTGAAGAGCATCTAGAGGCTGTGTATCGTATTCTTCGTTACCTCAAAGGCTCCCCAGGGAAAGGTCTGTTCTTCAGGAAGAACGATAAAAGAGGGATAGAGGCGTATACCGATGCTGATTGGGCTGGCTCGGTTACTGATAGACGGTCCACGTCTGGTTACTGTACGTTTCTTTGGGGCAACTTGGTTACATGGAGAAGCAAGAAGCAAAATGTTGTCGCTAGAAGCAGTGCAGAAGCTGAGTTTAGATCAATGGCTCAAGGAGTATGTGAGGTCCTTTGGCTACAAATGGTCTTAGAAGAACTTAAACGGCCAATAAGTCTTCCGATGAAGCTATACTGCGATAACAAGGCTGCTATCGGTATTGCCCACAATCCGGTCTTACATGATAGGACAAAACATGTTGAGATTGATAGACACTTCATCAAAGAGAAACTAGAAGGTGGAATTATATGTACTCCCTTTGTTCCGTCTAATCAACAAGTTGCAGATATTTTGACCAAGGGCCTGTTAAGGCAACCGTTCGAATTTTAAGTGAGCAAGTTGGGCATGACGGATATCTTCGCACCAACTTGAGGGGGAGTATTGATAATTCAGTATTATTTATTTTAGTTATTTATGTTATTTTATTTGTGGGTAGAATCCCACCTTAATAGGAACTCTAGGTTGATTAGGAGTTTTGTTTATTTCCTATATAAGGTGCGTTGTTCTCTTTGTTTATGATTATGGAATAAGAATAATAGTTCTCTCTAAATTCTATAGCACTTTCAGAGATACCAAAATTAAAGGAGTTGCCTCGTGGATTTAAAAACGCTTCTCAAGCTTTAAAATACATGAACATTCATGGTTGTCCTTCTTTTGAAATCTTGCCAGATTGGTTGAAGAAATGTAATTCTCTCTTGAGACTCAATCTTTATAATTGCAAGCGTTTAGAATCTCTACCGTTAGGGATGACACATCAGCTTACTGCACTGCAAGAATTGCATATTGTAAACTGTTCTGAGGAGCTGAATAGAAAATGCGAAAGGGAAACGGGTGAATATTGGCCTTGGATATCTCATATTCCTTCAATTGTCAATCGGTTTGACTCTAATCCAAATGTTCTCAGTCCTCTCATCTCACCCCTGTATCAATCCAAAAGTGGACCAGGTACATATTTGTAACTTCGAGTTTATTCCTTATCTAGCTTTTAGTACTACATGAACATAGCATTTTTAATTCGATATCCTCTCTAATTGGCAGGTGATAATGTAATCAAAAGTCTTCTGTAAGTGGTAACTATGTAGCTCTCAAATTTTTCGGGTTTAATTAGCAGCTACCGTGTGCATGGAATCAAGTAGCTAGGGTGCGTTTGACATTCGTTCAGTTGCAATTTTCCCCGTAGGTTGTGAAGATGCTCAATCAAATGGAAAAACATGCCTTGTCTAACGGTGTCTCAACATATATAGTATTGTTCTGCGTCTCTGTGTGCGCGTGTTTTTGATTTCTTGATACTTGTCTCTAAAGTTATTACTTACCTAGTCCTGGAAATCGTATAAATTCTCTAGTTGAAGGATTTGTATGTGATTGACTGATTGTTATTACATATTGTGAATAATTCATTTGCAGAGAAGCAGTGAAGTTTGGAGTGTTATTTACACTCTCTTTTTGTGCATATTGTCCTTTGTTAATTTGTCGGCTGAAATTCATGTGATGTGCTCTTGTTCTTTTTCTTTACCTGTTTCTTTGATACTTCTGTTAATTTGTTGGCTGATATTCATGTGACGTGCTGACGTGCTCTTGTTCTTTTTTTTTTTTCCTGTTTCTTTGATACTTCTAGTTAAAGCAGCATGGTTAAGCTTTAAATGCCTGCAAGTTATACAAAGTCTGCGAGTACTAAGTAGTAATAAAAGGATTAAAACTAGGAAAGCAAAAAAAAAGTCTTTCTTCACAGTTGATGAGGTACGTTTTTGGATGAAACACGTGTGGATTATGTTGATTCTTTGAGTAGGCTTTGATTGTAACGTGTTTTCCCAACTACATATTCTTAAATTTTGCCTGTTTTCAATGCTTGCCAAAAAATTGGAGCGCGGGGGTTGTTCCCATTATTGAAGTCAGAGTGTAAGACTGAGCCTTCCAAACGAGAAATAAAAAAAAAAAAAAAAAGTACCTGGTTTCTTCCCGTTTTCGATGCTTGCCAAATAATTTGAGCTATATTGTACAATAAGCTAGTTGCAAAAGAGAGTATAAAAACACTTATGACTCTTTTCAATGTTATATATACATACTTATCCGATTGTTATAAGTAATGAGAGGGATCTGTCTAAAAAGATGAGAAGACTAAAGGGAGGAAATGAACAAGAAAACAGATGAAATCTATCTACTCTAGGTAATTAAGTTTACAATTAGATAATTCAAATTTTGACAAGTAGTTTATACTCAAATGAAACTTCGCTGGAGGCAAACAATATTTGTCAAAACTATGAGAAACTAAACCAGATGTTCTTTATACTCAAGGTCACGTGTTCGAATGCTTATGCTTATGCGTTTGAATTTGTTTTTCTCAATTGAACTAAGGGGTCATTTTGTTTCTTGGGTTTTCTAAAAAAGATGATAGAATACCACTTAATATTTACAAAAGTGACACAGATTTATTCTAAATTACATAATATAGTAGCCTGCCCAAACTAATTACAAAAGTGACAGAAATCACGGTTCATTTACAAAGTGAAGATTGTATTGTTTAAATTGAATTCAACATAGTGCAAACTAAGTAGCATAAGGTTCAGCAATTAAGTACAAATCATTTTTCCTTTTAACAGTGGCACCAAATGTTTCACCCATATCTAAATCTTTTGGCTTCATCCTAATGGGGAGTTTCCAGTCGAAATGATAGAGTAATTGCGCGAGAAAAATTTCAACATTGGCAAGACCAAATGCAATGCCCGGACACATTCTCCTACCAGCACCAAATGGTATATACTCCAAACTATTCCCCATGAAATCAACGTTACTTTCTTCAAACCTTTCTGGCTCAAAATTTTCAGCGTTGTGCCAATATTCAGGATCCCTTCCAATCGCCCACGTATTAACAATGACTTTTGTTTTTATAGGTATTATGTATCCACCAATCTGGCGTTGCTCTCTACATTCTCGAGGGAGTATTAAGGGTAGAGGAGGGTGTAACCTTAGAGTCTCTTTGATCACTAGTTTTAGATAAGTTAATCCTTGAATGTTGACCTCATTTATAGTTTTCTTTCCATTGAGGGTGCGTCTCAATTCCGCTTGCGCCTTTTCCATCACTCTGGGATTTCTTATTAGTTCTGAAATTGCCCATTCGATTGTTGTAGAGGAGGTATCAGTTCCAGCTGAGAACATTTCCTGCGTATAACATCGATTTTCGATATTATGATTAGACAAATTTTGATGGTTAAAAGTTGCAATATTAAACAAAATGGGGTGCTAGCATAGTGGAAAAAGGGGTGGTTCTCCCCACCCCACGCCCATACCATACGAATTTAAGTAAATTCGTTTTTAATTTTGATCACAAAGAAGGTAAATTTAAATACGGGTTAAGAGAAATCTAAAATTTGGTTAGCTTTAGGTTTTGAAGTAAAATTCCTGAGTTCGATTATGAAATTAGTCTTCACGCTCCAAAAATTATAAGGTAATGGATAAGAAGAAACTTGTGCATGTTAGAAGAATGATCAAACATGGTGGGCTACTTAGTGGTCAAAAATGACAATTTTTGACCTTTTAACCTCCAAGCAATCTTTGACCATTGAATTGAGATGGTGGACTTAGTTTGTTGGTTTATAAATAGAGCATTGTGCAAGACTAAAATTGAAGCCAAAGGAAATAATAGATAAGGAGAGAAATTAAATTCTAGGGAGAGAAAGTGAGTTTCTCTTGGTGAGAATTTATTTGGTGAGAGAGTTTATTTTATAAACTTTGATTTCTTAGAGTGAGATTGGGTGTACTTGGGTTAAGGGTAAAAGAGTGTATATCTTGTATTCTTTATATTGTACAATTATTATCTCAATAGTGAAATCAGGCTCTCCGTGGATTAGTGGCAATTTGCCGATACCACGTAACTTTTGTGTCTCTTTCATAATTATTATACTTGTTCCATCATATATACGTATTGTTTATGGTGAGCATCGCTTAGTAGCGGTAATATTCTGATTAGTAAAAGGGTGGTGTCGAAATTATATTGGCATAGATCCTAACAGTGCACGTGGTTGTGACGACGTTAAACTTGAATAACACATGTTATTAAACTAGAAATTATTAAGTATCGTATTGGACATGCATAGAGTGTACGTGCTCCGAGGCTGGTTGATGATAACTAAAACTAAACTGAATTGGATGAATACTAACCAAAATGATGGCTTTGATATTGTTGGATGTGATAGGAAACTCAAGGCCACCACTCTCCTTAAGTCTCAATAGAACATCCAGTAGATCTTCCTCTTTTGATTCACCATTACTACCAATGTCCATGCTTGATAGGTTCTTTTCATGCTCATTAATGATATTTTCAAGAATTTTGTCAATCTTCTTTTGCAACTTCTCTAATTTAGGCCTCATCCCACAAATGACATGAAGGAATTTCAATGAAGGAAACAAATCAGCCACATCAAAACCACCAGCCAAAGATATCACCTCTTGGGATAACTTTATCAAAGCATCTTCCTCCTTGCACCTCCTCCCGAATGATGCTCTACAAACTATCGCATTTATCGACGAAAATATCATCTTAGTAAGATTAATGGGCGATTTTGTCGAGGATGATTGAATAGATTCAATGATACTCAAAACCTCACTCTCCCTAATGGAGCGAAAAGACTGGACTTTTTTGGCGCTAAGGAGTTCCAACGTGCAAATTTTGCGCATTTGTCTCCAGTATTCGCCGTAGGGAGAAAAGCTAAAGCTATTATTATTAGCAATTATACTGGCAGCTAAAAGATCTGGCCTGTTTGCAAAAGCAAGATCATGCGTTTTCAATACCTCTTTGGCGATTTTAGGTGATGATACGACAATTGCGGAAATTTCGCCGAGTTGTAAATGCATGAGAGGTCCATGTTTTCTTGCCAAGTTCTTGAGAGCTTGATGTGGTAGCGAACCAGCCAAGTGTAGCATATTTCCAATAAGAGGTAGCTTCCATGGACTAGGGGGCAATTTTTGAGATGCATTATTTGTTTTGGATCTTTTCAATTCTTCAAGTAATTTGAATAGGAACAAGAAGAGGAGGATTAATGAAGTGATGAGAGAAAAGGGGAAATGAAGCTCCATTTGTGAATTCAAGTAGATTTTGGATGCTCTCATTTAGATTTATTCCTCAAGTATTTATTGTTGAACATATTATGATATAACCACTAAGAGTGGTCCAGTTGTCAGCCACTACTAGATTCAAGATACTTGTTAGACTCAACTAGGTGTTCATTCTCTAGATCGAATCTTGACAGGTGCAAATTTTTTAGTGGCTAGCAGTTAGCACTCTTCACAATAAAAAATTAATCGAGCTATGCAAAAATTAACTCAAATAACCAATGAAAATGAACCCTCAAAACAAAAAAAATATTCACTTGCTACAATATCTCTTAACACACCCATTGTAATGTATTTTTGTTTTTCACGTTTGAGGTCGATAGCCTTTATATTTCTCTTTTTATTTCCTTATTTTAATTGTAAGAGGCAAATAGTGAGCATTCTCTTCTCTTCAACTTTTTTAACTTGTAGTCAAAACACATAAAAATTTGTTATTTTAATTTTTTACTATTATCAACTTTTACCTTTCATTGTGTTTTTCACATAGAATTTGAAGAGCTGAACAGTTTTTTATTTTGTCTCAAAATGAGGGAGGCCGCATCATATATATATATATATATATATATATTTATAAATGAAATGTAAAGTATAAGTCTATTTTTTTTAGACTTGGCTCCCCTTTATTTTCTCTTATATTTAATTTTGTGTAAATAATTTAATTTTTATAGAGATTATTTTTATTAAATTTTGTAAAAAAATATATCTGTTTAGATCTTGAACTAGATCCCACTTAATGAAATTTGATGAAATGTGTAATGGAGATATTGTATACGTATTATTTTTTATCTCTATACTCTGTATAAAATATACTAGCAATAAAACTCGTTCTTTATACATTTTTTTTTCAGATTACATTGATTGGATTTGAACTCTTGACACCCCTCTCCCCGGCCTTTCAAAATGCTGGACAATACTTGCCATTGTGCCATAAGGCTATTGACCCTATACATGTAAAGTTCATGCACTTTGGTCTTTACGCTTATGATAAACTAGCCTATAGGCAATCTCTACGTTCTTGAAATTGGATTTTTAGTAATATTCTACATTGAAATTATAAAATGACATTTATCTTAATGGTAATTATTCATACTTAAGGTTATAAGTTCAAAATATCTCGATGGGTTTAATATATGGTAAAGAAATTGAAATTTTGTTCATAAATAAAATATGCAAGACAGAGAATATTATGGGACAGATTCTCCAAACATGTAAGACACCCACTCCCCTTATTTTATAATTGCTTTGCTAAGAGCCAAAAAAAAAAATGAAAAATAGACTGATTTATTTTATTTTTTTTACACAAACAAATAGACTGATTTGTTGTTATTATCTTTGTTGTATATTGGGTCAAATCAAAAGTTAATTAAAATATTTGGACAAACAATACTTATAAATAAATGCGCAGCCCTGCATTATCTATGACTCTATTTACAGGAATTTTATAAATTTAATGTCATCTAATGTATAATATACATCTAGGCTATAAAGAGGGATTCCCCCACTTCAATAAAAAGAAGAGATGACCATTTAGAGGGATAAATCGATAAATTTTTTTATGAAAATTTGTAAAGATAATCTATATAGTGAGTAAATCACCTCCACAAAAATTCGTAGAAAAATTCAACCTAAAAGTGAGTGTTTTGAAAAATTGATATATATGTACATTTTCGGCCGTTAAAATTTTTGATGATCATCTCACCAACTTTTAGGTTGATTTTTTTTATGAAATTTGGTGGAAGTGATCTACTCATAATATAGATCATCTCTACAAAATCTTACAAAAAAATTCATCCAATTACCCCTCAAAATGATCATCCCTTCTTTTTGTTAAAGTGATGGAATCCCTCTTTATAGCCTAGCTCGTATAATATATAAGATAAGATGTAATAAATATATTATATATAACTATAAATTATTAATAATTTTGAAAATTTGTAATAATTTTAAAACAAAATATTAATGTCCGGCAGATAGTAATAAACATACAAATTAATATTTTTATATTAATGAAAATATTGTATGTATATAATTTAGTTTAAAATTAAATTAAATTTACACTAGATTATATAATTATAAATTATTAATAATTTTGAAAATTGGTAATAATTTTAAAACAAAATATTAATGTCCGGCAGATAGTAATAAAGATACAAATTAATATTTTTATATTAATGAAAATATTGTAGGTATATAATTCAGTTTAAAATTAAATTAAATTTACCCTAGATAAAAAAAAAGAGTAAAAATTACTAATCACGGATCCAAGAAGTATGTATGTTAGCTTAATAAAAAGGCATGTGGCAAAATTACAGTGATAATAAAGCATGTCCGCAGTAATACTTTCACTAAAAGAATCAACCTTAGTTTCTTTTCTCATTTCTTTATTTATTTATATTGAATAGTAATTCTATTTTATTTTAACAAGAAAAACCTTGCAAAAGCGAGATAATTACGTAAAATCATTAACTAAGGAGGCAAACAAACCTAGAGATAGAACCGATAGATCGCGTACAGGATCATTTCTAAGGACACGATTAGTACAATATAATCGCATATACTCAGGAGCGAACTTAGAGCTGGGTCCGTAGGACTCCGGCCTAGGGTAAAAAAAGCAAAAATATGTAGAGATAATGGGTTATAAGGTCTCGCTCCGTAATGTGTTATAACTCTAAGGACGGATTCATGTTTAATAAAGGAAAGTATTACTAATTTCATAATTTGGTTTTACAATAAGGACACTTTTCATAATATTAATTTATTTTAAGGAAAATGATAAATGTTGATGGACAAAACTACCCTACTATATCATTTATTCTAATTATACAAAAGACATATTATTCTCTCTTACATACACATAGTTTAGAGAGAGAAAACAAAAAACAAGAGAAAAGAGAAGTTGTCTCACCGCCACCACCACCACCACCACCACCTTACTCTCCGATCGTATCTCTGAGAGGATCATCGTTCTCATCATCATCGTTCGCATCATCATCATCATCATCATCATCATCATCATCATCATCTTCTTCTTCTTCTTCTTCTTCTTCTTCTTCTTCTTCTTCTTTTTTTCTAGATCTGCAATCGTAAAACATATATAACTTTTGATCGAACCGTTGGATTTGGCTGATTTTTGGATATGTTGTTCGGAAGACAAAGTTACTATTATTGCGCAAAAAATTAAGACGATCAGAAATCATTTTGCTGTCGAAATCGATCAATTTTGACAGCCCAGCAGGATTTGAAAAAAAAATATGATTGTAACTCTTTTTTTTTTTATTTTTTTACGAACCCTACGTCGATCCATATCTATATACATATAAATAAATTGAGTGGATGTTGATCTCATCAATTTTGTTGTTCTCTATTTTGTAATGGTGCTAAAATTATTTTAGCACCTTCTAATTTGTTGTTCAAGTGGTGTTATCTTATGGTTGTTGTTCAGAAGGTGCTAAATGCATTTAGCACTTTCTGGTTGTGGTGCTAAATGCATTTAGCACTTTCTGGTTGTGGTGCTTAATGTATTTAGCATCTTCTGGTTGCTGTCCAGAGGGTGCTAAATGCATTTAGCACCTTCTGGTTGCTCTCTAGGGGGTGCTAAATGCATTTAGTACCTTTTGGTTGTGGCGCTAAATGCATTTAGCACCTTATCGTTGCTGTCTAGCGGGTGCTAAATGCATTTAGCACCTTCTGGTTGTGGTGCTAAATGCATTTAGCACCCCCTGGTTGCTGTCCAGTGGGTGCTAAATGCATTTAGCACCTTCTGGTTGCTGTCCAGGGGGTGTTAAATGTATTTAGCACCTTCTGGTTGTGGTGCTAAACGCATTTAGCACCCTCTGGTTGCTGTCCAGGGGGTGCTAAACGCATTTAGCACCTTCTGGTTGCTGTCCAGAGGGTGCTAAATGCATTTAGCACCTTCTGGTACCTTCTGGTTGTAGTGCTAAATGCATTTAGCACCCTCTGGTTGCTGTGCAGGGGATGCTAAATGCATTTAGCACCTTCTGGTTGCTGTTGGTGTTATAATGAGACGATGTTATTAGGAAGGGGTATTAGTGTCTTTTTTGTATAGTGTCCTTAATTTACACAGCTAATTTTTAAATGCCCTTTATAATTATATTATTATTATTATTATAATGAGCCCTTATACCTAATTGCCTCAAATATGTACGTATGTATTAACTTTTAATTTTTCTATAAGTTTTAGCTCAGTCCTTGTTCAGACTCAGCCTAGCTCTTGGCCCAAGCCCAAGCACAGTCTCTAGCCCAAGCCCAAGCCCAAGCCCAAGCCCAGCCAATGTAAAATTGATAACAGCTCAATTTATTTAAATGAAAAAAAATTGAAAATTCACATTCACATACCATTTTGGTGACCGCTCTTGCCCTTTAGACCCATTTTGTCTGAATTTTTGTGGGGGTTTATTGATTTCAAATAAAATTTTATTAGATATAATTTGTTAAAACTTAATATCATTAACTTTTTTATTTTTTTTTAACCAAAATGCCTCTCCTTATTTTCTTGTTCATCCCCCATTTCAATTTAAACCTTAATCATAAATCAAACCCACAGTCGCTGCCCACATAGGCTACGACCGACCATTATCTATGGCCACCATTTCCAATCATGCTCAAAGAGAATCAATTTGAGTTTAGATCTACATTTAATTTTGTTTGATTTGAGTTTAGATCTCAATTGTAGTAGTGGTCGAAGAGGGTGATCGAACCACTATCAAACGAAAACATTAATATTTATGTTTGTGACCTTGTTAGTGCTGAAATTTTGATGTTTATTTTATGGCAATTCTATAGTTTATATTAATGGTTGAATTGGCTAGTATGGTTAATTTTTTTTTCGGTAAATAATTGCATCTTTGGTGAATTATATTCATTATTTTTGTTTAAAATTATATAATTGCTTGGTTATACATTTTATTCTTAGTAAAAGATATCCTTTTAAACACTCGAGGATAAATACTTTTGCCAAACCATTTTTAATATTTAAAAAAAATTCATTTTCTCTATATTTTTTGTGACATCTATTTTCATAAATTTTTCTTTACAAAAACAGAGCAAGTTTTGCACTAATTGGTTTAAAAGATTTGTTAGGAGTTTTGGTTATAATTTAGCTAACCCATGTAAAATCCTAGTTTAGTCCTTGTTTATATTTGCCTAAAGCCACACAAAAGCAAAAAAAGCAGAAAATGAAGCCGACATCAAGGGCGCCGTGGTGGGCTGTACCCCACCCATACCTTTTTTTTTTCCCAATGTTTAGCCCAACCTAGTATAGAATATTAGTTCATTATTCGCTTAAAGGCAATTTTTTTTTTTTTTTTTTTTGGAACAAGCTTAAAGTCTAAACTTATGTAATGATATTGTAGTTTAAGTGTTATGTTAAGCAAGAGGTGGTTATGAGTTTAAATCCCCTATCTAATATTTTTTTTTCTTTCCAAACCCCTTTATTCCTCTTAGTTTCTCTTTCTTTTCTAACCTTCAATCTCATTCTCTTTTTTACATATTTATGATTAATTTTAAATACTATTTGAAGTTAAATTTGTGGTTAGTATTGAAATTTTTATTTTTATTTTTATTTTTAGTATTTGCTATAGTAAAATTCTCAATAGTTTATTCGTTCAATTTGACGTTCTTTTTACAGAGCCCACCCCTCATAAGAATTATGGATCCGCTCTTAGCTGACAAAGACCGAATATCTAAGATAATAATCTTGCAATCCCATGGCAAGGCCGCATCCAAAGAGCTGCACCAATCTACCACTAAACAGTTATCACTCTCGATAATAACATTTCAAATATCCGCCTTCAAACAGAAGGAAACAAAACAACAACAAAAAAGCTTTTCTAATTGCAAGTGCCTCTACGATAAAGACTAAAGATATTGAGATAGTTGTTTAACTAGTTTATGCGCACTTCAACTAGTTTTTTTTGGGCCGATTTTAAGAGCGGACTCCCCCACATTAGGTTGGTGCAATTAGGAGTTTTAAACCCCAAGAATGTTCCCCATAATATATAATCGGACCCTAATTAACAAATTAAAGAGGGAATCAGATGGTACCTTTCTTACCAACCAGACTGAACCCATGTGGGTATCTATTCTCATTGTATTGTAAATTCAGAAGTTTAAAACAAAGGCAAAAAGAGTAGTTTAAAAAGTTGACGAAGTTCACCAAAATTTTTATCACGTGGGTATTGGAAATTAAAACATTTTTTAGGGGCTTAAATTTTTTTCTTGCAAGACATTGTTACAATCAAAACACAATGATAAACGTCAAATGGAAAATTCTGCTTACACCACTAAAATAATTTAAAACCACCCAAAGTTAAAAAAGTATAAAAATAGGCTAACTTACACCACACTTTTCTTGTGGTAAAATTAAGAAAAATATGTGGTATTTTAAGTAAAAAATATAATATTTAGTTTGTAGTAAAATTAATACATTTTTGTGGTGGTAAGACCGTGTAATGTGAAAAAAAGAAAAGAAATACCCCAAATCAAACATTACCACAACACTCTTCCCGCACAAATACTTGGCTTGAAGCTTTCTTCGCACAGAACCAACAGATTTATCATGTAAGTGATTGTTTATTCATGATTATTTGTTGTTTATCATCATATATCTACATTGATAATGAAGCTTTTTATTTTGTTCAAAAAAAGAAAGAGCAAAATGATTAATTTGAAGATTAATTATCTAAAGCACTCAAATATCTAAATTGATAATGAAGCATTGTGCATTGGGGTATGCATATATATATTCATCCATTCCTTCCTTCAAATCTTGTAAAAATGAGCTCCATGCATTTGGTAAAACGGAACATCATTTTTGGTCACACAGAGCTGATAAAATAATACTTAATCGGCAACACGTTCCCTAGAATAAAATAATACGTCAGTATTAAATTACCGATTAATATGCAACATACTCGGTGTTTTCTTGCCGATTTATACTTACTTTCTCGGTCATGTGTTGCCGAGAACTGCGGTTATAGTTTATATTTTCTTAAATATTATATTATATATTGCAGGGTTTATCTTTTGTGTTAAAATCATTTAATAATACCCGATAAACTAATACCGATATTCTAGTTCCAATAGAAGTTGATTACGTTCCGATAGAAGTGGATCATATTTGTAGAACTGATCCTGGCAAGATTAGTCAAATTATTTCTGAAAATTTCGCAAGTTACTTCTTAACAGACAAAGCAAGTACATTTTCCTCACCATTTTAGATTTTATTACAAGTTTTTTATAAGATACTACATGCTTTATATCATTCTTGTAGGTATTTGAGTCGCAAAATAAGTTGTTCAATTGGTGTCAATGCATTCCCCGAAATTTGAACATTATTATTGTCACATTGAAGTCGGAGAAAGAAACTAAGGCTAGAAAAGGTAGATTGACACTAGGGTGTGAGAGAGTAGGGTTTTACAGGGATAATCGTAAAAGTCAAGATCAGTCGGGAAATGAGAAAAAAGAAAAAAAGAATGGGGGACATTGCATTTAAAAAATGTGGATGCCCTTTCTAATTTCCATATAAAAAATACTCAATGTAATAATAACTAGCCGCCAAACTACTAAGTATTTAATAATAATCAAGTTATCCTATATGAATTGGGATGGGATCCAAAGTTAGAGCATCCAAAAAGGTTTGATTGTTTGTGCATTATAAATAAAATAAAACTGAACAAACACTGAATATAAATAGTATTTAGTGTTCCGCTAAGTATTCAAATTGTGAAGTCATATTAATTCAATTTTTTTGAAATGCACTAATGTTATAGTCAAATTTATTGCAAAAAAAAACTAAACATATACAAATAAACTATAGGCCATCCTTTTTCCACTTTCCACTTCCAGCCTCTCAATATATATACAAATAAACTATATTTACAAATATCTATAAAGTTAATCACATATATTTAATCATCACCAATTAATCTTTTTTCTTGTTTATTTTAATGAAACGGCAAAGAAATTTGAACATATATGGTCAAGCTTTTAAAGTTTAAATTTGCTTATATGATTCTAAACTGATTCATGTAAATGAGACTCTAATTAGGATATACTTTTGTTGCACATTATTCAAATGTCTATCTTTTTTATGGTTTTTTTTTTCTAAAAAGGAAGGTCTAAGTGTATTTTTTGAACTATAAACAAAAAAAAAATGCTGTAAGATATGTGGCTAACATCTATTGAACTAAAAATAACTTCAACTCCAACTCCACCACCACTGACCCCACAACTTCGACATCAAGAGTTTTACTGTATTAGTACAATTCATATTATAACTATGTTACTTTTATTGTATGTGGTCCATGGGGGATTCTAAAGGAGAACAATATATATATATATATATCTGATAGCAAATATATAAAACATCCAATTAATTAATTCAAACCTCAAGGTACTCAAATCAACCCATTCCTTCTTTTTCCTTAAAAGTGAAATATATATACACGCTATATGTATATATAAGAGAACTTTATAGATATACTAGAAAAGCCACAAAGTTACTATAAAAGTGAAATAAAACTAAAGAAAGCTACAAAGTTCTAGAATCAAAGAAAGCTACAAAGTTCTAGAATCAAAGAAATTGTTCAAGTAGTACAATCAATTCGTACTTGTTTGCAAAGAGAAAGCCACTCTAAAAAAATTACAAGTATAGGGTTAATGGGGGATGAGAAAGAGACTACCTTGAAGGAATGACCGGCGGAGGAACAGGCGGTGGAGGAATAGGCGGCAAATGAACAGGCGATGATGTGTCGTATATCTAGGGCTTACGAATGGAAGAAGAGGCGCTGCGTGAATGTTAAAAAGAAAGAGAAATAAGAGAACTTTTAAATAAATCAATTAATTTGATTATTTATAGTGGTGTTTTAATAAATTTTAGGTATTTTTTAAGGTAAAATTTAGTATGTAGTGTTTGGTGTATGTAGTAGTGTTTTAAGAATTTTTTTCTTATTTTTGTAGTATTTTTCAGTTCGCGGTAGTTTTCAAAAATTTAAGTGGTGTAAGTAAAATTTTCCATGTCAAATACATGTTTACCATCATGAAAAGATTGATAAAATGAGATTCTGAGTCTTTCTCACAATTGAAAACTGTGACAAAAGATGAAGATTGAAAAGTCTCATACTAGGACAACATATGCATTAACCTCGAAGTGCTTAGTGGAATACTAGTGCTAAGTATAAGCACCATTTGAAAGTTTTTGCTTCCTAGGTCAATTATTAATTATTTTGTATTTCGAAAGTGGATTTTACTTGGTGTTATGAAAATACACCATTAAACCGAAGTCTAATCAATTTTAATTCTCTCAAAATACATCTTCTTATCTAGCATGCATCAACAGATATAAATATAAAGCCGATAAGAAAACAATTGCACAACATCACGATCTAAGAGATATTCCTACTTTCCTGGGACTAATCATCGAGACCAACCAACAACAATCCACTATAAATAATAAAGTTTTACAAGGACATAGACATGAACTTGCGACGTGAGCTATATGTTTACACGTATCGCTCTACTCGTTGGAACCTCCAACTGCATAATCATCCATTGTATCCTACAGCAGTTTGGCAACGTCCCTATTGTATCCTTCACCAAGTAGCACTTATCTGAAGTGACATATCGGTATATGCTTGGTGTTACGCCATATACAATAGCCTATTTAGTCCTTGTTTGCCTCAACTACGACCAAGTTCTTTAACGTTTCACCGCTTGCTTGTGCCGTCAGCCATTTCGCTTTCTTCAACAAAGATATAAGAGGACTTGATAGGATCTGATTTGTTCTTAGGTTAATAAGACTTAGTCAATGGATGGTTAGTTTAGGGAATACCTAGCACTATATGTATAGCTGTAATCCCTCTAGAATAGTCAGTTGGCATTTATTGGTTACATTCCAGAAACCTAAGTTTCACACCGGACGTGTGTACCAGTATTGGTAAATAAGATTCCATGCCAATACGTCAGGTGATAGAGATTCTAGGTTGAAGACAACCTTGTGTACTGGTATGAGAGTTTACTAAACTATACTAGTGCGCTAAACCTCAAAGAATTTCAGCTGAGTTTTCAACTTGCGTACCTAAATACCAATTGATATTATTATTCCTATACGCCAATTCTCAATATATTTTGCGTTATTAAGTGTTTGTTTCATTTCCCTTCAACATACTTCATCAGGGATGTATCAAACACTTAATGTTCTAGGCAAAACACAACATTGTTGTGAAATTACATCTCTAACAAGTTCAGTTCAAAATTCGATTTCCAATTTTACGATACACCGTCGTTAGGATTTTGAATATAACTAGCCAGTTATTTGACTTACTTTGATCCCACTTATCCGATTCTGATTTTGGTAAGCATGGCTATCTTCCTCTTAAACATTGTGACTTCTCGATCTTCAATGACTCCATGCAACATTACAATTAGAAAACTTGTCTAATTTGTTTTGTATCATAATAAGGCTAACATAGCACTAAATCCTCCTAACTTTGGACTTTACACCATTTGCACAATTATGATAATTGTTATTCTTTGTTGGAATAAAGTATTTTACTTATTTAGTGAGTTCAAAAAATAGGGGATAATTAACCAACTGTATTAAGTATGGCCCAATGCTCCTTAACATCTTTTTGGGATGTCTCTTTACCACTTTTGCAGGAGTGGACCCGAGACTTTAATGAAGGGAGGTGAATTTTTTTATTTTTTTCAAGGTATTAAAGAATATGACAAGTTCAAATAATCAAATCTCATGATCCATATTTGATTATTCACAAACGAAATTTTAATATCAAAACTAGTAATCTTACTTGGGGTGATAATATCTTTGAATTTTAAAATTTTTTGTTTACCAAATCTTAGAATGAAAACTAATAATCCTACTTTGGTGAGAAAATATAATTAATTTTACAAGTTAGGTTATATATATATATATATATTACTCTAAGCACTTCTTAAAAAAATGCACACACATCGTATCTATAATACAAATTAAAATTTTACTATTCATCTACAACGACTGCTAACATTAATAATCCAACTATTACATACTACTTGCATAAATCCAAGGGCTTAGATAGGTTGGGGCAAATCTGTAATATTCAACAACATTAATAGTTAAACTTAACATATTTCTGAAAGGACAACAATTCACAAACACCTCCCTCTCTCTCTCTCTCTCTCTCTCCATTTTAGTCTTCCTTTTTTAAAAAAAAATGGGCTTTTTTTTAAAATGACAAATATCTTACTCTTTTTCTAATAAAGAACATTCTATTTTTAGACTTAGTTTTAATGACAACTTTTTAATTAAGGACAAATTGAATTTAAATTAATTAAAAATAATAAATAAACAAATTTCCAATAGTGCCCTTATTAAATCAAAAAACAACATTTAGAATTAAAATAAAATTCAAAAAAAATCTCAACAAACAACTAATTCAAATTTGAAAGTTAGTTAAGTATAGAATCAACATTTATGATAAGAAAAAAATTTAAAACTTACCGACTACTATGACTTTGTTTAGGCAGAATATTTAAAAATGAAAATCAATCCAATATGTCTAACGTAAGTTCATGCAATACACACATATTGCAGACAAGTATAGAAGAATGTTCGTAACAATCAAATATTTTGTAAGAACAAAACATGGATCAATAAAAAACAAAAAATATACTACATACGTAAACTTGATTTAAAGTACATAAAGATCAAGAATAGTAGAGGGACAATCATGGATCTTTGAAAATAATCTAGATGGATTGAGATGGTAATACAAATTAATAAAGAAATAAAATATTGCAATAGAAAACTTAAAATGTAAGATGGGAACATGATGAACGAAATCAAAGCAATACATACACTAAATCGATCATAAAATACTCCGTAGAACAGTGTCGAATAATTGAAAAAAGGAAAAAAAATGGAGCTGGCGATGATATATATTAAATAGCAAGCAAGGAAGAGGAAGAGATTTGACTAATGGAAAACAAAGATGAAGAAATCATCATGTTTCTTTAATCATGGACCAACAAAAATCTAGTTGAATAAAATAAAAATGGGCCATGAGAAATAAAAGTGAAGTTAAAATAAAAGAAGCCCAATAACATATAAAATCAAAGCTCATGTTATAACATAAGGGTAAAAAAATAACTGGTGTAATCTAATTAAACCTGACCCACCCAATTGTTAGACATAAAGTCTTGGAATATACCATTCTATAGTGCTGTTACTATCTAGATTCTATTTTGTCTCACATCATCTCATAAAGTTATGATATGGTGTTTTGAGGATCATGGATTTCTTTAGTTTATGGGGTATAGAATTTTGTGCTAAACATTTTTTAAAAAGGAAAATAAATATGACTAACAAATTTAGTTAAAAAAATATTGGATAATGATAAGTTAAGATAATAGAAGATGTAGTTTACCCAAAGAAAAAAGAAAAATATTGTTTCTTTCTTTTAGAGAGAGGGAGGGATAAAAATAGGGAGAAAGAAAGATAAATATAACTAACAAATCTAGTTAAAAATAAATTATTAGATAGTGATAACTTAAGATAATATAATTTTTTTTTAGGTATTGTAATTTAAATTGTTTTGTAGTTGTGAGAATCCGCAAATGCGACCCCCGGGTCTCGTCCCTGTTGTCTGGGTGTCTGAAACGTCAGAACGGATTCCGTCGTTTCTTTTGCTGGAGTATCTTGGTTGATCGTTCACATCAGGTGTTCCTATGTCCTATTTCTAAATGCAAGAGGGTTTGTTCAGAGTCGCCAGTACGTTTTACGAGAAAACGGACAAAAGAGGTTGTGTAAGAGGAAAGGCTACAGTTAAGCCTTTCTTTACACGTTTATCTAAGAAACCAGGATTCTATAGGGTTCGAAAACTATATTACGGTTTGGGAAGGTGTTAGGCACCCATTCCGCCCTTTCGTTCTCTAGTGGTCTTTTATATGTTTATTCTATGTTGAAAAACTTGGATGCTTTTACTGACAGTCTACTACTTTCTAAGTGAAAACCCTAATTTCAGAAAAAACGGGAAAGGGCATGAAAAACCTTTGTGTTCCAAGATCCAATGTTTAATTTTGAGAGATGCAAATATAAGTGTCAAGAGTTGTTCTTACTTTTAAAGGGAGTTTTACCGTGTTATTTCTCAGATAACGATGATTTCTCGGGTTTGGACTTATTTGGGAAAAAGTATTGGATCTTATATCAGAACTAATTCAATATGGAATTAGAACTCTTGAGGGGAGTTCTACCAGACATATCACAATCTATGAAGATAGGATATACCGGGTTTTTAATTCTTAAGTAAGTTTCACCGGTCCGGGTTTTGAAAACAGAATTTTATCCGGATGATAATGTACTTACTCTTCTGGTTTTGCAAATAGTTTTATCAGGGTCTTTTGTTTCGAAAACAGTAGACTATTTGTAACTTGGCAATAAGTTTATTCAAATAAAACGTGAACAAAATAACAGAAATAAAACAAGTACACAGATATCTAATGTTAAATATTAGAAGAGACTTTCTTTACCTTCTCGATGAGAATAATAATAAGAAAGAAAATATAATACGGCAGAGAGATCTCCGGCGATAATAATCTTTTCCTTCTTCAAATATTTTCGAGAATTCGATCCTAGAGACGGGACACGTCGAGTGTCGTGAATAGATTCGATAATTCTTCAGAAATAAGGCGAGAATTGAGAGTGCTTGATGAAAGACTAAAAAATCAGATATAAGCCAATAATTCTTCAATCCCAAGTTGCCGTCTTGAACCCTTGGGGGTGTTGGCCTATTTATAGTGCTCGGGAAAGATTGTCGCGCGACACTTCCCCAAAAGGGGCATATGTCGCGCGACAATGTGTTCAATGTCACGCGACAAACGGCTGAAGTGATGTTTCTGACAGACTGATTTGTCAGAGAGTGGATGGTCGGGGTCAGAGGGGTTTGTCGTGCGATAAAGGAGTGATTGTCGCGCGACATATCAGTGATTGTCGCGCGACATACTGATATGTCGTGCAACAATCCCACTTAAAAATAGGTTTGTTGGCCAACAAACCCTTTCGGGGTAGTTTCGGGTGCTCGGGTGGGTCCCGAACTCCAAAACAGTAGTTCTCGAAGGTCGTTAGGGTTCTTGCGGGGGTCACGGATCGGGGTGTCTACAGTAGTAGTCTTCTGTTATAATATTTTATGTTAATAAACGATTGTGAAATATTTTGAACAAATATAAAGTTTATTATGTAATTTGTTGAATAGTGATAAGTTAAGAAAATTTGTATCCATGTAATCTTCTATTAAATCACTTTATGTAAATTAGTCTTAGAGCACGCTTTACGCGTGTGGAATACAATACTTATAATAATATATTTGATCAAGCTAAAACTAAAACACACGTATTATTATTTTAGAGGTGACCAATGACAAGATATAATATGTCTAAAAAAGTCATGTGTCTTTTAACAGTCATCTAACCATGTGTTGTTGAAAAATTATAATTTAATATGTTTGCCAAAAAAAATGTAACTTAATATGTCTGGTAGAAAATTGAAAAGATATAGCTTAATTTGTCTTTCAGAAAATTAATTAGAAGAACGTAATTTAATATGTTTACTAGAGAATTAATAAGGAAAGCGTAACTTAATATGTCTATTTGCTATTATGAACAAATTGTGTCTTAGACATATTTGCAGCTCCAGCCCCATAATATGTCTAGTTAGTTTGATACACTTTCTTTCTTTGACTATTTTTTTAATAGTTTTCACATTATCTTCTTATTTGATTTTCTTGTGATATGTGTCTAAATTGGTTTGGATTTATTTTCATTTAATATAATTTTGAATTTAATTGCAAATTTATTTTCTTATATTTATCTTTAAGAAGGGTAGTATTGGGATTTAACATAATTAATTGAAATAATAAAATAATTAATCTTTTGTCCTTGATTAAAAAGTTGTCCTTTAAACTAATGATTTTAAATGGATGCCGTTTATTATGACCACTATTTATGTAATGTCCTTTATTATTATTTTCTATAAAAAAATGTTGCTTTATAAAATAATAAGAAAACAAAAGTAATTTTTTTTAATAAGAATATTATTTTGGTAGATTATCAACGTTTCATACATTTTATTAAAGATATTTGTATTTTCTTGTGGATGCTTTTCCGCTTCATCCTCTTCAATAATGCTTGATTGCAAACAGTATTAATAAATTCAATTACAATGGTATTTTGATTTAATTTAGACTAAACAAAAAGAGAAATGTCAAAAATTATAGCTGGAACAGTCATATATTTCATATAAGTTTTGTCGTCCGTTTATTTTCAAACGAAAATATTGGTAAATTAAACTTTTCCACAATTTCATTTGTAAGTAATTTATCGAGTTAATTTGCATTTATTTTATAAAAAATCTTAAGTTATCTTTAGCAAACAAGAAATAAATTAGCTTTGAAAATTAAATCTAGAAAGTTCCAGGTAATCAATTTTTATGATACAAATTCTTTTAGTAAATTTAGTAAATGCACCTTAAATTTGATAATAGCAGTGATGGTTTTAGTTAAAAACTATATCCTTATTTTCATATAGTTTTATTCTAGATTTTACTTATTTTAATCTCTAGTAGGCTAAAATACTATGTAAAAACTACATTTGTACTAGATTAAGAGGTTAACTTATTTGGTATGAGACTAACTTGCCTTGACTTTCATTAAGGCTGAACCAGAGCATTAGCATTGGTGGAATTCTTATTTGTTTTCCCACCATTGCTCTAATGGACCAAAAAAATATATAATAATGATAGAATTCTCATCACCTTTCCACCATTATTTAAACATCGTTCAGTAACTTTTAGATATCACATTTGAGCATAATCAATCTAATAAATATGGAAACAATTAGTTTTGTTTTTACACTTCATATTTAATAATTTTTTCAAATCTAATAGTATATATATATAATGGGAGAAGTAAAAGTATTAATGCACTTTTTATTTAGAAGTTGACATGTGTCACCTTAATTATTCACTAATTAATAAGGCAATAAATAAAATACTTAATACACCACTTTAATAAATAATTAATCATTCACCTTAATAAATTATTATTATTTATTATAATTATTATCTATACTTACTATATAGTTTTATGGGAGAAGTATATATACATTAATTAATTTTCTTATATTCTTAATTGTAGTAACGTTAATTACTTATTAATTAATTTTTTATATTCTTAATGCATAATAAAGTAATCTATTTCTGTATAGTAAAATGGAAGAAATAATACAATAAATGCAATATTTATTAACTTAACTTCCTCCCTAATTATCTTTAATGACATTTATTGCCAGAGTTTATTATCCTCTAATATATCACATCTTGCACCACATTTGCTCATTATTAAAGCATTAATTTCTCTTAATTGGCACCCTTTCTTTTGATGTGTTACATTTTTCAACTCTCTTGCTCTATATTCCCACTCTCTTGATCTATCTAACCAAATAAATAATAATTGCATTAATTCGATAAAAATGTCTCGGTATCCATATTGTTCTCACTCTAGAACTTTCTCTTCCTCTATTATATAGCCACCACTATCTCTTCATATTAACAATTTCATTATTTCTCATAAATTCTTTTCCGTTTATAATTGGAGAAAGACAAAAGTACGGATTTTTCTAATGATTTACGTGTGGCTTTTTATACTTTTCTACACCGTGTGTGCATACAGTATATGAATTAATTTGCTATAGAATTGCATAAGGTATATATTATGTCATTTGTACAATATTTTTGGTTAGTCTACTTATATTTATAGTTTATATCGGATGGTCAACTTAATTAACATTTTTCCTTTCTTATTGAGAAAATTATCAGAGGTTCATAGAAATATTAAAAAATTCTAATATATTTGTTTGGTACTCTACAAGTAGCAATTATCAAGAAAAGAGGAGTTCGGTCTCATTTGATGCATTTGCCACTTAAAGAAAGTGTTCAAGTTGCAAGTCGAGTGGGTGAAAATACCTACAAAGATTTATATAAGAAGTTGGTAATTAAAATAGTTCTTCCCTTGCTATTGTAACTTCTACTATTATCAAGGCAACACAATCATATTGTAATGTTTCTTCTTGAATTATATTCCTATATGTTTATGGCAATACGAAAGTGGTTAGTGTGATATACTAAAAGCCATGATTTTATTGGTTTTGATATGTTATATAGATTCGGTTTTGCTATTTAAATGAGAATCTTTATGGGGAGTGATTGCATTATATTATATATTTAAATATTGTGCAAGTGTGTCTTTTATTCCATATAGTAGATGATTTGGTGTGTAGAGTATAGCTTACACGCAGAGGATCATATCATCGGTTCTTATGGAATATAAGTTTATTGGTTCACGGTCTTAGATGAAATTGGACAACCATCGGTAGGATTGTAGCACAAGTTTTAGTAGTTTATCTTGACTACAGGAAACGGTACAGTTTTAACTCGTTGTGCTAGTACACTTTTGTGTGTATTGAACATGACTAGTTTGGGTTAATTATTTTTATACTGACTATATAAAATAATTTAAAATCACATGGTTCTTATGATTACTTGTGCTTTTAATCTTGAAATAATTAATAGACATATATATGTAGTGTTTGTTGTTTTGACTCATTAAGAGTGAGATTCATTTATGGTTCAATAATCTTCGTGAATTGGATGGCGACACTATATGTATGATGAATATTAATTATTGACGGAATTCATGTCCCGGTATATGGATTGATGATAACCCCTTGAGAAGCTTATAAGTTTTGATCATGTCAAACCCTGCAGGTGGATCATGTTAATCCGACATGTCAAATAAGTTAAGTGGTACGCTCAAGGATTAAGAATTCATTTAAATATAATTGTCAGTATTTAATTTAAATGACGGTTATCTGAAATCTTAACGTGGGGAGAATAATAAGTATTTAATAACAAGGAGCTCGAAATATAATTTTTTACTAGAAATTAGGTAGAAGGGCTTATTATACATTGATTTTTACCAAAAATCCAATGAATAATATTTTTTTGAATGAAGGGCCTATTTTTAATTGGTAATTTGAATGAAGGGCCTATTTTTAATTGTTAATTAGTGTAAGAGGCCTATTTTGTTTTATATTTTAAATGAATGTATTTGAATAAATTTAAATATCATTTAATTAATAAAAACATGTTATGTATTACCTAAATTACCCCTTTTTATGAAATTTTCACAAAAAATATGGACTGCAAAGTTCATATTGCAATAAAATATGAACTGCAAAGTTCATATTGCAGTGAAATATGTACTGCAATATGAACTTTGCACTAAAAATATGGACTGCAAAGTTCACATTGCAGTAAAATATGGACTGCAATATGAACTTTGCACTAAAAATATGGACTGCAAAGTTCACATTGCAGTAAAATATGGACTGCAATATGAACTTTGCACTAAAAATATGGACTGCAAAGTTCACATTGCAGTGAAATATGGACTGCAATATGAACTTTGCACTAAAAATATGGACTGCAAAGTTCACATTGCAGTGAAATATGGACTGCAAAGTTCATATTGCAGTGAAATATAGACTGCAAAGTTCATATTGCAGTCCATATTTTAATGCATATTGATATTTTTTTAGTTTATTTTAAGGGTTGGGATGTCATTTTATAATGAAAAAAAAAGACACATGTCATATTATCAATAAAATAAAAAATAGGCCCTTTATTTAAAAAAAAAATATTCCTTGGCCTTAGTGTGAAAATCTTTCTCTAATAAGCCCTTTTTTTTAATTGCCCCAATTTTTTAAGATAAGGACGGGAGTGCAATTATAATTCTTTAGTGGTATGAATTATAATTTATGGAAGGAATCAATTCTTAATCGAATTAGGATTCCAGTTTTTCATAGTAAGCCCAAACACTTATTTCTCCTTAGGGTCCCTATCGTAGCCTTATATATATATGCCAGCCTTGCCTCTTCTCTTGACACAATAATTCTCACGAATTTAGGGTTTGTGCTGTAGAGAGTAGAGAAGGAGATCTTGGTGATATCGTAGCCCACACTCGGTACAGGATTGCATGGCAAAAGGAATACGATAGAAGATCTTGAGGTTCTATCGAGCCCGTGTTCTCGATTCGTTTCCACCAATCCCTGTTCGTGCTGAGACGAGATCAAACCGGAGAGATCTCGAAGGTAAAATCCGATTCCGCACTAGAGTTTTACATAAAAAAAAAATTGTTCGGTCTATACACAATATTAAACGATTCTGGACTAAGTTTTCATCAAGTGTATAAACTAAGAAATGAAGAGTAAGGATAAAAGCTCTTATGTTTTTTCATTAGTGTTTTATTTAAAAAAGCATTTGAAATGAGACACATTAAAATTTTATGAACAACATCTTTTCGTCACAATTTTCACAAAAAGAAATTCAGATAAATCGTTGGGACAACTAAATTGATATTATTAAAAGATTCAAAGTCATTGTATACGAAGTTTTCGCTAAAGACACAAGGGCGAAAATAAAATGGTTAATCACAAATGATATTCGATGCATAGAATTTATATATATTGTAAGTTTGTTTTCTACACCTTTTAACTTAATTAGATTGCTCCATCATATGCCACTTTTATTTTTTTTGTCTTTTCTTAACAAAATAATGTGTTCTACCTTTCAAAGTATATATATATATGATCAAAATCCACGATATCAAAGTATATATTTATAGTAATATTTTGATATGGAAGACCTGAAACTACGCAATATAGGGGGAAGAGATATCCGATGATATGAAGTCATCGGATATATGCTCTACAGGTGTCCCCCTAAAGAACTACGGAGAAGTTTACACCTGTAGAGCATACCAAATCTAGCTCCTATGGATCTCTCCCCCAATACTAAACACCTGTAGAGCATACCGTTGGTCTCCTAGGTGAACCAAGTGGCAAGTTTGATTACTATGTCACTTATGCAGATAAACCCTCACCTACACCATCTCCAGAAACTCCTTCTTGTCATCCATCTCTACCCCCACAAGATCCAGAGCCTCCTAAACCAGCACCTCAACGTCTTTCTCCATATACCCAAAAGGCCTTAAAAGCCCTTGGAAGACCATACCTACAACCCTACCCATCACAAGCAAAACCAACCCATATTCCTCAGTCACAACCAATCTCTTGTTACCTATTATCCCAAGAAACCCCAGATCATGATTTTCCCCCGCAGGAAGATTTTGATAACCTTTCCACTCAGACCACCCATAAATGGAAAATTCAAAACCCCACTTCCATTGGATCTGATGGCCAAGTCAAAAAACTCTCAGCAGCAGAAGCAGCATTAAGCTGGCAAGCAGAGAATGCCGTGGCACAGAATAAACTCCTTGCTCAGATAGCTCAACAAACTAGACAGATCAGTTCAAGTGTTTCCTCCATTTCTACAATGGAAGAAGCCATTGCGGATATAAAAATGAGAATCAAGGTTCTCAATGATCAAATGTGTTCTGTCTCCATGACTATCAGAGATTTTGCCAGCACAGCAAAATTCTTTCGAGATAAAGAAACTGAGAAAAGAGCTCTCCAAGTTCAGTTGGAATCCCTTGAAAGAAGTGAAGCTATGAAGCGTCAAGCTGCAAATAACCCCAACCCATATTATACCCCTCAAACAGTCCATCCCACATCGGATTTTTCAAATTATTCGGTGTTTTATCCTCCAGAAAAACCCTCTTCTCTCTCATATAACCCGGCCTACTGAATATTCCCTTTCTGGTAAATCTCAGCCCCAATCCATAAACCTTTGGGATGAACCCCCAAAAGAAGGTTACCTCCTTGGTCAACCTCTCCCCCAAAACCTAAACCAAAGTTTGTCCCTCCAAAGTCAAATTACCCTTATAAAGCCAAACATCCTGATCAAGTTGATTGGTCGAACACTAAACCTCTCAGGGCGGTTACGCCTCCTCCTTCAGCCAGACAAGCCAGAGGCCTTGCCCCAACTCCTACTTCTTTGCAAACCATTCCCTCTTCACATCCGCCACAACAGATTACTTCCCATACCACTCCAAAAACTACACCCTCAGCCTATACCCCACCAACTGAGCCAAGTGATGTTATCCAAGGGGCTTCAACTAAACCTTTGGATATGTTTACTATGGAAGCTTTTGAAAATCATTCTGTCAACCAGATAGGATCTTTTCTAAAAGCTCTCACTCTCCCAGATAGAGAACCCGTTAAAACTGAATCAAATGACTTATTTCAAGCCTTTGATCAGCTTTATTCAACCCAGCCAGCCCAGCCAGCTGAATCAACCTAAGAACCTATGGTTGAAGACCCACCAGAGCCAATAAATGTCCCTTTGAACTAACCACCTCCTCAGACAAACCATGCTCATGATAACCATGTTCGTTTCACTCTTGATGACATCAAGCCAAATTAGTGGCGAGAATAATTTTTTCAATTCAAAGCATGGATGATTGCTGACAATGAGCTTTATGATCTCCGTTCTGTAATCAAACGATTTTTAGCTCGTGTTGTTGGCCGATTACATGATTGGTATGATGCCCTTGGTGAATACCGACAGCTCCAATTCCAGCAAATCACCTCAATTGATGTATTTTTAGGGTCCATTTATAATGAATTCCTGGGAAATCCAACAAAGTTTGCTGAAATTGCTCGTACTGAATTCATGGGAATGAAATGTTGCTCTCTTCAAGAAAAAGACTTAGAACGCCATTATGATAGAATGTCAAAAAGGTTCTATACTATTGGTGGTCTAGATGATCTAAATTTAAAGCAGGTTTTCTTCCAATCTTTTCCGGATGCTTTAGTTTCTGAAGCACAAAAGACTTTGAAGATGCAGAATATAGAGCTCAAAGATCTCTCCGTTGGTCGTATCTATGAGCACCTCATAGATTCTGTTGAAAGAATCTGTAATCACAAGAAGCTCATGGATGACATGGAAAGAACCAACAAGATGCTTAAATCTGCGTGCAACAAAGATCATTGGAAGATCAAGTGTAAGAACAAAGAAGGCTGTGATTGTTCTCAACACAAAAAGGCTTACAAGAAGAAACATCGGAAACATTCCTCGCACCGCCACAAGAATACTGACGAAACTTTTGTTAAACCATTCAAGAAACAGAAGTTCAAGAAGAAGAAGTTCAAAAAGTTTAAGTTTGTCAAGAAAAGGAACTTTAGAGGAAAGAAATCTGACAAATGTTTCTTATGCCATAAGCCAGGCCATTTTGCGAAGAACTGTCCTAATTCTACAAAGAAAACGCAATTCATGAATCTTCTCCACCAACTTGCACCTGAAATTGCAGAATCAGATGTTGAATCAGTTCTCTCAGCCCAAGATGAGGCATCTCAAGGTTGCTTAATGCAATTAGCCTTCACTGAATCAGAAGCATCAGACGTTGAATCAGAAGCTCCCAGTGAAACAGCTAGTTCAGATATTTCCACAGAACCAGATGAAGCAGTCCGTTCTCTGCAACAACTTGCCTTCTCTCAAGAAGAATGTCTCATAATCCAATCTCCACATGCCAAAATCAAAATATTCCCTGAGCCATATTCAAAGCCCATAATTGTGTTAGCCCTTTTTGATACTAGTTCCACCAAAACCATGATCAATCCCAGTTTACTTCCTTCTGAAATATGGAAACATTGCCAGTTAGCCTTTCGAGTTGCTAATGGTGAAATCCTCTATGTGGACAAAGTCAGTAAACCAATCCTTATTCAAATATTTCCTGGCCTGAGAATCAAGCATGCAGTTTATGGAAGCAGTGCTACCTAGAAAGAATTGATGATAGGATGGGATCTTATCAAGAAAATGCCAGTCCAATTTGAGGATAATAGTCTCAAATATAAGAAGCAGTTCCTTCCATGGCATGATCCAAATGCAGCTCTCATGTTCTACAAGCTACTCCAGCATATCCAATTTGTAATACCCCGTGTTCCTTTTTCCGCGTTGATATTCTTTTAAGCCCGGTATGGCTTAATTTCCGTCAGAGAGTGAGCATTGGGTTCCGTGCCCTTCGTACTTGACCTGATAGTTCTAGTATGTCATGTTAGGTATATTTAGTTTGAGGTAGCAATCGTTTCATTATTCGGGTGGTTCGGGTTGAAACCGACGCGTAAATCGCATGTTTCGACTTTTTGCGATTCGTTAATTTCTGGCCAACTTTAAGAGGCCATAACTTCTTCATCCGATGTTCAAACGACTCTCTGTTTTCGGTCATGTCTTCATTTCTTTTTCCTCTACAACTTTCGTGTTTGGGCCGAGTCGAGATTCAACCGTTTCGAGGTCCGTTTTGGGCTTAGAAAGTCATTTTCTGTCGCAGTGACTTCCATGATCGATCATGGTCCTCCAGAGAGTTCCAGAATGCTTCATGATCGATCATGGGGGACCCATGATCGATCATGGTTCACCTGAATGTTGGTTTTGAGCGTTTTTAACCCGTTTTTGACCCATTTATCACCCAACACTCCTCATTTTCGAGCCACACACCTCCACCACTCTCTAGAGAGTTCTAGAGAGAGATAGGGAGATTCTTGCCATCTCTTCTTCCTCCTACAAGATTGGAGTGCCGAATCGCTTCATCCTTCGCTATTCATCATCTTTCTCGCCTTCTTCCTCCATTGGAGCTCGTGTTGGAGCTAGGGTTTCGACGAGATAGCTTCTACGCTTCCTTAACTCCTCGGTCTTGCTTCTCTAAGGTGGGAACACTAGTACTAAACCCTCGATTTCAAATTATTACTCATTGAATTAGAGTTTTGAACTCAAATTAGGGATTTTCATCAAAAGTACATATTGTTTGCATCTCATAGGGATTGGGCGAGGTGAACCTTAGATTAATGATGCGTATGGATAGATTATCATTTAGATATCATGTATCATCACTTATCACCATGTTGTGAGCCTTGTTCTCTCACATACGCATCATATCCAGTTTGTAGCCTAGGGTATGAACTAGGCCTAAAGGGATTTCGGGATTGGTACTTTGATTGGAATTGGTTATGTGATATAAATGGTGGATAAGTGTAATTATGTTATTAAGTTCAAGTATTAGAGCCTACCTTCATGTTGTGTACCAAAATCCACTTAGGCGGATAACGCGTGTTAATATTTAAGCTTACGGGCTTATGAACACTATTGCGGGGTGGTTAATCAATAGTTGTGGCTTGGATAAGACCACGTATGAGTGTAGAAAACATCCGTAGGACCTTATTGGTGATCATAAGACACGCCTTTGAACGTAAGTGGCCGATAGCCTTATAAGCGGACATAATACTCATATGACGAATAATGATGAGATGTAAGAACACTATAATGATGTAATTAATTAATAATGGAAGGCTTAATTGTTATGATACTAATGATTATGAGTAATGGGCAATGATATGGCATAGTACACATAATTATAAGGATTGCTATATTATGTGAAATGACCGAACGATGAGAATACGGATTATAAGCGCGATGACGACGCTTGTGTTAACAATGATAATGATGATGTGATTAGTGATGAACAATGAACGATGATCATGATGATAATGATTATGTGATTGTATATATATGTTGTTGGCCATACGTGTGATGGATGATTGATGATTATACGTATATTGTTGAATGCGGAATCGATGTATTCCTGTTGATGCGATCACACGTATGGGCTGGATATGATGATATACCGAGCACCGGGTAGCTCCCCGTGACTCGAAGGAGGGCCGCCTATTGCCGCCCATGGGTGAAAAGGCCCTAAACCGTGCACGGGAAAATGAAGTCGGTGACTCCGCCGGTGGTTGTGTGTGCCCACAAAGGAGAGCCCACTCTAGGTATCTTGCCTTCCGACAGGACTATGTGTTCTCGGTTATATGAGTTTTCCTGGCAGCGGAGCAGGTCTCGTGTGCCACTACTTTCCAAATGGTGAGTTTTCCGGGAAGTAGTTGGGCTACTAATGGTCATTACCCTGCTAGGGTATCGCCTGGTGTAGTTCCTTCCAGAGTGTCGAGATGGCTTGTATGAGGTGTTCTCTTCGTTAACTATTCGGAGTGTTATTCCCGGGAAAATGTCTTGAGGGTTATCTCCGAATGAATTACTTAGAAAACAAGTCCCTGAGCCACTCCCCACTCGGAGGAGACATGAAATAAGAACCTTGGACCTTTCGAGATCCGTTGTTCTGGACCTGGACTGACCGCGGGGTGAAACTGAGGCATTATACTGGAGACGTGATACGAGAGTTGTTGTGAGATTATAATTGTGCTATGATTATTATTATATCGTATCATGTCTCGTATTGATTTATATGTGTTGCCTCGGCTATAATGTAATTGATGTAAAGACTTATATGGACACATCTAGACAGAACAAGGTACACGTAGAACACTATCGAATCTTCCATAATGTATTAATATATATAGTGAACATAGATAATAATTATTGATTTGGAAATGATGTAAGGGTATATGAACGCGTACGGATTACAGAATAGTGAGCCAGATCATAATGCATATAATATACTCACGATTGAAGGGGAAATCGTAGTTAACGAGATAGCCTAATGAGAGTACACGTAATATAACGCTTTAGGCTAAAGATTTTGGGATGAAGCTTATTAGGTGGCCAAGTATAAGGTTCATAATGAATTATAAGTAAAGAGATAACAATGAATACTTGGCCTGTAGATACGCCTTATGGTGTAGGCGACGTATAGCATAGAAGAGTGTGGAGTTACACTTCAGAGTGGATAGTCCGTAGTATATCGAACCTTAGGATGCTAGAGTTGTTATGAGGCGACTTTGGATTAGTTATCTCCTCGAGTTGTGGAATTCCTTGGGGTTTTATCTTATGGATGGCTAGAGGAGAGATCGGGTTGTTGGATATATGTATTCCGGGTAGCTAGGATAGAAGTCCTAGTGGGGTTACATGCACTTGGGCTTGCATGGCATTGCATTGCACGTTTTCAAAGTATACATTAAAAGCAAAGTATTTTCTATATAAAACTTATATAGTTCCCACTGAGCCCGGATTTGGCTCATCCCGTTTTCCTAACAGTTTTGCAGGCATAGCATCTCGGGTGGAATATGGTGTACGTGTATAGAGGCCTCTGATGTCCACAGTCTGTGCCTAGTCCTTCTTCGAGAAAGGACTATGTTGTATAATCAATTTGATTTCCTTTTTATTGTAAACAGACTATGATTTGATAAACAATTTGTATTGTATAATTGTATAAATGGTTTCATATATGTGGAGTTGATTTAAGTATGGTTTGATGTAATTCCCTTTGTATGGAAAATGATTTTAAATGTTACCGGGCGGTTTGTTAGAGAAATAAACTCCACATACCTTGATTTTATAAAATGAGCTTTTAAACAGGATCACTATTTTATTTGAGAAAAGTTTTTAAAAGTTGTGATTATTTTTATATTTTAAACCCGCCGTCGCGCACGGCATCCGTGATTAACCGGGTCTCGGAGGTGAAAATCTCAGAACGGGATTCGGGGCGTCACACAATTGATCCAGGGATATCATTGGATACTCTCAAAAGAAATCTTGTCACCATGTCTTGTGCAGACTCCCATGTTGATTTCCTCACCAAATGTCAGAAACCGCTTTGGCGAAATAGCAAATTCTTTGTCACACTCCCCTTCAAACTTAATGAAGATGTAAATCCAACAAGAGCATCTCACTCTGGAATGAATCCAGAACATCAATCCCTTGCTCTTCAAGAATTAGTTTCTCTCAAACAGCAACAGCTTATTGAAGAAACAACCTCTCCATGGGCGTGTGAAGCGTTTTATGTGAATAAGCGATCTGAACAAGTCAGAGGAAAGATGAGGCTAGTAATCAATTACCAACCGCTAAATCACTTCCTAGCCAGTGACAAATTTCCGCTTCCCCAGAAACATTCCTTGTTTAGCCACCTTTCAAATGCAAATGTTTTCTCTAAGTTTGATTTGAAAGCCGGTTTTTGGCAGCTAGGCATCACCCCCACTGATAGACCTAAAACAGCATTTTGCATTCCAGGTTTCCACTACCAATGGACAGTAATGCCCTTTGGATTAAAGAATGCTCCATCTGTTTTCCAAAAAACCATGATGTCTATCTTTGAACTCATTGCAGCAAATGCATTAATTTACATTGATGACATTTTGCTCTTTAGCCAAACTGAAGCAGAACACCTCAAGCTCCTTCACCATTTCCATCACATAGTCCTGTCACATGGAATTATGCTCTCTGAAAAGAAGATGGTTATTGGTACAACAGAAATTGAGTTCCTTGGAATAATGATCAAGAATTGAAAATTCCAGCTCCAACCTCACATTTCTAAGGATTTACAAAAATTCCCAGACAAGTTAACAAGTAAAACTCAAATTCAACAGTTTCTTGGTTTGGTAAATTATATGTCTCAATTTATCCAGAAGGTTGCCACATACAATGCTCCTCTTTCAGCTCTTTTAAAGAAATCACCACCACCATGGTCAGAAGTCCAAACCACCGCAGTCAAGAAGTTGAAAGAACTCACTTCCCAGTTACCAGACCTACAGATCCCCTCAGATGGTCAACTTGGTTTCTGGGATCTGTTCTACAGGTAAATGGGTAATTTCATACAAATACTCAATCTTATCTTTATGAGAACTATTAGACCTAAACGACTCACTAGAACGAAAAGACTCAGTAGGAGTAAGAGTTTTAGAAGAAGATGCGGATAACGACTTAGATTTTGAAAACATATTTGATAAAAATTGGGAGACTTATACCAACAAGGTATTTCAGAGATAAGTCATGCTTTTTCAATATTTTCATGAAAGATTTTTCTGTATTATGGAGTAAATAACAGTTTCATAGATCTGAGATCTTCGACTACCTTTTGCTACAACAAAATCTATAATCTCATATTTGACCACAATCAGGAGCATTTATCAGGCATACACACGGCTGTCCATCGCCTTAAAAGCCTAGCGCTCAACACCTGTCCATATATGAGAGTATAACTTTTTGTGTAACTAAAAGATTTATACCAGTGTTCTGAAAAGGAGAACGAACGGTTTCTGATACAGGAGATCCACACAAATTCTCTGAGTTTTCTGATGTGAGAGATCCATATAAAATGGCAGTCACAGAGCATACTAAAATCATAAGAAGATGTAAAGTGGCAGCTGTAGAGCATACTAAACATTCTTCAGATTTTCATACTAATCAAAGTATAAATATCACTGAAAATTATTTACTTTGTTGAACAGAAAAACATTTTATCAAAATAATAAGAAAGAATTCCTTATCTCCCAAAACCTTGAAGGAATAAGTTCTGCCCCAAAGAACTACTCACAAAAGGACATCTTTACAAGCTCTGATACCAATATATATATATATATATATAATTAGGTTGAAATAATATTTTGTCAAATATAGACAAATTAAATTATAATAAAATAAATTTACATTATGCCTGTACATCGTGCGGATATAAAGCTAGTATAAAAGTAAAATATGAACTCTTAATTTTCCATCGTGATCTTAGATAGACCATTAATATTTTCGATTTTCGCTCTAAACAATTTTGAGTTTGATTTTATTTTTAATTTACCAAAATTTTTCAATTTCATTTTAAATTTGAATTCTCATGTTTCAAAAAATTTCATCTAAAAAAAGAAAATCAAATGGAGAAGAACTGAGCTCAAAAACTAAGTAAGGCGTGCTAGTTGATACATTATTATCTTGCCGTAGGTAGGACCAAATCCTAGAATAATATTTTATATAAATGAAAGTTAATTACTACTGTCACAATACAATGAACAATGGTCGTAAGTATGTTATTAAAAAATCGAAATAAATTAAATATTAAACATTTTTTTCCAATTACACAAAATATATTTTTTAAAAATTTTTATAGTAGCGAATGGCACAAACATACCCTAATATGCAAATAAACTATTATAATATACGTGGTTAAAAATCCCAAAATTTACGTGGGTCCACCCTTGCCCTTTTGTAACAAAATAATATGCGTTGACCCCGATACCTATGCAATTATGGTAATTGTCACCATCTAAAACAATGACAAACTTATTTTTATTATTACACAACACATAATGATGTTAGCACTCTACAAAAGATTACTTTAACACTCTAAAATTATCTTTAGTGACAATTTATATGAATTTTTGAGCCACTTTTTTGTCACTAAAGATATTTTTGTAATGCTAAAATATTTTTAAGAATTGCTAATATCATTATCTTTACACTAATCCTTTTTAATTTTATGCCCATATTTTTAAAAATTTTAATATTGCACAAAAACAAAGAAAATATATCACAAAATAATCTTTAACAGTTTGGACCATATTGTGCTTTATGTGCCTCGACCCATTTGGGCTCGGCCAAAAAAATTAAGATAACATGCTTTTGCTACTATGAAATTTATCCTTGGTCCGTAGACCTAAAATCCGATCTCTAGGTTATGATTTTTTTTAATTTTTTGTAAAATACATATTCTCCATCCATATTGTAAACCGAAGCTTATGGCCTCTAAAGAAAGACTAGCGTACACATGTGGTACTAGTATAGTAGAAAAGGGGAGAAGGGGAGGGGGGTGGTCTCTATGCCTAGGTTTGAACCACAGAAACCCCGTTTCCCTTTTCTAACCCCCCCCCCCCCCCCCGGCCAAAATAACTGAGTACCATGTGTATTCATGTAACACTTGTATCAAAAAAATTAACATAAAAAATAGAAAGACAAGTGTAACACTTGCTGAGACATATATTATTAATATGAGGTAGATAATGTTGGGGTAATAGGAAATAGATATCGTTTGTGTAAGATAGAACTAAGATGGTATTCGTCTCATGGGATTGCATCTTTTAGAGTTTTAATTATTTTATGCAATCAATCCTAAAAGCTCGTTAAGTTATGTTTAAAATAATATATTTAAATATTAAATTATCAGGTACAATAGTACAAGCGCATCAAATGGTCACATCTTCTGATATATATATATATATATATAAGTGTATAACCCACGCAATGCGTGGGAAATTCAATTAACGAAATATATCATTAATTTACTATTGTAGCCTATTTTAAAATTTTATTATTTATTTATAATATTACCTTGAAAATAATAAGATTAATAACTTAGTAACACTTTTTCTCACAAATTTTGCCAAATTGAGATATTGAAATTGTACTTGTCAAAAAAGATATTGAAAATTGTAATTACTTCAGCTGTTGAATGATTGATTATCTTCTTTAAAAAAATTCTAAAAAATAAAAAAAATTAGTATGCATTACGATAAAAGATAGTACTGATAAAAATTTAACACTATTTAATAAAATTCATAAGAATCAAGTAAAAACTTAAAAAGGGTAATAAAATAAGTTTTTGCGTAGCCCTTTATGTATATTTTGTCATTTATAAAATACAGGTACCTTCATCAAAACTTAAAAGTAAGGAAAATGAATGAAATTGGAGACTAAAATTTTAACGCAATACTTACCGTTTGTTCACTTGAAAATTAGAGAAGTAAGAGATAGACCTAAGAAAATACAAAGGTAAATCAAAATAATTTAATTGCAAACACTATGATTCTAATTATACAAAGTTTATCATGTAGATATGTTCACGTACTTGAAGAATAGAGAAGAAAGTGATAGTCCTACAAATATATAATTTTCACTTGAAGAATAGAGAAGAAAGTGATAGACCTGCAAATATATAATGTTCACTTGAAGAATAGAGAAGAAAGTACTATACCTACAAATGCATAATGTTTATTTGAAGAATAGAGAAGAAAGTGCTACACCTACAAATATATAAAGCTAAACAAAAGTACAAATAAGAACATGGCAACCACCTAATTATATAAAATTCAAATTCAAATTGGTATGCATAAATAGACTTTTGAATTAATAAAAAAAAGCTCAAATACTAAATTGAGAGCATAATGATAAGATTATAAAAGGCAGAAGGTAAGTATATATAAATTATCATTAACCTTATTAATGAGTAATGTTATAACAATAAAGAGAAAAAAGACCAAAAATATAAGAGCAATCTAAAGAAAATAAAATATATTGATAGTCATAAAAGTTAATAAAAATTACATTAATTATGCTACTTCCTCCAAATTTTATCCATAACATTAGTTTCACGAAACATGGCCAATAAACGCAAACTCCCACGGTTATAATTTACTCTGTTAACTTTTTCATTGAGGACAAGGGATATGTAATTATCATTTACCCAATAAAGAAAAGAAGGCAAACAAAAATAAAGAGTTGGGCGTGCATGGGCGGATTCAAGAATGTAATCGAAAGTGGGAGGCAAAAACATAACGTGCATAATTTTTATTTTATTTTTTGTTTCAATAAAGATAACATAAATGAATTTATATTTCTGTGTTTTAAGATAATATAATATTTTATTATATAATTAGAAAGTACCAAATACAACCGTGTACTTATATAATACAAAAAAGAACCTTATAAAAGGCTATAGTATAGTGTTAATCCAAACTTTTTGTTTCCTTTTTGCCATTTTGCATTTTCCCGTGATTTGTAAGGGAGAAAAGTTATTTACTAATTTTTCTTAGATATTTTTTTTTCTATTGTCACATAAGTATATTAAAAAAAAAATTAGTGCTTTAGCGACAATGCTTTTCTAGAAATATGTCCCGAATGTTTTAGCGAAGAAAAAAAAGGTAGCTAAAGTTCGATTCGTATACTGATTGGTTCGTACCAGAAATATATTGTAAATATATTAATACTAAAATAATACTTTAATTGACACTCTAATAATTAAAAATATCAAACTTAAATTCTACTCAAGACTCCCACAGTCACACTTTAATTTTGCTACCTCACCTTTCAAAAAGAACATTAATTTTAATATAATAATTTACAAAATTTAACTCTTAATTGTGAAATCCCAGAAAAATAAACTCTTTAATTAAAGATAAACATAATATTTATTGTTAGGGTTTGGGGGGGGACTGAACTAATGTTTTTTCCTTGTATTTTAAGTAAAAATTGTATTGTCCAAAAAAAAAGAGTAAAAATTGTAATAATATTATTAAGAAAAGGAAATTAAGGGGGGCTATTGCCCCTTTAGTTAAAAGGATGGCTCCGCCCCTGTGGGCATGTAATATAAAGAGCTGATCTTCCATAATCTAAAAAGTCTTAAGTTGGTTTGATTACACAGTTTTAAAATTTTATTAAGGATACAATTATATAGAATTGCAATATATTCTTAGAATTGTGAAGCCATATAATTTTAATACCATTGTTTGGCTTGTAGTAATTTTCATATAAAATTCTATTAAAATTCAAAATTTGTTTGTTTAGCTAATTTATAGAATTCGTTTAAAATTCTAAAAAGACAATGGGTTTAAAAAACTCCTGCCACCATTCTATACTGCTGGAGCTCGATCTAGTCGCAAAAGTTCTTTAATATATATATAATATATATAAATATGTATATACATACATCTATTTACTGATGTAAAATACATAATGGGTTGTAAATAATTTAATGGTGTTGTACTACAAGAGGGTGAAGGAGGCGTGGGGGGATTTGAACAGTGCGGGTTGGAAAAGGCGTGTACAGTTGTCTTACTCTGTGCGTTATGTCATCTGTGTGTGAAGGTGTTTGGTGTTGGTGGGGGTACGGGGGTTAGCGGGCGGGTGGGAAGGGGTGAGATGTGGGAAATGGAGTGGGGCGGGAGTGTTAGTGCGGGTGTGGGTGTGTGGGGTTTTTTTTGGCCCTTGGGGGGGGCGGGGGGGTCAGGTGCTGGGCAATGGCTTGGAGTAGAGGTGCAGAGGGGTGGGTAGGGTGGACGCAGTGGCGGAGTCAGGAATAATTTTTAAGGGGGACTAAAAAACATTTAATCCAAATCGAACTCAATAATTATGTTTACAGACTAATTTTTTACTAAAATACTTCTCCATTCTGTTTCAATATTTCGGAAAAATTAAAAATGATATACTAAAATTAATTATATATTTTAAAATATGTTTTGATATATAATCTAAAAAAAAAATGGAGGCTGTGTTTCAAAAAAAAAATATGAACAGTAGTGAAGAACGGCTGCCTAAAGAAGAAAGGAAAGAAAGTGTAAATTGCAAACTTACACCTTCAACTTATAACGCTAATTGCACGTAGCACCCCACACAAAAAATGCACAGCCACCTCGCCAAACATTGCTACCTCATCTTATATTGCAACCCCTGAACCTAAACTTGTAAGCTTAATCGCAAACAAAACCCCTCACCCAAAATTGCACAATGGCCTCTCAGCTTTCTCTCCCCACACATAAACCCCTGTACTATCTGAAAATTTTCAAAAAGTCCACCTGGCCCCCACGTGGCTCCGCCCCTGGGTGAGGGTGAAGGTGAAGTGGGTGGCGATGAGTTATGGTGAAATTTGTTTAGAATTCAATTAGAATTGGAATTAAAATACTCTACTTTCTGTATAGAATTCAATCCTTTAGAATTCGAAAACCATACTCTAATTTCAATTTTTAGCATGGAATTAGAGTTGCCAAACATACCAAGTATTTAATGTGAAACTTCTTTAATTTATTGATGAACTAGGAAAATAGAAATTAATATTTATTATTATAAATCAGATTTAATAGCGAATTTTTTAATAGTAAACAAATACATTAATGTGATTTTGTTATTAAATAATAAAATTAGATGCATTTCACTGTCAAATGCATTATTGTTAAAAATAAATCTTTAAAGACAATAAGAGAGTGAAAAAAAAAATCTTATAAGTCATTAATTAGCGCAAAATATCACCGCAAAAATTCAATTCCTTTTCAATACAAGTAGTGTATATAAAGGCAACTCTTTGCTCCATACGTGGCACAAAGGTACAGATCACTGATCTTCCATTTACACAAGTCACATAACTTTAGTGGAAAGTTTCTTGTTGATGATGACATTTACTCAAGTCACATAACTTTTGGCTATAAATACCAACTCAATTTTAAGCTTTCATCGTATCATAATTAAGCACATATTCTTTCGGCCCCTAAACAGATATTGATGTGTAAAGTTTGTTGAGACGGACACGGATAACATGAGACAGGTGCTATTAGTGTAATTGAAGATGTATATTGCTTGTATGAGGTCGAAGTAAAGTAAAGTAAAGTAAATATTCTGAGAAACGTAAATATTGTGAGAGACGAATACTGTGAGACAACAATATCTGTCTCCTGAAAATGCATCTTTTAAAATTTGAATAATTTTAAAAAAACGGATATAAAAGGATGTTAAAAGATTTATAAAATAATTTACATATTAAATTATTAAATATAATATCACACACGTATTAAATATATGCATTCGTCTAATATATATATATATATATACATATTTAACCCCCTGATAGAATTCGGTTTTCTGTTAGGAAGCCCATGTTTTATCCATAACATTAGGTTCCCGAAGCATGGCCAATAAATACAAATTTCCAGTGTTAAGATTTATTCCTGACTTTTTCATTGGGGACAAGATATATTTAATTATCATTTACCCAAGAAAGAAAAGAAGGCAAATAAAAAAACAAAGAGTTGATCTTCCATAATCCAAAAAGTCTTGTAATGTTTTAATGTGGAGCCTCTTGTTGATCCACATGAAAAATAGTGATATTTATTACTATAAATTATATTTAATAGCACAAATTTTAGAAATAAAGTACGTAAATGTGATTTTGTTATTAAACAATATAAATAGATGTGTTTCACTGTTGAATATATTATTGTATAAAATAAATCTTTAAAGACAATATAAGAACAAAAATATTAATTATTTATTAACATAAAATATCACTACAAAAATTTAATTTTTTTATAATTTGAGTAATATATATATATATATAAAGTCACATCATAAGAAACATAACATTTAGTGGCGCGTTAATTGATGTTATATCACGTAATAGACATATCATTGATGTTCCATAATCCAAAAAATCATGTGAAGCTTCTCGGCCTTGATGACATAGTGGTATATTACACGTGTCACGTAACTTTTGACTATAAATACCAACTCAATTATAGTCTTTTATCAAATCATAAGCATATGTATTCTTTCTTCTAATCCAAGCTAGTTTGTCTTTTGTACTATCTTCTCGAGAAAATAGTGTGTGAAGTTGATATTTATTTTTCTTTCCATCCAAACAGTACGTAGCTAGGATTATTTAAAGATGTTTCCTAAGTTTGTGAATGGGATCAAGAGAAAATGAGATGGAAAGGAAAATGAAAGGAATAGTAGTGTTGCTGAAGAAGAGCTTATTGGATTTCAATGAGTTGGGGGCATCTCGTGTTGATCATGGAATTGATATTTTGGTGGGAAAACTAGTCCGTTTTCAACTTATCAGTTCCGTTTATGGTGACCCAGGTTTGTTCTTTGTTCGAAATTTAAAGAATAAAAAAAATAAAACATTTTTTTTTGAACTAGGAGAGTGTCTTTATTGAATAATATAAACTTTCCCAAACATACTAGCTTTTAAATAAAATGTATAAAGTTTCTTTGAACACTATGAGTATTTAACCATCAGATTTGACCTAATGGTTACCGCTTTATATAGGTTCAGCTTTAGGTGTGACTAAGAATTCTCTAGATTGAATTCATGAGGCTGCTGTAAATATAGTATAAGCTACGAAAAAGAATTAGTCGATCAAGTTGCGCGAATACTGTTAGTCATCATGTCTCTCAAATAGTGAGAGATATTTGGGAAAAAAAGCGCAGTTGAGAAACATAATATGTGCAAGCACGATTTACTTTACTTGTTTTTTTGGTATTAGAAGGAGCAAAAATCGTGGTTGAGAAACATAATATGTGCAAGTATGATTGCAATTGTCCTTTTTTTGATATTACAATGAGCAGACACTTTAACATGAAGGGGAAACTACGTTAAATTGTCATATAGTTTGTCAAGTTAATAGGTTGTTCCTTTAAACTATTTTACCTAATACTAAGCCCCCATATACTATTGCAACCTTTCACTTTATCCCGGTCTGTTTAGAGATTGTCAAATTTTCAAATAGATGAGCCTACGTGATATTATTAATAATATAATCGTAATAATGCAATGATTTAGAATAAAATAGAAGCCTACGTGCAATGGTTTAGGGTAGTTATTTTCAAACAATACGCAATTTTATTAATAATAAAATCACAATATTCCAATGAATAAGGGTATTCCAAGGATCTTATAACACACCGAATATTTTCAAAAAATTTAAATGATGCTAATAATTTGAGATACCCCAAAATATAACTGCAAAACTATTTATTTGAGATGGAGGTATTAAAACTGTAATTTAGAGTATGACTTAATGACCCTTTTTTAATATTTCAAATAAATATGCAATGATACTTATGCTTTGTGAGGACTTTGGTTAATATTATATTTTTGGCTAAAAAATTAATTAATTAAAAGATGTTGAGTGGACCAATGGTAATGTATCTTCTATTTTAATCTCATTTTATTTGACAAAAACTGTAAGGACAAATTTGAAAACATTTTAAAAAAAAATTAATGGGCGAAATGAAAATAAATAATGTTTTTTTTTAAAAATAAATAACTGGTTTTTAACTGATTTGGGGTAAAGTGAAAGACACCAATAATATAGAGAAAATTAGTGCCAGGTAAAACAATTTAAGAGGACAATATGTTAGCCCGAAAAATTATAGGAGTATTTTCCCCAACATCGAAAGAAAGAAAGATGATTAAAGTTGTGGATTTTGCAGAAAAAGGGATGAGTGGAAAAATTGGAAGTCCAGCATACTTGGAAGATTGGATTCCCACAATTGCCCCTCTAACTCCGGGTGACTCGGTATACAATGTCACATTTGACTATGAGGAGGAGATAGGAATTCCAGGGGCATTTATGGTAAAAAATCTTAACCCAAGTGAATTCTATCTCAAGTCACTAACACTTGAAGATGTTCCTGGTCATGGCCGCCTCCATTTTGTTTGCAATTCTTGGGTTTATCCGGTTGACAAATACAAAACTGACCGTGTGTTCTTTACAAATCAGGTAAGCATTGTATGTTACTAGATTATCCTGTCATAGCGTGTGCGACTTGTATATGTATTATATATATACGTGTAGGGGCGGGACCTACATAGAGCCAGAAGGAGGGGGTTGCCTTCTTGAAATTTTAGAATTTTTTTTACGTCTATATGATACCAGATTAATTTCACATGTAATGCGTGTACTACTTGCATATGTGATTTGAAGAGAAAAGATTAACAATTATTAAAATTGCTTTGGTGGTCAAGTAAGTGAGTAATCTATATTCTTGCCGGGGTCCAAATCATGTGACAAGCAATTCTTTGTCTTTTTTTAAAACCTTGAAAAAAATTCAGTAGTCCTAGTTTTTTGCCACTCCTTGATTGAAATTAATTATGGGTCCACCCATCTGTATATGTATATGTATATATATAATTTGGAGCTTTTTTTTTAATAATAATATATGATAGATGGCGCAGTGGTTAAACGTGTCCTGTCCTATATATATATATATATATCGTTTGAATACGAATGTTTGATTCTTGTCGCAAGCAATTTATTTATGAAAAGTAGTATTATACAACTTCATGCGGTAGAAATGGGTCTTGACTTTTTAAATATAGTATATAACAATGTTATTTATAGTGTGAATTACATTTACCTCCCCTGAGACAAGGAATAATTACATAAGTCCCTTTTGATTCAAAACCTTACACTTGTCTGCATATAAAGGTATATTTATAACAAATTCCCCCCTTGTCTACGTACATCTACGAAGGTGATTGTAATTTTATTTTTTTCATTTTCAAAATTTAGGAAATATTGCATGCTAAGGGAGGCTAACGTAATTTTGAAAACCATAAGGGAGATATGTGTAATTTTTCCTAACCTTAGGCTAGGTAATTACTATAATCTATCCTTATTCCTACAACAAGAGATAATCCCTTCCTCTTAAAGCAAGTGAGCTAATATAGTTGGGAAAGATCCCACTCGAATCTGAGAGAGACCTCAATGTCGAGTCTCACCAGGGACGAGTTTGCAGGGTGGTGGTGTTTTGGGTAGGGGTGTTTTGGTTTGGATTTTAGTTGTTATAATTAAAGAGAGAGACTTAAACCTCCCGTTTTAAAAAAAATAATTTAATTCGCTTCCCCCTAATTTAAGTTGTAATTTTAAAATAATGGTTAGACTATGTGATTCATTCATTATATTCCAGAAAGGTAGTAAACTTCAATCTTCTAAGTTCTAATATTGGAAGAAATCCATATACATTTTGGTAGGCCTATCTTCCTGGTGAAACACCAGCACCACTACAAAGTTACAGAAAACAAGAGCTAGTAAACCTGAGAGGAACTGGCACTGGAATGTTGGAGGAATGGGATAGGGTCTACGACTACGCGTACTACAACGATTTAGCAGATCCTGATAAGGGTTCTGATTATTCCCGTCCGGTTCTTGGCGGGTCTTCTGCGTACCCTTATCCTCGCAGGGGACGAACAGGCCGACGGCCGACTAAATCAGGCAAGTTAAATGACTTTATTTTATCCAATCATCCGCATGCTATATATATATTAAGGATGTTATAAATCTTATATGCGACTAGTTATGAGAGGTACGAGGGATTTTGAACGTATGTATGATACACGTGAATTTAGGAGTGAGATTCAGACCAAACACCGTTTGGTCGGTAAATGGCATGTCAAACTAAGTTTCAAAATATTAGTTAGTTTAGCTATTTCATCGACCTTCTTAGTTCTTGTACATTTGCTTTAATTTATATATGTATATATATATTTTATAATTTTCATCCTATTAGGTAATGTGAGGTAATTTTGTATGTAGTTGTGTTAAGAGTATAATGGAGAAAAGAAAATTATATATTTATTATGATTGTTAATGAATACAATATAGGACCTTTTGTATAGGGCTAAGAGAACGATACAATAATGAAAAGAGATAATTATAGTAAGGAAAGAGATAATCATAAATCAATGTAGGATATACGCTATCAATCTATTAGATAATTGATATGCTAATATCTCCTCAAACTCAAGTTGGTAATGAAAGACCAACTTGAGTTTAAAAGTGAAGTCATGGAATTGACCGGGCAAAAGAGCTGGCGTGTGGGGTATAGAGCGAGCACGTGAGTGGCTCTTGTGCAATGGAGATACCAGAGTTGGAGAGGACAGTGGGAGACGAGGTGTGCTTCTAAACACCTGATAGAGAAGCTAAAGATCGATAACAAGGTCAAACCAGGAAACCAATAATATGGCCGAACTGAGCGTATGAGAGTGTTTCAGCAGCAATAGTGTTTCGTCGTGATGTGAGACACATGAATTGGCAAAGTAGGCAAGCCCAGTAGCATGGAAAGGCGAGCGCATAGAAGCATGAGAGGTCCAGCTTTGGTTGTGTGGGTGAGTCGATGAGGACGGCTAGGAAGGGGTGAGCTGACAAGAACAGCTACGGTGTTGGACAAAACGAGCCGACCAGCATGAGAACTGTCACTAACGGTGGACTGGCATGAAGACCGATACAAGGGGAGCAGTCCGGTATGACAACCGGTACTGATTGTGGTCCACCACGATTTTAAGTATAGCACGAGGACCAAGGCTAGCTTGTAAAACCACTAGGCAAGCGCTTGAAAGTGCGGAGGTGAGCGTATTAGAGGGCTAGGAGACGTTGAGAACGTGAGCACATGAAAGACATTGAGCGCACGAGCAGTGTTAGGCAAGCACATAGGCGAGGTTGAGTGCATGGGACTGAGTTGCGTAAGCTAAGTGGCGCTAGTGGTTATGGGCCAGGATGACACATTTGGGCACTTTTGTGAGAGCCAAATGCGTTGGCTCATGGCCAAAGGCGTCTCTTGTTGGCTCATGGGTGAACGGGGTAAGTGTGATGGTTGAATTTGGTACGAGGTCTGATGATGATGATGGGCAACGTGATGAAAGTGGGTTTTTTTGGCAGTAGGCTGCTATTAGGCACGTCAGTTGATGTTTGCTGTTTTTGTGGTTTGGGGTTAGTGGGTGTTTGTTTGATAGGGTTTTGAACAAGGGTGGTGGTAAAAGATCGGTTATGTATAGGTGCTACCGTGCTGATTTTGAGGTGGTTTAGGTGAGCTTAAGATGGTGGTTTAGGTGGGATGGTGAGAGTGGTCCGGCTTGCGACGACCGAGAAAGAAAAATAGTGATTAAAACCTCAAGATAGAAGGATTTTAACCCATCTGATACTGTTTATTAATGAATATAATCTAGGAACTTTTATATTGGGTTAGGAGAACGATACAATAATGAAAATAGATAATTACAATAAGAAATATATAATCCTAAATCAATCTAAGACATACGCTATCAATCTATTAGATAGTTGATATGCTAACAATATTAATCTATAAGATAATTGATATACTAACAAGTTCAACTAAGTGAAATCGCTCCTAACCTTGGTGAAAAACCCATGTTATTTCGATAAACCCCAACTCTCATTTTCGGCTTCAATTTTTTTGTTTAGAGAAAAAAAAGTTCAGTAATAGCCTTATGCCACTTTATTGTGGACTACAATGCCATACCTAAAAAGTTTATTAACAGCCAACGGCCTTGTATTTGGATGGTGTATAAAGTGCATTTCTTGAATTGACATGCAGAACAAAAAGGTAATTAACTTTACCTTCAAATTTTTATATCTGATTAAGTCATATTGTATTATCTCGACAGATCCTAAAACCGAGAGTAGGCTGCCACTTCTTATGAGCTTAAACATTTATGTTCCAAGAGATGAGCGGTTCGGTCACTTGAAGAAGTCTGATTTCCTCGCGTACGCGTTAAAATCCATCGTTCAATTCCTTCTCCCTGAGTTTGAGGCTTTAAGTAATCAAACTCTGAACGAGTTCGACAGTTTCCAAGATGTGCTAAAGCTCTATGAAGGTGGAATCAAGCTACCCGACGGCTCCTTGCTCGAACTCATTATGAAAAACATCCCCTTGGAAATTCTCAATGAGCTTATTCGGACCGATGGTGAAGGACTCGCCAAATTCCCCATGCCTCAAGTAATCAAAGGTAATTCACAACTTCAGTATAAACCCGATTTGGTTCATGGTTAATTGTTTTTTTTAACCTTCTAGTTTGATTTAGAATGTTTTCCATCTCGGCGAAAGCTAAAGATTTTCCTATTGTTTGGGAAAGCGAAATATTTTTCAACTTCTTACAACTATCTACATTCATTATTCATTTCTTATTACTAATTATGCAAAGTGTATTCTAAATTTCAGTTTCATTTAGTTTCTAAATTATGTTTTTAATAATGTAACAGATGATAAGTCGGCATGGAGGACCGATAAAGAGTTTGCAAGAGAAATGCTGGCCGGAATGAACCCTGTTTGTATCCAGCGTTTGATGGTAAATTAAACTTCATATATTCTTCGAAGAATTACTTTTAATTTGAACCATTTGTTTGTATATTTGTTTTTTTTTCTCCAATCTTTGATCTTTGAGTTAACAACATTTTATATGTTACTTCCAGGAATTTCCTCCAACAAGCAAACTTGATCCGAAAGTCTATGGTAACCAAAACAGTTCAATTACCAAAAGTCACATAGAGAATAATCTTGATGGGCTATCAATAGAAGAGGTAAAATATTCAAGTCGAAATTTTTTTTCCCTTGATGAAACTAATATGTTTTTCACTTTCATCGTCGAGAAAAGTTTTTGCTCGAAACCAAAAAGGCCCTAAATTAACTTTTAGTATGAACTGCGTAATCATGTTAAAATTTTGTCAAACAGGCAATCAAGGCAAACCGGCTATTCATATTAGACTACCATGATACTATGATTCCATACTTGAGGCGAATAAACGCAACTTTAACAAAAATGTACGCCACAAGGACTCTGCTCTTCTTGCAAACTGACGGAACATTGAAGCCATTAGTGATTGAATTAAGCTTGCCGAACCCAGAAGGGGATCAGTTTGGTGCCATAAACAAAGTATTTACGCCAGTTGAAAATGGAGTCGAAGGTACTGTTTGGCAGTTGGCAAAAGCTTATGTTGCAGTGAATGACCAGGGTGTCCATCAGCTCATTAGCCACTGGTATGTATAAAGTTGCCAAACAAACCTTATTATCGGAGTTATACGTAGATTAAGCTGTAATTTATGAAGGGTATTATTTATTTTGGTCACAGGTTGAATACGCATGCAACTATTGAACCATTTGTGATTGCAACAAATAGGCAGCTAAGTGTAATTCATCCAATTTATAATCTTCTTCAACCTCACTTTCGCGATACAATGAACATAAATGCAATTGCGAGGCAGATTCTCATTAATGCAGGAGGGGTTGTCGAGAAAACGGTTTTCCCAGAAAAATATTCAATGGAAATGTCCTCTGCGGTTTATAAAAATTGGGTGTTTACTGATCAAGCACTTCCTATAGATCTCATCAAAAGGTAGATCAAAATCCAGCATCTTAGTGAGAAAAGAAAAATTAACAGTGAAATCTAAAAGCAATACGTGTTTGTGCAACCGAAATATTTTTCATCTGGGTGAAATTTTTTGTGAAAGTAGAAAAAGATTTCAACCCAAATAAAGAAAAGGTCTAAGAGCGTGTTTGATTAGAAAAATGGAAAATGATTGAAACAGTACTAGTTTTTGTAAGAAATTGGAAAAAGAGGTGAATAATATATCATGGAATGTTCTCCATATTTTTTATAATATCCATGGAAAATTTTCTTACTCAATCCCCAATTTCACTTGTCTCCTTTTCTGATTTCCAATAAAATTATTATTGTTTTCGATCATTTTTCAATTTTTTTATTAGATACAACTTGAAAGTATGATAATGAGTTCACTACATGACACTTTACAATTTTGTATATCCAGAGGAATGGCAATATTGGACCCAAATGCTCCCCATGGCCTCCGCCTACTAATCGAGGATTACCCTTACGCAGTTGATGGGCTAAAAATTTGGTCTGCCATAGAGAATTGGGTCAAAGAATACTGCAACTTCTATTATAAGACTGATGAAACAATCCAAAACGACCTCGAGCTCCAATCCTGGTGGACCGAGATCCGAGAAGTGGGCCACGGCGACAAAAAAGCCGAGCTATGGTGGCCCATAATGCAGACTAAGAAAGAACTAATCGATTCGTGCACTATCATCATATGGGTAGCTAGTGCCCTGCACGCAGCGGTCAATTTTGGGCAGTACCCTTATGCAGGGTACCTCCCAAACCGACCTACCCTAAGTCGTAGGTACATGCCAGAGCCAGGCAGCCCTGAGTACGCAGAACTTGAGGCAAATCCTGAAAAGGCCTATTTGAAAACAATCACTCCCAAACTCCAAACACTCCTTGGCATTGCGCTTATAGAGATTTTGTCAAGGCATGCATCGGACGAGGTGTACCTTGGAAAAAAGGACACACCCGAGTGGACTACGGACACAGCGGTCATAGACGCGTTTAGGCGATTTGGAGAGAGGCTTGGAGATATTGAGAAAGAAATAGTTCAAATGAATAAAGAAGGGAAATGGAAGAATAGGGTTGGGCCAATTAATGTGGAGTACACTTTACTTTATCCTACAAGTGAAGGGGGACTTACTGCTAAAGGGATTCCCAATAGTGTGTCAATTTAGAGAAGTCTAAAGTGAAAAGAGTTTCAATTTAAATAAGATGATAAGTTAATTGTTGCAAGCGAAGTTTGTGCGCAGTTATATAAATAGAAGAAGTCTAATGTTAGGAGGTGTTCCTTAATTTCCAATTGTTGAAAAATAGGATGTCATTCAGATGGATACTGTAAATCTGTTTGGATTAACAATAATAAGCTTTATGTTCTTGTGTTATTTTCGTTTGTGGTTGGTCAAGTTTCCGAAAGTTTTTGTTTCCATGCAGAGGTAATGAAACCTTTACTCAAATATGCCATGTTGGTGAAAAACAAACAAATTGTATTCAAATTTCCCAATTGAAAATTTAGGGCGCGTGCTAGTTTATGCTCGAATGGAGATATAAAAACCACTCTTTTTCACCTAAACACTTTCAAATATTGAAGGAGGAGATGGAAAGCAATTTAGTTTTCTTTAACAACATCTTCACCTTTGGAGTTTGGTTCATTCGTGGAAAAATCCAAAATTCATTTGTAATATCTACATGTGTGCGAATGGTAGATTAGCTCAAAAGATGTGTGAAAGTTATTTTTAATTATATGGTATTTCATCAATATATGAAAGTTATTAATTCTTATTGACTCTAGGGCCAAGCTTTTTGTATCTATAAGATCTATAATGAACGTAACCAGCTCAAGACCATGGGCACAAATGTTCCATATTGGACTTTTTGTCTTTCCAAAGTTCATATGGTGTTGAAGGTGTTGACCTAAAGGTCTTAATTTTATTTTGATAATAACAATAAATCAATCTAATTACACATGGTTCTTGATATAAGTTTGTAGTTTATTCACTAGGAAAATCAAGAAACATGCCACGTGACTAGAATCATTCATTCCATATTCGATCAAGTCAACATAGCATTGGACAAATCAAGGATATCAATCTCATCACTCATATGCTATCAATGCATCTTATGAAGTACAAAGATCAAGATCATATGCAACAGTTTCAAGGCAAGAGTTGCAAGTGAAGATCAAATTGAAGAAACACGTCGAAGCTTCAAGGATTCGACAATTCGATAATTGAATGAGTGCTCAGGATTTATGTAAAATTTCTTGATTGATCATTTTTATAGCTCAAACATGTTTATACATCATTCATAGATTGATTGCAAACTAGCTTGGATTGAATTTTCTTTGAAAACATCATTCTTACAAAAATCAGTTTTGAAATAAATTCATATTAATTTCAAATGATCATATTTTGAGTTTTCCTGAAAATAGGTGTCTTAAATATATGTTTTTAACACCCCCAAAGCATTAAAATTGATTTTGGAGCTAAAATGCAAAAATACAAAAATTAAAATTTTAGCTTGATAGACAGAGCCCATCAGTCGACTGATGAGCTTGGATCAGTCAACTAAAGGTCCATCAATCGACTGATAAGTTTTGCTCAATCGACTAATGCCTCATAATATAGCCATTAGAAATATGACTTTTTACTATTTTTGGTACCAAATATCACTTTTAGGACTAAATATACACTATCTAAGACACATTTTGACAAATTTGAATCACTATAGAAACATATTCTTCATCTATCTTTACCATTCAAAGATTCAAGAACACATTTTGATCAATCATTTATTCATTAAGATATAAATCTTGATCAAACCAGATAACTCTAGTGTGAGCTTCAAATTGTATCTATCAAACACTTAAGAGAATTATTATTCATTGGTGTGAATCACCAAACACTTTGTAATATTCTTTTATGAGAGGTAAATTACCTCTCACGAGTTAGTAAGAAGGTCAATTCTTATAGAGTGTAGTGAGACAATTACACCTCAGTGTTGTGAGAGGTAAATCTCACAAGTTAGCAAGAGTGTTTCTTGTGTGAGTATATATTGTGGTAGAACAATACTTGTGGAAGGTAGTGAGACAACAACACTTGTAGTGGTTTAATTTTCACCTGAAAAAAATCGATTTTAGTGAAAATACTCAGGGCACTATCCGAACGCGGACGTATAGTTTAGACAACTGAACCGCGAGAACAAAATGTCTTGGGCTTCAATTAGTTTAATCTTTCTAACTCAAGCTATTTATTGTTTTGCTATATTATTGCTTGATCTTGGGATTGGTTGATTGACCTGCTTTCCTTGATATATTTGTTTAGCTTAGTTGTATTGCTTAAACATTTTTAGAAAACTTTTTAATTCCGCATTAAGTTTTATAAACCTTATTCACCCCCCCCCCCCTTTTAGGGTTGATTTCCTACCAACAGAAGGAACACATTATGAAGGCACACGATTTAGTATATAGGTTACAATCAAAAGTGTGTTTCCTCGTAACGATATTGGGAGGTCGGTCTGCGCCATCATGGATCTAGTTGTATATATTTAAAAGTGTTATATTCATTCTTTATGCAATACCATTTTGTTACGGAGTGTTGGGAATAGTGAGTTGTCTGCGCATCTCCTATTCTTCACACATTTCTCTTAACTGATTAGATAGATATTCGCGTCCCCTGTCCGCTTGAAGAGTTTTAAAGCTCTTAGATAACCAATTCTCAACTTCAACTACATAGAGCTTGAAACAGTCCAAAACTACGTAGCTATGAGTGATAGATATGTCCGTATCGCGAATAATCCTATGTGAAAAAGAAAATAAGACGTTATGACGCTCCTTAACGCTCATAGGTAAACATATGTCTGAATAAACTATCTCTAATGACTCACTAGCTCTACAAGCCTTAATAAAAGGCTTCTTACAAACTTTATCTAGTAAACAAGGCTTACATATACGCAGATCAACATTAGGGAGTGGGTGTAATCATGTCATTCTATCATTTCCTATATGTCATAGTCTAGCATGCCAAATAACTAAATCAACATTCTTATTAACAACATATGATAATAATGATGAAGATGAAGGGATGTGTTTGTGTGGAAACAACTAAGCTAAAACCTAATTAAAGTACTAAAGAAACAAATTATATACAAAACAACGACGTATACTCGTGTATAAACTAATTCAGTTTGATTCAGTATGGTTTTGTAATGGCCAACCCCAAACTCGAATTGAACTTATTCGATTTCAGTTTCGGTTTTTTTCACTTCGATTTTTAATGGTTTGGTTTGGTCAGTCGATTTTTCGGATTCGCCACAAAACTCTTACTAAATGTATTAACCGGGACGGTCTGACATTAAGTGGGTAGAGCAATTATATTCGGGCCAAGCCCATGTAATATATTAAAAAATAATAATGGATGCTTAAACATACTATTATTAGATGACATTAGATATACAAATTGAAATATAGCTGCATGTACAATCTCATATATATGAATCTGATCGATTCTTAATTAGCTTCAAATAAAACCTTTGAATACCTATATAAATTTCTAAAATGTGTACTTTCTTAAACTAATAGATGCGCTCCCCTTAAAGAAAAGGTGGAATGTATGTTCTGCTTTTGTAATAAGAGATTTTTTTTTGTTGTTGTTGTTGTTGTAGAAAGTCTAGATTTTTGGAATTTGTCACCTATCTAAATGAATCAAACAAGACAGATTGAGTTAAACACACAATCATATTAAAGGATGAACACAAAGATGAGCTAAAATACATAAATGTAAAGTAGGATTGTAGAAAAAAAAAGTAGGACTATTAATTATTATAGTGAGAAGTATAACATTGAGAATTGACATAAATATTGTTACCTTCATGGTTTTTCTTTTGTTTTTTTGGAAAAAACACCACTCGAAGGGAGAATATATTATTGATCAAGGTCCACAAGGTCTACTAACCAATCTAGGAATAGGGGCCCCACCTCTCTGAGGAACTAGAAAAAAAAGCATGACGAGCAAAGACATGTGCTACACAATTATATTCACGGGGCACAAAATTATAAATAATAGCTAAATAAGAGCCTAATTAACTTCTTCATATCTTGCAAAAAGGTCCCAATTAAGGCAGGGGTCACAAAAAGAATTAAGATTAATAGCACATTTAAAATCACTATCAATAACGATCCGACGCACACCAATCTTAATTGTCATAGCCAGACCCAACACAATAGCATAAAACTCCTTTATCAAAATAGACCGCGAAACATTATTATAAGTTGTTGCTGCCCGATTCAAATTACCCCCGAAGTCCTTAACACAACACCCAATGCCAAACATCCGGACATCTGCAAGACGACAAGTAAAGCCGCATCACAATTTATTTTTACCCACCTCAAAAGGGGAGGCTACCATGAACAAACTTGGCCCAAAGAAGAAGAAACACCACACTAATGCACCAAATTAAGGGTCTTTAAATAACCAATCACGATAGCTTCCGTTAATAATTTTTCTGGGATTTTACGGATATTTTCATGAATCTATTTGTTTCTATCACTCCACGTTTCCCATGCTAGCACACAAAATAGACGAAACATAAAACATTATTGCATTTGCATTAATAAAATTAATCATTATCTCTATGAGTCACATGTTCTTGCCTAATCTTGATAAAAGTTAAAAGTCTTAGGCTGTATTTGAGGTGCAAGATAACAAGGCAAGACTTTATCCTATTCTATGTTTGGTGTTCGTCGGGATTAGATATCTGGGTGGATTAATTAATGTCGCATTATCTGTAATACTAACAGGTTTTTCACCTGTCCTCTCTATTAATACGAATATGCATCTAATATGATTTGAGTCTCGCCTTCGGGAATCCAATCAAACTATTGAATCAAAGGAAGGGAATTGCATAGGAATGAAGTTCTTGCTATTCCTATCTTATTCGGATTGCTAGCCTACTTTAATAGGCATTCTAAGCTGGGAGGGGGCAAGCCAATGAAGGGAGGCATTATGGGCCAAAGTCGTTCCGCTCGTCCCTCTTTCGAGGAGCACACTCTATTCATTAATTCAACGTTAAGATGTAGAACTGAATTGTATACCACCTAAGAGGTAGGATTGTTTTATTCTATCCAGATAGAATTAAATAATCCTATCCGTCGCGTCAAACACACCCTTAATGACTAGGACGTATATATTTTTAACTAATTAATGTACCATATATTTTACATAGTAAACTGATTATATTGAATATAATGTATCCTTAAGAACACGTGAAAGCTACTTGGGGTATCTTATCTGCAATAGTTAGCAAGAATTATTTTTAACCATTGATTATGTTGATCTTATGGGATTCTTAATTTATAACATATAAAACTCCTTCCATTACAACTCCTCCACCACTTCTATCTTCACTCATCCATTCTCAAACCTCTTTCAAGCCTTAAACATGTATTATTTTTAATAATTGATTGTGTTGAATATAATGTATCCTTAAGAACACATGAAAGCTATTTGATGTATCTTATATACAATAGTTGGCAAAAATTATTTTAAAAAATTAATTATGTTGATCTTACGGGATTCTTAAATAATAACATATAAAACTCCTTCCATTATAACTCCTCCACCACTGCCACCTTCATTCCTCCATTCTCAAACCTCTTTCAAGCCTTAAAATCATTGTTGTATCCGTTAAACCTTATAATTGTAACCATTGTAAAATTATTTTCTTAACAACCAATTTGTATTTGTCGGTGTAAAACTAAGACAAATTTTAGTTTGCCATGTTTGAATAGAACATCTTGTTCACAGCTCAATTCCAAACCATCTTACATAACAACTTCTTATCATTTAACTCCAAATAGCGTCCACATAAGTAGTACTTGTTTGTGGCTATAGTTCAGCAGAAATCGAGGTGTTAGTGTGGCAGAGGGCAATGGAAACACACTTGTCGAAAGAGCAACGTATCAATTAATATTATAAAAGGCCTAACGCGGCGCATAGAGATCGAACCAATAAAGCTTCACTCGTTGCATAGAGGCAGAATCAATAAATAGTTACACATCGCATTGTTGGCCAAATCATTGTTAGGCAAACTGAGGAATGAAACAACTGTGCTAGGCCTATCACTAATAAGAGATAAGAGTTATACTCGCTTACGATGTAGCAAAGAAAATGCATACACAAATTAGGGTTCAAAACAGAGTTATAATTAATTTTATGGCTTATATCACAGTATGGGTCAAAGTTTACCCTTTATAGTAATTTTCATAGCTCACTAACCCTAATGTATACCATGTCATATACTTATAAATAGAAATGGATAATAACCCTTAACTCAAGGCAATTGTATTCACCTACATTTATTCACACACAACCATTTTATTCTTCTTCTAACCAAACTGTAGGTCATAAAACACCCTAGAGGGGGGTGAATAGGGTTTTTTACATTTAATTTGGTTTAAAATAGTTTCAAAAAGATATTAAGTCTATATCAAGAACCAAGCAAAACCAACAAGCAATCTCAATTACAAGAATAATATAACAAGAAAATAAAGAGCTATAGATAGAATGATTAAACTAAATAAGCCTAAGACGTTTTGTTCATGCAGTTCGGTTATTTAGACTATATATCCGCGCCCAAGTAATTCCCCTGATAAGATCCACTAAATTGATTTTTTTACGGGTAAAAATCAAACATCTTACAAGTGTATTGGCTCACTACACTCACACAAGAAACCCTCTTACTAATTTATGAGATAAACCTCTCACAATTTTATTGAGACTGGATCTACATCACCCAGTCAATCCATGTGTTGGGCTAAAAAATTACGCCACACGTGAGGGGGCGTGTTGAGACTATCATTTTCACATTGGAAGAGTGGATCATCACAAAGCAATATATAAGATCTAGAACTACTCCACCCATTACCAATTGCTTTTGAGTTGGATGCTCTGAAATTTAACATGTTATCAGAGGAAAAAAGATCCTTGTTGGTTCATCAAGATCGATTTTGCCGTTCAGAAACAGCGTCTTCATCTTATGCCATACGGGCGAGCTCTACGTTGCTAAAAAATTATGCCACACGTAAAAGGGCGTGTTGAGACTGGCTCTACGTCACCCAGTTAATCCACATGTTGGCCTAAAAAATTACGCCACACGTAAGAGGGCATGTTAAGACTATCAATCCCACATCGGAAGAGTGGATCATCACAAACTAATATATAAGATCTAGGGCTCCTCCACCCATTGCCAGTTAGGTTTGAGTTTGATGCTCCAAAATCTAACAAATTTAATGAATAAAGTTTGTTTAGTGATGAACACCAATATACAATAACTCTCAAGTGTATTTGTAGATTACAAAATAAAGCTCACACTAGAGTTATCAAGTTTGATTAAGATATATAGCTCAAATAATAAATGATTAATCAAAATAATTTCTTGAATCTTTGAATAATGAAGATTGATGAAGAATATAGATGAATAGTGATTCAAGGTATTTGAAAGTGTCTTAGATGTTGTATATATAGTCTTAAACAAGATATGGTCATTTTAGAGAGTTGGTAGAAGTTTGGTGCCAAAATGGTAAACAATTAGAAACCCAATGGCTATATTTTTCACCATCAGTTGATTCAGTAAAGCTCATCAGTCGACTGAGGGCCATTAGTCGACTGAGCCTTAGCCCATCAGTCGATTGATGAGCACTGCCTATTAGGCCAAAAATGTAAATTTTGGACCTTTGCAATTTAGCTCCAAATTCAATTATAATGCTTGGGGGGTGTTAAAAACATGTTCCTAGGACATCTATTTTCATGAGAGCTCAAAATATGCTCATTTGAATTTAATATGAATTTATTTGAAAATCGATTTTTGTAAAATGATGTTTTCAAAGATATTTCAATTCAAACTCGTTTTTATCAATCTAAGAATGATGTAATATAATATTTGAGCTATATAATTGATCAATTAAGAAACTTTACAATAAAAACTTAAACACTCACTCAATTGAAATTTAACGAGTCTTCGAATACTTAACAAGTTTCTTCGATTCTTCACTTGCCTTTGTACTTTTGATCTTCAACAATTTGCAAATCATTGTTTGGTTGATCAAAGTGTAAATTGAATTTTGCTAATGTGAGTGGAGTACTTGAAGAGGATTGATCTTGGTTTCAGTTTGTCGATTTTATTCCACAATTGACGATCATTGAATTGTAGCTATACTTACATTAACACACATGTTAAATTATACAAGATTAAACTAATATTATTATCAAAACAAGATTAATGACCTCTCAAGTCAACACAAACCTCTGCCAAATTCTCAATGTAATTCATATATTATAATATTTCACTACTTTTGAGCTAAAAGAAATCACACACACCCCAAAGAAAGACGTACCACCGGATTGGTAATAAAAGCCATTGTAGGAACCTACTTATAGAAAAATCCCTCTCTCTTTTGCTTGGGTTTTTATAGTTGATTAAAGTGTTTATGGTATACTAGTCAACAGATCCTCCGGACTAACCGACAAATCCTCCGGACTAACCGACAATGCTTCACTATGAATAAAATAAAATTATAAACTCGATGACTTTGAACAATTGCTTACCCATCGCCTCCTTTTTTATCTTGTTCGTAGTCCTTCACCATTATCTGCAATCTCCCTTATTACGTTAGCCATTTTTTGTTTCAATCACAACTGAAGTTTATCCACCTAACCCGACTTCAACCGTAGCCAAAGCCACTCCCAAGACCTCTCGGGAGTTTGGAAATCCTAGTTCTTTAGAAAGAAAGAATAGTGGATCTCCATGGCATCACCCAAATCTAGGTGACCTAAAACTCTCAAAAGAACGATTATAGTGTTTAGATGTTTTTAGACTTGGAAAGCTCTCTAAAATTGTGTATTTTTCAACCTTAATGATGGGTTATATTTATATAAAAAACCTTGATCAAATACTGAAAAAAGTTAAAATCAATTAAAAATATAAAGTCATGGCAAAAGCGTTATAAAAGGTTTATTGCAAAAACGTTGTAAAAAGTCCAAAATACCCCAAAACCTTGGCCAATTGGTATAGAAAATTTGGAGACAAGACTATCACCTTGGAAAGTGTCATAATAGTATGGAAAAACCCTTGACCGGTCTACCAACTTATATCTTTGTCAGTTTCTTGGTTTTTGTTCATTTTCACTCATTTTTTGTCATTTCAAGTTTATTTGAAATATGATTCAACCCAAATTATAGAAGCAACTTTTGGAACATGTTAAAAACATGAAAATAAAGAATTTCTTATATTGTCTCAATGGAATGCAACGGGCTTGAAAAAAAATCAAAATTCAAGTTTAACTCAGAAAACTTTTGTTTTTTGATTTTATTACACAACCACCATCAATAGTTGAATCAAACTACATTACCTAACTTACCTTATGTCCTGGAATGTGAATGAGGTATCTGGTAATATCAGCAAGCTTTTATTAACATCGCATATTCAAATCTTTGATTTACACACGAAGGATTATAATTGAAAAAAATGCTTTTGGCATCGGAATTAAGCTCACTAAAAATATAAACCTAGATTCCATGAATGGGTATCTAGCCTCGTGGTTGTTCGAAAGAAAAATGGCAAATGGAGAGTTTACATTGACTTCATAAACCTAGACAAGGCATGTCGAAAAATAGCTTCCTTTGGACAAAGATAGATCAGTTGATGGACTCAACAGCCGGCCATAAGCAAATGAGTTTTGTAGATGCTTATTTCGGTTAATGTTGTTTGAGCTAACTAATGCCACTACATTCTTTATCGATCTAATGAATAGAGTTTTCAAACCCCATCTGGATCAATTTATGGTGGTCTTCATTGATAACATTAATCTACTATAAAAATCATGCTGAGCATAAGGAGCATTTGAAGATAATTTTGAAAACACTGAGGTGGGAGAAACTCAATCTCAAACTAAAGAAATATGAATTTTGGTTTCCCAATTTCACATTCCTAGGTCAAGTAGTATCAAAAGAAGGAATATCGGTCAATCCACAAAAGCCTTTTATTGGATGGCACCATCTAAATTGCAAGAACTAAAAGTAAAATTACAAGACCTTCTTAATAAATGATTTATTTGACCAAGAGCGTTTTCTTGTGTTGCTCCAGTTTTGTTTGTTAAAAAGAATGTTGGAACTTTAAGACTTGCTATTAAATACTGAGAATTAAATAAGGCAACTGATGATTTGTTTGATCAGTTGCAAAGAGCAGCAATATTATCAAAAATCGATCTAAGCTTGGGGTACCATAAATTAATAATGGAGATAGACAACATATCTAAGATTGCTTTTAAGATAAGATACGGTCATTATGAGTTTTAGTAATGCTGCTTGGGTTAACTAATGCCACTGCAGTATTCATTGATTTGATGAATAGAGTTTTCAAACCCTATCTAGATCAATTTATGGTGGTATTCATTACTGACATTAATTTACTCTAAGAATCATGCCAAGCACGAGGATCATTTGAAGATAGTTTTGAAAATACTGAGGCGAGAGAAACTCTATGTCAAACTAAAGAAATGTGAATTTTGGTTACCCAGTTTTACATTCTTAGGTCATGTCGTATCAAAATAAAGAATATCGATCGATCTATAAAAGGTAGAAGCCATAGCAAATTGGCCTCGGCCAACCTCGATATTTAAAATTCGAAGTTTTTTTGGTCTAATTGAGTATTATCTTCGATTTATTGAAGGATTTTCGAAGATTGCAAGATCTCTAACCCAATTAACTCAGAAAAATGTCAAGTTTAGTTGGTCTAGTGACTGTGAGAAAGGTTTCTAAAAGCTTAGGGATAGATTGGTATCTGCCCCTGTTCTAACTATTCTTTTAAATACATTCAACTTTGTCATATACAGTGATTCCTTGAAAAAAGGATAAGGGTGCATGCTAATGCAAAATGGAAAAATGATTACCTATGGCTCAAGGCAATTAAAATCATATGAACTTAATTACCCAACCCATGATCTATAATTAACTGCAGTTATATTTGCTCTTAAAATTTGGAGATAGTATCTCTATGGATAGCGTATTGAAATCTTACTTATCACAAGAGCTTAAAGTATAGCTTTACACAAAAAGAATTGAATATGAGAAAAACAAGATGGTTAGAACTACTCAAAGAGTATGATGTGTCAATCTAGTATCATCCTGGTAAGGCCAATGTCGTGGCAGATGCCATAAGCCGGAAGTCATCAAGCAATCTAGCATGTTTGCTTACAACACAACCCCAGTTAATCAAATAATTAAGGATGTTGGTCGGAAATCAACCATAAAGGGGGTGAATAGGGTTTTTGAAACTAAATGCAGAATTAAAAAGTTTTCTAAAAATGTTTAAGCAATTTAACAAGCTAAACTAATATATCAAGGAATGCAAGCAAAACAACAAAGCAATCTCAAAATACAAGTAATCAATAAATATAGCAAGTAAATAAATAGCTTGAGTTAGAAAAATTAAACCGATTGAAGCCCAAGAGTTTTGTTCAAGCAGTTCGATTTTTTAAATCATACGTCCGCTCTCGGATAGTGCCCCGAAAATTTTTACTAAAACTGATTTTCTTCAGGGCGAAAATCAAACCATTACAAGTGTTATAGTCTCACTACACTCCACGAGTATTGCTCTACCATAATACTCACACAAGAAACACTCTTGCTAACTTGTGAGATTTACCTCTCACAATATTCAAATGTAATTGTCTCACTACACTCTACAAGAATTAACATTTTTGCTAACTTGTGAGATTTACCTCTCACCAAAGAATATTATAAAGTGTTTAGTGATTCACACCAATGAATAATAACTCTCTCAAGTATTTGATAAATAAAATTTGAAGCTCACACTATAATTATCTTGTTTGATCAAGATTTATAGCTCAATGAATGAATAATTTTTCAAAATGTGTTCTTGAATTTTTGAATGATGAGGATAGATGAATAATATGTTTCTATAATGATTCAAGCTAGTCAAAATGTGTCTTAGATAGTGTATATTTAGTCCCAAAAGTGATATAGCCGTTTTAGAAGTTTGGTACCAAAATGGTAAAAAAACAGAAATCTAACGGCTATATTCTGAAGCATTAATCGACTGAGCAAAGCTCATCAGTCGACTGATGGATCATTAGTCGACTGAGTAAAGCTGCTTAGTCAACTAATGGGCTCTGTCCATCAGGAAAAAATCCCAAATTTTGGACTTTTACAATTTAGCTCCAAAATCAATTTCAATGCTTTGGGGACCTCAAAAATATGTTCCTAACACCTATTTTCGGAAAAACTCAAAATATGATCATTTGAATTTAATATGAATTTATTTGAAAACCGGTTACTGTAAGAATGATGTTTTGAAAGAAAATTCAATTCAAGCTTGTTTTCAATCAATCTAACAATGATGCATGAACATGATTGAGCTTTATAAATATTATTCAATTAAGCAGCTTTACATAAATTCTAAGCACTCACTAAATTATCAAATTAACGAGTCTTTGAATGCTTCGATTTATTTTTTTAAATTGATTTTCACTTGAAGCTTTTGCCTTAAAGCTTTTTGCATATAATCCTTTGATCTTTAGTGCTTCATGAAATGCATTGCTAGCATATGATGAAATTGATCTTCCTTGTCGAGTCCAATGCATTGTTGACTTAATTGGATATGGATTGAATGATCCTTGTCATGTGGCATGTTTTCTTCGTAAAATCCATGCTTTTCTTGAATTAATAAGATAATGAACTACAAACTTATATCAAGAAACATGTTAAATTACACATGATTGATTTATTGTTATTATCAAAATAAGATTAAGACCTTTAGGTCAACAAAGGAAATCAAAGTTGGAAATTCGGAGGCCACAAGTTGAGGAAAACTTATACACCATTTCAACAACGCCATCGTTCCTTAATAGGATGAAAATAAAAGCAAGGTACTGAGGAACATATTAAAGGAAATATGACGAATAGGGAAGACTCGAAGTTTTTAGTACATTATGGAATACTAAATATAAGACACGAATATATGTACTATGCAATCAACAACTCAAGCAAGAAATTATGACACAAGCTCATCAATCACCATTCTCTATACACCTAGGGAATACCAAAATGTACCACGATTTGTATGAAATTTTGAGGATTAAATTTGTAAGGAAAAAATAATTGTAATACTCAATTTCATGGACATAAAAAAAGTAGTTTCGAGTACAAAAAATTAATTGATGGCGTCAAAATTTAGAAGTAGATAATTAACCAATCAATAAGCGAATATTGGTGAATAAAAAGTAAATGCGGTGCAATGATGAACACATGATATTTTTTAGTAAGGTAGGTTCCTCCGGTAGCGCTAATGCTATTCCTATAGTACGTCCTCCTTTTTTGTGTGCTTGCTTTGTATTAGCTCAAAGACAATCAACTTGGATAAGAATACAAGGTACCAACTTTTCTCTCTACAATTTCACCAATTTTATTTATAAGTATAGAATTAGGATTACAAATATTTCAATTGGATGAATAATACACTGTGTAGGAGAGAGTGTATAAGAGTTGTTGGCATTTTTGGGGTATGAGAAGAGATAGTATAAGACCCTTCTATCTTCTTCTTTAATTGAGATAGAGAGATAAAGAGAGTCGTAACTTCTCTTTTTTCTTGAAAAGATAGAGTATAAGACCTTTCAATCTTCTTCTTGAATTGACTTGTATTTGTTTTTGTATTGTCAATGGCTTTGTATCTCTTAGATGAGATGTGTGTTTATTGTATTTGAATCTTTTTTTTGTGTGTTGAATGAATGAATGAGATGAGGTATTTATAGGTAAATGGAGAATGGTAAAAAGGTAAATTTGGTGAGAATAAGGGGCAAAAAGGTAATTTGGTAAATGTTGATAGAGGTGAGTGAAATTTTAATGGAGGTAGGTGAGGTGAGTTTTCTTCCAAATTTAAAGGAAAGTATTGTATCACTTTTGGAGACTAATGGTAAAATTAGTATTTAATCCCATAATTAGTACTAGATGAAAATTTAATTTAGAAACTCATACTATAAAAATTTTAGTCACACTAAAATAATAACATTATACATATTCTAGTAAAAGTATAAATTTACATGGCTAGTTCCTTAAAATTAATTAAACGTGCATAAATAATTTCAAAAGTACATTAAAGATGATATTTCTTTTTTTACCTATGGATAAAAAGGGGGCACGTTTGCTTTGTTCGTGAAGGGAGATCGGGGGTGCCTGGCTTTGATGGGAGGGCCAATTATGAAACAAAATGCGCGCTTAGGTGGTGGGTCATGAGGAAGGAAGGCACGCTACTTTGCTTTTAATATAATAAAGAGAGAAACAGAGAAAGGAAGAAAAGGAAAGCTTTTTTGGTTTTGTCAAAAAAGAAAATGTTACATTGTATTTTTTTTAATATTAATCAAAAAAGATGGGACCCACTTGAAAGTAGCGGAGGTGGACTTTGTTGCTTAACAGAGAGAGAAAACTTGCATTTTAATTTTAAAAAATAAAAATAAAAACAGCTATAGCTTGTCTTCCTTCCATTTGTTTTATCTCTCTTTATCTTGAAACCTCCATTATCATCTACAATTAATCACTTTCTCTCTCTACATAACTAAAACCCACTGGTTCTTTCTCTTTATGGGTTCCTATCGAGTTTAAGCACCAGCATCATTTCTCTCATACCAAGCTTAAACCCATCATTTCTCTCATACCAAGCTTAAACCCATCATTTCTCTCTTACCAAGCTTAAACCCATCATTTCTCTCTTACCAAGCTTATCCACAAGGCAAATGTTATTTTTTCGCAGCTTAGACAATTGAATCTTCTTATAAAATCAAAGGAGTTCTAAGAGCCACTTACAATGATTGTAGAGAGAGAACGGATCTAGTGGGTTTGAGCTCAGTAGAGAGAGAAATGATGCTGGTGCTTGAGCTCAGTAGGAATCCGTAAAGAGAGAGAGAACCAATGGGTTTTAGTTCTATAGAGAGAGAAAGTGATTAATTATGGATGTTAATGGAGGTGGATGATAAAAGAGGTTTCAAAAGAGATAGAGACAAACCGTAGAGAGAGGGAGCAAATGGAATGAATACAAGTTATTGCTGCCTTTTTTTTAATTAAAATGCAAACTTTCTCTATCTGTTAAGTAACAAAGTCCACCTCCGTTACTTTCAAGTGGGCCCCTCCTCCGTAATTATTTATTTATAAAGATAGAAAGTACTAAAGTTCATAGGTACACATTGGTTTTCCACTTTATAGAATTTAGGCACGTTAAATTATGAGTATTAATTAGGATCATGAGTTACGTACAAGGAAAATTAAGGACTTGTTTGGTTCACGGAAGTGAAATCAATTATCTTATTTTTTCTATGGGGTTGGGAAACTAAAGTTCCTGTCAAGTTTTCATTCTTGTATTTGGTAAAGCATGTAAAGTATTTAGATAAAGGTATTATTGTCCAAATTTTTTGTAACAAATGCTAGAAAATTACAAAGGAAAATCAATCACATGGGTTTTGAGAGAAATGATTTTACCCCATACTTTCCCCTATGTCAAGAAAGTATTTCTGAAATTTATGTTTACCAAACAAAGGAAAGGAAATACTTTCTTTTCCTAAGTTCTCAAATCCGCGAACCAAACGAAATCTAAGAGTAAAAAGGTGAAGATTATTTATTCTTTATTTTAAGGTTTTAAGTAAAATATTATTGTAAACATTTATAATGCAACTATTTATTATTTATCCAAGTGCTATTATGATGATACATTGAAAATGACGCATTATAAAAAAAAACATTTATGTGAATCGATTTGTATCATCCCAAGAATAATTGGATGGCGTGCTAAATACCGATGTTGTTTAAAACTAATTTATTATCAGTCAATCATATGATTGGTAAATAGAATATTGGACCCTAATCAATAAGGTTATCTGTAGACCTTGGAAGTGTAATATTATACAAGCAATTATTTCATATATTTATAATTATGTGAAAACTTATTCTGTAATTCCTTTTAAAGTTACAATAAATACTTTATGACCTAATGATATTTTGCTAAGAGCATCTCCAATGCAAAAATGGGTCGGAGACCTTTAAAACATGGACATGTAAGCACATCTTTCCTATGTGGCACAAAAAAAATTATTGACGGACAAGTTTTAAAAAAACTGTCTCTAATGCAATTGTTCAAAAGATTGTCAATTAGGAATTTCATGAAAATAAAATTAATAATTTTATATGCAATATGGATCTTGTTTGGTAGATCTTGATTCAGACTTTTCAAAAATATAATTTTTATAAAAAATATTTTATAAAATAAAAGTAAGTAGACATAAATGACGATGTCATTAAGACATTGTCTAAGAGACCTCTAAAAATAAAGGGTTACTTTCACAATGTCTATTCTAATTTTTGTCACATAAGCTTGATCGCCATTCTTAATAGTTGCCTTGGCGAGTATCTTTTTAGAACTTAATATATCCATCCTATGTGGCATCTTATTTTTTCTTGATAGTTGCATTGGCGGGTGTTTCTCGCAGGACTCATGAAGCTCACATTTATTATAATTACTTTTTAGGTAATCCATAAGTTAGAAGATGAGTTAAGCCATGTAATTAAAAAAAAAAAGCGAAGGAATATATTCCAAGAATTAGGTATTATAATAAAGATGTATTTGGAAGTTATGTATTATATTTAGTGATGTTAATGAATATTATAATTTTAGAATGTGATAGGTCCTTATATTTTTTTTTTCGTATTAAATAAGAATGCTTTACGAATTGTGTCGTTACACAATCATTTCATTAACTTTGTCCAGTAGGATCTAAGTTAGATGTCCATATCAATCGTCACATCCCATTAGGTGTTTTCAAATATGAGTTGACAAAATGTTGACATTGCATCAATTAGTCTATTTCAAGGTTTAGATTGTGAAAATTAAAACATTAGGTCTGGTTTGGTTCACGGAAGGAAAATCAATTTCCTTGTCTTTTCCATTGAGGTGGGAAACTAAATTTTCTATCAATTTTCATTTCTTGTGTTTGGTAAAGCGCAAAAAGTATTTAGGTAAATGTATTATTGTTCAAAATTTTTGTAATAAATGCTTGAAAATCACATGAGAAAATCAATCCCATGTATTTTGAGAGAAATCGTTTTATCCTTAGGTCTCGTTTGGTTCACGGATTTAAGAACTCATGAAAGAAAAGTATTTTCTTTCTTTTGTTTTGTAATCGCAAATTCTGAAAATACTTTTCTGACAAAGAGAAAAGTAGGGGGTGAAACTATTCCTCTTAAAATCATGGAGATTGATTTTCTCTTGTGATTTTCAAGCATTTAGGCCTCGTTTGGTTCACGGAAAGGAAATGAATTCCCTTATCTTTCCCATGGAGGTAGGAAAGTAAATTTTCGGTCAAATTTCCTTTCTTGTGTTTGGTAAACCATGGAAAGTATTTAGGTAAGAGTATTATTGTCTAAAATTTGTGTAATAAATGCTTGGAAATCACATGGGAAAATCAATCCCATGTGTTTTGGGAGGAATGGTTTTACCCCCTACTTTCCCCTCCCTCGGGAAAGTATTTTCGGAATTTGTGCTTACCAAATAAAGGAAAGAAACGACTTTCCTTTCCCAAGTACTAAAATCCGTGAACCAAATGAGGCCTTATTATAAAATTTTTGGATAATAATATCCTTACTAAAATACTTTCCATATTTTATCAAACACAAGAACAAAAATTTGATAAAAAATTTAGTTTCGCATCTTCATAAAAAAAATAAAAGAATTAATTTTTCTTACATGAACTAAACGCGACCTTTTTTTGAAATTTATAATTATCAAACAAAAGAAAAAAAAAATTCCACTTAAATATGTGAACCAAACAAGGCATTTTGGTAGAAGTTGCAGTAGACCCATAGCTTTGGGGTTAAATTTGTCAATTTAGATACAATCTCGAGTTTAGAATTATTGCACAATCAATTTCACTTTGCATTTCCTCTCCGATTCTGCTCAAACCCTAGAATTCGAAATCGATTCATCTTGCTGAAACCTATCTTAAGCCGGATCTGTTTCGTTCTACAATGAAATCTCTTCTTCGCTCCGATTTATCGTTGGCAATTAACGCCGATTGGTTACCGGAATTTGATGAATCTATGAATATGAATATGAATTTACCTTAGAAGAAAAAGAAGAAGAGTGAGTGTTATTAGATTAGGTTAAATTGGGAAGAAGCGGAAGAAGGAGAAGATGTTTGCTTCTGTTGTAGATACTGGGCATGGGAATAATGATGGGAATAGTGGGGGTTCATTGATACCTACGAGGTTTGTTTGGGCTTATGGGGGAAGAAGTGTATTTCTAAGTGGTTCTTTCACCAGGTAATGATTACTTTTTCTTTTCTTTTTATATATATATACACACATTAGATTTTTGCACAGACGCGATACACGTTCGATGCAAATATAACTTAATTAAAGGAATGAAAGTTAAGAAAGTAGTAAGCGGCCCAGCGGTGTCACTAATATTACAAAAGGCCCTATATTTATAAGGGTTCAATCATCGTTGCTTTCACTAATATTACAAACTTTTTGTAAAATTAAAGAACAAAGCGACAAAATCGGAAAATTAAAAACCTGACACGGTTTTAAGGCCAACGAAATGGCGTTTGGCTTTATATAATAGTAAATACATGTATGTATTTGCTTTATTAGTTTTATACTTTTATTTTTGTTTAGATAATTAGGGCACATTTGGTTGTTATGAAGTGGATAGACCATTTGAAATCGTTTACTTGATTAAGAAATTATTTTGTTGTTTGGGTGCATTTGATTGGTTTACGTGGAAAAGAACTGACTTCCTTGGAATTGTTTTCAATTGAAAGGAAAAATTATGGGAGAGGTGAGTTTTTGTATTTCTTGGAAAAGGGGAATCTTAATCTCTAACTTGTACCATTTGAAATGATTTAATTAAGATTTTTTTTTTATTTTTTGGGTGCATTTGGTTGTTATGAAGTAGATAGACCATTTGAAATCGTTTATTTGATTAAGAAATTATTTTGTTGTTTGGGTGCATTTGATTGGTTTACGTGGTAAAGAATTGAATTCCTTGGAATTGTTTTCAATTGAAAGGAAAAATTATGGGGAGAGGTGAGTTTTTGTATTACTTGGAAAAGGGGAATCTTAATCTCTAACTTGTACCATTTGAAATGATTTAATTAAGAAATTGTTTTATTTTTTGGGTGCATTTGGCTGGTTTACATGGCAAAAGAATTGAATTCCTTGGAATTATTTTCGACGGGAAAGAAAAACTTAGGGTAGAAGTGAGTTTTTGGTTTACATGGTAAAGGGGAAAATTAAGCTCCAACTTTTACCATGGAAATTGAATCCATGAGATATATTAATGTATTATGCAGTCTAACATTACTATTTCAGCATTTACTATGGTAAAGAAGTGCATTCAGATGCACCTTTAGTGTTTATTAGGGTGGTTTGGTTGGTTTACACTTTACATTGAAAATAATTGAATTCCTCAGAATTGTTTTCGTGGAAAAGAAAAATTTACGGGGGAGGTGGGTTTTTGGTTTACAAGGAAAAGGAGAAAATTAAGCTCTAAGTTGTACCATGGAAATTGATTCCATGATAAATTATGGAGCCAAACTTCAGTAAAGATGGTAAATATGAAAATGTCAGCATTTACCATTGAAAATAAGTGAATAAAATGCACCTCTAGACTCTAGTGTTTAGTAGGATAATGAAGAAGTATACAAGGTTGCAAACTTTGAAGAAATTAAATGTGATAATTCACCGAAAATGCGTGAAAGTACATAATCCACAATTACGATAAATTTCAGTAGGTTACACTATGATCATAATTAGAATAAACAAACTTATAAATTAGTCCCTTCATATAATAAAGTTGGCCGGTAAAGTATACTTGGTCAATCATGTGATACTTATACATATGGGTCTCCATGGATTTTGATATGTGTAGGTGGTCCGATCATGTACAAATGTCACCTGTGGAGGGCTGCCCTACTGTATTTCAGGTCATCTACAACTTAGCACCAGGATATCACCAGGTCAATATGCTATTATGATCAGTATTTCTCAAAATTTAATATATTCTATGCTACCTGCCAATTGCAATTTGTTATGAGCATATGGGCACTTAATATTTCATTTTATAATAGAATCTTCATAATTGTGCTTTCTAATTTGTCAATCAGATATGTTAAGAAATAAATCAATAGTGCTTAATGACTTGTAAATGCTTTAATTTTGCTATCTACTTGCTTTATAGATATCGAGTCTACATTCTATAGTAGAGTCATATGAAAGTAAAGTAATCTTCTCTAGATGTACAATAGGAATTTATGAAGCATGAATACTTCTCAATGGGCCAAGAATCCATATCCATATGACATACATATTGCTTACCAATATGCTCCAATATGATACGCTACATTAGAATATGCTACTTTTTTTTCTGAAATTTGGGTATGCAGGGATATACCATGGGATACACTTGGGATACATTTGGAAGTAATTTTAAAACTAAAATTGGAGGGTCAATTTGCATGTTTAAATTATAGGAAAGGCAAACATAAAACATTATAAACGTTTGAAGTGATTGAAATGGAAATAATATTGTGGGATCACTGAGTGTTCTAAATATATTAAACTATTTCTCACAAGTTTGTTTTTGTGGAACACCCAAGGTAGCTTGCATACGTACTATTATACATATGCATACTTTTATATATTTATATACAACGAATCACCATGAGATTCCCTTGGGTTCTTAGTGGTTGGAGTGAATTGAAAACGGAAGACCCTAGGTAGTTTCTGCTTTTGGTCGGTAGGAAGAGGAAGCAAAAAGATTCAAGGAGCAGAAGGCCTGGTTTATCAAAACTGAAGCGCTGAGTTTGGATTTTTGATTTCTATTGAAGACTTTTGTGAAGGGTGTAAAAGAAATTTATGATATTGAAATTGTTGGGAAATTGAGGATAGGAGCCTTTTCATGATATGAAAATTTGAAACGTGATTAGTCTTTTGAAAAGATCCCCATGAATGTGATGGAATGGTTGTGGGCCAAAGGGAGTCATTTCTACAACGCATTTAGCTTCTGGGCCCAAAGGGGGATAATTCCTGCTATCCTTTTCGAGTTTTCTGGGCTATTATTCTGTGGAATTTCTATGACTAGATTTTATGTTCCTTTTGGGTTCTTGGATCAACAAAAGATCTTAAGGGGACCGTAGTGGCAAAAGTAGATATTAAGGGAGATAGAGTAACGATATATTTACGTTGATTGCAGCAGAAGATGGTGCAAGAATTGTAGTTACATCGGGCTGATTGGGCGTTGTATCCAGATGGGAGATGGCGCATAGCTCATATTTCAAGGATTTGGAGTTGGGGCCAGATTAAAAGGATTTATCTGCTAAGCCTTTTTGGAAATATGTTGGAAATCATATTTTATTTATCACTCTTTGGTTAAGGGATCTTATAGATTTAGCATTTAATTAGGATTTGATCACATAGGATATTATGTCCTTTTTCTTCTTTTTATTTATTTTGCTTTCTCATTGTAAATCCTAATTTACATACATACATACATACATACATATATATATAGCTAGGCTATTAGAGTTCGGAGCATCTAACCCAAAACCAATTGGCAATGGGTGCAGCCCCTTATTGTTATATATTACTTTGGGAGGATCTTTTTCCTGATGTAGGATTTATAGTCTCAACACGACCCTTCATGTGTGCGTAATTTTGAGCCTAACATGGATTATTTATAACAGTTGATGTGGAACTCATGTGGCTATTGGGTCTTGGCATGGTGAACATCCTTCCCTTTGATACCATATTAGAGTTCAGAGCATCCAACCCAAAACAAGTTGGCAATGGGTGGAGTAGCCCCTTATTATTATATATTACTTTGGGAGGATCTGCTTTCTGGATGTGGGATTATAGTCTCAACATAGGCTATAAAGAGGGATTCCCCCACTTCAACAAAAAGAAGGGATTCTAAGTTGGATTTTTTTTTATATTTTTGTAGAGATGATCTATATGCTGAATAGATCACTTTCACTAAATTTCATAAAAAAATTCAACCTAGGAGTGGGTGAGAGGATCATAAAAAATTTTAGTGGCTGAAAATGTGCGCGCACACACACGCATATATATAAATTTTTCAGCCGTTGAAATTTTTTATGATCATCTCACCCACTCGAATTTTTTTATGAAATTTGCGTAGGTGACTTAATCACTATATAAATCATGTCTACAAATTTTCATAAAAATTAATGTATTTACCCCTCCAAATGAGAATCCTTCTTTTTGTTAAAGTGAGGGAATCCCTCTTTATAGCTCAGCTCTATATATACACGTATATAAATATAAGCTTTTGTCCTCAGTTTGAGTAAGCCGTTAAGCCTGTTACAAAATTCTTCTACTTGCAACCTTCAATATGTGAGTAATCTTTTGATTGGGGAGAGTAGCCGAAGGAGATAAAGGGAGGTGGAAGAAGTCATGTCCTAGTGTCCTGACCGGAAATTCTTGGGTGTATTGAAAACTTGAGAACCCAAGGAGAGAAGGAGACAGGTGATAGTTCAGTTGGGTGTGACTCTGAGGGGTAGAAAAGAGAGGTAGTTGAAGAACACTGATGAATCAATTACAGCTCTAGGAAGGAAGGACAAGAAGGGAATCTGAGAAGGATGGAACAGGCAAAAATCTATTTTTATTTTTTTATTTTTTATTCCAATGAAGCTCTGAATTATCTCATGGACTGTGAGGAGGAGTTAAATTACCGAGGGAAGAGGATTGTGCTGTAATCCTTTTGTTGGATGTGATGCCAGGTGCTGTATTTCTGCAGAAAACCAAGGTGCATAATGCTAATAACATTGGTTACCGAGTTGTGTTATGGACATATGGGTTAATCGACGGACAGCAGTAGGAACACCTTTTTTTTTTATATATATAGTAGCTAATTTGGGTGGTTGTTTGACTGTATTGGGACTTTCCTATTCCGAATGAAATGGAAGGAGGGTTCATGCTTAGGGTCATGGAAAATGCTTAGGAATGTGCTTGCTTGCTTTGAGGTTCTCTCGGCACTGGTGGTAAATGTGCAGAAGAGCAAGATTATTCCAGTGGGTTAGGTGCAAATCTGATAGTTTTGGTCGAAAATTTGGATTGCAAGATGGAGTTTTTCCCGTGCACTTACAAGGGCCTTCCTATTATATATGAACTTCAGGTCTTATTCTGAGACTTTATGGTTAAAATATTTGGTACAGACGGCAAGGCTGGAGTAATGTCAATAGTATGTTAGTAGCAAAAAGCTCAAATCTGATACCTCAGAGCTGTCTATATGAAATGGTGTAAGATTTCTAAACTGATCATTAACGCATATGAAGATTGCTTGAATTCTGTAAAATCTACATCCCTTCCCTTTGTTTTGATACTGATGTTCAATATACTGTGTTCATTTCATGCAGTACAAGTTTCTTGTTGATGGACAATGGCGGCACGATGATCGTCGACCATTTGTAAGCGGAAACTACGGTGTAGTCAACACCATCTTCTTAGCTAGAGAACCCGATACGATTCCTGCATTTTATAGCCCAAGGACACCTGGTAAATCAAGTATGGATGTGGATTATGACAATTTTCTTCAACCGGTAAGACACTGCATAGAACACTCACAAGCATAGTTTTCTAGTGTTGTTTTTGACTTTGGCCCCCCCACCCCCCAATTTTATATGAGAAATTATACTTAAACCCCCCTGTTTTCATAATTTTTAGACTTTGCCCCCTGCACGAGGGCGAATTTCAAAGAATTATGTAGAACAGGGGGTTATGTAAAAGGATTACGTTAAAATGTTACATTTCCATTTCTACTTAGGGTGTGTTTGATAGGCATTATTTTCTCTAGAAAATGAGAGTTTTCCACTCGAATTCCCACTTTTGCTGTGTTTGATTGGCTTTATTTTCTTGGTAGTCAAATTCCAACCTTGAGGTAATGTGTTATTTTCCTCCAAAAGTTAGAAAATATTTTCTTAAGGGGGATGAGGTTTCATTTTATAGGTAAAAGCACACATTTCTAGGCAACTTCAATGCTTTACCCCCTCTTTCTCTCTCTCCGTCCCCTTTACTCTCCATTTTTTTGGTATAATATATTTGAGAATAAGCTAGAAAATGCATAATCACCCATAAATATTTTTTCATGTATCTTTGAAAATTAATTTAACAACATGAAAAAAATAATTTTATATTATTTCACTTAGGGGACATATTTATTTATCACTATTATACATTATATTTCTTATTATTATAGTTGTTATGCTCCCAATTTATGGTTAATTTAGAATATCAAAAAAAAAAAGAAAAAAAACTTTATTTTCATGTATATTTTTTTAACATATCTCAAATTCCATTTAGACAAGGTATAAGTTCCATGGAAAATAATAGCTATCAAAAACAAAAGTTGAAAAAAGTTACAATTTCTATGGAAAATAATGGCTATCAAACACTATAAGATAGAAAAGTGCAATCTTTTCTAGGTAGAAAATTAAGGCAATCAAACAAATTTAATTGATATTTTTCATGCAACTTAATTCTAGGCAATTGAATTGTCTAGATCTTATTTTCTTTCCATGCTTGTAATCAAGCGCACCATTAATGCTTTGAGATTCCCCTGCACGCAGGGGGATATGTCTACTTATTCTATAAACAGGGGGCTAAGCCTAATTACACATATAAAATGGGGGGAAAGTTGAAAAGCCGTTTAATTATATATTAGTGTATCTCTGTATCCATGCAACATAGTTTATAGGTTGAAGCCAGTAGTGGCAAATGCAGTGGTTGGAGGTGATGGGAGTGGGCGGGGTGATTTAATATCATAATTATTATTTAATCTAAAGACACTTGCAATTTAGTTCTCCCTTTAAATAATAGGTAAAGCAAATGCAAAACATTATGGAGGTGTAGTTGCATGGCTGTAATGTGTTGTATCTGGACAGAGAAATAAGAGAATCTTTGACGAAGCTAAAGAAGAATTAGAGAAGACTTGGTACAGAATCAAGAATCTGGCCTCACTTTGGGCATTTTCTTCGAAGAATTTTGAATCTTGACTATATCAGAGATTGTTAGGGATTGGGGTTTGGCTATGCAGTAGTTTTATTTAGGTTTTAGAGATTTGCCCAGTGCCTAAGAGTCTGATTGTAGTTCTTAGTGTCTAGGGCTTGTTTTTTGGGCACAGGGTCAGTTTTTGAATTATAAAAGGGCTTTCAGTCTGTTTTGTGCTTCTGCTGTTGTGTTTGTTTGTTTTTTGTTTTCTGGTGTGCTTGGCTGTGGATAGCTTGTATCTGATTTTGCCAATCAATATAAGCTTTGTTTCCGATCAAAAAAATAATAATAGGTAAAGCTGATGATTTGATTCCTTTCAGGAAAATGTTCCGAGTATATCTCAGGCAGATATAGAGCTCTCTAGACAACGGATATCTGTATTCTTGTCTACACATACGGCTTATGAGTTACTTCCAGATTCTGGCAAGGTTTGGATGCTACAAGCCTTTATTAGTTCAGTATTTTATTGGTTTTTTTTCCTCCACTATGACATTTGATGCAGTCGCCTTTGTTAGGATGATTTACATATGTTGTACGCAGGTGATTGCCTTGGATGTCAATTTGCCAGTGAAGCAAGCGTTCCATATCCTCTATGAACAGGTAATTTGTGTATTAGTCCTGCATGTGGCCTCTTTTAGGCCAAATGAAAAAAGTTTTTTGCATATTGTTCACAGTTGCGTGACTGCATTTTGTATTTATTTGACTTTGGTAGTCATGGCTAAGCTATATTATATGTTTCGGACATGTTTTACTACATATGTATGTGTTTATATATTATTAAAAAACTCTAGTCAAGGACCAGAGTGGAATTTTATTGGGAAATGGTTATTGCAGGCTACGCAGATGGGGGTAAACCCTCCCCTAGCAACTGTCCCCTAGAGGGACTTGAAACTGCCCCATCAGGGGTTCCTGCTTGTATTTTTGTCACCCTCAAGCGTTCATACTTGCTTTCGCTTTGGATCAGTCACAACTCCTACAGAATACTCCATCTACAGAAACTCATCTCAGTTTCGAACCCGCAACCTCTCGATTATGAGGGGGGTGTACTTACCACTGAGCTAGTAGCTGTGTGCACCTATATAATGTATAACTGTATATATATATATTTTTAAAAGGAGACAGAAACTTTTATTAATAAGCCAAAAGGAAAAAAACAGCTACATCAACGAGATAGTTAGAGAACAGAGGATAAGACATCCACCGAAAGCTCTAACAACTTGAACAAGAACAAACAGTAGCCGACAAGGAACAAAACAAACAGACCAATCAACCCCCTATGACACTAAAACAATCTAAAGAGAACAAAAACTGATCTGAAATATCAAAAATCACCAAGGCCTTTTGCCCACTGCCCAACCAGAAAACAAAAAAATTCCCAAATATCCACCGGATCACTGCTTCTATCCTCAAATATCCTCCAGTTGCGTTCAGACCAGATCAGCCACGCTATAGCCAAAATAGAGAATCGCCTCAACTGCTTGATTTTTCTTGCTATTCTGCTTGAAACGCCATTTAATAATAATGAAGTCGCTTCATATAACTGTATATTAAGTCAGATTTGTTTTAGGAAACACAATTCTAGTTGAAATCCTTGAAATTTTTTGATGTGTGAAGTCCATAGAGAGGCTGCAAACTTGATTCTCCCCCATGTCCATTATTTTTGTTCGCCTCTTTCCTCAAAAATCCATACTCCTCTCCAACAATAATTAACCAAATCACAGCCAATTTGATGCATCTCCACAGCACTTGAAGGTATATAACATATTTGTAGAAACAAATTGATATGGTTAACTGCACGATGCGTGTGCGATCTGTATTTAGGTCTTCTAATATAAGGATATTACAGAAAAAGAAGTGACTCAATGGTAAAAAATTAATTCATCCTTGTTAAGGCAAGGGTTGGGGTTTCTCATATTGTGTGATTTTTTTTAAGGAAAAAAGGAAGATGATAAGGTTGGTGAAGTCCTAATTGCGAGAGAGCCTGATGTACTAAAGCTAAGCTTGCATTTATATATAGTAGATGAATATGTGCATGAATGGAATAATTAACATTACTGACATACTATCTTAAACATAGTCTTATTCCTCATGTTTCGTACAATATGGAAGAATAGGTATATGAAATGTGTAATATCTACAAGTAATTAAGTATCTAATTGCGACTTTTCTCTCCCTCCTTTCTCCTTTTAGTTATAACTAGATTATCCTACACATGCGATGCCTGTGTGACGTACATATGTTTTTTGCAGAAAATATTTTAACAATGACTATGGATGGCCCAGTGGTTAAGTGTGTGCTTGTATTGTATAAAGTCAAAGGGTTGAGTCTCGTCCAAAGCAATTTTTTTTATGAAAAAAATAATACAGGGGTAAAATCGGAAAGCAAAAGTTTGACACAGTTTCATGGTTGGAATTGGTCTTGACTTTGTATAATAATCAAACTTCATGCACACGCGATGCGTGTGCTGCTCACATGTATACATTTTAGTGAGATATATTTAACAAACGTAAAAGATAGTTTACTGGCTAGGAAGGAAGGAGGTTTGCTTGTTTAGGACCGATGGCTCATTTCCTCTCATTAGAAGTTTTTTTATGAAAAAATTGTATGGGTAAAACAGGAATTACAAAAGTTTGACACAGCTTCGGCTGTTGAATAGAGGCTTACCTTAATAATATAGAATAGATTAGTATAGTCTTCACTAGCCCCATGTTTTTTGCGACATTACGGTTTGATATCTGTTATTAATTATACTCTTTTGGCATGGCAAAAATGTCATATATCTCACTATGCAATGTTTGTCACTTACATATTGACAACTTTACCAACCAATGTTTTATTTATTTCCTTATTTTTTTACTAAAATGACATTGGATTTCATCTCATCTATTTCAAGCTGTTTGCAGGGTGTTCCTGTGGCTCCTCTATGGGATTTTTGCAAGGGTCATTTTGTTGGAGTTCTCAGTGCATTAGACTTCATCTTAATTCTTAGAGAGGTATGCATTTCCAAGGAAAACTTTTCAGTTTGAAGGGAACCTGTTGTTCTTATTCATCTCTGAATCATACTTAGCAGCTATGAAGCACGTACATGACACGCGACATGCAATTTTTCCAAAATGTAGGACGCGACATGTGGGGGAGGGGGGGGGGGACACGTTCGTAATTAATTATATATATTTATGCAATAAACATTATAGATATTTAAGAATTTAATAAAATGAAACTAGATTGCATTAATAATCCAATTACCCATAGTGGCTCAGTTCATCATCCTCAACTGATGATGCAGAAGCAGCAATTGTTCATTTTCGAAATTGATTTATTTATACATACATGTGTAGAGAGAGACAAAGCAGTAGCAATATCGATTTAAGAAGATGCGTATAGATTTATTTATACGTACGTGTATATGTAGAGGGAGGGGAGAGAGAGTGAGTAGTGTACCTTTTTATGGGATAGAAGAGTCGAAGACGATGGAGAAGTTGGGGGCTAGGGTTTTACAGGAGATACGAGATTTGTATTTCACTTCTATTATTGTTTGAACCCTCAATATTTTTTGTTATTTCAGATTTGACCCATTTTTAGGTTTTAATGTTTAAAACACCCCCAACGTGTCAGGATTAGAAAATAATAACAAAATAAACGACACTCTCCAACTTGCGTGTTGTCCACGTGTCAGAGTGTGTTGGACACGTGTCAGGCCATGTGGCCTCAAAGAGTGTCTGTGCTTCATAGCTTAGTAGCTTGTGCAGTTTGTTGTTTTAGCGGAATTTCATTAATGAAATTATCTATAATCTATAATTTTATTTAAGTGCATTGAAGATTGTTATAGAAGCATACTTAATGTGATTTTGTTGTTCACATTAGCAAGTCTTTAGTAAATAAAAGAAAATACTACTGAACATGTGCAAACCAAAGTCAATCCTCTCTCTCTCTCTCTCTCTCTCTCTCTCTCTCTCTCTCTCTCTGTCTCTCACTCTCTCTCTTCTTTGATCGGAAACGAAACTCTTTTATTAAAATCTACTAATCAAAGCGTTATAATGGTGATCAAATCATTGGTGAACCAGCAGTCCACAAAAGCCCCTCATGATATGACAAAAAAAACTACACAAAAAGAAACACAAATATTACAAAAAAAATCAAATCAACAGTTATGTGGTAAAGCCACAGCCAGTACCATCACTGGACAGCTGCATCCCAATTCCAACATAATTACGAGATTGATAAGTTTCTAACAGATCTGAAGAGCTAGCCCAAAGTGATACTATTTGATTTTACTCCAAACTTCAGCGGTATAAGAAGATTTGTCTTCAAATATCCTGGCACTTCTCTCTTGCCAAATGCCCCATGCTAACCCCAAACTCACATCCCATAATCCTAGTTAAATGCTCCAAATGTTAAAAGGGCTTTTTCTGACTTTGACTGCCTACACTAATAATGAAATTGAATTAGAGATAACCCCGTTTTGGCATTCTTTGATTTTCCCCTGGGAACTTGATGGAAGCGAAACCCTGTCAAAAAAAAAAGCAGCAGCACGATCTGACTATTTTGATCAATACTCCAATAGGAATATGACAGCAAAACGTTTGGTCAGGGGCAAAAAATATGTTTTAATCAGCAGAAGCAAAATATAATAAAGTATCACATCACCACTAGCTGCAAATGTGTTATTCCCAATCTTTGCTCAATATACAACAAAGCCTTCTATCTAGCTACATTTTCTTTGTCTTCCCATTGATCTTCCAATGACATCAACCACAGCTGAAGAAGGAACGGGAAACAGGTCCCCCTGCCTAAGGCCACTTCAAGTTATAAATCTACCTCTGCCCTAGCATTAGAAATTGACTGAACTCGAACAATCTTTAGCAAGACTCACTTTGGTGTGCAATTATTATAATCAAATACAGATCTAATTGAATGTTTGGGGAATTCATTTTTCAAGGTCTTAACTCTTTTATTTGTCATACTTGTTCATTCTGGTGAGTCTATAATATAAGTTTAATGGTTTATTATGATGAACTTTTGCATTTTCTACTTTGCATGAACTCGTTACCTCTTCCAAGTTTTTTTGGGTGATTGATATTTAATTATTTATTTCAGCTTGGGAATCATGGATCAAATTTGACGGAGGAAGAGCTTGAGACACATTCTATATCAGCTTGGAAGGAGGGTAAATATCGTCTAAATGGGCAAATTGGTGGCAATGGGAGATCTTATCGAAGACGTCTTGTATATGTAAGTGCCTCTTGTAGTGATGGCATGTGGCAACTTTCTCCAGCATACAAAGGCATTTCCGGCTTTGACTCTGATTATTCTATTTTTTTTCTTTTGATCAGAAACTAAGATTATATAGATATAAAAAGAAAATTACAAGCAAAAGGGAGACTGAGAGTGGACAAGACGTCCACAGCCAGCCCCAAAAAACAGAGAAAAAACCTAAAAATCACAGAAGGCATCCTGATTATTCTATTACTATATTTTATGTAAGAGTGACTACAAAATTACCCTTCTTTAATTTAGAAAAATAAATAATATTTTTTACAGGATTTGAACATGTGACCTTTATTCATATACAACTTAATCACTTGATCAAACATGACCATGTTGCCTTAAAAGATTTTAAAAATTGGTTAAGTATTAAGAGTTATGAGATGCATTATTGCAAACTCCTCAAGAGTGCCACATGTTCTAGTGTGCTCTAATTTCCGTTTCTTTATTAAGGTGTAGTTCATAACATGGGGTGGTGATTATTTTTTTGAAGTGATGACAATCACTTGTGTCCTTTAGACACAAGTTTTTCAAAGTTTATTCTATAGTTTACCAGATATATTGTGTAACTGGGTACGATTATTGCTTGTTAAGTTACTAGTAGAAGGGTGAAAAAGGAGATGTAAATTTCGTTATGCATGTCAAATTAATGGTTGGCCGAATATGTATGAGAAGAATTTTGTAATGGCTTACTTAAAATGAGGACCAGAGCTTATATTTACAATCAAACTAACAACTATAAAGTCCACCAGTCCACAGTTAATACTCCCCTAATATATATCTTGTTTTGATACAAACAGTACGAGGATACATCTGGGTTTGAACCAATGAGGGGGGTTGAGGGGAAATTATTAGCCCTTTACAAGACTCGGTCAGCAGAGGGAAAAATTTGTGGTCCATTTGATTACGGCTGGAATTTTTAGACCAAAAACCAACCTGAAAAAACTGAATAGGTTACAGACCATTTTCGGCTATGGTTTTTACTATCAAAATCCTCGTTTTCCCAATACTGAAGCGGATACCGATATTTAGAAAAAAATTGAAGTCTCTCGCTCCGTTTAGCTCTCTCATCCTTTACCCCAAATCCCAATGTTTCAATTCTCTCTCTGTCTCAGAGACCTGCCGTTCACCTTCACTCCACTGTTCACCGCTCCACAGGCCTCACCTTCACTGCCTTTCCTCCACTGGACCACCTCTACTCCTCACCATCAAATAACATGCTCTATTTTGTTGCAATTCACCCCCCACCGCGCCAAAAAAAATAAATGTTTCTTCACTTTGAAATCCATTTGTTTAACAAACTAAACCATACCCACTTTTTGTTCTTTTTTCCTAATAAATCTCTCTCTCTCTCTCCCTGCATATATATTTGTGTATAATGAGAGTTTCTTCCGAGTATTGTTTATTATTGCAGTTCTGCTTATCTCTATGACTATCAATTTACCATATAATTGGCTTGAGCTCTTGTGGGGATTCTTTATTGTCACTGGACGATCGTACCTCCTTCCAAGTTCCATCAAATTGAGCTAGGATGTTTCTGATTCCACTCCTTGTGCTGGTTACTGGCTCGATTGCCACCAATTTCAATCTCTCTCTCTCTCTCGAATCTCAACTGGAATGATTTTGGGGATTTTTGATATTTCTGAAATTATTACCGAACCAACCAAAAAAATCAGTAACCGATTTTTGTTTATACGGATATATTTTCGGTTCGGTATCAGTAATGATTTTTGGTATACTGATATATTCAGTTCGGTAGTCGGTATTGTTCAGTTTGGAGCGAACCAAATCCGCCCCTACATTTGATAATAGTAACTATTATTTTTTATGAAAAGTAGGGAAAGAGTGTGTTTGGCAAGATGTTCACCATTTTATCCATACTTTTCAGGGAAATTTTTTCTTACCCCAACATCCGAAGAATTTTATTCCATGGAAAACCAAAAAGTAATGGATCATTTCATCAAATGAATCATCTCTTTTTCCATCTTCTTATAAAAATTAGTAGTGTTTAGATTCAATTTTATGTTATTTTTAAAATTCTGAATAGGAAGGTCTATGTCTCTTCTTTTTTTTGGATAGGAGGTCTAAGTCTCTTCCTTCTAACAACTCAATTGAAAGAGGAGGGGAGTCAAACCCAAGACCTCCCAAGTGGGAGGCGAGGGCTGATGTCATTGAGCTAGAGTCCTCTTTTAATCGAAATGTCTCTAGAATTTTGTTTCTAGTTGATTTCCTCACACAGACACAATAGAACATTATCCCAAATTTCCTTCTTCCTTATTCTCCTTTTCACCTTCCAAAATAGGTTTGAACTCCCAGGAATTCAGTCCCTTAATCCGCTCTTGCAATTAGGAGATCCACATTTCTGGTGTCAAACTTATATTTTGCTCTTTCTGCTTAAATATCTGTTTCTTTCTTCTATCTATGATTCCTCACATCTGCAGTCTGTTTCTTTAAGTTTGCCGTTTGAATATTATGGGAATTTTTTTACTTTGCCCCCTATTTTTAATGTGAAATTAAACTTAACCTCCTCTTTTCATAATCATTAGACTTTGTCCCCTGCATGCGGGGGAATCTAAAAGAATTACATTAAAACGGGGTTTTGTCAAAGGATTACCTGTTTGTGATCTTAAATGGGGCTTGGCTTTTAGGATATGTATGTACCCTTGTATTCATGTTTCAGTTCTGCTTTTAATGGTAATATGGCTGCGAATTCTGTAACTTGCAGACTGGGCCCCACGATTCCTTGAAAGATGTTGCATTGAAACTTTTGGGAAACAAAATTGCAACGGTTCCAGTTATTCACTCTTCTTCACAAGATGGGTCATTTCCACAGCTGCTCCATTTGGCTTCTCTGTCGGGAATACTCAAAAGTAAACCTTTTCTTGCTGGTGCTGATCGGGTGCATACGGATCTATTACTAATATAGGGGCCTAATTTTCAGGTATTTGCAGGCATTTTAGACATTCATCTAGCTCCTTGCCCGTGCTACAACAACCAATTTGTGCAATTCCTTTGGGCACTTGGGTTCCAAAGATTGGGCAATCAAGTGAACATCCATTTCCAATGTTGAGACCGAATGCCTCTCTCAGTTCTGCCCTATCTCTGTTAGTTCAAGGTGATCTCTCTCTGAGGAATGAAATTGCAGTTACCTAACTACAATTAGTTCTCGAGTGAACATTTTTTTTTTCTTTTGCGTCACTATAGATGCTCAAGTTTCTGTATATTTCTTTCAAGTTTTGGTTCTGTGATGTTGTAAGGTCTCACGGTCCCACATCGGTAGTGTAATGTGGTGGTTCTTGGCTTACATATGGACTCAGTGAATGTAAAATGCAACTTGGTGTTATGTATGGTATTAGAACTGATCCAAGCCCACTTTTGCACGGATGTGAGTAATTGTATGTTGTGTCTGAGATTGAGAACTAGCCAAAATCGTTGGTGCGTTACCCCTCCTTGATGAGGATGTCAAGGCCTCAGTGGGGGAGTTTGTAATGAGTCTGATATCCACATCCCGCATTGGTAGTACAATGGGGTGGTCCTTGGCTTATATGTGGTTTCAATGAATCTAAAACACACACGTTGGGCTCGCTATTTTGGGCGAGAACCCGTGGTGGTTCAATAAATCTAGAATACAATTTGGGCTAGCGAGAACCCGTGGTGCTACAAATGTGACAATGTATGTACTTAATGTTGCAGTTATGGATTTTTATGCTGCAAATTATTTCACTACCTTGTTAATTGTTATGCACAAGCAATGTGAGTGCAACACAGTTCCCAAAATTTCAATAGAATGCTAGTAACATATTTGAATAGGTGATTTAAAATAGAAAAAGGGTAGAAAATAACACATGGCTCATCGTAAGTACTAAGTAGCCATTTCATTCTTAAATTAGCAATAGAAGAGAAAATGGACATCATTTATCCCATTACGGGTACTCTTAGTCCTCAGGTGTTTCAACATTGTTGAAATGGCTTCATCATATTTGAGGTTCACAAACTTAAACCCTTTTCTATGCAGCTGAAGTGAGTACAATACCAGTGGTGGACGATAATGACTCATTGTTGGATATATATTGTCGAAGGTTATTATTTGTCTATTTTTGCTTTCTAGATTTCTGTTATTCCTCTTTAGCATTTTCACTTAAAAATCTAAAACCTTTGCCTAATTTAAGGTTATATGCATCTGGTATTTCCTTTACAGTGATATTACTGCTTTAGCAAAAGATCGAGCATATGCACAGATTCACCTTAATGAAATGAGTATTCAACAGGTAATAGCTAAAGCTTGTTTGTTTATTTGTATTGCAATCATTTGTACTACACTTCTAATGCATGCAACTCTAAAATTATCAAATACTATATCAGTTGAATTAAGAATCCGACTTTCCCTTTCGAGAAGTCATGAATTAAGTGTCCCATTCCTTTTTGGGTCATAATCAATGTTATCAAATCTCACATCAGAAAATAAGTTGTATTATTACTTTATTAACCATTCATTAGGTTAAAACTACTTGTTTCTTAATTGAAAACAGAGGGATTATTAGTTTGAGAAGGAGACTGATGCACAAATGTCTTAGCTAAAGAGAAATATAGATTATATAGGTAAGAATGAGTGACGGGGCCACGATGTTTTTTCATGTGGGGCACTTTTGTACATACAAAAATACACAAGCATAAATTAAATATGCAATTAGGGTGTGTTTGACGTGCTGGGATAAAGAGTCGGATAGGATTATTTAATCCCATCCGGACAGGATAAAAAATCCCACCTCTTAGTTGGGATTTGTTAATCCCTCTCTCGATGGGATAAGAAGCTTTAGTGGGATAAATTATCTGCCCGGATATCCAATCCCAACAAACACCAAACATGGGATAGGATAAAGACCCTCTTATCCTGCCCGTCAAATGCAGTCCTAAGGGTATATGTACCAAGTAGTTGGCATGACAACACTACTTTTTGTCATTTTTATAATATTAGTAAAATTAACTGTAAGAGTCTAAATGAAAATGACACAACTTTACATAAGATCAGACTAACTAAATTAACTCATATCATTATTAGAAATATGTACAAATAATAGCCTTTTATAGTTGCAGTAGGTGTGAGTTGTTTTTTTAATATCGATAATGTTGTAGGCAAGAATAATCTATATAAATATGCATAGTGCTGTAAACATGATTTATTAGTAACATACATAGTTCCGCAGGCTATTATAGTTTATTGCTGCTTAGGAGGTGGGGGCACCTATACTAAATCAATAAACACAAGGGGCTGAATTAAAAATTTCACCAACAATAGTGGGTTAAACTGAAATTTTGAATTTTGGGTTGGGCACTGCCCCACCTTTCCACCATTTAGTTCCGCCTCTGGTTAGAATTGAGTATCATGAAGCTTTTTAACTAATTTATCATGGTGTAAATACACAATGATTTTGGAGATTAATAGATGTATCACCGTTCAATATTTTTTGGTAGTGAGTGCATTTGAAAAACTTTAGGGGTGTTAGGGACCATCTCTCCCAAAAGCTTAAGCTGTTAGGAGGAGGAGCCGCAATGAATATCATGCTTAGCACCCTCCTTCATACTCGCATGTGGAGAGTAGGCGATGGTGTAAATGCACAATGAGAGAGGGTGTTAAGCATGAATGCATGATATTCATTGTGGTTCCTTCTCCTAATAGCTTAAGCTTTTGTGCTCTCCCAAAAACTTAAGCTATCATGCTTAACAAGGGGATAGTAAAATACGTTTTATATTATTACTTGTTGCCCGATGTACACGTATCGATTTTTTTTTTTTTTTTTTTTTTTTGTTGAGGTTTTTGATAATCATCGAACCTGCATCCTATGGGAACCCCGCCCTGCTTGCTTAGCAAAATGTCCTCGAAAAAAATAACCGCACCTTATAATTTAACAAAATGCATATGTTATGAGCGAATGGTTATCTTCCAATGGCAAATGATCCCACCTGAAACTAAATGTTCCAGTTACGAATCTCGCTGGCTACGAGCGTAGCATTTATTGTTTTCTTAAAAGTATCAATGTCAAAATGCGAATCTTAATTTGAGGCAAGGGAGTATTCCTTTTGATTATATAAAAAAAATGTCCTAGTGATTACCTTCTTTTGAAGAATCTCAGGGACCAAATCCCTAGAGAGTGATTTTATTAAAGACAGAGTTCGAATAGCCTATCCCAATGGCTAATAAAATAAGGGATGGTGACCTCAATTGAACCTCTCTAAATAACAAAACCTGCTAAGGATTCCAGTATAGGTGCTCACCAAGAGAACAAAAATACTGGAAAACAAAGTAGGATTAGAAATGAGTGAATAGGACAAGTCCCCAGCTGCCCACGCATAGAGAAATAAAATCAGCCGGAGAAAATAAAATCCAAATATACGTTTTATCTTGAACCTTTCTTCTGGCTGCAAAATGAGTCTGCCTGATCAGCTAAATGCTTATCGCGGTTGTGTATTTGAGTTGGATTCAAAATGTCCTTATCTCAGTTAAAGGATCCACAACAAGGGAAGTTGATATAGTTAAAACCGATATATTTTGTTTACCTGTCTACGAAGACAAGAACTAAAAGGGCCACTTTCTCTAACATGTAGGCGCTGCAACTGGGACAAGAGGCGAATTCTCCTTACCGCTTTCTCAATGGACAAAGATGCCAGATGTGTTTGCGGTCTGACTCTCTGCACAAAGTGATGGAGAGGCTTGCTATTCCCGGTAAGTTAATAAATTTCTTAAGCTCATTTAGTTAACTTTCACTCTGGATCTATTGCCAAAATGATTATGGCTTAGTCAAAGCAGAGCAGAGCACAATGCTGCTATGAAAACTTGCACCATATACCATGTTGTACACATGCTCTGATAATAGACATATTTGCTCTGTTTAACTTAGTTTTATTTATAGTTTTACTGTGAGTACAAGGCCATTATGTATTATCAAAACAATTATGGCTTAGTCAGAACGTAGTACTGCTATGAAAGTTGTACCATTTACCTTGTTGTACACTTGCTATGACAATAGACGTATTTGCTCCGGCAATACCCTTAATTTGTTTTCGGCAGAGTAGTTCTCTTGTATTTTCTTTAGTAAGTTCCAAGGCCATTATTTGACAATGGAGCCATTATTTGTGTATAAACAGGTGTTAGGAGACTGGTGATTGTAGAGGCCGGTAGCAAGCGCGTGCAAGGCATTATTTCATTAAGCGATGTATTCAACTATTTGCTCGGTTTATAGGCCAAAAACAGTTTGGCCTTGAGCTGGGCTACACCATTTTTTAGGATATGAGTGAGTTCTATAAGGGGAAAGAAAATGTAAATTGAGAGGATTGCAATCCCCACTCTCCTGCTTGAGAAATCCTCATCTCTATTTTTTTTTATTTAATTTTTTTTTTTTTGGGTATTTATTATGCAATTGGGTTTGTTCATTCAATGCAAATGCTATTTCTATGTTGATGTCCCTAGTCCTCCTGACGTGTGCAGTGCAGAAAACGTCTTTTTTACTTTAGGAAAAACAAAAATATATTAAGTCCCTTGAGCTATCTTTTCCGACAAATACACCTCTGAACTTTGCTTTTTTCCCGAAAAGAGGAGAAATCAACTGGTGTACCCTATCTTTATTTTTTTATTTTATTTTATTTTATTTTTTGTTTTGCTTGTTTTTGTGACATGGAATACTAGTCGTACTCTTAGTCTTTTTTTTTAGGCTTTGTTCTCCATTAAAGTGTCACATCAAAACTAAGATACACGTTCACCTAAATGCACGCAAGCAAATAAATCACACCCACTCAACGCGCACTCCACTCTCTCAAATCATTTTTTTCTCATCAATTTCTTTTTTTAAAATTTGAAGGCTTCTTTCTATCCAAAAATTGGATATTAGTATAATTTTTATATTTGAAATGTACTATTAAAATTTATTAAAACAAGATCTATGTAACTATTAAATATTGTACAAAACTTGATAAAGAAAAGGCTATTGAATATAATATTTGGTTGGTCCATTAATTTTGACGTACTAAAGATTGGACCATATCAATTTATTATTTATACAGGACCAGACCACTTCAATTTTTGCCCAATCAATTTAGTTGGTCTATGGAATTGACCTAAATTATTTTCCTATTCAACACATTAACTTTTAGGTTTAATTTAATATTACTTTTTTATTTTATTTAAAGAACCCCATTTGTAAGATTAAATATACAAACAAGACATTATATATGCCATAGTTTGCTAAAAGCAGTATAGTATATTTATATTAATAGGAAGGAAAATATAAGAATATTAATAGGAAGGAAAATATAAGATATGATTAAAACCGCAAACAGGAGACCAATCCCAAGTAATTTTTTTTAAAACCTGATTGTACGCTAGGCTAAAATGAACCGACTAAAATATGTCAATTCAGTTGATTTTTTGTCTAATTGGTTTTCTGTGCACTCCAAGTCATATCATCGTTTAATTAACATTATGTTCTTACTCTTAACTCCTTCACACATTATTTTTTACCCTATCGTCAAATTTTGTTTATTTTACCGCGCCATCTCGCATGAGTATACCCTTATCTCAAATAAAATATAAATAAGACTTCTAATTTCAGACATTTGAAATAGAATGGAACAAGTCAATATATATTATGAAATATGTAAGATATATATAAGTGCTAATTCATTGCTTAAATAAGCAACTATCAACTTCTTTGAGATTACATCCAAGACCAGTAGAAATGCAACTTTTACACAACATAAACAAGACATATGCAATATAAAAACTCTCTTGGCTATAGAGTTCTCTTAATCAACTTTGAAGAATTGAAAAAGATAACAAACTTCAACAAATCTCACACCCAAACTACAAATATCAAATCCCTAAAGAGACACACTATTAGGAATCCCTTTGCCAGTAAGACCAACTTCACTTGTAGGATAAAGCGAAGTGTACTCCACATTGACAGGCCCAACTCTATTCTTCCATTTACCATCTTTGTTCATTCCAATAATTTCTTTCTCAATTTCTCCAATCCTCTCTCCAAATCGGCCAAACGCGGCCAAGGGCGCCTCGTCCTTAGTCCACTCGGGTGTGTCCCTTTTCCCAAGGTACACCTCATCCGAGGGGTGCCTTGACAGAAGCTCTATAAGCGCCACCCCAAGTAATGTTTGAAGTTTGGGAGTGATAGTTTTCAAGTAGGCCTTTTCGGGGTTAGTTTTGAGTTCTGCAAACTCGGGGCTGCCCGGTTCAGGCATGAACCTACGACTTAGGGTAGGGCGGTTCGGTAGGTACCCCGCATAAGGGTATTGCCCGAAATTAAGTGCAGCGTGGAGGGCACTACTTACCCATATGAGGATAGTGCACGAATCGACTAGTTCGTTCTTAGTTTGCATTTTTGGCCACCATGGCTCGTCTTTTATGTCACCGTGACCCACTTCTCTAAGTTCCTTCCACCAAGACTGGAGCTCAGGGTCATTTTGAACCATATGATCGGTCTTGTAGTAAAAATTGCAATAGTCTTTCACCCAGTTCTCAATGGCGAACCAGATTTTTAGCCCGTCAACGGCATATGGGTAGTCCTCAATTAGTAGCCGAAGGCCTTGGGGAGAATTCGGGTCCTCTACTGCCATTCCCCTGGAAAAGGAAAAAAGGAATGAGTGAATATAGTAATGAACTCACATGTCATAATGCCATGTTTTAGGCTCTATTACTAGTAAAAATTTGTGATAACGGATGTAATTAGCTCGTGGCATAACATATTTAATATTTGTTCTGGATATTTATTAACAAAGAGCTGTCAAAATGATCTGAACCATTGATTTCACTATCTAATGATTATAAATATTTTTTTTATACCAAGTCATCGTTGCAATAGTTATATCCAATAATTTTTCTGATTTAACTTAGGTTGAAATATGTTTCAACTTACTACCTGCGAAAAATGTCACCTAGATTATAAGTATTTCCTCTGTTTGGCTCAAGTGATATATTTTTTCTTCTCTGCAAAAGTGAAAATTCATTTCACCCGTGCCCAAATAAAGCCTTGAAATTCTATGGAATTGGATTTTTGGGTTACCTTTTGATGAGATCTGCAGGGAGTGCTTGTTCAGGAAAAACCCAATTTTTGTAAACGAAGGATGACAATTCCATGGAATATTTTCCGGGAAAAACAGTTTTCTCAAGAATTTCTCCTCCACCGATGAGAATCTGCCTCGCGACCGCATTTATATTCATTGTTTCACGAAAATGTGGTTGAAGAAGCTTATAAATTGGATGAAGAACACTTAGCTGCCTATTTGTTGCAATCACAAATGGCTCGATAACCGCATGTGTGTTCAACCTGTGCTCAAAAAAAATAAAAAACGCATAAATTTGAGCCTACTATCATCAACTCCCATAGGCTTTGTTTCTTGCCCAAAAATAAAAATAAAAATGAGGCTTTGTTTGGCAATTTATATATATACCAGTGGTTGATGAGCTGATGAATGCCCGAGTCATTCACTGCAACATATGCTTTAGCCAACTGCCAAATGGTACCTTCGACGCCATTTTCAACTGCTGTAAATACTTTGCTAATGGCACCGAATTGATCTCCTTGTGGATTCGGCAAGCTTAGTTCAATCACTAATGGCTTCAGTGTCCCGTCTTTCTGCAAGAAGAGCAGAGTCCTCGTAGCGTACATTTTCGTAGATGTTGAGTTTATTCGTCTTATGTAGGGCATTAAACTATCGTGGTGGTCCAATATGAACAGCCGATTATTCCTGATTGCCTGTTTGACAACATTTTGATGCGTTACTGCAATTTCTAGAATATTTTGCGTTGAGCCAAACGGGGAATTATAATCATTTTGAATTTTGCTTTCTGTCACTAATGAGGAAAGTAAGTAATGAATATTTTACCTCTTCTATTGTTAGCCCATCAAGGTTATTCTCTATGTGATTTTTGGTTATTGAACTGTTTTGGTTTCCATAGACTTTAGGATCAAGCTTGCTTGTTGGAGGAAACTCCTGCAAGTAATATATCAAATCTTGTTAACTTAAGATCAAAAGGCAAATATTCTCTGTTTGGTTGTGTAGAAAATGGAGAACAAATGAAAGTTGATAGCCGATTTACAGTTAAATTTTTTGTTTCTTTAATTCATCTATTTTCTAAACAAAGAAACAGTTTGAATTAAAAATAGTTCATAAAAGATTTGTAATTTTTTTTTTCTACCTTGAGACGTTGGATGTTGACAGGGTTAACTCCGGCTAACATTTCCCTTGCGAATTCTTCATCTGTCCTCCATGCGGACTTATCATCTGTTCCAAAATCATTAGAATCATATATTTAGATCAAAAGTAAGCCTAAAAGAACTTTATAATCGAAATATTTTCATTGTTTTCGTAACAGGAAATCTTTTAGTGCAGACAACATTAAGAATTAGTATTGATTTTGATAAAATGAGCGCATTTTAAAAAAATGTAAATGTCAAACATGAGCTCTTAATGAGTGATGGGGAATTATGAGAGTTGTATAATACCATTGATTACTTGTGGCATGGGGAATTTGGCGAGTCCTTCACCATCCATTTGAAGAAGTTGCTTGAGCATTTCCAAGGGGATGTTTTCTTTGATTTTGTCGAGCAAAGGGCCATCTGGTAGCTGGATTCCACCTTCGTAAAGCTTTAGCACATCTTGAAAAGAGTCGAACTCATCAGGGGTTTGGGCACAAAAAGCCTCGAACTCCGGTAGAAGGAATTGGACGAGAGATTTTAGAGCATTAGCAAGGAAATCAGACTTCTTCAAGTGCCCAAATCGTTCATCTCTTGGGACATAAATATTTAAGCTCTTAAGAAGTGGCAACCTACTCTCAGTTTTAGGATCTGTCATAAAGGTAGAAAATCTTTAGTTAGTGACAAAATACAGGTGACAAAGCACATTTTCTTCACATAAGCCAAGAGATTGATGATGAAATCAAAGTTGTCACTAAAGGGTGTTTACTTAAATGTGGCGCGAAATTTAAGTGGGGTAGAAACTTTACTACCCAAAACTCTTTGTTAAGTAAAATCATTTATTGTCACTCGCGGACATTTTAGTGATGCACTTTCATAGTGATGAAACCTTCTGTCACTAGAAGTATGCGACAGAATACTTAATTTATTGACAAAAAAAATTGTCGGAAGGGTATTTTGATTTGGTGTAGTGAGTTAACTTGTTCTTCCACGTATCACTGGAAGAAAAGGGTAATGCTATTGCCAAAGGAAAAACGATTCCCGCCAAAACAACATAAGATACTTAAAGCATGATGTACAACCATGCAATGCATTATTTGTTGTGGCAGCCTGGCAACATTGTCTAAATAGTGAACATTTTGATATTTAACTTTGAGTACACAGGTTGCTACTGACCAACTCAGTTGAACCTGACTCGTATAGTCGCATAAATCACACGTCCTAAATGCCTCATAACAACTTGTACTTGAAACGTTAGTTTCTTGAAAATGTAAGAGTAGTCGATTTACTTGCCTGTTTTTGTTGGTTCTCGGCCTGTTCTTCCCCTACGAGGGTACGGGTACTCAGACGACCCACCAAGAACCGGGCGTGCAGTTTCGGGGCCTTTATCAGGATCTCCTAAATCGTTGTAATACGCATAGTCGTAAACCCTGTCCCATTCCTCCAGCATTCCAGTGCCAGTTCCTCTCAACTTAACTAGCTCTTGTTCTCTATATTTTTTTAGAGGTGCTGGTGTTTCACTAGGTAAATATGCCTGCACCAAAATGTTAAATTATATGGTATGTTTTATTATCAATCAACTAGGCCAACTTAAGCAACATACATATATCCCACACTTGACCTGCATGTTTATCAAATTTTTTTTCTAGAAATTAATTGAAACAAGAATTTTACGTACGTTGGGAATTATGTTCAAATGAAAGAATACATTAAAGGGAAATCCGAGGTTTAAGTCTCATCCAGAGTGAATAGAGTTTTTTTGTTATTTATAGTAAAAGAAAGAGATTTAGACCTTTTTTTTATTATAAAAAAGTACACGACTATCTTAGTATTAATATCTCTTATCTGTGAAATTATGAAATTACCCATCACACGTACGAAATTACAATAAAAGTAATGCTTAAGCAGAGGCTTGAACCCATGATCGACCTTAAACCTAAAAAACACAAGTTATTACTACTTGACCAAATGCTAATGCCAGGAATTATTAGGTATCATATCACACGCGTGGACTATATTCGAGGATTAATATAAATAAAAGTTGAAAACGCGGTACCTGATTTACGAAGAAAATACGGTCGGTTTCGTATTTGTGAGCAGGATAAACCCAAGAATTACAAACAAAATGGACGCGGCCATGTCCAGGAACATCTTCAAGTGTGAGTGTCTTGAGATAAAACTGACTGTGATGAAGATTTTTTACCAAAAATGCCCCTGGAAATCCTATATTCTTTTCCCAATCAAATGTGACATTGTATGCAGTGTCACCAGGAGTTAGAGGGGCAATTGTGGTAGTCCAATCTTCCAAGAATGCTGGTCAATTATATTTGTAATAGAAAAGTCACATTTCTTTTACAATTAAATTAATAATAAAAAATATTTAGGATTATAAATAGGGTTAGAACCAATTTTAGGATAATAATTGTAGAAAACTAAAGAGAGAATAAATTGTTCTTAATGTTATTCATTTTTGTGTGTATCTTTACAATGGGAAAAGCCCTGAATATATACAAGAAAAGGAAGAAACATGACAGCCTAAAACAAGGAGAAATCATGGGGGAGACAAGGAGAATAAAGGAAAAGAAGAATAATGGAGAAGCTTTACAATGGAGCATGCTTTACAATAATGGAGCTTTACATTACATTATTTCTAACACTTCTAACACCCCCCCTCAAACTCAAGGTGGTAAATGGGAGGTCAGCTTGAGTTTGGAAAGTAAATTCTGAAAGCGACTTGTCGGATGAACTTTAGTGAATATGTCCGCGGGTTGATCGATGGATGAGATGGGGATGAGACGAATAGTGTTGCTGGATATATGCTGGCGAATGAAGTGACAGTCAATCTCAATATGCTTCGTTCGTTCATGGAACACATCATTGTGAGCAATCTGAATAGCACTTTGATTATCGCATTTAAGCACAGTTGGGAGATGTTGAGGAACTCCCATGTCCGAGAGAAGCCAACGGAGCCAAACAATTTCTTGAGTGGTGTCAGCCAGAGCACGATATTCTGCCTCTGTGCTGGAGCGAGAAACTAGTGTTTGTTTCTTACTACGCCAAGATATAAGCGAATCGCCTAAGAATATGCAATAACCGGTAGTTGATCGTCTGTCAGTTGGATCACCAGCCCAATCAGAATCAGAATACGCACGTAGTTCAAGGGAAGATGTAGATGAGAACTGCAAGCCGTGAAACATTGTTCCTTTAATATATCTGAGAATGCGAAGAACGGCAGTATAATGAGTAGATCGTGGAGCAGCCATAAATTGACTGACGATGTGAACTGCATGGGCAATGTCTGGACGAGTGACAGTGAGATAGACCAGGCTGCCAACAAGTTGTCGATACAAAGTTGCATCACTAAGAGGAGTACCATCAAGAGGAGTAAGTTTGGTACTCGATTCCAACGGAGTAGGCGCAGTTTTGCAGTCGGTGAGACCCGCACGACTGAGAAGATCAGAAGCATATTTGGCTTGGGAGAGATAGTAACCAGCAGAATCAGATAACACTTCAAGCCCTAAAAAATAGTTTAGTCGACCGAGATCTTTCATCTCAAAATGACGACTGAGAGATTGTTTGAGTTCAAAGATACCATTAGTATCATCTCCGGTAATAATCATGTCATCTACATACAGAACCAGAAGTGTAATACCAGTAGTCCTCTTTCTGATGAAGAGCCCATAGTCATAAGCACTAGAGGTAAAACCCATTGTTTGAATAGTAGAACTAAACTTTTCAAACCAGGCACGAGGGGCTTGTTTTAGACCATACAAGGCACGGCGGAGCTTGCACACTTGAGTGGAGGAGTGATGAACCCCTGGAGGAGGTTTCATATAAACTTCTTCTGAAAGATCACCATTTAGGAATGCATTCTTTACATCCATCTGAAAAAGTTTCCATTTGCGAATAGCGGCAACAGCGATGAGGCTTCGGACAGAAGTTAGACGAGCAACTGGTGCAAAAGTTTCCTCATAATCAATGCCGTATTCTTGATTAAAACCCTTTGCAACAAGTCGTGCTTTGTATCGATCAATGGATCCATCTGATTTGGTCTTGATTTTGTACACCCATTTACATCCAACTGCTGTTTTTCCTGGTGGAAGGGTGACTAATTCCCAAGTCTGAACTTTTTCTAATGCCTGCAATTCCTCAGTCATCGCTTGCTGCCATAGTGGGTTAGAACTAGCTTCTTTATAAGTAGAAGGCTCATGGAGAGAGAAAATAGTGGAATAGCAGTGATAGTCACGAAGATGATGAGGAAGTTGTCTTACCCGTGTGGACTGACGAGGAGTGGATTGTATGGCCGGATCATTGGACGAGTCAGTGTCATGAGGATAGTCCGTGGCAGGCCCAGGAGATATGTTGATTGATGAATTAGGGTCAGGGTTTGGTGAGGTAGAGTCAGCGGGAAGGGAAATTGCATTCGATGAGATAGAGTCAGGAGGTGCAGGTTCAGATATGGGCGTAACAGATGTGTGGAGAGGATAGAGATCATCAGTGGAGCTAGTAAAAAAAGGGATAGTGGTAGGATTGGAGACGTGAAATTTGGAAATGGATGAGAACATTTTATGTTCCCAAAATATGACATGGCGAGACACACGAAGTCTTTTTGAAACAGGATCCCAGCACCGATAGCCTTTATGTTCTATCCCATACCCTAGGAAGCAACATAATCGAGACCGAGGTTCTAGTTTTGAATGTTCATGAGGCTGGAGTAAGACAAAACATGCACACCCAAAAACTTTGAGAGGGTTATAGTCAGGAGTATTGCCATACAACCTTTCATAGGGTGATTGATTGTGGAAGGTAGGAATAGGATGGCGATTAATGGTATATACTGCAGTAAGAGCTGCTTCCCCCCAGAAGCGTTCAGGACATCCATTGGATATGAGAAGTGTGCGGACAGTGTCGAGAATATGACGGTGTTTACGTTCAGCACGGCCGTTTTGTTGGGATGTACCAGGACAAGAATACTGAGAAATGGTGCCTTGCTGACGTAAAAAATTTAAAAAATTGGATTATTTGTATTCCATAGCATTGTCAGCACGAAAAATTTTGATTGGTCGAGAAAACTGAGTTTGGATCATTTGAGCAAAATGGTAATATAGCTGTGGTAGTTCAGAGCGATTTTTCATGAGAAATATCCATGTAAAACGGGTGTAGTCATCTATAAAAACAACAAAATATTTTGATCCTCCCATAGTATCGTGAGGAGAAGGTCCCCATACATCAGAATGAATAAGATCAAAAGCTGCGGAAGAAAGAGAATTACTTTTATTGAAGGATAATGCTGGTTGTTTTCCCAGTTGACATGACAAACATGAAATATTTTTCGACTTAACAGTTCCTAATCGACCAGTGGAAATAAGAGTTCTGAGCTTATCAATAGACATATGACCTAACCGAGAGTGCCAAAGTTCCATGGATGAAGTGGGAATGGTGGGAGCAGCAGCAAGAGTAGAGATGGGAACAGGTGGTGGTGTACGAAGATGGATAAGCTCGAACATGCGACCAACTTTACGGCCTATCCCAATAACCTGTCCCGTCCGTGGATCCTGCACATGACAACCAGAAGAAGAGAATAAAACAGTAAGGCCAAGATCACAGAGTTGCCCAACAGATATGAGATTAATAGTCAATTTTGGTATGTGAAAAGTAGAGGGAAGAGATAACGTGGATGTTGATACATGGCCAATGTGGGTGACAGGTAAGGAAGAGCCATCAGCAGTTGTAATAGGAGATATGTGTGTGGTAGAATTTTTGGAGAGAAAAATTGTGGAATCAGAAGTCATGTGATTACAGCAACCGGAGTCAAAATACCAAGAGGTACCTGGAGTTGCAGACATTGCATTAGCTGAACCAGACAAAACCTGTTTTAACATATCAGCAAGATCATTATTGGTGACGAATGTAGGTGAATTGGATGGCTGTAAATTGGAGGCGACAGCAGTAACAGACTTGGCATTAGATTTTCTGGCAGGATTCTTGTAGCAATCAGAACCCCAATGTTTTGGTCCACGCTTATGACAATACTTGCACACTCGTTTGGGACAATAGAGTAATACGTGGGTTGTCTCATGGCAATAAGTGCAGTCATCGGATGATTTCGTGGATTTAGATTGTGTGACTGCAAGTACTTCGGATGAAATCTGAGAATTTGTACCAAGACGAGTTTCTTCAAAATGGAGTGCGGTAACAACATCATCAAGAGTTGGTAGGGGATGGCGATGCAAGAGAGATGCTCGGACAGTCTCAAACTTGTTATGAAGTGCCATGAGAAGAGTCATTACTTGCTGTTGATCTCTATAAGTAATGAATTTGGCAGCATCGGTGGGACATGACCAGACGGGTTCTGAAGAAGCCAATTGATCCCAAAGGATTTGCATTTCAGATAAAAATTCATCAATGGTTTGACTAGGTTGTTGACGTTTGGCGTGGAGAGCAGTCAATAATTGATACTGGTGAGCAAGATCCTTGGTTGTGTATCTAATTTTCAAGAAATCCCAAACTTCTTTTCCGGTTGAAAAACGCCCAAATTGCTGATTGATCGTGGGAATTGAAGTATTTCGGCACCAAGTGATAATATCACCATTTTTGGCAATCCAGTCATCTTGTCTTGTAGCAAAATTTTCATCTGATTCATCCCCTTTTTTGACTGGTTCGGTAACCTCTCCAGTAATAAGACGCCACACTCTTCGAGCTTGAAGGAAACTAGTCATAGCTTGGGACCAGTGAATATAGTTGGACCCATTGAGGATGATGGAAATTGGTCGAGAGATTTCAGCGCGTTCCATTGGCTTGGGTGAGAGGACGCTGGAGAATGTGGATGTAATTGAATAAGATTGGATTTTTTTTTTTTTTTTTAACTAAAATAAAAATCACAAAACCAGAAAGTTTGGGGGCTAAAATAAAAAATACCAGAAGGTTTAGGGGTGAAAATAAGAAAATCAGAAGGTTTACGGGCTAAAACAGAAAGTTTAGGGGCTAAAACAGAAATATCAGAAAGTTTAGGGGTTAAAACAGAAATAGATCTGACGGAATCTGGAATATTCCGTCAAATCAAACGGCAAACAAACGGCGGCAACTGATGACACGTGGCGCTGACGTGGCGCTGACTGGATGCCACGTGGCGCTGACTGGATGCCACGTGGCGCTTAGTTGGCTGACACGTGGCACTAGGGCTGACGTGGCAGCCACGTATCTTTCTTCACTGAGAGGCGCGTGAGAATGACGGGTTTGCTGGTCGTTGCTGTTGGCGGCGCGTGAGAGCGCGTTCTGTGGTCAAATCCGTTGATCCAAACGCGGTTTGGATCGTTTTCTCAGTGGGATCATTATTATGTGATTAGTTCTGGACTTGGATATATATACGGGATGAACGAAGCTGTTGCAGGTCTGTATGTGGTGTATGTGGTGTTTAAGATGGTTTTTGGGTCTAGGGGTTGGTTAGGAAAATGCTGTGGTTTTGGTGACGGCAGAGTAGCAGGAAGTGGAGGTGGTGAAGAATTGGGATCGCTCTGATACCATGTAGAAAACTAAAGAGAGAATAAATTGTTCTTAATGTTATTCATTTTTGTGTGTATCTTTACAATGGGAAAAGCCCTGAATATATACAAGAAAAGGAAGAAACATGACAGCCTAAAACAAGGAGAAATCATGGGGGAGACAAGGAGAATAAAGGAAAAGAAGGGAATAAAGGAAAAGAAGAATAATGGAGAAGCTTTACAATGGAGCATGCTTTACAATAATGGAGCTTTACATTACATTATTTCTAACACTTCTAACAATAATGTTTATATATTAACTTAAATTTATATATTAACTTAAATTTGATAACTTAAATTTATATATTAATTTAAATTCAGTAAGTATACATGCACGTTGCGACATTATAAACAGGGGCAAAACTACCATTACATGCACTCTTATTTATATACTTTTTCAAAATATTTATTGAAAGTAAGAATGTCTAATAAATTGTAAATATAAACTTCATTATGAATGGTAAAACAGTTCTTTTTTACAAAAAATAAAAAGAAAGAGTTCGGCCATCAATACAACTAATATATTTATTTATTTAGAATATTCATGGAGTTAACTTTTTGTTTGAATAAGGAATGCTTATTGTAAAATTGTTAAGAACCAATGTAAGGTCTCGGACATATATATTATATAGTATATAACATACGGGAATAGATAATTATTATAAGTTTTAAAAGAACCAATATAAGGTCTTGTGCATGCAAAATACTATATTTATATTTCGTACAATTCACAAGCATGTCACTAATGCAATGCGGGATCAAAAAAATTAAACCCACATTGCATTAAAGTTATTTTTGCACCGAGCCTTATTTTATTATTATTAAAGTTATTTTTAAAAAAATACACATTATATATACAAAGCACACATACACGCATCGAATACGCAAAGTAAACTAGTTAAATTAAGAACTAGCCTGGATTGCCACAGTCGGAACCGATAAGTTGAAGAGAAACTTTTTGCCCCAACAATTCATGAACTCTATCAAGAATAGAAGCTCCAAAGTCATTGAAATCCAATACATTCTTCTTCATCAACACAACCCTCCCTTTAATCTTCCTTTTGTTCTCATTTCCCCCTGAGACAGCCTCCACAATATTATGAAACATCTCTCTTCACTTAAACAAATTTCCAAATTTTTATGACCAGTGTTTGGATGGAAAAATATTTGCCCCTCTACAGATATATATTTTCTCGAGAAAATAATATGGATGATGAAGACAAGCTTAAAGTAGTAGTGGAGTGAAGATCGAACAAAGTGGGAGTGGGATATTTATAGCTAAAAAGTTAATTAGATTTGTTGAGTATCCACAATCAATAAGGAAGCTTCTCATTAAATATTTTGAAGACTTTTAATGACATGAGACTTTATTAGATTCTATGAAGGGAAGCTTTATTAATTACCCAATCTCTTGTTAGGAACATGTTTTACACGCATATACACGTCTATGCGTATAATTACTAGAATCGATAGCACATGTGATATATGTGCAGTATAATATTTAATAATTCTCACGTCATATATAAATTTTTAAAACGTAAAAGCACATCAAATAGTATTTAGTTAGTCGGTAATAATATTTATTTATCATTTTCATGTTATGGGCCGGGTTCAAGTCCTTGTTTGATAAGTATTATTTTTATTGTATTTTAAAAACGTAAAGAGTAATTTTGTAATTTTAAAGACGCACCAAAAGTATTCCTCACGCTATATATAAAATGTGTGTATATATATATATTATATATCTTTATGCTTTTCTTTTTTTGGTGAATGAAAGTTGGGGCCAATTTTATTTAAGGGATATATGACAATTATATTTAAAGTTCTAGTTTTCTAAGGGAAAAAAAGTGTGTTTCAAACAGGGAAATTTATTAAGAATTATGAATGAGCTACAAAATTATGGGTAGTTCTTCCTTCATTAAATGTCCCATAATTTTTTTTAATATGCGATTTATAAATATTTTGTATTTAGAATATTGTCTCTATATATCTTATAATGACTTTTGGTACAGAGTTTTAATTTACGCAATAATAAAATTATTTAAAGCAGTGAAAAAATAATGAAGAATGTACTTAGACAAAAGCACATGCATTCAAACTAAATACATTAATGTATTTAGATGTTGGTCCTATTACAATAATCATGAAAACTTTTCCACTCTCTCCTAAATTCGATGAACTAATTGTATTTCTGAACTGATAAAAATTTAGGACTTGGCCACTTCACAAAAGACACAACACGATAACACGAATAACATTTACTTACATGATATTAAATTAGGGGTTGGCCATTGTAAAAGATCGACCACTAATTTAAATAATGTTTTTGTAATGAAACAAAGGCGTAACAAAATAACCAAAAATTATGATTTCTTATTTAACTTAAAACAAACATTATAACATGATGCCAAATGATTATCGTGATTAATCTTAATTTATTTTCTTTGTTCCAATAAAAATAGAGCAACATGTTTAAGGACAGAGACTTTTTTCTATTTAAACATGACAAGAATCTAATAAAATTGCTTAGGGGGGGTAATCCGTCAATTTTCAATTTCTTTATTTTTAGTATTTTAGACTACCAAAAACCAAACTGCACCTTTTCCCCTTAATTGATAAAATTCGCCATTTCAAGAAAAAAAAAATATATCAACAAAAAATACGTATCTTGTACCTAATAAAACCATAAACTAAAACAAAAAGACATCATTCAAGAATTAATCAACAATAATCCAAGAGTAATTTAAATACATTTCATCTACCTAATCAAATTAAACCATAAACTAAAATAAAATACATCACTCAAGTCTAAGATCAACAGAAAAAGAGAACATCGTTGATGACCAACTTAATGACGTCATTCAATACCAAGAGTAACAAAACAAAACAAAAATTCATTATTTTCGGTTTTTAAATAGGTAAAAAAAATAGGTATTTGCAGTTTTTGGTAATTAAATATGGAAAATTAAAATTATTTTTTGGGACAAGTTTTGATTGATTTCAGCATTTTACGAACCAATTTTCCAACCTGAACATTGAAATTATAATAATATTTTAATATTTCAATTAGAAAAATTGAAAAGCAAGATATTTTGGCAGTCTTCATTTTGCTATTTATTGACAACCTGGTATTATACCCAGAAATGAAAATTATTTACCTTCTGACTTTTAAGAAATGTCACATTGTACGGTATTGAACTATGTGTGCTTTAAAGGTATATATTAAGAATTTTTTATATTTTTTTCTAAATTAAGCAACTTTTTTAAATTATTAGCTAAATCAAGTCACTTTTTAATATATTTATTAAATTAACATATTTTTTAAAATAGTGGTTTTGAATCACTATTTTTTTATTAAAGTCAAAATCACTATTTTTTCATTAAAATAGTGATTCAAAATCACTATTTTAAAAAATAGTGATTTTGAATCACTATTTTAAAAAGTGTGCTAATTTGACAAATATGTTGAAAAATGGCTTAGTTTGACTAATAACTTAAAAAAGTGCTTTATTTTGGCAAAAACCTCCACATATTAGAGTTATTTACATTTTATTTTAATGAGATTTAACAAATTTTTCACTTTCGACCATTGGTTTATCAAATTTATCTTATGCCACTTATATCTATAAAATTTGATTAATTTGTCGCCTTAGTTTAAAATTTAACATGAGATTTGTTTATAAGCTAGAAACAGTTTGCCTCGAGCAGGGCTGCACCATTTTTGAAAACATAAATTGAGAGGATTGCAATCCCCACTCTCTTGCTTGAGAAATCTTCCTTTTTTTTTCTTGTGTATCTATTTATGCAGTTGGGTTTGTAAAGCGATTTTGATGTTCATGTCCCTAGTCCTCCTGAAGGGTGCAGTGCAAAAAACCTCTGTTTTACTTCAGGAGAAAAACAAATATAAAAAGTCCCCTGAACTATCTTTTTGGACAAATACACCCCTCAACTTTTCTTTTTTCCAAAAAAGGAGAAATCAAAGGTGGACCCTTTTTTTCTTTTTTTCTTATGCTTCGTGTCTGTGACATGGACTAATCGTTTGTACTTTTAGTCCTTTTTTTTTCTTTTTCTTTTGCTTTCTCTTTTTTTTTTTTTGGGCCAACAAGGATTACTTCTTTGTTTTTAGTACTTGTTTGTGTAAAGTTTGTGTATACGTGTTAACATACTATTTGTTAGAAAATGTATATAAAATAAGTCCCAAGGAACACCTTAACTTTACATTTCTTTAATATAGCCTTTTGGTGCTCATCCTAGATATATTCAATATATATATATATATATATATTTGAAGTGATAATGAGATGTGATCCAGTGATTCTTTGAGTGTGGGAGGAGGGGACGGGACTCGAATCTTGGTAACTCGTAAGATAACTTATACTTTTAACTATTAGGCCAAACTCGGAGCACATTAGTTATACTCATATTATAAGGAACAAGATTTAGGCTTGTTCTTTTATATTTTCTTAGGTTAGTTCAACGCCATAGCCATTATTTGAGTATAAACAAGTGTTAGAAGACTAGTGATTGTAGAAGCCGGTAGCAAGCACTTGCAAGGCATTATTTCATTAAGTGACGTATTCAACTATTTGCTGGGTTTATAAGCTAAAAATAGTTGGCCTCGAGTTGGGTTGCACCATTTTTTAGGATATGAGTGAGTTCTAAAAGAGGAGAGAAAATGTAAATTGAGAGGATTGCAATCCCCACTCTCTTGTTGGAGAAATCATTCTTTTTTTCTTTCTTGTGTATTTATTTATGCAATTGGGTTTGTGAAGTGATGTTGATGTTCATGTCCCTAGTCCTCCTGGAGTGTGCAGTGCAGAAAACCTCTGTTTTACTTCAAGAGAAACAACAATATAAAAAGTCCCTTGAACTATCTTTTTGGACAAATACACCCCTCAACTTTGCTTTTTTCCAAAAAAGTAGAAATTGACTGGTGGACCCTTTTTTTTTTTCCTTACTCTTTGTGTCTGTGACATGGAATAATAGTCGGTATCTTTAGTCTTTATTTTGTTTCTTTATCTTTTTTTGGTACAACAAGGATTGCTTCTATGTTTTTAGTATGTATATGTGTAAAGTGTGTGTTTACGTGTTAACACACTATTTGTTAGAAAATGTATATCAATTTAGTCCAAAAGACACCTTAGCTTTACATTTCTTTAATATAGCCTATTGGGACTCGCCTATAAATATCTTCAATACATATGAAGTGATAATGACATCCGGTGATTCTTTGAGAGTGTGAAGGAGGGGACGAGACTCGAATCTTCGTGACTTGTATGATAATTTATACTTTTAATTACAGGGCCAAACTTCAATCTCTTAGCTTGATTTCAATTTATGAGTTTTACTTTGAATTGATTCGATATGATTTTTTTTTTTAAAAAAAAATATCAATTTCGACATAATTGACATAGTCAATGGTAAAAATAAATTTGATATTTGGCAAGATTTATCACATTAGTTATATTCATGTTATAAGGAATAAAGCCACATCTGTATATTAAAAGCCCACTAAATTAAAGGCTCAATTTTTTTCTCTTTTATCTTAACACAACTTATAGCTTTGATGTGTACTTACTTTATAGTAAAGTGGCGGCGTGAATTACACACATCACTTTACTCAATAACACTATATTCTATTTACTCAATGCAAGAGTATAAAATGAATGAGTACATACTTGGTGCATATTGTGCCGAGTAAATGTGTACATCATATATAATAGATAGTAAAATTGTCTACTTTAATTTAGTGATGACATGTGACAATATTAAATACATTATTTTATTTTATCATCTTTCATTTTGGTTATATCCTTCCCATCTTTCTCTTCTCTCCATATTTTACCATCTTGTCTTTTATAATTTATTATACTTTTATTGTTAATTCATTTTTTTTTTCAAAACTCTAGCATATAGTGATGTTGCACCGATTTAATTTTAGAGTGCTAGAGAGTTCTTTGGTGGATGTAATTAAGACTGCTCCATTAAAGTGTCACATAAAAACTAAGATACACGTTCACCTAAAATCATGCAAGCAAATACACCACACAAACTCAACGCACTCTCCACTCTTTCAAATCATTTTTTCTCTCATCAATTTATTTTTAAAAATTTTAAGGCTTCTTTTTATCCAAAAATCAGATATTCATAAAATTTATATGTTTGAAATGTAATATTCAAATTTATTAAAACAAGATCCATGTAACTATAAAATTTTGTTTGAAGAAAAAGCTATTGAATATAATATTTGGTTGGTCCGTCAAGTTGACTTAAATTATTTTCCTATCCAACCCATCAACTTTTAGGTTTAACTTAACATCAATTTTTTTTAAGAACCCCATTTGCAAGACTAAATATACAAGAAGATATTATATATGCGTTAGTTTGCTAAAAACAGTATGTTATATTTATATTAATAGGAAGGAAAATATACAATATGATTAAAACTACAATGGAAGGCCCAACCCAAGTAAATTTATTTTTTTAAAATTGGATCGTACACTAGGCTAAAATGATAGGACCAAAGTATGCCAATTCAATTGACTTTATTCAACTAGTTGGTTTTCTATGCACACCTAGCTATATCATCATTTAATTAACAATATGTTCTGATTCGGTATCAACTCTAAACTCCCAATATTTTTACTCCTAATTCTTTCGCAACTTTTTTATCCTATCGTCAAATTTTATTTATTTTACTGTGCCATCCTGCGTGAGTATATCTAGTTTCAAATACAATATAAATAAGATTTATAATTTCAGATATTCGAAATAGAATGGAACAAGTCAATATATATATAGAAATCTGTAAGATCTATAGTGCTAATTCATTGCTTAAATAAGCAACTTATCAACTTATTTGAGATTACATCCAAGACCAGTATAAATTCAACTTTTACACAACATAAACAAGACATATACACTAGAGTAAACCTCTTGGCCAGTAGAAATTCAAATCCCTAAAGAGACACACTATTGGGAATCCCTTTGCCAGTAAGACCAACTTCACTTGTAGGATAAAGCAAAGTGTACTCCACATTGACAGGCCCAACTCTATTCTTCCATTTACCATCTTTGTTCATTCCAACAATTTCTTCCTCAATTTCTCCAAGCCTATCTCCGAATCGGCCAAATGCATCCAAGGGCGCTGCGTCCTTAGTCCATTCGGGTGTGTCCCTTTTCCCGAGGTACACCTCGTCCGAGGGGTGCCTTGACAGAATCTCTATAAGCGCCACCCCAAGCAATGTTTGAAGTTGGGGAGTGATAGTTTTCAAGTAGGCCTTTTCGGGGTTAGTCTTGAGTTCCGCAAACTCAGGGCTGCCCGGTTCGGGCATGAACCTACGACTTAGGGTAGGGCGGTTCGGGAGGTACCCTGCATAAGGGTATTGCCCAAAATTGACTGCTGCGTGGAGGGCACTAGCTACCCATATGATCGTAGTGCACGAATCGACTAATTCTTTCTTAGTTTGCATTTTTGGCCACCATGGCTCGTCTTTTTTGTCACCGTGGCCCACTTCTCTAAGTTCCTTCCACCAAGACTGGAGCTCAGGGTCATTTTGAACTATATGATCAGTCTTGTAGTAAAAATTGCAATAGTCGTTGACCCAGTTCTCAATGGCAAACCAGATTTTTAGCCCGTCAACGGCATATGGGTAGTCCTTGATTAGTAGCCGAAGGCCTTGGGGAGAATTCAGGTCCTCTACTGCCATTCCCCTGGATAAGAAAAAAGGGATGTGAATATAGTAATTAACATGTCATAATGTCATGTTTTAGGCTCTATTTGACTAGTAAAAATTCGTGACAATGGTTGTAATTATGTCATGGCGTAACAAATTTAATATTTGTTCTGGATTTGTGACTCAAGGGTTGGATTCCTCTGAATGCAGGGAGCAAGAGAATATTAACAAAGAGCCGTTAAAATGATTTGAACCATTGATTTCATTATCTAATGATTGTAAATCATTCTTTTATACCATGTCATCATTACCGGAGTTATATCCAATAATTTTTCTGATTTGACTTAGGTTGAAATATATTTCAACTTACGTACCAAAGAAAACTGTCACCTAGATGATAAGTATTTCCTCTGTTTGGCTTTAGAGATATTTTTCATCTTTGTGAAAGTGAGTTTATTTCACCCTGCCCAAATAAAGCCTTAAAATTCTATGTTATTGGATTTTAGGTTACCTTTTGATGAGATCTGTAGGGAGTGCTTGGTCAGGAAAAACCCAATTTTTGTAAACCACGGATGACAATTCCATGGAATATTTTCCGGGAAAAACAGTTTTCTCAAGAATTCCTCCTCCATTGATGAGAATCTGCCTCGCGACCGCATTTATGTTCATTGTGTCACGAAAATGTGGTTGAAGAAGCTTATAAATTGGGTGAAGAACACTTAGTTGCCTATTAGTTGCAATCACAAATGGCTCGATAACCGCATGCGTGTTCAACCTGTACACAAGACAAAAAAAATACACAAAAATTTGAGCCTACGTACTATCATCAACTCCGATAATAAGGCTTTGTTTGGCAATTTATATACATACCAGTGGCTGACGAGCTGATGAACACCCGAGTCATTCACTGCAACATAAGCTTTAGCCAACTGCCAAATAGTACCTTCGACGCCATTTTCAACTGGTGTAAATACTTTGCTAACGGCACCGAATTTATCCCCTTGTGGATTTGGCAAGCTTAGTTCAATCACTAATGGCTTCAGTGTCCCGTCTTTCTGCAGGAATAGTAGAGTCCTCGTGGCGTACATTTTCGTGGATGTTGTGTTTATTCGTCTTATGTAGGGCATTAAAATATCGTGGTGATCCAATATGAACAGCCGATTATTCCTGATTGCCTGTTTGACCAACATTTTGATGTGTTACTGCAATTTCTAGTACAATTCATGGCTTGTTTGGTTTTGGGTAAAATATTTTTCTCCGAAAGTGAAAAACGTCTCAGTTTCACCGAGGAAAAAAGAGTATTTTGCATTCAGCCAAACAAGGAATTACAATCATTTTGAATTTTGCTTTCTGTTACTAATGAGGAAAGTAAGTAATGAATATTTTACCTCTTCTATTGTTAGCCCATCAAGGTTATTCTTTATGTGATTTTTGGTTATTGAACTGTTTTGGTTTCCATAGACTTTAGGATCAAGATTGCTTGTTGGAGGAAACTCCTGCAAGTGTATATCAAATCTTGTTAACTTAAGATCAAAAGGCAAATATTCTCTGTTTGCTTGGTTAGAAAATGGAGGAGAACAAATGAAATTTGACAGCGGATTTACACTTCAATTTCGATTATTCCTTCTATTTTCTAAACAAAGAAACAATTTAAATTAGAAGTACTTTAATGAAAAATTTGTAAATTTACCTTTAGACGTTGGATACTGACGGGGTTAACTCCAGCTAACATTTCCCTGGCGAATTCTTCGTCTGTCCTCCATGCGGACTTATCATCTGTTCCAAAATCATTAAGAATCATATATTTTTATTGTTTTAGTAACAGGAAATCATTTAGCGCAGACAACAATAAGAATTTGAAACGTATTTCGTTTTCATCCACATGAAAACATTATGCACCAAACCCAAAAGTTTAAACAAGTTTTATTCTAAACTATTGATTTTGTTGAATCAGTGCAATTTTTAAAAATGAAAATGTCAAACATGAGCTCTTAGTTAGGGATGAGGAATTATAAGAGTTGTATAATACCTTTGATTACTTGTGGCATGGGGAATTTGGCGAGTCCTTCACCATCTGTTTGAACGAGTTGCTTGAGCATTTCCAAGGGGATGTTTTCTCTGATTTTGTCGAGCAAAGGGCCATCTGGTAGCTTGATTCCACCTTCATAAAGATTTAGCACGTCTTGGAAAGTGTCGAACTCATCAGGGGTTTGATCACATAAAGCCTCAAACTCCGGTAGAAGGAATTGAACGATAGATTTTAGAGCGTTAGCAAGGAAATCAGACAACTTCAAGTGCCCGAATCGTTCATCTCTTGGGACATAAATATTTAAGCTCATAAGAAGTGGCAATCTACTCTCTGTTTTAGGATCTGTCAGAAAGGCAAAAAATCTTTAATTAGTGACATAATAGTAGTGACAAAGCACAATTTCGTCACATAATACACTTCCTTATCAACAAAACATAAAATTCATAACAAAAGCTACAATGGCCAAGAGATTGATGATGAAATCAAAGTTTTTCACTAAAGGGTGTTACTTAAATGTGGAGCGAATTTCAGTGGCGCAGAAAGTTCTTTACTACCCAAAAGCCTTTGATGCGTAAAATCATTTTTTGTCACTCGCCGACATTTTTGTGATTCACTTTCGTAGTGATGAAACCTTTTGTCACTAGAAGTAATTTGCAACATAAAACTTAATTTATTGACAAATTTTTTTGTCCCAAGGGTATTTTAATTTGGCAGCTTGGCAAAAAATGTCTAAATAGTGAACATTTTGATACTTGACATTGAGTACACAGGTCACTACTGACCAAACCGGTCGAATCTGGCTCCTATAGTTGCACGTATCGCACCTTCTAAATACCTCAAAACAACTTGTAATGGAAATGTAAATTTCTTGAGAGTAGTTGATTTACTTGCCTGTTTTTGTTGGTTCCCGGCCTGTTCTACCCCTGCGAGGATACGGGTACTCAGATGACCCACCAAGAACTGGGCGTGCGGTTTCAGGGCCTTTATCGGGATCTCCTAAATCATTGTAATACGCGTAGTCGTAAACCCTGTCCCATTCCTCCAGCATTCCAGTGCCAGTTCCTCTCAACTTAACTAGCTCTTGTTCTCTATACTTTTTCATAGGTGCTGGTGTTTCACTAGGTAAATATGCCTGCACCAAAATGTTAAATTATATGGTATGTTAAATTATATGGTATGTTTTATTATCAAACAACTAGGCCAACTTAAGCAACATACATATATCCCACACTTGACCTGCATGTTCATCAGTTTTTTTCGAGAAATTAATTGAAACAAGAATTTTGCGTACGTCGGCAAATATGTTAAAATGAAAGAATACATTAAAGGAAAATCCGGGATTTAAATCTCACCCAAATGGAGAGTTTTTTATTATTTGTAGTAAAAGAAAGAGATTTACACCTTCCTTTTATTATAAAAAAAAAAAGTACATGACTATCTCAGTATCTCTTATCTGTGAAATTACCAAATTACCCTTCACACGTACAAAATTACAATAAAAGTAATGCTTAAATAGAGACTTGAACCCATGATTGACCTTAAACCTAAAAAAGACAGGTTATTACTACTTGACCAAATGTTAACGCTAAGAATTACTATGTGTCATATTACATATGTGCACACTGTGCTCGGAGATTAGTATAAATAAAAGTTGAAAATACGGTACCTGATTTACGAAGAAAATACGGTCGTTTTCGTATTTGTCAGCCGGATAAACCCAAGAATTACAAACAAAATGGACACGGCCATGGCCAGGAACATCTTCAAGTGTGAGTGTCTTGAGATAAAACTCACTGTGATGAAGATTTTTTACCGAAAATGCCCCTGGAAATCCTATCTTCTCTTCCCAATCAAATGTGACATTGTAAGCAGTGTCACCAGGGGTTAGAGGGGCAATTGTGGTAATCCAATCTTCCAAGTATGCTGGACTTCCAATTTTTCCTCCCAACTCTTTCTCTGCAAAATTCATTTCAAGAAGAGGGATTTTTAACTAATTTAAATGGTTTATTAACGAATGACAATTAATATTTGTAACAGAAAATTAAAGTCACATTTCTTTTACAATTAAATTAATAATAAAAAAATATTTAGGATTATAAATAGGGTTAGAACCAATTTTGTCAAATTCTTCCACTTTCTGTCGATAATTATGTTTATGTATTAACTTAAATTTGGTATACAAGATCACAATTTCGAATTTTGTCACGATATTTTTATTAATTTAAATTCATAAGTATACATGCAAGTTTAACATTACACTCTTATTAATGTACTTTTTCAAAATATTTATTGAAAGTAGAGTGTCTAATACATGGTAAATATAAACTTCATTATGAATTGTAAAACAGTTCTTTTTTATGAAAAATAAAAATAAAATGTTCGGCCAATACAAGTAATTTTTTTTTATTTATTTAGAAAATACATGAAGTTAACATTTTGTTTGAACAATGAATAGTTATTGTAAAATTGTTAAGAACCAAAGTAAGATCTCGGACATATACATGCGAAGCATGTATTATTCGCTTATAAATAATTTAAAAGAAAAAAAAATACATAAATAGCACAAAAATACATAAATATCGCCTAGGGCTCAGATACCATCTTTAGATTATGAAATTAATTAAAAAAGTTTAGTAAGTATCTTAGCCTCCAAAATCATTTTAAAATTAACGAGATTATTGTTATTATAAATAAGACTAAGAATGTGGTTGGAAATATATTTGGGAAGATTTTAATATTGTTATTAAATTTCAGAGCTTATTTTCAATGGTCAAATAAATTCACACGCGTTAATTATTAAATTGATTTTCTCTTGTAAGGTTTTGAACAGATGTGCAGTCCATATGAATTTATTTATTTATATATTAAGAGATTCAGAGTCCAACGCAACATTTAAAATATAGATTATTTTTCCGAGCAATCTAAAAATAATTTTCTATTTTTTTATTATTTAATTTAGTGTTATGTTATTAATTATAAAATATATATATATAAAGTTTTTTTTTTGATACGAACCAATTTAAACGCACTAGTTAATACTTTATATATATATATATTAAATAAGTACAAATACAAATACGTTATTTTACCTGAAAATGTTAAAAAGTAAAAGTAGTAGGATTGAAAGTTGAACCCATCAACTCAGTGACATAATTAATTTTATGTGTCCTTGTACCAAAATAAAAAAATTTAATAATCATGTTCCCAGCATCTCATGCATGACCTTACAGTTGGGATATAAATAAATAAATAAAGGACCATCACACTTTGTCCCTTATCAACAACATTTCTACCAAATTTGAATGATTGGAAAATGTTTCAGAGATATTATTGTTAATGTAATTATTATTATTAGCAAAATAATATATAATTTTAAAAATATAAATTATAACTTTTAAAAAAAGTATTATATTTTCGCAAGAAGGTAATTTTTTTGATAATAATTTACTCAATATTTTTCTTAATTACAAGTTACTCTTGTTGCATTTTAATTATTGTCGATACATACTATACAAGTTATACTTTCTAAATATACAACTTATTTAATATATGCTAGTGAAAATATATAAATATAAGAATACCCGATAAATGCAAGAGCGTTCTTAATTAATAGGTTAATTAGTAGGTGATGCAGGAATTTTAATCTTGTGGGTGAGGTGCAACTTAAGCTGCATAGGGTGGAGTTGATGAAAAGGGTATCGCAATTTAATTATATAATGTACCAGTTGAAGGCATTGGAATATTATTTTGGACATTAACAATTGACGTAGTGTGTCTAAATATAATATAATAAGTTTCTAAAATTAATAATTTTTGTAGTGCTTTTAGCCAAAGGTGTTACCTAAGGCTATTTTAATTGGGGCGATATTATTATCAAAATAATTATATTTAATGTTAAAATAATATATAATTTTAAAAACACATAATATAAATTTTTAAAACAATTCTATACTCTGACAAATATATAATTATTTTGGTAATATAAGTAACTTTAACTATTGCCTATTGTTTTTCCTTATATATATATATATATAATTTTTTATCATATTAACAAAGTAATTATGCAATTATGACTTTGTTAGAATATAATATTACTTTAAAAATTGTACCATATATTTAAAAAGTTTCGTATTACTTGAACAATAGTTATAATTATTTGAATAATAACACAGCCCGTTCATAAAATATTAAAAACACCAAAATTTTATGAAAGAACCAAGACGGCTGCCTAAATGAGAAGATACAATTCAAAATAAGAATAAACAATTAAACACACATGCTTAAAAAATGAAAAAAATAATACAAACATAATTAAAAAAGAACTCAAAACATCTTCGCAGCCAAACAAGTCTAAATTAACCAGAAATCTTTGTTTATTGTCAAATTGCAAATAAACTTATACATAGGAGACTTCGTGCGATTTGAATTATTAATATATAGTGTTTCATGGAGTTATTTACACTTTACTCGTATGAAGTTTTATTTTTATCAATCTCATTCATAAATTTGATCATATTATCACTTTAATCTAAATTTAACATGTTATTTGTTTCTTGAACGATTAAAGTGGCGCATGTTATTTTCTATCCAAGAAATAGACAGTTGGATTTTAGAATTACAATGAGATCAAAATTAACAGATGGGATTAACCAAAATGAAACTTATAAATCAAAGTAAAATTTTTAGGGTAAAATTTCTATCCTACCCCTAAAGTTACTTTTGAAAATCACAAATATGCATACCTACGTAATTGCTAAGTTTGCCTCTTTTAATTTTCAAAAAGTGACTACGATGTTTCACACTAATTTTGAATAAAAATAATATTATATTAATTTATTTATTTTTAATTAAAAAAAAAGGTTGAGATTACCCCCATTACAAAAGTTTCTAGCTGGACAGAATGAATATATTTTCTGCCATTTGCAACGTGTACACATTCATTTGATAAAGCATTTACTGCTCTGAACTTTATTGGTGACTGATGTACGTTGATTTAAATTTACTGCCCCCAGCTTTTTGCAAGAGAAAGCTATCAAATTAATCAGGTTTTTCCTATACATTTATGGAATATTTTTATTATCTATTGTTATTGACATGTATTATATAAATTATATTTTTATAAAATATAATAAATTATATTTTTATATACAACTTATATAATATATATGATTTAATGTTTGTATTAACAAAATGTGATCATTAATATATATGTAATTCATTTATGATTTAATGTTTATCTAACTATATACTAAAAACGAGTCCCATTTCAAACTTTACCTCCTTCAAAAAAAAAATTCTTAAAAAAATTGTTTGCAACATAAATCAAACCTTCAGCCCTAATATCTGTGTATTTTTCAAAAAATACACAGATATATACAAAGCGCACATACACGTATCGAGTATGCAGAGTAATCTAGTTAAGTCGCGAACTAACCTGGATCACCATGGACAGAACTGATAAGCTGAAGAGAGACTCTTTGGCCTAAGAATTCATGAACTCTATCAAGAATAGAAGCTCCAATGTCATTAAAATCCAATACATTCTTCTTCATCAACACAACCCTCCCTTTAACCTTCCTTTTGCTCTCATTTCCTCCTGAAATAGCCTCCACAATATTATGAAACATCTCTCTTAACTTAAGCAAATTTTTATGACAAGTAGTGTTTGGATGGAAAGAAAAATGTTTGCCCCACTCTCTGTATATATATTTTCTCGAGAAAATGATATGGAAGATCAAGAAAAGCTTAAAGTAGTAGAATGAAGAATATATGCCTAAAGTTGGAATGGGATATTTATAGCAAAAAAGTTACTGAGATGGTTGAGAATTCACAATCAATCAGGAAGCTTCACATTAAATATTTTGAAGACTTTTAATGACAGACTTTATTAGATTCTATGGGGGGAAGCACTCATTTTCCTCATCCATGCATAGTGTGTCAACAAAGACTAGAGGGACCAAATTAATGACCCATTCTCTTGTTAGGAACGTGTTCTACACGCACAACTATATATATATATACACATATAAATACTAGAATCGACGGCACATATAATATATATATATATATGTGTAATATGATATTTAATAATTCTCACTTTATATATATATATATAAAACATAAAAGTGCATCAGATAAATTATTTGGTTAATCGATAATGGAATCTTTTTTATTTTTTATTTTTATGCATAAGTTTATGTCTTTGTTTCATTAAACGTTACTTTTACAGTTTATTGTATTTTTAAAGAGTAAAGAGTAATTTTGTAATTTTAAATACGTACTAAAAATATTCCTCACGCTATATATATATAGTGTATATATATTTTATATTTTTATGCTTTTCTTTTTTTGGTGAATGAAAGTTGGGGTCATTCTTTTATTAGGATATATGACAATATGAACTTCTAGGTTTCTTGAGAAAAAAATTTGTTTCAATTACAGGAAAATTTATTAAGAATTATGAATGAGCTACAAAAGCACAAGCATACTAAATACATTTTATTTAGATGTTGGTTATATTAGATTAAGTTATATATTTTTTTTCTTCCTTTTTTTTTTTTTTTTTCAGAAAGCTACTTATTACTTTTTGTTAACATTTGACTAATAACTAACCCTTTTATAAAGAAAAAACATTTACAACAATAAAACGTGATTTTGTGATATACAAAATACATATTGCAAGTTTGTAGTGTTGCGCATTCTACCTCGTTTGTGTCAATGCAATTTATTATAATAATAATGAAAACTCTCTAATTTCTGATATAAGATTCGAACTTAGAACTTCTCTTGAACTCAGGTGAATGTTTTACTAACTAAATTAACTCCGCTCGTTTAATTAAAAAAATTAAAAAATTTAGTCCACTCACTCTATTGAATTCAATTTTTATTTTTTATTTTTATGCATGGGTTAATTTGTAATTTCAAATACGTGTTAAAAATATTTCTCACGCTATATATATAGTGTGTGTATATATATTTTATATTTTTATGCTTTTCTTTTTTTGGCGAATGAAAGTTGGGGTCATTCTTTTATTAGAATATGACAATATGAACTTTTAGGTTTCTTGAGAAAAAAATATGTTTCAATTATAGGAAAATTTATTAAGAATTATGAATGAGCTACAAAATTATGGGTAGTTTTCCTTCATTAAATGTCCCATATTTTTTTTAAATGCGACATACAAATATTTTGTATTTAGAATATTTTCTATATATGTATCTTATAATTGACTTTTGGTACAGACTTTTAATTTACCCAATAATAAAATTATTTAAAGCAGTGGAAAATAATGAAAATTGTACTTACACAAAAGCACAAGCATGTTAACTAAATACATTGTATTTAGCTGTTAATTGGTTCTGTTAGATTAAGTTATATAGTTTTTTTCTTCCTTTTTTTTCAGAAAGCTACTTATTACTTTTTTTTAACATTTGACTAATAACCCTTTTACAAAGAAAAAATATTTACAACAATAAAACATGATTTTGTGATATACAAAACACATATTGCAAGTTTTTAGTGTTACGTAAATATTGTACCTCATTTGTGTCAATGCAGTTTATTATTATAATAATGAAAACTCTCTCAATCCTGATATGAGACTCGAACTCATAACTTCTCTTGAACTCGGGTGAAAGTTTTACTAACTAAATTAACTCCACTCACTTAATCAAAAAATAAATAAATGATTTAGTCCACTTGTTCTACTAAATTCGATTTTTAATTTTTATTTTTATGCATGGGTTAATTTGAAATTTCAAATACGTACTAAAAATATTCTTCACGCTATATATATTTTATATTTTTATGCTTTTCTTTTTTTGGCGAATGAAAGTTGCGGTCAATCTTTTATTAGGATATATGACAATATGAACTTTTAGGCTTCTTGAGAAAAAAATGTGTTTCAATTACAGGAAAATTTATTAAGAGTTATGAATGAGCTACAAAGTTATGGGTAGTTTTCTTTCATTAAATGTCCCATATATTTTTTTTAAAAATGTGACTTACAAATATTTCGTATGTAGAATATTTTTTATATATGTATCTTATAATTTATTTATTGTACAGACTTTTAATTTACCCAATAATAAAATTATTTAAAGCAGTGGAAAATAATGAAAATTGTACTTAGACAAAAGCACAAGCATGTTAACTACATACACTGTATTTAGCTGTTAATTGGTTCTATTAGATTAAGTTATATAGTTTTTTTCTTCCCTTTTTTTCAGAAAGCTACTTATTACTTTTTGTTAACATTTGACAAATAACCCTTTTACAAAGAAAAAACATTTACAACCATAAAACGTGATTTTGTGATATACAAAACACATATTGCAAGTTTGTAGTGTTGCGCATATATTGTATCTCGTTTGTGTCAATGCAGTTTATTATTATAATAATAATGAAAACTCTCTTAATCCTAATATGAGACTCGAACTCATAACTTCTCTTGAACTCGGGTGAATGTTTTACTAACTAAATTAACTCCATTTTCTTAATAAAAAAAATTAAAAATAAAATTTAAGTCCACTCGCTCTACTAAATTCGATGAACTAATTGTGTAACAGAAATGATCAAAAATTAGGGAGTGGACACTTTGCAAAAGACACAACACGAAAAGACCCGAATAACATTATTACCTACATGATATTAAATTAGGAGTTGGCCATAATAAAAGACCGACCGCTAATTTAAACAATGTTTTTGCAATGAAACAATAGGCGTAACAAAATAATACAAAAATTATGTTTTCTTATTTAACTTAAAACAAACATTATAATGTGATGCCAAATGATTGTCATGATTAATGTTAATTTATTTTCTTTGTTCCATTAAAAAATACAGCAACATGTTCAAGGACAGAGACTTCTTTGTATTTAAACATGACAAGAATCTAATAAAATTGCTGAAGGGTGGTAATCGGTCAATTTGGTTTACTATAAGGCATATACCATTATTTAACCGGTTATGTCAGTCGGTTTTGATAGATAGAAACTAAAACCAGACCGGCCGGTATTTTCCCTTTTCTTGGTTTATTTTTCTACAAAATCGGTATCTTTTTGGTTTTTTATGATTTCTTATTTTCGATTCCAAATTTCGGTACTTTTATTTTTTTGAATTTAACGTCAAGAATTTTCGGTTTCTTTATTTTTTAGTATTTCGGACTACCAAAAATCAACACTACACTTTTTCCCCTTAGGCTCCGTTTGATTGCAAAGTGGAAAAGGAAAATAAATTGAGTTAGTTTTGATGAAAATATAAAAATAAGTTGAGTGATAGAGGTGATATTCTCTTGATTTTTAAGTTTTTCCATGAAGAAATTTTCTTTACTTGGTGGTGAGTAAAAATTTTCTATCAAAAATATTGAAGGATGGAGGATATATATACTCATAAAATTAATAACATCCGTCACTTTATTTTTTATCTTTTCACATAAACTAACTAAATTTATTTTCCTTTTTCATTTTTGCAATCAAATGGAGCCTAATTGATAAAATTCACCATTTCAAGAAAAAAAAAATATCAACAAAAAATACATACCATGTACCTAATAAAACCATAAACTAAAACAAAAATACATCTTTCAAGACTTGATCAACAAAAATCCAAGAGTAATTTAAATACATATCATCTACCTCATCAAATCATAAACTAAAAGTAAAAAACGTCATTCACAAGCCTAAGTTCAATGGAAAAATCCATGACCAGCTTAAATCAAATCATGTACCTAATCAACTATAGGACTTCAAAAAGTAGAACATCATTGATGATCAACTTAATGACGTCATTAATACCAAGAGTAAAAAAAAAAGATCATTATTTTTGGTTTTTAAATAGGTAAAACCGAAACAAACCAAAAAAATATAGGTATTTTTAGTTTCAGTATTTTCAATTTTTGGTAATTAAATATGGCAAATTAAAACTTTTTTATGGGACCGTTTTTGATTGGTTATAGTTTTTTACCTTACCAATTTTTCACTCCTAGTATTGCTATTATAATAATGTTTTAATATTTCAATTAGAAAATTTGATAAGCAAGATATTTTGGCAATCTTCATTTTGCTATGTACCCATAAAAGGAATATTATTTTCCTTCTGACTTTTAAGAAATGTCACATTGTACAGTATTGGACTCGGCTACTTTAAAGCCACATAATAGAGTTATTTACATTTTATTTTAATGAGATTTAATCATTTTTTCACTATTGACCTTTCGTTTTTGAAATTTATTTTGTCACTTGTATGTATAAAGTTTGATTAATTTGTCAGTTTAAGTGATACCTACGCATAATGTTTGTTTCTTGGACAAAAAAATACTTACACGTGGCAATGGCGTGATTTGTATTTTAAGTGATATGTGTTATTTTTCATTCAAAACATAAATGGCACATTGAATTTTGAACTCAAGTGTTACTATTAAACTTTACAAATAGACATAAAATAAAATAAAATTCATGAACGAAGGTGAAAATGCAAAATCAAAGTTTATGTGGATAAAATGTAAATAACTCTACACATTATTTCTATCACATAGAGTTTAATCTATATATATCGCCTATTAAATTTGATATTTTTTTAAAAAATAATAATTTAAATTTCTTCACTTATGATTTAAAAAATAGCACGTGTATTGAATTGAGATACTTTAGATCCAAACAATAATTCTATCACACACACACATATATATATAGAATTTAATAAATATGTATCACCTATTAAATAATACATTATTCAAATTAATCCACGTAAACCAAATCTTTTATTTAAATGTGATATTGCACATAACTTTGTTCAATTTAGTCGTGGCCTAATTTTATCCTTTTATTTGAAATTTCACAATAAACAGTTTCAATTTAGCAAGCATCAAGACTATTACCAACTTTTGCTATAAAAAACAAAAAAAAAAGAAGAAGTAAAACAAGATTATTAACGACTGTTTCAATTCACGTGCTCTTTTGTATAGTCAATGTCAGACTTGTTGGCATATTCAGAATTCAAAACAAAATTTTAGAAAAAACATAAAAATTTGCTTAAATTGTTAACCAAGTCACTAACTACCATACAAGTAGGCAGAGTTAAAATAGGACGGCGGACATAGGACTTGGCTCATTTTCATTACTGTTTCGGTCTAATTTTATTCAAAGGGTTTTAGTTTGAGGGTTAAACGGTTGAATTTTTTCATGAAACTTGGTAAAGAATCACTCTATAATAAGAATATCATGTTCACAAAATTTTATCATAAAATTCAAACAGGAAGTGAATGTAGTAAAAATTTGATGCATTTATTTAGTTCCGACCGTTTAAATTTTAGATCATCATCTCACCATTTTCTAGATTGAATCTTCTGATGAAATTTTGTGGAGATGATCTAATAATTATAAAAATCGTCTCAACCAAGTTTCATGAAAAAAACTATCTGTTTAGTTCTAAACTAAATTTCTTTGAATGAAATTAAACCAAAAGATAATAGAGAAGAGACAAGTATGCGGAGATGCAGACTTTTATCCCCTTCATAGGCAATTTAAAATTATTTTTAAAAGACAATGTTGATTGATGAGACAGGGTTACTCCTTTAATTACCGACGACCATTTATAAATAAAACTTAGGCTATAGTATTTTACTAGAGATTAAAAGAGGAAAAGGTCATTAACTTGTAAGTTAAGATATGCTATTCAATACCATGGGACATCTTAATTTTTTACCTTAAGAGTGCAATAAAGGATTTTTTTTGAAATACGATTCATTAAGTTAAAGGTGACTTGAAATGATTCAATGTTATCTAATAAATTAACGAATAGTACACGATCTTTTATAGTAAATACATTAAGACACTGTGATATAACCGAACTATATAAACCATAATTTAAAGTATTTGTCAAAACCGAACCAATATAGCCAAAATCAACACATATCGGTAGGTTCCGAACCAATATTGTGCTGCGATACAATTAAATGAGTTATTTACCTAAATAGACCACTTTTTCAACTTATTTACCAAACTAACGCACTTTTCAACTTATTTACCAAAATAACACACTTTTTAAAATAGTGATTTCGAATCACTATTTTTCCTTAAAAATAGTGATTTTGAATCACTATTTTAAGTAAAATAGTAATTCGAAATCACTATTTTTCCATTAAAATAGTTATTCGAAATCACTATTTTAAAAAGTGTGTTATTTTGGTAAATAAGTTGAAAAGTGCGTTAGTTTGGTAAATAAATTGAAAAAGTGGTCTATTTTGATAAAAAAAAACTCACAATTAAATATCCACATTTTTGTGAGTCACCGATATTTTGCCGAAAATGCGCTGCATCACCGAAACCAAACCGATACAAACCGAGTGGACTCGGTACTGTTGGCAAAAACATTTTTTTGGAATGAATGCAAAAAGATAATAAACAAAGGCTGTTGAAACTTGAAAGTGACTAAAAGTCACTTACAGATTCCCTCCCGCTTTCCAAAGATTCAGAGAATAAGAATCATGCCAGAATCCAGCTAGTTTGATTCTTTAAAGTTTAAATTTTGCTATGGATTATGGAGGCAAGAGAATGCTTTGACATTGTACATTGTGCAATCACTATACTATAGTGGAAGGAAAATAAATAAAGAGGAAGAAGAAGAAGAACCCTGTAATTCTTTAATTATAAGGTAGTTATGGTTTTGGCTATTTTTGGAGGTTATACACAAGATTATACAAGTATTTGAGGATCAAATATCAGTATTATTATTTGTGATGGTTATTATGAAAGTGATAATGGAATGTATTATGATAGATCTTTAGACCAATAGTAGCCAATATGAGGGATTTGGGTAGTATCACTACGTGCTATGGTCAACCAAAGTTTCTCGATTATATATGATTCTGATATATCTTGTTATTCTATGCCTAATTGAATTTATTTGAGACATTTCTACCTTATAACATTGTATTATTATTTATTTATTGAATTATGATATAATAATGTACTATACAAGTGCAACAAATATTGGTATTTCAATGTAGATTATCTAATTTGTATTAGATAATAGTATTATACTTATCTAACTTATTCATCTTATTAATCTCATATTTTAGAATATTTCCAAATTTTTAATAATTTTTTGAGCCTTTTAAAAAGTAAATCAGTACATATTGCCTGAAATCGAGTTGAAAATTAGACAGAGGACTCTGCACCCTATACCTCTGCTTTGAACCATGATATAAACTATTTATTTAGAGCCCGTTTGGTTATCTTTTAAATTGCGAATTAGATAATTTAGAATTAAGTAATTTACAAAATTTTCATTTATTAATGTTTGGTTGTGTAAATTAAACAATTGTAAATAAGGTAATTCAAGTTGATTCACAAAAACTCAAATTAAGTCATTTCAAGTAAAACTTGAAATTGCCTAATTCTATAATTGGATAATTCATTCCAACTTTATTTTTTGAGAAGATCTAGTTTCTACCCATGATGTTGATGCATCTAGACAAAATTTTAAATAACATAGAACAATAGAGAACATGTTTTTATTCTAACAATCGGAATTTCTCATTTAAGTTTTTCAAACACTATTTTAATTAGAATTGAATTATTCATAAATGAACAAATTCACAAAATTTCAATAGAAAATTAACTAATTCTGAAATTAGGTAATTTACACAACTAAACGGGCCCTTATTGAGTTTTCCTAACCACATGCATTTCGGGAACTCTAATTAAGTTGATTTATCAATCCTTTTGATACCTCGCAAATAGGCAATAACATTTCATTTGAATAAAATAAATTTACATAAAAACAATTTTTCTATTTCAGTTTACAGCGAACCAAATACATAATTTCTCTTATTTTGATCGTAATGTGTTCAAGTTTGTTCCCATTTTGGATCCTTTAATACGTGGCTTCAAAACTTACAAACGCACGGAGTCTTTTTAGTGCTAGGGTCATATATATGAATATATATATATATATGACCAACTTTTTGGTCATATATGGGGAAAGATCTTAAGAGGACTAACTTTTTGGTCATATATGGGAAAATATCTTAAAATGATCAACTTTTTAGTCCTTAAATGCAGACGAATCATTTTGAGGGAGTAAATAAATAAATTTTTCAATGAAATTTGGTGAAGATGATTTACATGTTTATTTGATTAGTAGATCATCTCTACCAAATTTCATCAACAAATTCAATCGGGAACAGGGTTAACTAAAAAATTGATATATATGTGCCTTTCTAGCCTATAAAATTTAAGATATTTAGCTAACCTACTTTGCAATTGAATTTTTTTGATGAAATTCGGCAGAGATGATCATATTCACTAAGTTTCATAAAAGAAAAATTATATGTTTACTCTCTCAAAATAATTGGTCTGCATTTAAGAACCAAACAAATGGTTATCTTTAGATTTTTTTCCCATATATATGTACATATATAACATATATGTACTTTTATAATTTCGTGTGAATCTTACAGATCACACATTTAGTGTCGATTTTTCATGCCAAAAATAACTTCTAATAGTTTGGTGGTTAAAATTCATCTTCAAAAGGCCTGTCTATTTCTAGACGATCCCTACAAATCCAAATTATATATAAATAATACAATATTGACAGTTTAGTTAGTGGTTAATCATTTGATAAATAAATTGCGACAAGTTGAATTTCATTTATATCTATCATTTGAACTAATAAACAATATAATATGAATATTTTATATGATATGAAAATAATATAAAATAAGACCACAAGTTCATAATTGAACGCTTTGGTAACATGTAGACTCGGCACATGTCCACGTGGCCAATTTAGCCGCCACCTAAAAATTAGTTCTTCGTTCTTTATCCTTGTGCTTAATTCTTTATTTATTATTATTATTTTTTTTAATTTAATCCTTTAACTACCATACTATTAAATTATTAATTACTTTTCTCATTTTTTTAGCCTATTATTTTATCACTCGTACGTAGATGAACATTGTGCATTAGGTTACCACATCTCTTGTCCTCTTATTTATATATTTATTCAATGTTTTGGGTCTATCCTAACTAATATAAAATGGAGTTATTTCATCTCTATTAAGTTTGACTGAATTTTTACTTTCATCAATTAGTTTTATCAAGTTTGACCCGTTTGTCGCCTTAGTTCAAAAAAATAAAAATTCAATGTGTCATTTATTTATTTTATTCATTTAACGGAAAATGACACATGCGGTTAACTTGGATTGAAAAAAGAGAATGATGTGTTACTTTTCGTTCAAGAAACAAACTATAAATTAGATTTTGGATTAAAGTGATAGTGAGATCAATGTTTACAAGTAAGATTAACAAAAATAAAACTTCACCAGTCCAGATGAAAAATTTAATTAGATTTCTTGGGAGTAAAATATAAATAACTTTAGTGCGTGATTTACCCAGCACTATTTGTTAGTATACAACCATCTTACATAACTTATGGTAAGGATTGTGGTATGCATATTTTTCTCTATAAAAAATAAAACTACAAAGATAAATTGAAAATTTTAAAACATGATTTTGTTCCTTTAACGAAAAATGACACGAGCAGCTGACGTGGATTGAAAAAAAAGCAAGATGTGTTACTTTTCGTCCAAGAAACAAACAATAAATTAGATTTTGGATTAAAGTGATAGTGATATCAATGTTTACAAGTAAGATTAACAAAAATAAAACTTCACCGGTCCAAATGAAAATTTTGATCAGATTTCTTAGGAGTAAAATATAAATGACTTTGATGCGTGATTTAACCGGCACTATATGTTAGTATACGACCATCTTACAGAACTTATGGTAAGGATTGTGGTATGCATATTTTTTTCTATAAAAAATAAAACTACAAAGATAAATTGAAAATTTTAAAACACGATTTTGTTCCTTTAATGGAAAATGACACGGGCGGCTGACGTGGATTGAAAAAAAGGAAAGATGTGTTACTTTTCGTCCAAGAAATGAACAATAAATTAGATTTTGTATTAAATTGATAGTGAGATCAATGTTTACAAGTAAGATTAACAAAAATAAAACTTCACTAGTCCAAATGAAAATTTTAATCAGATTTCTTGGGAGTAAAATATAAATAACTTTAGTGCGTGATTTACCCACCACTATATGTTAGTATACGGCCATCTTACATAATTTATGGTAAGGATTGTGGTATGCATATTTTTCTCTACAAAAAATAAAACTGCAAAGATAAATTGAAAATTTTAAAACATGATTTTGTTCCTTTAACGGAAAATGACACGTGCGGCTGATGTTGATTGGAAAAAAAACAAGATGTGTTACTTTTCTTCCAAGAAACAAACAATAAATTAGATTTTGGATTAAAGTGACAGTGAGATCAATGTTTACAAGTAAGACTAACAAAAATAAAACTTCACCAATCCAAATGAAAAAAATTTAATCAGATTTCTTGGGAGTAAAATATAAATAACTTTAGTGCATGATTTACCCAGCACTCTATGTTAGTATACGGTCATCTTACATAACTTATGGTAAGGATTGTGGTATGCATATTTTTCTCTGTAAAATATAAAACTGCAAAGATAAATTGAAAATTTTAAAATATGACGTAATCCAATGAAGTTAATAACCATGTTAACACACTTTCACCGTTTTCGCTAGACATTTGACCTATCTATTGGTTGTACTGAAAAAAAGGAAAAAAAAATAATAATGTTAACTTCATATATTAAAAATCTTGTTACTGCACGGTAATTAACACGAATTACTTAGCAAATTCACTTGAATAAACATTTATTTGACCCAAAATATATACATATATATATATTGAATTGAAACAAATTTTTGGGTAATTAACTAACTTATACACACGAAACTAAAATCTTCTACCTATCCGGTTAAAGACAAATCATCCACGCGAGTAGATGATAATTACGTGGTAACATCACTCCATCTTATCAATTTGCCTATGTTCAATATTATATTTTAAGAAGCATACTTTCACAAAATGACATTAATTGACCATATCCACATTGAAATTGTCAATTATTATTTAATTAATCGTATATTACCCATGTTTTGTAGTAGGATATATATTAAATTAACATTGGCCAAATGAGAATTAATATATATATATATATATATATAGTTAAATTTTAGCCATCAAAGTTTGATCATTTGATGTGTCATCTCAATCCAATGAACGAGTTTATGATCAAAGCAAAGATAGTGAATACTTTGACTAAGAAAATTAGACAGTATACATTAATAATTGCGTAAATTAGTTAATTTTTAAAATTTTCATTTTCTAATAAATTGTAAATTTATTCATTTACGAATAAATCAATATAATTATAATTCATGGAGTATTTGACAATTTTAAATAACAAATTTTAGATGTTAGAATAAAAAACATATTCTAAATTTCTCTGCATGTGTATGTTATTTAATTTTGTTTAGAGGCATTAATAAAGTATAAATGCTAGATCTTCTCGAAATATAGAGTCTGTGTCAAATTTGTTTTTTTTAGAATTAAGTAATTTCAAGTTTTACTTAAAATGATGTACCTTGACTTTTTATGAATCAATTTAAATTCATATTTATGATTATTCAATTTTTACAACCAAATACATATAAATGTAAAATTTATAAATTGTTTGATTCGCAATTCGTGGTTCAACCAAACTGGCCCCATATCCATTTAATTTATCTTTAAGTGCTTGATAAGTTTTGATCTTTCATACTTTTCTAAAATTAGAGTTTGTTAATTACGTGAAAGGATTTAGTTTTGAACACCATGCGTGCATGTTTCGGAAATGGATAAAACAGAAGCCAGAATAGTCAAAAGTAAATTGAAGATTGTTGTTGGCAATTCAACTAGCTCAATCAACTGCCCAAAAAAAAAAAAAAAATTTCAACTAGCTCAATCACAAAATTTAAATACGTATTAAAAAATTACATTACTTTAACATTATATGATATGATCGCGTATCAAATGTGCTATACTAATAATATCTTATTTTTATTTTGGTAATAAAAAATATAATCATCATAGTCAAGAGCCCAAGAATAATAATATAACTAAATCTATACTTTATAATAAAATAAAGAGACATTCTAATCGTTAGTAAAATTGTGTCATTAAAATGCTAATTTTACTTATGTATATTTTGGTGTGGACAAACCTTTAGTAATGTTTTTTCATATCCAAAAAATATTGAGGAAATACTTTTAGTGAAAAAAAAATTCACTAAAGGCCAGTATGTATACAAACCGGTTTACACAGTAAAGTTGTGTCATATTCTTAGATTGCCTATTTTACCCCTGTAATAATCTTTTTTAAAAATAAATTTCTTTGCAATATAATTTACACCCTTATTCTTAAGAAATCTAAACTCGTAGTTAACCACTCGAGTAATTTTTTTTTTGTTTTTTTGGACGTAACCACTAAAATATTTTTTACTTTTAGTAAACTTTTTCCTAAAATTACATACATACGATTATTGTGTGTACATGTGGTGTAGTATGTATGCGTGTATAAACATATAAAAGAATATATATATATATATATATATGCGTGTGTGTGTATTTTTGAGCAAATATAAAAGAATACTAGTAATGCACATGCTTACGACACAGAAAAAATATAATTAATTTTAGTTTAAAATTAATTAGGTAACCATGAGAAAGGGACTGGCTTGAAGTAAATTTGACTAAACTGAAACTCGATCCATATGAAAATGTGATCAACCCGACCTCGACTTTGGCATGAAAGTGGGCTAATTTTGAAAATGCAAAACTTCTGTATTTAATATATGACTAAACTCACCAGGTATCGGTACACACTGGCATATTATAATTATATAGTATTATAAGATTATTTAAAGAAAAATAATTATATATAACAGTTGGTTTGGATTTAATGGGATGAATTTACATGAACCCGAGCTTGACCAAATTTAAGTCATATTTGTATTACTTATACCTACTACAATTTAAAAATAGACACCAATTAGGATCTAGTTAAAAACTCGCTATGCTGGACTTTTTATTATCATAATTACTATATATTTTAAAGTAATTTTAACTTTTACCAAACCAAATGGTATGGTTTATACTTTTTATTAGGGTCTTTTTTAGCTTGTCACCTAAATAATATCCATAGTTTGAATTACCCCCGCTTTGCTAATCCTTTAAATACGTCCCTCCCCATTTTGGTTGATAGATAACTCAAAGTATTAGTAAAACGGGTATCTTAAATTATGGATATTATTGAGGTGATAACTCAAAAAGATTCTCATTATACATTATGAACAGATTATTACAAAGTTTTTTTGCTTTTGCAATAGCATTAATTTATTTTAAAATCGATCATTCATAAAGTACCATAAACTATAAATACTAACACCAGTTAAAATTTATTTGCTTTTTAGTTTATATATTGTTTCAAATAATGAACTCTCATTCATTGTAACACAAAGTATTCAAATAATTAATTATTTATTTTTAAAAAAATACAGGCTCATGTGTTTTTCTAAGAAACTAAAAGGATACATGTATTTTATTTATTTATATGAAAAGTCTCGTTTATCTTATTATAAGGACCAATCAGATCAAATAATTTATTCAAACAAAAATATGGACTTGCAAGTATTAAAAACATAAATAACAAAAATAGAATAAATAATTATATATTCATAGCAAAATGAACTTTAAAACTTATTAAATTACAGTTTCAATAATTCAAAATAAGAAAAGAAAGAGGGAAAATGAATAAGAAAATAAAAAAAATGTTGTGTCCACCTTATGTGGTGGTTGTATTCCATTCGTTTATACATTTTCTTGTGGTGGTTGTAAAATTATATATATATAAAAATTGTATTATTTAATCATTGCTTATATAAAAAAATCAAGAAAATGAAAGTAACACCCATCCTTTTATTCCTTGTTTTGAACTTCTCCATCATAAAATATTTCAATTTGATACGGACTTTTATATATCTCTGTTTCCTTTTTCAAGCCTTTTTTGTAAAAGATGAAAAAAAAATTACCATCATTTTTTAACTAATAGTTGGCAAAATAAAGTGTAACTAAAAATTATTTTTTAATTTTCTGTAAAATTAATTTAGATGGAGGTATAAAAATTTGATAATATGTCTAAATAATGAGACAATTTCTAGTGGATATTTTATTTATTTCGTAAAGTGAAAATAAATTACTTAAAAATTATTCTAAACTATTAGGACTTAATATATTGACAGGGGTGGTGCTACTAAGGGGAAAGGTGGGGCTAGTGATTGACCCCCTTGATTTTCAAAATTTTTAACTACATATGGGGTATTTTTTGAAAAATAAAAAACACGTAGGGTCCTATGTATATAACCTTATATTTCAAGCTATTTAAGTGTAATTAGATCCCAAGAAGAAACATATCTGATTCTAAGGCACATTGGAGTTTAAACTTTATGGGTTATTTGAAACTTTAAATTTCATTTAATTCTTCATATCATATTTTATCTTCTTTTATTTTTTTTTATTTTGTTCTTCACTTAGTTGCTTTGCACCTCTGCCTTTATCGGCTCCCTCAGTTATCTTTCACATATGATTGAGTATTTTTTTTTTTATCTTTCTTAGTATTAGGTGTATTTGATTATTAATATTAAGTGTATTTCTTAATGTTAAGTTTATTTCTTGATTAATTGCCTAATATTAATTCTATTATTGATTAATCACATAATATTAGGTCTTTGCTAGATTAATTGAAGAATTGATAGTGATTGCTCAATGTTAGGTTCATTTATTTATCAATTGCATAATATTATGTCTATTTCTTGAATAATTGATTCAATGTATAATATTATGTTTACTTTTTGATAAGTTAATTAGTTGTTTAGTTGCATAATATTATGTGATTTAGGTCTAAACTCTTAAATTTTTGTATTCTATTGAGAAGAAAGACGTCTTGGAATACTTTCAAAATAAAAAATCCCTTAAAATGTTAGTAATTTGTAGTATTAATATTATTATGTTTTAGTTAAAATTTTATGGCTTTAAATTTATATTTTTGTGTGCTTTAAATTTTTCATCATTGATCGAATTCATAGCTCTGCCACTGTATATTGACAAATAATATAATAGGCTACATGCCATAATAAGATTACCATACCACATGAAAGACATTTAAAAAATACTCAATATAACCTAATCAAAGGCCTGTATTCACGTATTTAATTTTAATAATTACCATTACTATGTCAAAAAATATTTCAAAAGAAAACATGGATGCTTGAAGTTGAAGTTTTACTAATTGCAGGTGCAACATTATTCTCCGACTTGTTAATGTAATAGTACTAATTTATTATTATTATTATTATTATTATTATTATTATTATTATTATTATTATTATTATTATTATTATTATTATTATTATTATTATTAAGGAAAACGCAAATTTTATTAAATTATATGATATGATATTTTATTTTTTATTTCACTAAAGGGATGGATAATTTAAAATATAATCATATAATAAAGTATTAACCGATAATAACCGGTTTATTTTACTAAATTAACTATAGATAAATATTTTATTTGTTAATTTTCTCATATGATAAGATTTTGTAAAGATAATTTACATTTTTTTTGATATATACATAATTGACTTAGTGTATAATCGTGAGACGTTAGAATAAAATATAAACATTCACATTAAATCTGAGCCACCAATTAAAAATATAAATATAAAATTATTTTTTATATTAAAATTGACGTTATTTATTAATAGACTAGCTAATGCCCGTACCTACGGCACGATTTGATTGTACCTATATGTAATTCGTGATACTATCTAAAATCATATTTATTGTTACTTTTTTATGTCTATAACTACTCGTAATTTTAATATTTTTTTATCTCATATTAAGAATTCTTATTCCAACTTTACTATTTCTTGGATATATAAATTAATTTTCATGTTGTTCTCAAAAAATATTAGTATACTCTAAATTTGAGAGCTATAAGAATTAAATTTTTCACTACGACATTAATTTTAATTTTTAATCTTAAAATATTATTATATGCCTATTATTCAAATAGTAGTAAAATAAATTAAATTTGTCTAAATGCACTTCCGTTACAATTAGAGATAAAAAATGACCTGATTTCGACTAAGCAAATCACAATATAAGGTGAAATCTTTCTTTTTTTCTTTTATAATCAAGAAAAGTCTAAGTTCAAATGATTTAAGTTCGAGTTCACATAAATTTTGTCCATTTGACTCGATTCTACTGTAATATAATATTTTTCTTTAAATACCTTTGTGATACAATATAATTACAACATGCGAGGAGACATTGGTGAAGCAAGGATTTGAGTCAAGCGGGGGCGAAATTTAAAGCAAACTAAATCATATTTAAAGTCTTAAAATTTTAATACTATTTAAAATTTGTCCATTAATATTGTTTTCAATAGAATAAAATAAATTATTAAATAAATATAAGTATATAACTAATATTCAACAATTATGAATTTAGACCTACACTTAATATTCAATAATTAATCAATAGTTCAAGAAATACACTTAATATTATGTAATTAATAATTATGAAATTAATCAACAATATAAATAAAATTCAACAATTAGGGGTTTAAACCTAAATCACAAACTATTCAACAATTAATCAATAATTCAAGAAATACACATGATATTAGGCAATTAATAATTATACAATTAATCAATAATATAAATAAAATTCAATAATTAAGGGTTTAGACCTAAATTACCAAATATTCAACAATTAATCAAATGTTCAATAAATACACTTGATATTAGGCAATTAATAAAAAAACAAAACTAATATTATGCAAGTAATGAATGGATAAAATAATCCATAATTTTGAAAAGTAGATCCGAAAAATATAGTGGGTCGTGCACATGGTCGTTGTGGTGTGATGGTTGAGCAGTGGATTGGTGTGGTCGTGGTAGCATAGTTGTATATTTGTGTAAGTGAGACAAAGAGAGACGAGTGAGAGAGATGAAGAATAGAGATGTAGGCAAGCAGCTATGTGATAGTGATAATGAGATCGTGGAGACAGGGTTTTAATTTGTGAAATTTAGAAGTTTTCAAATGGCTCTTAAAGTTTTGTCCCTAACCATTACATCATGTTTATTTTTCTACAAATAAGCCTTTATATATATATATATATATTTCAAAAAATATTCACTATATGGTAAAAAAAATTCAAAACCAACCCGAGGGGGGGGGGGGGGGGGGGGCTGCTTAGTAGCTTCGCCTATGTAAGGAGTGAAAAAGTGAGTTGATGTTTATACATATAGTATAGTAAACATGGTATGTTTTAATTTATTTTTTTAAAATAAATGCATTTTTTGTTAAGTTTAATTTCAAATAATCATATTTTTAAATATATCGAGTTCAAATTTAGTAAAACCGAAAACTCAACTATTGCCTCTTTATAAATAACGTTAATCTCGGCATGATCCATTTATATATGTCCATTAGTACCTGTTAGATCATTAAATTCAGGAATTATTAATCACATATAAGATATGTGTATGTCAAGAGAATAATTGCTTAAGTTTAAATTAATATATTTAATTAATTATATCCGATATTTTTTGTCAAAAAGGTTATGATAAACAAATCGTATCATTTATTTGGTGTAAGAGTGGATATGATATCTTTATCATGTCTCGTGTTTAGTGTAATACGGGATATGATTTGACTCAGGATTAATTATCCTTTTATCTCATTATAACTGGATAAAATTATACCATGCCTACAAATGGTATTATTTTATTCCGTGTTTGTCGGATAATAAAATGAATATAAAAATAATTTTTATTAATTTATTCTGATCTTCTTCTTTCCACCTTTAGATATGAAAACTTTCGATCACCCAAAATCACAGTAAGTTTACTAACAAAATTCATTTGTCCTATAATATGGTATTTTTGTTTTTCTTTTATTAAATGAAGGAATTTATAAAAACTTTAATTTTATAAAAAAATAAAATTTATATTAGAATTTGAAACTATACTTAATGCATAATTCGTAAATATTGTATGTAATATAGAACTTTTCTCCTGGAATAGTTTTTTACGAAACTTATTTATAAATAGGTTAATCGCATTAGCAAAAAAAAATTGTGCACAACAATTAATATTGCATGTATTTTTAAAACAAAAGCGAGTTATGTTATATAATATTTAGACTTGTAATATAGGACTCCATCATAGGGCCGGCAATATTTGACACGACACGCTAACCCGACACGAACTCGACATGAAGTTAGCGGGTTTGGATCAAGCATAAACGGGTTCGGGTCAATTTTGGGTCAGACACGTTTAACCTGCAAACTAAACGGGTCGTGTTCGGGTTAACCCGCTAACTCGAAATTGACCCGCAATTAACACGATTATTATTTTTATTTTCTTTTACAGCTATATATATATATATTATTTTATTTTGCCATCTTTCTTGAACAATTATATTCTTATTTGGAGTATTGGTAGTAGATGATAGTTATTATGTTTTTAATGATGAATAAAATACTAATTTTTTATGTTTATGCTTCGGTGATGGAATGTTATATATTTTGACTCTAGATTATTAATATTGAATTTTGGTATTGGGTGGTACTTATTATTACTTATTAAAAATTTAAAATTATTATAAAACAAGTTAATTTTTTTTATATGAGACTTAATTGTCATTACAATCTTAAAAGGTTAATCGTGTCGTGTCGTGTCGTGTCGAGTTGCAGATTTAACATGACCTATTTATTAAACGGGTTAGTCGGGTCGTGTCGTGTAACCTGTAATATAAACAGGTCGTGTTCGAGTTAATATAAATGACACGATTAGTTAAACGGGTCGTGTTCGGGTTGACACTAATACTGTAATACTTGTGTGTTGACACGACCCGAACACGACACGCGAACCCGAATTGCCAGCCCTACTCCATCAAATGAAAAATTTATTAAATCTTTATCCGACTAATCCTTATCATGTTCGACACATCCTTGTATCAATATAATATTTCAAAATTAGAATTAGTTTCCACAAAAAATAAGCTTTTATTAATATATTTTGGAAAAAATAATAAATATAATATTATATATGCCTTTATCGCCAACCATTAACTTATTTATTATTTATTATTTATTTTTTTATCCTTTCTCACAATTAATTATATTTTCTTTCAAACAAACTGAAATTGCAAATATCATTTCTTAAATGTATATACATGATGCCCCTTCTATTTGTGTTTTAGAAATAAAGACGTGTTAAAAATTAAAATTCCTACATTTAAAAAATTAATTTCTACCATTTATAATAAGAAAAATATAAATAATTTTGAGCAAGTGTAAATAATTTTGAGCAATTGAAACTTCCGTTGAATTTAACATAACTAAATATTAAAATATTAATAAATAATTGATATTGATAGTAAAAACTACTAATACATACCTAAAAATCAAATAAAGGTACGAAAAAATATAATTAAAGAAATCATTTCAGTAACAATTCAAAACTGGATTCTAATTTTAATTTAAGCTATTTAATTTTTATTTGAATTTATTAATTTTGGTATGATTCAAGTGATAAGAATTTTAATGTAAGAGAATTTCTAGCAAGTGAATATTTTTGTACATGAAATTAAATTTATATTAATAATGTTATTTTGAATAAACTTATGCAATTTGAAAAATAATTAATAAACTGATGTTAGAATTTTTTTTTTAATAAGAAGATTAGTATAAAAAATTGTGAAATTTAATAATCAATGTTTGTATATCATGTAAAATTAATAATCAATTACATTATAATAAAATAAAAAAATATGCTATAGATCGTTGTATACATACCCATTTTAAAATTAAGGCAATGATTGAATATCAAAAATCTGAACACCACATACCCATCTTTTTAGTTATATTTCCAGTAGTCTAAATTATGTAAAAATATTATACATATCAATTACGTAAAATTATACACAATTCATTATGATAAAATTATAATAATCAATTACATTACATATAAACTATTCCGATTTTTTAATATTGCTACATATAATGTTTGCCACTTTTTAATAATGCTATATATATACAGATTGTACACATACCCATTTTATAATCATTATACAATATTACATCGAATATTGTTTAATAAACGTCAATAGAGAAAAAAGAAGAAGAAGTTATTAGAAAAAGGTTTTTACATGTTACAAAAATAAACTATATTCATATGGAGAAATAGAAACGAAACGCAGATGGAGAGATCTAAAAGTACGTATTAAGAGATAAATACATGTATGTTTAATAAATACTAATTAAGAGATAAATACATATATATATTTAATAAATACTTGTTTGTTTTTATCACCTTCGAAATTAGTTGGGAGATAAATTAATTAAGAGATAAATATAAGCCGTCGGATTAAAACATAAAGGATGAAATTAAATCTGAGCCACCAGTTGGGAATATAAGTGAAAGTTATATATGAAACGTCAGATTAAAACATAAAGACTCAAATTAAATCTGAACCACCAGTTAAGAACATAAACATAAAGAGTCCTATCATTTTAGAACTGACCTGAATTTATTAATAAACTAGCTAATGCCCGTGCCTACGGCACGATTTGATTGTACCTATATGTAATTTGTAACACTATCAAAAATCATATTTATTGCAATTTTTTATATATCTATAATTACTTGTAATTTTAATTTATTTTTTTATCTGAGTTCTTATTTCAAATTTGTTATTTCTCAGAGAAAATAACATTAACCTTGAGAAAATAGTAGTATAGTACTCTTAATTTGAGAGTAAGAGGAATTAATTTTTTTTCCCTACAACATTAATTTTAATTTTTAATATTAATCAAATTAAAAAAATATAATTGTATGTCTATTATTCAAATAGGGGTAAAGTAAATTAAGTCTGTCTAATTGCATTTTCGTTACAATTATGGATGATAAATGGATTGATTCGACGGATTTTCGACTAAACAAATCCAATATAGGGTGGACTATTTCTTTTTTCTTTTATAGTCTAGAAAAGTACGGATCCTAAATGGTTTAAGTTCGAATTCATGAAAATTTTGTCCATTTGACTCAACTCCACTGGAATATAACATTTTTTGTTTAAATATTCTTATGATACAATATAATTACAACATGCGAGGAGGGGAAGAGTGGGTTGAGGTCTATACATATAGTATAATCAACATGATAGATTTTAATTTATATTTTTAAATAAATATGCTTTTAATCAAGTTTAGTTTCAAATAATCATATTTTTAAATATACCGAGTTCAAATTTGTAAAACCCTAAACTCGACTATTGATTCCCTATATATAATGGTAATCTCAACATCCATTATTAAAATTTAGAACTTATTGATCATATCTATATTATAAGGGAAGGAAAGGTCACATCACCCAATTATCTAATCAATGGCTTAGATTTATCCTAAAAAATACACATAAAATGTTAGCCTTTGGATGTGAATTTTTTTCATAAGAACATCACATCACATCACCACACTAATGGCCAAGATTTATCTATATTATAAGGGAAGGAAAGGTCACATCATCCAATTATCTAATCAATGGCTTAGATTTGTCCTAAAAAATACACATAAAATGTTAGCCTTTGGATATGAATTTTTTTCCTAAGAACATCACATCACCACACTAATGGCTAAGATTTATTTACAAACAACACACAAAATTTGAACCCTTAGATGTACTTTTAAGATATCAAACCAAAAAATTCAATATTTGTTTATCTCTCTTTATATTATATCAATCTACTCTCTCCCCCACTTTTCTCTCTTATTAAATTTTTTAAAAAAATTATAAAAATTAACTTTAAAGACAAAAACTAAAAATTATTAAAATATTCATATTTAAAATTTATTAATCCATACCTATCTATATTATAAGGAAAGGAAATATCACATCACCAAATTATTTAATCAATTGGATGATGTGACCTTTCCTTCCCTTATAATATAGATAGGTTGTATATACAGTTTTTTTAATATATGTTTTAGATTGTACGCTATTTAGGTATTATGTATTTTTTGGTCAATCTAACTGTTAATTTTTTTTACACTGCCACCCCGTTCGGTACGGGCAATACCTAGGGGTCTCTTTATTTGTATTTAATATTTTTTTTATTTCACCGTGCCGGACGGCACGGGCAATACCTAGTTTACAAACAACACACAAAATTTGAACCCTTAGATTTACTTTTAGGATATCAAACCAAAAAATTCAATATTTATTTATCTCTCTTATATTCTATCAATCTACTTTCTCCCCACTTTTCTCTCTTATTAATTTTTTAAAAAAAACAAAAAAACATTAACTTTAAATACAAAAACTAAAAATTATTAAAATATTCATATTTAAAATTTATTAATCCAAACCTATAAAATAAAATCCATACCTTTTGAAAAAAATTTAAAAACATTAACTTTAAATATAAAAACTAAAATTTATTAAAATATTCATATTTAAAATTTATTAATCCATACCTATTGTAACCCACTTTTCTCTCTTTAAACATATTTTTTCTTCATATACTTACATTCAAATCTAATTCTTCCTTTAGTTTAATAATATAAAAAAGATATTTGTTTTTATTTAATCTTTTACAAACTTAAATAGTTTGTTTTATTTTATTTTTAAAAAAAAACATATTACTTTTGTAAACCATAGTTACTACTAATGGTGCAATCTATTTATAATTAAAATTTTATAAATTTATAACATCATTGTAACAATAATGGGATGTTAATTTTTGTATATATTGGTGAATGATTATTAACTCATCCCAACCTTAATGAATTAGTAAAACGGTTCAAATTTAAGTATATCATAAATGGAGGCACTTCGAGTTTTTCAATTAAAAATCACCTGAATCTGGTCGGGTCAAATATATCCTCCCCCACCCCGCGCTTTATAGTTATATAGGTTGTGTATACAATTTTCTTAATATATGTTTTGGATTGCACGCTATTTAGGCATTATGTATTTTTTGGTCAATCTAACTGTTAAGTTTTTTTACACTACCACCCCGTTCGGCACAGGCAATACCTAGGGGTCTCTTTATTTGTACTAGGTATTGCCCGTGCCATCCGGCACGGTGAAATAAAAAAATATTAAATACAAATAAAGAGACCCCTAGGTATTGCCTGTGCCGAACGGGGTGGTAGTGTAAAAAAACTTAACAGTTAGATTGACCAAAAAATACATAATGCCTAAATAGCGTGCAATCCAAAACATATATTAAGAAAATTGTATACACAACCTATATAACTATAAAGCGCGGGGGTGGGGGAGGATATATTTGACCCGACCAGATTCAGGTGATTTTTAATTGAAAAACTCGAAGTGCCTCCATTTATGATATACTTAAATTTGAACCGTTTTACTAATTCATTAAGGTTGGGATGAGTTAATAATCATTCACCAATATATACAAAAATTAACATCCCATTATTGTTACAATGATGTTATAAATTTATAAAATTTTAATTATAAATAGATTGCAGCATTAGTAGTAACTATGGTTTACAAAAGTAATATGTTTTTTTTTTAAAATAAAATAAAACAAACTATTTAAGTTTGTAAAAGATTAAATAAAAACAAATATCTTTTTTATATTATTAAACTAAAGGAAGAATTAGATTTGAATGTAAGTATATGAAGAAAAAATATGTTTAAAGAGAGAAAAGTGGGTTACAATAGGTATGGATTAATAAATTTTAAATATGAATATTTTAATAAATTTTAGTTTTTATATTTAAAGTTAATGTTTTTAAATTTTTTTCAAAAGGTATGGATTTTATTTTATAGGTTTGGATTAATAAATTTTAAATATGAATATTTTAATAATTTTTAGTTTTTGTATTTAAAGTTAATGTTTTTTTGTTTTTTTTTAAAAATTAATAAGAGAGAAAAGTGGGGAGAAAGTAGATTGATAGAATATAAGAGAGATAAATAAATATTGAATTTTTTGGTTTGATATCCTAAAAGTAAATCTAAGGGTTCAAATTTTGTGTGTTGTTTGTAAATAAATCTTGGCCATTAGTGTGGTGATGTGATGTTCTTATGAAAAAAATTCACATCCAAAGGCTAACATTTTATGTGTATTTTTTAGGATAAATCTAAGCCATTGATTAGATAATTGGGTGATGTGACATTTCCTTCCCTTATAATATAGATTTAATATTTTTTTATTTCACCGTGCCGGATGGCACGGGCAATACCTAGTATAGGATAAATGTATACCAAGAGAATAACCAAGTAAGTTTACATTTAGATCAACATAATATTTAAAAATTAGAATTAGTTTCCAAGTTTCCATAGAAAATAAACTATTATTAATCCATTTTGAAAAAAAATAATAAATATAATATCATATATGCTCTAAGTTTTGGAAACACCCTTATCACCTACCATTAACTTTTTTTTTATTTTTTTTATCCTTTCTCACAACTTATTACATTTTATTCTTCAAATAAATTGTTATTGTAAATAAGTGAGTTCCAAAATTTTTTAATGATTAACAATGTAGTTATTAATGTATATATAACATGATACCCTTTGTATTTGTTTTTTAGAAATAAAGGGGTGTTGAAAATTAAAATTCTTAAATTTAGAAAATTAATTTTTAATATTTATAATACAAGAGAAAGTATAAATAATTTTGATCAATTGAAACTTACATTAAATTTTATGTAACTAAATGTTAAAATAATTATAAATAATTGATATTGGAAGTAAAATCTACTCATATATGCCTAATAATCGAATAAAAGTACGAAAAAATATAACTAAAGAAGACATTTTAGTAATAAAACTACTTGTACATGCCTAATATTCTAAAAAAACTGAATTATAATTTTAATTTTAGGTATTCAATTTTTTTTATTTTACTTATTAAGATTTTAAACACTTTAATGGTAATTAGTTAATTAATAAATATTTGTTTAGTTATTACATAATATACTACATAAATCGAAATTAATTATAATATGAATATTTATTTAGTTTATCACATAAATTAAAATTAATTAGGAGATAAATATATATTAGATATCATATAAATATGTAAGCTGTTGGATTAAAACACAAAGACTCAAACTAAATGTCAGCTATCAGTTGAGAATATAAGTTAAGAGAATATTTAAGTCGTTGGATTAAAACATAAATACTCAAATTAATCTGACCCACCACTTAAGAGCATAAGTTTAGAGAGTACCATAATATTAGGACTTGCTTGATTTATTAATAGATTAGCCAATACCCGTACCTACGACACGATTCGATTGTGCCTATATGTAATTGGTGACACTATCAAAATATATTTTTTTAATATTTTTTTGTTTGAGTTCTTATTTCAAATTTGCTAGTTCTCAAAGACATTAATTTTAACATTAACTTGAAAAAGTGGTAGTATACTCTTAATTTATGAGCAAAAGGAATTAATTTTTTTCCCTACGATACTAATTTTATTTTGCAATCTGAATCAAATTTAAAAAATATAATTGTATGCCTATTATTCAAATAGTGATAGAATAAATTAAGCCTGTATAGTTGCATTTTAATTACAATTAAGGATGAAAAATGGACTTATTTGATAGGTTTTCGACTAAACAAATCTAATATATGGTGGATTCTTTCTTTTTCCTTTTATAAATCAGAAAAGTATGGGTTCTAAATGGTTTAAGTTCGAATTCATATAAATTGTGTCCATTTAACTCGATTCCATTGGAATATAACATTTTTTCTTTAAATATTCTTATGATACATTATAATTATAACATGCATGGAGGTTTAGAAGGAGTTGAGGTTTATACCTATAATATAGTAAATATGATAGATTTTAATTTTTTTTTAAATAAATATGATTTTCATCGAGTTTAATTTCAAATAATCATATTTTTAGATATATCGAGTTCAAATTTGGTAAAAACCTAAACTCGACTATTGATTCCCTATAAATAATGTTAATCCCAATATCCATTTATATATTTTCATTAGTACTTTTTGAATTATTAAAATTTAAAAATTATTGATCAAATATGGGACAAGCATATGCAAAGATAATAACTAAGTAAGTTTAAATTAATATGTTTACATTTAGACCAACATAATATTTAAAAATTAGAATTAGTTTATGTTAACCTTGAAGGTCTTAATCTTATTTTGATAATAACAATAAATCAAGCATGTGTAATTTAACATGTGTGTTGAAGTTATTATAGCCACATTTCAATGATCATCATTCGTGGACTAAAACCGATCTATCCGAATCAAGATCATTCCTCCACGAGCGTTGGACGAGTCAAAGAAAATCATTCTCATCACTCACAAGCTAGCAATGCATTTCATGAAGTACAAAAGATCAAGGATCATATGCTAAAGCTTCAAGTGAAGAATCAATTTGAAGAAACAAATCGAAGCATTCGAAGACTCACCTATTCGGTAATTGAGTGTTTGCTTAGGATTAATGTAAAGTTTCTTAATTGATTGATTATATAGCTCAAACATAAACTTGCATCATTGTTAGATTGATCAAAACCAAGTTTGAATCAAAATCATTTCAAAACATCATTCTTATAAAAACCGGTTTTGAAATAAATTCATATTAATTTTAAATGATCATATTTTAAGCTCTAATAAAAATATGTCTCTTAGAAACATATCTTTGAGGTTCGAAAATCATTAGAATTTTATTTGGAACTAAATTGTTAAATTGCAAAAATATTTTTATTTTACATTTAAAATTCGCTCAATTTTTGCCCAGTTTTGATCTAACGGTAAAATGGAGGCCTTCCAGAACTCCGATCATTTTGAAATTTTTACAGTAGTTAGACAACATCTCCTGGCAATTTTGACTAAAATTTGAGCATGATCCAACGGTCTATTTGGGAGAAATTAACAAAACAATTTTGAATTTTTTTGTCAAAACTAGCTGTTGGAAAGTTTGAAAATGTGTACCTTGGAGCCAAAACCTTTCTTAATCATCCCCAACGGCCATATGGTTTTGAAAGCTATAAATATGATGTCTTAGACATGTTATAACACACTTGAATCATTCATACACTTCATACTTCATCTATCTTCATTATTCAAAGATTCAAGAAATTATTTTTGATCAATCATTAATCTTTTGAGCTATATCATCTTGATCAAATAGGATAACTCTAGTGTGAGCTTCAAATTGTATTCTATACACACTTGAGAGAGTTATTGCAAATTGGTGTGAATCACCAAACATTTGTATTCAAATTTGTGAGAGGTAAATCTCATAGGAAAAACAAGAAGGTAAATTCTTGTTTAGTTCTTGTGAAAGGTAAATTTCACAAGGTTAGCAAGAGGGTATCTTGTGAGGGTATCTTGTGAGAGTATTGTGGTGTAGCAAGAATTGTAGAGTGTGTGAGAAAACACTTGTAGAGGTTTGATCTTCACCCGGAAGGAGATCGTTATAGTGGAAGTTCTCGGGGAACTAACCGAGCGCGGAGTAGGGGGAACAAGCCGAACCGTGTGGACAAAAAATCTTTGACTTCGATTGGTTCAATCTTTCTAACTTAATCTCTTTATTTACTTGCTATATTATTGTTTGCTTGAGATTATTTATTTGCTTGATTGTTTATTTGATTGTATTCCTTGATAATTTGTTTTGTAAATTTGTTTTACTTAAACATTGTTAGAAAAGTTTTTAAATTCCGCATTAAGTTTTAAAAACCCTATTCACCCCCCCTCTAGGGTATTTTCCGACCTACAGTTTCCATAGAAAATAAACTATTCTTAATCTATTTTGAGAAAATAATAAATATAATATCATATATGCTCTAAGTTTTGGATACTCTCTTATCATTCACCATTAACCTTTTTTTTTTTATCCTTTCTCACAATTAATAATATTTTATTCTTCCGATAAATAGTTATTGTAAATAAGTGAGTTCTAAATTTTTTTAATGATAACAATGTAATTGTTAATGTATATATAACATGATGCCTTTGTATTTGTTTTTTAGAAATAAAGGGGTGTTGAAAATTAAAATTACTATATTTAGAAAATTAATTTTTACTATTTATAATAAGAAAAATAAAAATAATTTTTAGAAAGTATAAATAATTTTGAGCAATTGAAATTTACATTGAATTGTATATAACTAAATGTTAAAATATTAATAAATAATTGATATTTATAATAAAATCTACTCATACATGCCTAATAATCGAATAAAGTTACGGAAAAATATAACTAAAGAAGACATTTTAATAATAAAAATAATCATACATGCTTAATAACATAAAAAAACTAAATTCTAATTTTAGTTTATGGTATTCAATTTGTTTTTTTACTTATTAAGGTTTTAAACACTTTAATAGTGATTAGTCAATTACTAAATATTTGTTTAGTTATCATATAAATATATTACATAAATCGAAATTAATTATGATATAATTATTTATTTAGTTTATCACATAAATAAAAATTAATTAGGAGATAAATATATATTTAGTTATCACATAAATATGTGAACCTTCAGATTAAAACACAAATATTCAAACTAAATCTTAGTTGCCAGTTAAGAAAATAAGTTGAGAGAATCTCTAAGCCATTAGATTAAAACATAAAGGTTCAAATTAAATATAAGTAACCACTTAAGAACATAAGTTTAGAAAGTCCCATAATATTAAAACTGGCCTGATTTATTAATATTAATAAATAAATAATAAAGTGTTAACAAATAATAACTGGTTTATTTAAAAAATCAATTATAGATAAATATTTCTCATATGATAAGATTTTTGTAAAGATAATTTATATTTTTTTGATATATATATAATTGAATTAGTATAAAATACATTTTAGTAGGAGTTAGAAATATATAAACAGTTTAATTTTAGAAATAAATATTTAATTTAATGGATGAAGTTAAATTATGAATTTTGGTAGGTTTTAAACACTATTATATTTTGTTGGCGATTCAAACAAAAGCCATAATTATCATATATATTACAAATATTCTATGATAATCCTGAGTTGTTAGATCAAAACATAAATATCGTTATAAATTAATTAATTAAGAGATACATATGAGCCATTGGATTAAAACATAAAGGCCAAAGTTAAATCTCAGCCACCAGTTAAAAAGATAAGTGAATGTTATATATGAGCCGTCAGATTAAAACATAAAAACTCAAATTAAATCTGAGCCACCAGTGGGAAACATAAACATAAAGAGTCCTATCAGTTTATGACTGACCTGATTTATTAATAGACTAGTCAATGCCCGTGCCTACGGCACGATTCAATTGTGCCTATATATAATTGGTCACACTATCTAAAATTATAATTATTACTACTTTTTTTATATCTATAATTACTCGTAATTTAAATTTTTTTTTATCTAATATTAAGAGTTCTTATTCCAACTTTGTTATTTTTCAAAGAAATTAATTTTAACATTATCCTAAAAAATTAGTAGTATACTTTTAATTTGAATAAGAGGAATTAAATTATCCCATGTGGCACTAATTTTAATTTTTAATCTTAACCAAATTTTAAAAATATAATTGTATGCCTATTATTTCAATAATGGTAAAGTAAATTAAATTTGACTAATTACACTTCCGTTATAATTAGGGATGGGAAATGGCCTAATTTGACGGGTTTTCGACTAAATAAACCACAATATAGGATGGTCTCTTTCTATTTTATTTTATAATTTGAAAAAGTATGGGTGCTAAATGGCTTAAATTAAAGTTCACGTAAATTCCATCCATTTGTCTAAACTCTACAGAAATATAACATTTTTTTTAAAATATCCTTATGATACAATCTAATTACAACCGGTAAGAAAAGATATTTTTTTTAAAATATATATACTTTTAGTCAATTTTAGTTTTAATCATATTTTTAGATATACCAAATTCAAATTTGGTAAAACACTAAACTTAACTATTGATCCCTTAAAGTTAATTCCAACTTAATCCATTTATGTATTTTCATTAGTACCTTTTGAATTTTTAAAATTTAGAAATTATTAATCACATATAGAATAAACATATGCCAAGACAATAATCAAGTAAGTTTAAATTAATATGTTTACATTTAGATAAATTTAAATTGATATGTTTATATTTAAATCAACATAATATTTCAAAATTATAATTAGTTTCCAGATAAAATCTCCGCCCGTTAAATCCTTGATGTTCTCGTCAGGTAGGGGTCACACAAAGGCTTGCCGTTAGCCGCACAAACCTGACCCACAATATCAACACCTCACGTGATAGTGGTCCTGGATCCACTCTGATATCATGTATAACCACCGAGGTTCTTCCTTAAAATGGCTAGTTTAAGTTGTGATTTAGGGTCATTGTTCACACGTATATACCAATGATTTTTTCCTTATATTATCAATATGGGATATTTTTTGGGTCGTTACGGTCTTCCCATGTTAGCTAGCCGTATCTAGTTATTCCAACTCATCGTCAGCAGCACAAATTCGATCGACAATATTAACACGTCGGATGGTTGTAGTTCAGGATTCTCCCAAAATGTCTAGCTCAAATTGTAAGTTTGGTTCATTACATCTACATATATACCAAGGAACTTCTCATTACACTATCGATGTGAGATATTTTGGATCGTTACAATCTCCTCTCATTAAATCCTCGACGTCCTCGTCAGGCAGGGCACAAACCCGACCAGCAATATCCACACATCACGTGATAGTGTTTCTGGATCCACTCTAATACCATATGTAACCATTCGGGTTCTCTATCAAAATAGCTAGCCTAAGTTGTAAGTTATCTTAATTACATCCATATATATACTAAGAAACTTTCCACTATAATATCGATGTGAGATATTTTGGGTTGTTATAGAAAATAAACTATAATTATTTTATTTTACAAAAATAATAAATATAATACCTGATATGCTCTAAGTTTTGGATATGCTCTTATCACATACACTTAACTTTTTTATTTTTATCCTTTCTTATAATTAATTATATTTTCTTCGTCAAACAAATTGATATTGTAAATATCACTACTTTAATCCCGAGTGATAAATAAATATATTTGCGAGTTCTAAATTTTTTAATGATTAAAAATGAAGTTTTTAATGTATATATGATATGATGCCCTTTGTATTTGTTTTATTTAGAAATAAAGGGGTGTTAAAAATTAAAATTCTTAAATTCAGAAAATTAATTTTTACTATTTATAATGAGAAAATATAATTAAATTTGAGAACGTATAAATAATTTTGAGCAATCGAAATTTACATTAAATTTAATATAACTAAATGTTAAAATATTAATAAATAATTGATATTGATGGTAAAAACTACTCATACATGCCTAATAATAAAATAATGGTAGGGGACACAATATTATTATGTATTTTTGGACATCGCCATGGGGATCGTCAAGGCTTTGAAAAGATGGCTCTCCTTCACTTAATATATGGGTTTGTTTGAGTTCAACATGCTATGTTTACATGAATCTAAACTAGATATAACCCAAATCATATTTATGTTTAGAATATATCCATATTTACTATAATTAAAAAAATAAAAAATATTAGGCTTTAGGGTCATGGTTGGTCAAAAACTTATTGGGATGGATATTTTGTCTTCCTACTGATTGCTATTGCTAAGGTAATTTTATTTATTGTCGAACCAAATTTATATTTTTTTTAAAAGTAACCAAATTTATAGTTTATTAATTATGCTTAAGGAAGATAAATTTCTTTAACATAATTCTTTTTGCTTTCACAATATCTATTTTTGTATATACAATTTGTAAACTTTAAACAACAAAATCATAAGTAAATCAATGTCCCTAGAAAAATGAACTTTAAATATTGTTAAATTAAAATTTATTATATTTTGAAGTTTTAAAAAAAAAAAAGTTGAAGAGAGAGAAAGTTGACATGACAATGTAAATAAAATATAAATATGCACTATTATTACTCGACATATTCTTTTATAGATAATCTACATGTTAAATAATATGGGAATGCTAAAAATATAGAAAAACTATAATTTATAATTAAACAAAATAGGAATATATAGTAGTACTGGAGATGATATTATATAAATAATTTACATATTAAATAATCTGGGACATACTGAATACGTTTTAAACTATTTAAATCGTTAATATAGTTAATTAACTAAATACCTATTATTATCATCAATATTACTGACATGCCTTAATAATCTTGAGACGTTGGATTGAAAGATAAACATCAACATTAAATTTGAGTCATCAGTTGAGAACATAAACATAAAAGGATAATGCTATATTAGGACTGTCCTGATTATTAATAGATTATATGATAATATTTATTATTGTGGGTTCAAATCCCACTTCTGACATACCATTTTATCTATTTTGAGGAGAGGGGTTGGCCCAGTGGTAAGCAACTTCCACCCTTATCTTGAGGTCAAGGGTTCGACTCATGGGGTGGGAGGGGAGGGTTTTTCTTTATTTGTAGGATTAAGGGAGAGACTTAGACCTCCCTTAATTTTTTTTTTTTTAAAAAAAAAAAATATTTATTATTATTATTATTATTATTATTACAATGAAGTAAAGAGATAAAAAATTATGTATTATTTAGTATTATAATTAGAAAATTAAATCTCAACTTTCAATTATAATGATAAATTAAATCACTATTTATGTATTTGTTAATAAAACAATAAAGAATTTGAATAAGTTTGAAAGACTGCAATATTTAATAATAAATTAATTAAATATACAATTATTGTTATGATTAACGGATAAAGATATAATAGAAGAATTTGTAAAGGTTTCAAAAATTTCATATCTACTAATAAAATAAATATGTAGTCATAATTATCATTGTAATTACCAATACGCTATCACAATTTTAAGTCGTCGGATTAAAACATAAAGACTCAAATTAAATCTGAATCACCAGTTAAAAATATAAGTTAAAAAAATCCTGACATATTAGAACTGACCTGATTTATTAATAAATATCAAGAAACACAAATACAGCCAAAACGGTCCAAAGGACAAGTTAAAGCTGCGGCGGCTACTGCTTTAGCCCGTAGAGAGGAGAAATTGATAAAATGCTCTTAAAAAGACGTTTTTTTTACTCGGTTATATTCAATTTTTTTTGTTTGATGATAAATAAATAAATGTATTTTATTTAATTGATGACAAGTGAATATTTATAAAAACTGAGTATATTGATTTATATTCGTTTGTCATTGAGTAAGTAATATGCACTTATTTACTTGTTATCGAGTATAATTAGTGGTTGTCTTTGAAAATGATTTAATATAAAATTTTCATTTTAGACGGACTATAACTTGAAGGATGGAATAAAATTCTGTTAATATTAATTTATTGTTATTATTTTATTAAAGAAAGTCCATATACTTAATAGAGCTTTGAATCTAATTCAGATAAATTGAAAATCAAATCAATTATATCTTTACGGTAATATAATATTACTTTAAGAAGCTGTATTAAATGCCTCTAAAACCATACATAGCCATGATAAAAAAATATAATTATTTTGATAATAGTATAATTTAATCCAATAATCGATTAGCATTCATTGATAGATGACAGGATTCGATTTAAATTTTTAAAAATAATTGATAAACAAATAAATAAATAATATTAGCCTAATCTAGTTACCGGACGGCCTTTATATGTCCAAATTTTATAATACAGAGAAAATATTCAATGTACTTAATTTTTTTTTTATTAAAAACTCATTGCAGTTGAAATTATTTTCGATGTAATTTTTTTTCTTACAATAAAATACTTTTTGTCTGTTTGGTTCGTATATAAATAATAAAAACCAACTTCACTATTTTTTTGGTATACACTACTTTGTATCAAATTATAAAAAACCACCACAAAAATAAATTATAATCATTTTATTTATAATGTCAATCAAATACAATCGCTTTCATACCCAACACTTTCAATGTAAATTAATTTTTTTTTCTCACAATGAAATACTTCTGTATGTTTGGTTTTTATATAAATAATAAAAACCAACTTCTCTATTTTTTGATATACACTACTTTGTATCAAATTATAAAAATACACCATAAAATTATAATTATAATCTTTTTATTTACAACGCCAATTAAATTTATTCGCTTTCGTACCCACCTAAGTCGATTGGTAGCATTTATGTATGAATTAGTGGAATTGGCTTCCACAGTTCCATACGTTAAAGCAAAAATTAATGGCGCCGACTACAAAAGATCGATTGGCTCCGTAGTAGTTGTATTGCCTATTAAAGGCTATTGATGGATCACATCCAAGTACCTAATTTTGTAAAAAGAACCCCCAAAAACAAAAATTACTTAGAGCACTAATTATTTTTAAGCCAATCTTACGGTTCAGTCCAGACTCACTTGACTTAATAGAGATAGTTTAAAACAAAACAAAAAGAAAAAGAGAAGAGAAGAGAAGAAGCTAGCCGCAACGCACACAGACTGACAGAGAGCACTACACTCCGAGTCCTCTTTGTTTGGATCTACCGGATTTCCTCTGCTCATTTTGATAAAATAAAGTAAGTATATTATATATAAACATTTGTTTTCTTCTTTTGTTTATTTGTTACTCCCTCCTTCCCAAATTTTTAGTCTCTAATTTTTTTTTGGATGTCCCAAAATAAATGTTCACTTTTTATAAAAGATAAATACATACCTATTTTGCCCTTTCATACTTTCACTTTTCAAGTAAAAATTTTGAATAAAGAAAATGGTCAAAAGGGAAAGTCAACGTAAATTAAGCAAAAAGTGCAATAATGATGTTGGGTCTTTAATAAGTTAGATTTCCCAAAAGGGATCAGTAATTTGGGACGGAGGGAGTATATAAGATATATATGTTATATGTATTATATGTGTATTATGTACACGAGCACTAGGATAGAAATGTTGACTTTTGTTTATTTGTTTTATAATATTGTATATATATATATATATATAATATTTATGAACATTTGTAAACTGGACCAATACTCTTATTTAATTTTTTTTCAAAAGCTTATATTTTAAAGCATCAGTTTTAGTAATCAACTGTCATATATATTTTAATTAATTTTGCGTTGTATTTCGGAACCTAATCATAAGGCTTTGAAACTGAAATTCGGAGAAAAATTAGTCTATACATTTTTTAGCCAAACACAAAATTAATTTCAAAATTTCTTATGCTTTGAAAAGGGAAAAAAAATTTCGTTATTTATATTTTCTCAAATTTTTTTTTTTTTACAAAATTTCCTTTTCTCATCGGCTCACCCCAAGGTAAAATCCTGGATATGCCCTTCAAAAGATAGGCATTTATATTTTTCCAACAAAATAAATAAATGCGCTATGTAACATAAAATATTTCAAAAGTTGTAGCTGAAATAAATTTAAGTTATATATTTATTTTGGCGTCTTGGAAAAAGAAAGTGATGATAATGATTGATTTAAAGTTACCTTTGGACAGTGTTTTTGGGATTTTTTAAGAGCCCGTTTGATTGTTCTCCAATTTATGAATTAGACTATTTATAATTGCTTAATTCGTAAATTATCTAATTTAAGCGTTTGCTTGCAAAAATGAATTTGTATATAAAGTCACAAATTTAAGTTAGTACCTAAGATATTAAACATGAAAACGTAGAGATATAGTTGAAATTACATAATTTATAACTATCATATAAGTTAATGTAAAAAAAAATACACCACATTTTTTGTATTGAAATGAAACAATTTATAATGTGTTAATTTACAATAAAACAATTATAAATAAGATAATTTACGCAATCAAATGAGTTCTAACTATAGGTATACCGATTGATCCGAAAAAAGTTACGATGGAGTATTGGTGTCTAATGCAATTAAAGTGTGTTTAATGGAGTTGGCATTATTAAAATTTTGGGCATCGGTTTTTGTTGCAATTAACTAAAAGGTGGGACTTGTTTACCTAAAACAAGATAATTAGTAGAATACTTAAGTATTGATTTATTGAATAAATTTTTAAAACTACTAATACTATATTTGATGTTTTACAATTATGGTTATTTTTTTTTTTTTTTTTTTGTAATAGTTAAAATTGTAAAGCCCATTGCGCTCTTGTATTCAGGGTGGGCTCCAAGTAAGGGCAAGGGGGCAATTGACTCCCTTAATTTTTATTTTTATTTTACTAAATATAGTTTGAAATATATATATATAGAAATCTATGTGGAAAAGTCGATACTTAGGGCATCTATACGATATCATGGTAAGTGACCTTAATATACTGACCTAACTCGGGTCCAAATCCGAGTTTTAAAGGAGATTCAAATAAATAAAGTTTACACCAATTGGACTAAATACATGGCCCAAGCTAATTAGGCCCAAAGTCATCAGTCCAGCAGCTAAAAGTTATATTGATTGATTTGAAGTACAAGAATTTTGAAAAAGGTTGCTATTTTTAACTTCCCCACCAAAAAAAAGAGAAGAAGTTATTTAACTCAAAAAAATATTTGAAAAGTTGAAGCTGACTATATATTTATTTTAGAGTTTGGAAAAAGGAAAGTGATGATAGTGAATTGTTTGGAAAAAAGGAAAGGGATGATAGTGAATGGTTTAAAGTTATTTTTGGACAGTGTTTTTGGGATTTTTTTTAGGGGTACGTAGTATACGGAGAAAAGTATGATGGTGTATAAAGTGCGTTTAATGAAGTTGACATTAATAAAATTTTGGGTATCACTTTTTGTTGCAATTAATTCAAAGGTGGGACTTGTTTACCTAAAACAAGATAATTAGTAGAATACTTGAGTATTTATTGAATAAATTGTTAAAACTAATAATACTATACTAAGAATAATTTTATACTTCAGGTATCTAATACAATATCTAAAGTATCTAATATAATATCATGTTAAGTTGCTTGGTACAATGAGTACATAGATAGTGCCTTAAATTTCTATACTAGCTTGCTACTTGAGTGGGTCTAATTAGTTGTCTCATTCGATGAGTTCTCGGGTCTATTTGCATTCTTGCAATATGTTTCAATGAGATCATATGTACTTGTAATTTTTTTATACTACATACGTTTATGTGGCTTTGTGAGCCTTTTGTTTCTAGTACTTATGTAATATATTTCATTTGTATCGCGGTATATGTCTCTTGGGTAGTTTAAGTTTTGGCGTATGTAATTTTCTACTCACCTTATTTCTTTAATTTTGAATAATGTTGCAGAAATCTTTTGCAATCTACCATGTTAGTTTCTTCCTTATTCAGAACAGCACAACCCTTAAAAACAAACATCTTGTGAGTCACTTTTTTCATTGAATTACTATTGTTCATTGCCAAAAATTGCATCACCCTTACGTTTGTTTGAGGTCATAGGCTTATAGGAACAAAAAATATGTATTTGTGCCCTTCACGGTGCCTCTGCCACTACCTTAAATTATCTATCGAAAAAGAAAGTCAAAGGTATATCATCTTTATATTTTGTTTACTGGCCAATAGAATTTTTAATTTTGATAAATTATTTTGTTTGGATTATTGACTATATTATGATTATTAAAATTTAATTATTCAATTGAGATGAGTATTTATTAACATTACTAAAACTAATTATTCTATTATTTTTATAATTTTGACATTGGAGGTACTCTACTAATTCATAGTCACTTGAAAAAAGAAGTTAGTTTGAGTGGTTAAAGGCCTTCCACCAAATATATATATATATATCCTCCGTACCATTGCAATAGTAGAAAATGATGGTTCGCTGTGTTATCGACAAAAACAAATTGATTCAAAAACCAAGTGATAGAATTCATGACAAACTTATGCACAATAAAACATGGAAAACAAGAAAGAAAGCTGACTAAAATTTGTAATTAGTACAATGTTGTAATCAAGGATACTGTTGAAAATTACGTTTATAAGACATAAGACAATTTTAATTCTACTACGGTGTTTATAGATTTATGCATGGTGTTTCTTAAGATACAACAATCGTCACGCATTTATATTATCACTTTAGAAAAATGTGCCCTATCAGTTTATTATTATTATTTTTTTCTTTATTTTGACAAAAAAATTAATTCAAATATGGATGATTGAGCACAACGAGAAATAACAATTGAAAAATAAGGGACAAACAAATTTATTTATCTTGAATCTTGATGTGTTTGTGGATGATGTGAATTAAGCATGTGTTGAAGAATGAAAATTTTTATTTGGCTCTAGATTTCTGCCACGTGTCCCACTTCTAATCAAAACTACGTCGTACCAACAATGGGTTTAATTTGGAGTACGCTATTCATAATAATCTATGTATATATATATATATAACAATAATGTTATCATATTCGATTATGATAGCGACATATGTGATGTCCTTATTTTATTCATATTATTTTACTTTTTTTAACAAATTATGCACGTAATTGACGCTTGAACTCAAGATTTTTATTAATCAAAAATTAAAAATATTAAAAATTCAATCAAAAACATTTTAAGTTTAAATTTATGCGTGTGTAAGTAAAGTTTACATCATGTATTGCATATTCAAAAAGAAAAAGAAAAAAAGAAAAACTGAACTTTGTTAAGGCAGGGGATTGAATTACATTTTACCATTAAGAAGTGGCAAATTTAGAAATTTGAATTTAAGGGGGCCAAAACATAAGTAATTCAATTTTTTTTTTTTTTTTTTTTTTTTTTTTTTTTTTTTTGTGACATAAGTAATTAACATTAAAAACAAGAAGAAAATAGACTAACCAAAGAAGACCCACATTGTTGCGTATTGTTTTCATACTAGTAAATCACATTGTCCGCAACGTTAAAGAGTGTAATTATATGATTTTTTTTTTTAAAAGAGAGACCTACAAAAATTTAAAATGTTATAAATTTTATCTATAAAAAATAAATTAAAGAAGCACAATAAGATCCAACATTTTTACATAAAACAAATAATAATATTATTAATAAAAAATTTCGAAAACCTTTTCATTTAGATTGAAATATATGCATGTCGTATATTACGTGTGCAAATTGCTATTTGATATGGAAATCTAAATTAAACGGCTAAAATCAAGCCACGAAATGGAAACCAAGCTATGCACAAACAATTCTTAAATCAAATTTGGTGACGTGGCTTAATTTGATCAAAGTTATTTTTGATTAAGGAGATATTTATTAAAACGGCTGAATATAGGTTTTTTTTTTTCGGTTTCTGTCCTTAAAAATTAAAGAGTCTCAAATTAAAATAAAATTTGAAAATTCGATTTTGATTTTTGAATCTTTCAAATTTAGACCTAAACTAATTTTTTCGGTTCAGATTCATTAAGTTATATATATATATATATTTATATATTTTAAAATAATTTAGTAATTGTTTCCCAAGTCTATGTAGCCTTATATGCATTGAGGTTGGACCCGAACCAAATAATTTAGTATTGTTTCCCTAGTCTATGTAGGTATTGAAATTTCTTATGTAATTATCTTATCAAATTATTTGATTGTAGGTTGTGTAGCATTACAAACTTATTTACGTGCGTTGGGTTCTTGATAACTACCAATTAAGTTAAAAATAGTAAATCATTGAGGGCCTACGTCCGACTTAATTGTGACATATTTTTAACTCTTTTTAAAAATAAATAAAAATACATTGATAGACTTGGATCTCTTCCATTGCTTTTTCTATCCAAGTTTGTCCAAATGGTCTAGTTCGAGGTTTGAATGGATAAAATTTTTCACAAAATTTGGATGAGATGATCTCTATAATAAGTAGATCATCTCCACAAAATTTTATCAACAAATTTAAACTGAAAATAGGTGTAGTAAAAATTTGATACATATATATATATTTTTTTTTTTGACTATTAAAATTTTATATGACTATTTTACCCACTTTAGGTTTGAATGATGAAATTTTGTGAAATTGATCTACTCATTTCAAATATCATCTCCACTAAACTTCGCGAAAAGAACTCATCCATTCAAGTCTGGAACTAGACTCCCTTGGACAAACTTAGATGGATGAAGTAATGGAGGAGAGCGAAGATAGGGTCACATTTTCACAAAAAGTACATAATAAAATATTTTAATACAATAAGAACATCATTTATTATCATAATTAATGGTAAAGACAAAATTATAATTAATTGCATTGAGATTTAACATATGCATTCATATCAATATATATATTTATCGGAAGGTAACTACTTTTGCCATATGTTATGATGAATATTTTTTAAAATTTGCATATTTTTGTTGTATTTAAGAGCGATGATCCGTCAAATATTGTTATACTAACACCAAAAATTCTCTACAAAATTATATATATTTTTGAAAATTTAGTAACAAAACTTTAATTAAAATTTAGAAGTTTCACTGCAAACTTAAAGTGAAATTTACAAATTTCATAGTAGATTTGAAAAAATAAATAAATAAAAATTAAGTGAAATTTACAAATTTAATGAATTGCTGTGAAATTTATAAGTTTAACTACAAAAATATGAATATATGAAAAATATTGCAAATAATTGCTTCCTAATTCACACTTCTATTTGTCTTTATTGTAAATTTCTGAATTTACACTGTGTAGTATTTAAAGTAAGTTAATTTTTTTTCTTTTTTTTTTTGATTTATTGGAAAGAGAGCGAATGTTATTTTATTGGATTTTAAAATTTGAAAACTAAAAATAATGATAAAGGGCTATTAGCGTCCATAACAATGTGGAGAAGACAAGAAATTTTAATATTTTTTGAAAAAATTTGTAACACGTTCTTATCATCTAAATCAATCCATATAAAAGATTTATAACCTAATGAAGCTTAAATTATTCATTAGTTAATATAATTATAGAGTATTTCATTTGGTAATTCCATGTTGTGAGGATGGCCATCCTCATAAGTCATGGTCTCATGGAGTAATGGACAGTTTAATGAACGGTTTATAAATAGTAGTGGGCAATTACAAGCAATTAATGGACGGTTACAAGTGATGCGCTATTAAAAGCAGTGGCCCACTAGCATCCTAATTTGATTTCAATTGACTTGATCAGTAGTTTGATCTCTGCAAGCAACACGGGCTTGTGATAAATTTAAATTTAAATAATTTTTGTTTTTTTGATATAAGCGTTATAAAAATATACATGGTGATTGATCACAAGAGGAGGGGGGTAGAGAAGGATCTACATGATAATCTGTCACAAATGATATACATGATAGTCGGTCACAAATGAAGAGGGAAAAGAAATAGTGTTCCTGTGGCTCGATATGGGCGTGGAGTGAAAAAACCTACTTATTTCTTTACTATGCTAGCACTCTATATGTAAATAAATACATTTTCACTCATAGTTCTTTTTCATTTGTTTTTTTCTCTAAACTCAATTAAATTGCAAATATTTATATCGCTACTATTTAAATATATTTTTTTTGTTTCCAAAAGAATTAGTATAATAGAAAATTAGTGAACGGCCCAGTTATGAGAGGGATGTTGTAACGAGATCCATAACCTTTGGGAAATTAGAGAATAACCCAAAGTTTTGTATTTGGCCCAAATATTTTGCTTTTAGCCCAGCATTAAAAATGTATAGATCAAATTGCCCATATAAGTAGATTTGTATAATTCCTTATACAGTTCAATCTATTATTCTATAGAGTCAAAAGAGATTTCGTTTGTTACTGAACATGTGTCAGGTTTTTGTTCTTCCCATTTTGTCTTTGTATATTTTAATCTCACAAAAAATTATTATTTAAATATAATATACTTTTTTTTTTAAATTAAGGGAGGTCTAAGTCTCTCCCTTAATCCTACAAATAAAGAAAAACCCTCCCCTCCCACCCCATAAGTCGAACCCTTGACCTCAAGGCAAGGGTGGAGGTTGCCTACCACTGGGCCAACCCCTCTCTTCTTAAATACAATATACTTTGAACCCTTGCGCTTGCATGGATTATAATCTCTCTTTAACTACTGAGCCACTTAATACTTTTGTCATTATTCATTTTTATGTCACTTATATCTATATTACTTTGCGTGTTCAAAAAATCTAGTGTGTTTATACAATACATATAAAAATTACTTAGGAGTTAGGAATAATTAAGGGATGGTGTTTAATATGATTTCCATATGTGATGTAATAGATTAATTGTATATTACTTTTAAAATTTGAAAATACCGTTACAAGGATTTAAGTAATGGAAAAGTATAATTTTAATTGTTTCTTAGGCCATCTTTAGTGCATAAGTTAATAGTGTAAGCCGAAAGTGTATATTTAACTTATCAATTAAGTGAGAGTTGCAGCGGAAAGAAGGTAAATTTAGCTTTCACAATTGATAATTTGTCGGGCCAATAAATCAAACTTCCCATGATAAATGATATATCGTGCAATGGGACAGTGTCCCACGACATATGATATGTCGTGGCAACCATTGTTCTTTTTTTCTTTTTTTTTTCCCTTTCTACCATTTCCAAATACATAATTGAATGCATTGTCCCCACTTCAATTATGTAGCCCATGCATGGTGTTTGTCTTTACACGCTTTGGGATTGTGTATGTATGGAAGAAAGGATGCCACTTATATTTGAAAATTGAGAGCAACGGTACATAAATCAAGCTTCCCACGATACTTGATGTGTCGTGGGAATAGCCACACGACACATCATGTGTCGTAAGATTGTCATTTTCCTGCCACGATATTTCATTGATCGTTTGAACTAAAATTTTGTCTGCCGCTAGATTTAGTTTTACTTTACAATTTTACCTACCTATTTAGCCATTTACTTGCACGGATGGGACACGAAATGAGCTAAATTTAGCCATTTGTCTCATGCAATGTAGATTGTCTTATTCATAGAATAGTAGACAGTGACATTTACCGTGTTTTGAGCCATCCCTCGTGAATGTCAATTCGGCACTCAAATGGAGGTGAAGGTACGGTATATATGCACCTGGTTTCGTAGATAAAGTGATTAAGGATTTTGTTTGTTATCAAGAAATCTCATGTTCAAATCTTGGTGTTCTTGTTCTATTTGACTTGAACAATAAGTTTTCGTTTGATTCAGGTAATGGGGTGAGTGAGATTTAATAATACCAGTATTAATAGTATTTGAATATTAATTATGGTATTAATTTAAAACTAATACCATGTTTGATTAATGCAGTATTAATACTGAAATATCCCATGCTCTCGTATATGGGATTATATTTTGGAATAACAAAAAAAATAAAATAATAATAATAATAATAGTAGTAGTAGTAGTGACATTTTTGAAAATATTGTAGTTAGGGGTGGCATTTTCGTACCGCGAACCGAAAACCGACCGAACCGACCAATCTCGGTCGGTAAACCGACCGACCGTTCCTTTTCGGTTACCGTTTATTCGGTTACCGAACACGTGCAGTTGCGGAAGCGGTTTCAATTATTAAAAGTTCGGTTAAAACCGACCGACCGACCTATTTTTAAATATATGCATTTCATATAAATATTTGTATTATTAGTGTAATGCCCTCTTAATTTCAAGGTTGAAAATTGTAATTCTTTTATAGACTCCCAATTTGTTTCTCACTCTCAGAGTCTCAGTTTTAGTTTCTCTTTTTCTCCTCTGTTTCACACTTTCACACGCTCAATCACTCTCCGTCTCCATCTCTCCCACACGGCCATACGCCCATTCACCACAGCAGCACAACTCGCCGGACGGCAAGACGCCGACTTCAGTACTCCACCGTCCCATCCCCTCGCCTCCTCGTCGTCGCTGTCCGGCCTCCACAGTCCGCGGCTCTGCGCTCTGCACTCCCAGAGTCCCAGTAACTAATTTCCGTCATCTGGCTTCTTTCTGGTATTTTTTAAATTTGTTATCCTCGCATTCTTACATTATATGGTTGCTTTGTGATCAATGTATGTTAGAAAATAGAAACTAGGGTTCAATCTTCAAAGTAGATTTATAAATTAGGGCACAATCTAAAGTTTAAACTTGCTCTAATTATGTATATGTATGATGTATGAATGTATGAATGTATGAATGGGGTTTGTCACAACTTCTTGTCTTCTTGTTAATTTGTTAGTAGCTTATGTCTTAGGAGATTATTTGTTGATAGCAACTAATTTGTTAGTGGCTAAATAATTGAGATTATATTGTGTAAATATGTTTGTATACTTAGGCATAAGTGAATCCTATGAGATTATTTGTTCATAGCAACATATTTCTAAAACTTGTGTTTGTATAATCATATGAGATTGTATATTGTGTAATTATATAATATATATTATATATCCATGTTGATACTTGATAGCAAGTTAGAAACATGCCAACATGTTTCTTGTTTTTCATTTCTTGTTTTAGATATATATATCCAATTATGAATTAACATGTGCCCTTCTTCTTCTTTTTTTCTCCTTTCTAAAACTTGGTTTTTTGTTTTTCCTTTCTTGTTTTATATATATACTAGGGTATACCCGTGCCATCTGACACGATAAAAAGAATAAAAAAAATAATAATTAGATAAAATATAATTACGTGAAAAATGTGAGGATTGAAAATGTGTATGATTGTATATTTCTTAGGAATGAAAACAGATAATTAAGGTATCGCAAAAACGAAACATGTCTAACTAAAAATATAACCATCCTCACTTGAGACATGTCTTACTTGTCCAATTAGACCTGAAATCGCATCGACCGTTTTATAACGTAACGATGTTATGAGTGTATTTAAAAGAAAAAAAAATATTATATTCGAGGCAGATCGAATTGTAATATAAAAAATTATCGCCCTAAAATTGCTTCGATCCTTTTATATTGTAATAGTGTTATTAGTATATTTAAAAGAAAAAATATTATATTTGAAGTAAGTTGGACACTAATATAAAAAAAATTCACCCCATATTCGAGGTAGGTTGGACACTTATTTTAAAATTATAGCATTTGAATTTTTTTTTTGAATTTGATGAGAGAGAAATGTATATTTTCAATAACTAATGAGTTAGAAATACTTTAAGTATACTATTATATTTGTAATGTTTTATAAGTTTTATATGCCATTATATTTGTTTTATAAGTTTTATATGCCATTATATTTGTAATGTTTTATAACTTTTTCTTGAATTTTTTTATACATAATTTAATAATCACAATGGATCTTGTTTTGTAGGTGTTGATGAACATATTTCAAATATATAAATTTTATTAAAGTTGAATTTGTAAATTTAAAGTTATGGCATTTAAAAGTTTTTTAAAAATTTGATGAGAGAGAAATGTTGTAGAAAAGTAGAGAGATGTAAGAGTTATATTTGTGTATATGTTTAGTGTGTGAGTAAATGTTAAGTTGATTTGACATCTTGTTGTGAGGTATAAAAATGATCTAATGGTCTAAAAGTGTTAACACCATTACAAATTAATATGAGACGTTGGATCGATTTATTATTTTATTGCAAAAAATCCTTGTTTTATAATATAGATATATATATATATATATATGATATATTTGAATCTATGTCCCTTTTTTTCTTTTTATTTTTTATATTTCTAAAACTTGGTTTATTTTTATTTTTTTTATATATCTCAATCTACGTCCCCTTTTTTTTTTTCTTTCTTTCTAAAACTTTCTTTCTTATTTTCAGATGGATATCCATTCCGCTACTGGAAGTACGCAAAGTCCTACTTTTCCTTTATCACGTCCTAATACAAATATAGATACTACCCCTCCTCCTCCTCCTCCACACGAAAATCAACCCCCCACCCAAACTAGTCCCGAAATACAAGCTCATTCCAATGATGAAGAAATGGAATCTGATCATGGTATACACATTGAAGCATCGATTACAACTAGTAAGCCGCGCGGGGGTAATAAAAGGAAAGCAAGTCAGGTGTGGTTGTATGTGACTAAGAGGGAAATTGTGGACGAGTTTGGGGAAAAGGATTACATTGCTATATGCAATGTATGTAAACATGAAATGCCGGCTAATCCTAAGAGAAATGGGACAACCGGTATTAGGAATCATTTAGAGAAATGTGAGGGCAGTGGTCTTTATAAGGACCATGATTCCAATTAAACAATGCTCACACAAGATAGCTTTGATGGTTCGATGCTTTGTCAAAAATTTGATCAAGACAGACTTCAAAGAAGATGTGTGGAATGGATAATCAGGGCGGAGCAACCCTTTAGGGCTGTTGAGCATCCGACTTTCAAGGATTTTATTAATGATCTTCAACCTAAATTCAAGATACCTAGTAGGAAGCTTGTTGCAAAAGGGGTTTGGAATTTGTTTTTGACGAAGAAGGCAAAGATTATGAGTGTGATAGGTGATTTGAGGGTAAGTATCACTACTGATACTTGGACCTCAATTCAAAATATCAATTACATGGTAGTGACCGCTCATTTCTTGGATAATGAGTGGAATTTACATAAGAGGATCATTAACTTTATCAAGATCACATCTCATAAAGGTGAGGACATAGGGAGGGTTCTAGATGGGTGTTTGAGTGATTGGGGCATTCAAAAAGTATTTAGCATTACTGTCGATAATGCTAGTGCTAATGATAAAGCGGTTGATTATATGAAGAGGAGGCTTAAGAGTCGTGGTACTCTTTTACTTGATGGCATTCATTTGCACATGAGATGTGCATGTCATATCATTAATTTAATTGTTAAAGATGGAATGAAAGACCTCCTTTCATCAATAGAGGGCATACGAAATTGTGTGAGATTTATTCACTCTTCCCCAGCTAGATTGGATATGTTTAGGTCGGTTGCTATCTTGGAGAAGTTGGATAAGATGGCAACTATCCCTATGGATGTTGCTATTAGGTGGAATGCGACCTATGGGATGCTTAGTAGCGCATTCAAGTATAAGGATGTGTTTGCTAGGATGGCGGAAGAAAATGAACAATTTGAAGCATATTTTGAAGAAATGGTGAGTAGAGAGATTGATGGAAAAAAGGTTCAAGCAAAGAGGGAGGGTCCTCCGATTGAAGAGGATTGGGCAAAAGCGATGAGCTTTGCCCACTTTCTCAAGAAATTTTATGATGCCACCATTAAACTAAGTGCAACCAAATCTCCGACATCAAATTTAATTTTATCAACGGTGTTGACTTTGCAAGTAGAGATTGAAAATAAACTAAGGGATTTTCAAAATCCAACTTTGCAAAATGTGGCTTACTCTATGAAGTTAAAGTTTGATAAGTATTGGGGTTCAATTGATGATGTGAATTCAATTATCTTTGTAGCCCAAGCACTTGATCCAAGATATAAGTTTGACATGATTGAATTGGGGTTGGAAAAAATTGAGGTAGGGGATTCCAAAATTGAGCAAATCAAGGAGTCGGTTAAACAACGATTTATTGACTTGCTTAGGGCGTATAAGGAAGGAAATGTGGAAGAAAGACCAAGAGAGGTGTTTGTGTTGGAAGAATCTAGTATCGTGCGAGATGAAGATGATGTGGAAGCAATGTTTCGAACACAACTTATGAATAAGAGAAAGGCATTACAACGTATGGAGATAACAAATGAAGTTGATAAGTACTTGAACGACCCCTTTGAAAGCCCAAACAATGACGAGTTCAATCTTTTGGAGTGGTGGAGAGCAAATTCTTGTAGATATCCAATCCTTTCTAAGATTGCTAAGGATGTGTTTGCGCTTCCTAGTTCTACCGTTGCTAGTGAAAATGCTTTTAGCCTTGGTGGGAGAGTTGTTGATCCTTTTAGGGCCTCTTTAACACCTAAGATGGTTGAGGCATTAGTGTGTAGTAGCGATTGGCTTAGAGGTGAAGAATTTAAATTCTATAAAGAGCCAACGGAAGAAGAAGTTGAGTTCTACAAGGAACTTGAAGAGGTCGAAATGGGTTAGTAATTTAGTATATGTTATTTGCTTATTGTGAGAATCCGGACCCCCGACCCGAGAAGAAGAAAAGAGTCCTCGTTCTCGGTTTTCTTTGAAAACGTATTTTGTAGAGTCGCCAGTTTGTTTTACCAGAAAACAAACAAAAGATCGTACAAAGGACAATTCGGAAACGAATTATCTTTCATACGTTTGAAACCAGAGATTTGTTTTGAAAAATGACTTTGCTAGGGTTCGGGAACTACGTTACGAATTGGGAAGGTGTTAGGCACCCAATTCGCCATTTCGGTCTCTTAATGGATCATGTATCTAATTTCTATTTTAGATATCTTGCAAGTAGTTCGAATGGTTTTCAGAATAGTCCTTTCCGGATAAATCTAGTTTAAAACAATATTTTAAAATCAGACTCGAGCTTTACGAGCGCCTACGTATTCATTCGTAGAATGAAATCAGAGTCTCGTAGTTCCTTTCTTTTGGAAACTGTTTTTGTATTTTTGTTTGTTTTGAAAATATGTCAAAACGGATTTTAGATTTCTTGTAAAACTTAGAAAGGATTTATTTTGAAAGCAATGAACTTCTTTGCAAGTTATCTAATTTTCTCTATTAAAAATAATATGGAAATGTAATACCGAAATTTAGAGAAGTGGTAGAAAGTTATACCTGATGCGCTTGAAGAAGAAATAAGAACCTTGCCTTGATTGCTCCTTTCTCTCTCTAGGACTTTTTCTCTCTAGAAATTCTCTCTCTAAAACTTTCTCTCTCAGAATTTCTCTAAAATGACTCTCTAATAATTTTGACAGAGTTTCTACTTTGCTAAAAACACCATTGAGTGTTGATGTCCCTAAAATGAGACCCCAAGGGTTCTATTTATAGGAAAAAATCCGCCAAAAACGCTCCAAAAGAGGCCAACCGCAGGGGGTAGCCACATGGCGTGCGGCTAGGGCGTGCGACAAGGGTGTGCCAACCGTACGGTTGGCAGGTAGCCGTACGGTTGGGTGTGCGACAGGCGGCGGCGGTATGTGCCAACCGTACGGTTGGGAGCCAACCGTGCGGTTGGGGGGCGTGCGGCTAGCTATCAAAAAAACCTAATTTTTCAAGATCAAGAAGTCGAAGGGGTGGTCGAATTACAAAGGGAAGGGGTCGTCATTAGCTATTTAGTACTTCGCTTCTTTTTTTTCTTTTTGATGTGTGTTGGCAATTTGGCGTGTTGGTATTTTTTTGGGCTTGTTGGCACATTAATATGTTACTACTTAACTACTTAAAGTGTTAAACACTTAAACTTATTGGCTATTGCTACTTATAACGTAAGCTTGGCATTTTAATTGATTAGTTAGTTATTTGGTTTGATTTAGTTTGGTATAATTTGGTTAGTTACTTAGTTGGTTACTTGGTTATTTGGTATTTTGGGTTGGTTACTTGGTTTAGTATTTTAGCGTATAAGGCAGTGTGGAGAATTGCAGATTGGTAATTGGTTGTTGTGTGAGTCACTGAGTCGTGTGACTGGTGGTGACTGGTGAGTGCTGTTGTGGCTGTTGCTGAGTGCTGCCTGGCAGAGTGGTGACTGGTGAGTGGTGAGTGCCTGCTGTGCTGTTGCTGGCTTTCTGCTGTGCTGTTGCTGGCTTGCTGTGCTGCTGTGCTGCTACTGCTACTGATGTGCTGCTGTGCTGCTACTGCTACTGTTGTGCTGCTGCTGCTAGCCTGCTACTGCTGTGCTGTTGCTGCTACTGCTGTGCGGTGCTACTGCTGTGGGCTGTGGCTGTTCCGAGTATTCTCTTTAACAAATGATTGAAGTTGAAGCCTAATGGAAGGAGTATACTATATAAAAAGTGAAAACAGTAAGGTACTAAGCTATTTAATTATAAATTTATAATTGTTGTGGCTTGTTGGTTTGGTAATTATATTTATAAATGATAAATTGTTGTGGCTTGTTGGTTTGGTAATTATATTTATAAATGATAATAGTTTTGGCCTTTTTGGTTTATTTTAAATTGGGTTTGCTGTTGAGTTTTTGGTATTTATTTGATATGAGTTTTGGGCCTTTTTGGTTGGTCGGTTATAATGCTTTACCAACCGAACCGACCGAACAATTCGGTAAAACCGAACATCGGTAAACCGAGTATTGCGGTTCGGTAGCGGTTCATGATTTGTTAAAACCGACCATGTCGGTTCGGTTACAAAACCGACCAAGTCGGTTCGGTTACCGAACCGTGGCCACCCCTAATTGTAGTTGCAATGGCATTTTTGAAAATATTGTAGTAGTAAGGCATTTTTGAAAATATTATAATAGCAGTGATATTTTTGAAAATATTATAGTAATAGTGGCATTTATGAAAATATTATAGTAGTAATGGCATTTTTGAAAATATTAGTAGTAGTAGTAGTGACATTTTTTGAAAATATTATAATAATAATGGCATTTTTGAAAATATATGATTCATTTTTCTTAATCCTAGATAAACAATACCACAAAGAGTGATATTAAATTAGTCCCGGTATTCGTAATCCTATCACATTTGTACGAACCAAACAAGGTATTATAAAAAAAGTGGTATTAATAATCACATCCCACTTTTTAATAGCCGAATCAAACGAGACCCAAGTGTATCTATGATCACTTGTATTAAAAAAGAGAAAAAAAAGTATCATATATAGACTATATGGACACTGGCATTAGAGGGGGCTGGGGCCCCAAGCCTGCCCTAGGTTTTTGAAAATTTGTTTAAGGTAACCTTTAACTTCTTGAAAATTTGAGTAGTAATATTACTACTTTAATTTGTTATGCATAAACATGTAACGCCTTATTGGCCCTTTTAAATTTTTTTTCTATAAGTAAAATTTATTGCTTTTTGGTCTTAAACATATAAATACAAACTCTAATTTTATATATAATAGGATTTATCAGTGTAAAAATATGAATAAAACAACACGCAATAATTGCTAGTATTTCTTAATTAGCTTATGTTGAGTTTCTTTTTATGTTAATTACTTTTATATAAATAAAATAAAATTGTGTTTGTGTTTTGTCCCCTCCTCTCAATTTAAATATTCTAGATCCGCCGCTGACTATGGAGTGATCCAATAATTTATACTTAATCTGATTATTAAAGAACATCGGATCTGTATGTCATATAAATCCAGTGTCAGATTGACAGCTCGTTCCTCTGCATCAAAGTGGTCATTGTCATTATCTCAGTCATACAAGTTCATCTATTGCATTCATATCGATCGAATCCACCATGCTCCAAGATCATATATTGAGAGAATAATGAAAAATTGATTTGTGTTTGAGGGAGAAGGAAACTTAAATTGAAAGTGTGTTGATTAGGGGTGCCAATTAGAAACAACACGACAAAATGAAATACAAACAAAATATTAAAATTTGGTATCGTGTTAGTATTTGGGGATTTGAACACACAATCTTGTCATGTTCGTGTCCAAATTTTAAAACAAAATTGATACGAAGTTAGAGTTATGTCGTGTCTAGCCGTGTCTAGCCGTGTCAATCGTATATGTCATATCTAAATGAGAGAAAAAATATTTTTTACTCATACTAGGATGTATATGTTCGGATGCAAGATTTGTAATAGTGCCTGTGTTCTTGTTTGGGGATTTGAATACATTATCATGTAGCGTTCATGTCCAAATTTTGGAACAAAATAAACACAAAATTAGAACTATGTTGTGTTAATTGTGTCTAGCTGTGTCTAAATGAGAAAAAGAATTATTTCTACTCATACTATGACATGTCTATTGAAATACAATATTTTAAAAAATGTTTGGTTAGTCGTATCGTGTTTAATCGAATTGTATTCGTATTAGATAAAAATAACACAAACTCATTTTGTGTTGTACACTTGTTGTCCTCGTGTTCTCTTTTTAAAAATTTGAGAGATCTTGGTTGGAGGTTTCGGGCCGGGGCTTTGGAATCTCCATCATATCACTGGCGTGTAGCTAACTTGATAACAATGGGCTCAGGTGATCCCACCCACTTGGCGATATGAAAATGCATTTGAATATAATAAATTATTGGGGATTTGAATTTTTGGGTATATATCTATCATCACTTGGTTTAGATAAACATAGGATTATGAGGTCAAAATTATATATCTATTCTTTTAAATTCAAATTAAGAGTTAGTTTGATTTGATATTTTTTAAGAATGTAAAAATTTAAATTTAATTAACTGTTAATGTAGTACAACTTTTTTTTTCTACTTTTAAATTTAGTATTTTAGTAATGCCTCCAAAAGAATTGCCACAATTTTACATTCTAAAAAAAATGGGGAGTAACATAGTAAGTATGCATATATATAGGTTATTTCATGTGCGAACCAATCCTTGCATATTGGTCCAAAATAATTTCAATGCAACTATCAATTGGAAAAATTGAGATTCTACATAAGATGGATAGGCAAAGTTTTAAAAAGATATTCTCAAGTGTAACCATCAATAATGACTATTAAGCTTATCCAACAAAAATTAGAATAAACATTTTGAAAGTAAACTTCTACTTTTAGAGAATCTCTTAGACAATTTCTTAATGCCACATCATCTTTTATATATACTTACTTTTATTTTTCAAGTTTTTAAATATTTTAATTTTAATTTTAATTTTAATTTTTTATAAAAATTATATTTTTAAAAAGTATGAATTAAGATATAGCAAACAAGACCCATTTTGAATATAAAGTTATTACTTTTATTTTAATGAATTTCTTAATCGACAATCTTTCGGACAATTGCATTGGATATATTTTTTTAAGACTTATTCATCAATATTTTTTTTTGTACCATTTAAAAAAAAATAGAAAATAATTATAAAGGACAAAGATGGGCATGTCCTTAGAATAAAGGACACTCTTTTTTTCCTATTAGTTTGGAGGACAAATTTTTGTTTAAAGGATCAACTTTTTAATGAAGGACAAAACATTAATTATTTTATTATTTTAATTAATTAAGTTAAATTCCAATAATACCATTCTTAAAGATAAATATAATTAAATTCAAAATTAAATCAATAAAAATAAATTCAAACAAATTAAAATACATATCAGAACAAAATCAATTAAAAAGAAAAACATAAAAATTATTCAATGAAAAAGATAAACAAATTAAAATACTTATCTCAATAAAATCAACAAAATCAATCAATACGACTTTGTCAAGGTCTCTTCCTTCCCTATCCTTCCTTCACTTAATCCACTTCCATTCTATCAAACAAACCATAATTCCATGGTGTTCATTCAAATTTTCTTTTTCTCATCAATTTCATAGATTTATGAAAATTTTCACTTTGTTGTTTTCATGCAGGTCAAAGTGTGGTTGGGTTATCATGCCGATCACTACAATGCAATGTAAGGAAGCCAATATGTTTCATTCACACCCACTTATGTATTTGTTAATTTATTCTATTTATTTCTCAAATTCTTGGGACAATCGAGTTCTTGAATTTAGGAGGTAATGTTAAAGAGAGTGTCACTGCTAAAATTATCAAAGATATATAGTTTTGCTCTCCTTTTTTACTTGCTTATTACATCTTTCTTTTCCTCTTCTTTTTTTTATTGAAAAATAAGTAACTTAATATATCTGCCAAAAAATTGAAAAGATCTAATGTAATATGTTGACGAGAAAATAAAAAAAATAAAAATTAATATGTCTGCCAGAAAATTAAAAAGATATAGCTTAATATGCCTGCCAGAAAAAAATATCTATTTTTTATCGTAGACATTTTTCTAACATATTATTTTGTAGGCATATTAATTTGTAGGCATTTTTCTATCTTTGTTAATTTTGCAGGCATATTAACTAATAAGTACAAGGTTTTATTTTGTTGACATTTTTCTAACATATTATTTTGTACGCATATTAATTGGTATTCATTTTTTTTTATCCTTGTTAATTTTCAAGGCATATTAACTAACAATTAGTTTAATAAAAAAAACCCTAACAATTACAACATTTTATTTTGTAGACATTTTTTAAGGACTCGTATAGATGAAGCAATGAATATTGTTTTGTCGTTGGTGTGTTCGGATATATTACAGATGGACATGCAGTTAAACTAGGAATTCAAATATATTGAATTAGTTACATAAACACCTCAAACATATTAGCGCCCTCTAAAATTGTCCGTTCCTTTTATTTTCTCTTTTTAGCGAAATTGGTTGACATATTGTGTGATTGTTTTTTTTAGTTTTTCCCGTATTTTCAACCAGTGTGTTCGACCCATTTCATTTTACTTATGTATGGTTTGGGCAATTCACAGTTTAATATAGTTTGGCCCTGTGAGAATCCGCAAATGCGACCCCCGGGTCTCAATCCCGGGTTTAGGGGTCTAAAATGTCGGAACGAATTCTGTCATTTTATTTGCTTCAAAAAATAGGGTTTGTCCTATTTTCTATTTCTAAATGTAATTGGGTTCGTTCAGAGTCGCCAGCACGTTTTACGAGAAAACGTACAAAATTCACGTAGGGAAAAAGGCCAAAACAGGCCTTATTCTCACGCGTTTGGTCTACGAAACCGGGATTCTTATAGGATTCGGGAACTATATTACGGTTTGAGAAGGTGTTAGGCACCCATTCCTCCCTTTCGGTAGTGGCTTATACGTTTATTCTAAAATTGAAAAAGTTGGATGCCTTTATTGACACTCTATAACTCATAAAAACCTTGTATTCCGTGGTCTGATATTTTGGTTTTGTTTGAAATCTATTTACTAGTGACAAAAGTTTATCTCATCTGTTTTTTAAAAGAGAGTGATTTGGTATTGTTTTCTCAAATAACAATATCAATTATCTCATTAGGTTTAATTTTAGAAAAGATCGGATCTTATAGGAATTGATTTGATATGGAATTGTACTCTTAAGGAGAGTGTATCAGATTTATCGCAGTCTATGTGGAAGACAGAATATATCTGAGTTTTAACTCGTAAGTAAAAATCATTAGTCCGGGTTATGCAGACTTGGTTTTTATCCAGGGGCTTTATTTCTTCTGGTTTTGAAACTGATTTTTTTTTCGGTTGATTTTAGAAATAAAATATCGATAATCTTGACAATAAGTTTATCCAGCTAGAAAGTGGACAGAACAACATATATGACTAGTCTATAAAAACAAAACAAATGGAAGTAAATGTTTTCGGTTTATGTTGGCCCAAGCAAGCCAACTCCCTACTCACTTATAGTGTAGCATCCTGTATTTAAATTAATGTTAATTATATTATATTAACTCATTTATATATATTAGAATGATCGTTTTATGATTCGGGTGGTCCGAATGAATTTCGGTTGGTAAATAAGAAGTTTTGGGTTCTTTGTGATTCGTTAATTTGAGTTAACTTTGGGCTATCGTAATTCCTCCGTTATTTATCCGATTAAAGTTTCGCTTGCGTATATATCTAGTATTTGCATCATTCTACAACTTTCGTGTTTTGGACGAAGCTAATTCGTACTCCTCGTAGGTCAAAACAGGGCGCAAAGTAGGCGCGTCGCTAAATTCTGGTGGTTTAATAGTGTTCGGCAGAGCGCTGTCTTCGGTGAATTTCTGAGAAAAATGTGTCCATAATTTGAGAAAACTTCCTCTTAGAAAGTTTTATAGCATTGAAATACCTTTCCGTGGACATAAAGAACGCCTCAATCGGAGTTCCGAGTCAAAAGTTATGATCAAAACAAAAACAGTGCTCCAGAACCAAAAATCCACGCGCGAGTTACTGTAGCAACCGACTTAAGTTGCGTCAAAGCTCGTTTTGAGCTATTTTTTCACCATTTTCGAACCAGCTGAAAGAGATATGTCCTAGGACTATTCATAGATTATGATTTGTACTTGGATATCTTATGCTTATTTTTATTAATAAAGTTTATTTATTTTACTTTATAATCTCTTGTAAATAATATTTATTAATACTAGTTCATCAAGTACGTGACTAGATTGTGGGATGCTAGTAATGTAATAATAATATTGTTTAGATGTCCCTAATCATGTATCAATAACCTAGGATCACATTGATATAATGATTAGAGTATGGGTCAGCTGATGACTATGTTCCACAAGTCATGGATATGGAGATATCAAGCTGAACATACTGATACTTGTTAGGGAACAAAGTATTGGACTGACCCGCTTTGGGGACACTGCGAGGAGTGTTACATAATGTCATCAGTGATGTTCCCCATTTGTGATATCGTATTATCCTCAGACCTGAGATCGCCATGGTTACCAACATAGGGATTAGCATATCAGGCATTATCAAACGTTGCTCTTGACCGAGTAATTATAAAGATGATGACCGAGTATACTATGAACTATGTAGAGGTATGTGGTTGATCAAGATGGGATTTGTCACTCTCATATATTGAGAGAGATATCGTTGGGCCCCTTGATAAGTGTAATTAATATTTGCATGGCCATGCACAAATGAGATGTCATTTGTTTTGGATTAATTATACTTAGAGATCAAGAAATAAAGATTGAACTATACAAGAATGACACTTGCCTAGTCTTGTGTTCAATCTAGATATCGATTGACAAAAGGAGTTAATGTGTGAAATATCAATTTAAGGTTGTGTCGTTTTTGACCTTTATACCCTTTGGATAATAGTAATGTTTTACTAGAAACCGCTTACTGTTCGTATAATAAAACGGGTTTTAATTGTACGGCCAAAGAGTGTAAAACCTACAGGGTCGCACACCAAAACGAGTTGGATCAAAACGAATTAAAACGGGCCAAGTTGGACTTGGGCCCAGTTCGTTTGTTGCTTAGGGTTCTCACTAGGGTTCCCTTATAAAAGGGAACCTTTGTTCTTCTTGGCCGTCAACGAAATTGAGAGAGGCAAGAAAATTCGAAATAGCAGAGAGAACCCTAGAGGGCGCTAGTACACCAAGCAAGATCTCATCTCGTTCGTGTGTGCATACCGTAGAGGCGTCGTGTTTTCTACGCTAAGGACGACAACAACAGAAGGATCAGATCCATCCTGTTCGTTTCATTGACATCAAATCTCGATTAAGGTATGTCATCTGTCGATTTTATTGAACTGCATAGATCATAGGATTCAATGATTAGTGCGTAAATTAGTGTATGCGATGCATGATTACTGCCCTAATTAACTAACAGTGGTATCAGAGCGAGGTTATTGCTGTTCTTTAATTTCGATCATGATTATAATCGTTTTATAACTTGAAGATCTGTTCTCGTTTAAAATTTCGATTAATTTCATATTCGGATTTTAGTATCATGCTAGGTTTTAGTAATATCGATTAATGGGTTAATCGTTTTCTGTAGCATGTTTCTGTTTTCGTTAATCAGTTTACATATACGATATGTCCCTTTATAATCTGATTAATAGAGATCTGATATGTCAAAAACGTGATTATTGTATGACTGTTATCGACATGTTCATGATTCTGTTAAGTCGTTTTTGATTAGGGTTCATCATATGCTGTTGTGATTTTAATTCCGCAATTATCATGTTTAGCGTTTTTCAGAATCGTTCGTTTAGGGTTTACGCAATCTGATAGACTTGATGAGATCACGGCTATCGGGTTCGTTCACGTTGATTTGATTAACGAGATAGGGCAGATTAATGTGATTAGTCTAGACGAATCTGTCTGATAAGATCAGACACGTTTCTGGAGGAAATAATTTGAAATCGTTCAAATTTTCCACGGTGGCAGAAGTATGATTCTCTTGCAGGTCATACACCGAGGTGTCCACCCCCCGGGACCGCCGCCGGGGTGTCCACCCCCGGACCCCGGTTGGGGCGCTGCCCCAAACCCCGCGGGGGCGCTGCCCCTCGACCCCGTTGGGGCGCTGCCCCAAACCCCGCGGGGGCGTTGCCCCTCGACCCCTAATTGTTTATTTAATAATTGATTAAATTTATGTTTCCTTTTATGAGTATGCAATGTGTTGTGTTATGGGATAATACTAACTTGCAGGGTTATTATTTATAGTGATATAGTATGGCCAAACTAAATACGGCCTGCGTGTCGTCTTGTTTTTATTGTAATATATAAATACGGCCTGCGTGTCGTTTTTTTGTTTTGCAATGTAATTTCAATTACTAGTTTCAATTACTAGTCTCTTGTATTAGGATGTACAATTGATTGTATAATTACCTCGCATAGAAGATGGAGGATCCCTCATCACAAGAGAAGATAGCCAAGAACTTTGGAATGTCCAAAGCTACAAAGGATGGGAGAGCATAGTTAATTAGTAGCTTTATTTCTCTGGCCATACTATATCACATATTTTTGGTTGATGCATGTTTAAATATTCTGTTGTATTATTGTGAGACTGCATATTTATGTCCCTAGAACAAATGAAATTATTTGTGCCTTTCCAATACTGATAACTATTAATTTTATGATTATTTTAGAAGACGCCTGCCAAAACGGGGTTATCTTAAATCATCATAAATTAATAGTATGGAAGTCGGACATCCATAAATCAGAAAAGTGTTGGTTTGATTTCACGGGCCATCAAAACGGTTTTGGGCCTTGAGGCAAAGTGTTGAGAAGCCGAAACATAAGATGTAAAACTCAACAAACCAAGAATTACATAGGATGTAATTAACAAATGTTGCTTACCTAATTAACAAAGTTTAAGTGAAAAGCCAAAGCTTTCTTAATACCTTGTGTAATATGGATCTTGGACCTACTATGTCCTATTGGGACAATTGTGTGTAAGACATAGTAGGAATTTTTTATAAATAAGCATATTAAATGTTTGCATATGTTATTTTGCTGTAGATAGATGACGAACCATAACACAACCGCTTTTTCGTTGCGATCTGTCCTTGAGAAGGAAAAACTAAATACAACCAACTTCCTAGACTGGTTTAGGAATCTGAGAATTGTTCTCAAACATGAGAGGAAAGATTATGTCCTCGAAAATGCTATTCCTGAAGAACCAGCAGCTAATGCTCCTCGTGCACAGAAAGATGCATATCAGAAGCATCTGAATGATGATTTAGATGTTTCATGTCTCATGCTTGCTAGCATGAATGCTGATCTGCAGAAGCAGTTTGAAAACATGAATGCATTCGACATGGTTAAGGAACTAAAGAGTTTGTTTCAGGAACAAGCTCGAGTCGAACGCTTCGAGACTACTAAGTCTTTGTTTTCTTGCAAGCTTCCTGAGGGAGGCTCAGTTAGTCCTCATGTACTCAAAATGATTGGGTACATTGATCACCTAGAAAGGTTGGGGACAACTATTAGCCAAGAGCTGGCCACTGATGTCATTCTCCAGTCGCTGCCTGAGTCATATGATGGTTTCATTATGAACTTCAATATGCACAGCTTGGAGAAGACATTAACTGAGATGCATGGGATGCTGAAAACAGCTGAGCAGAATATTGTTAAGAAAGGAAAGAATAATGTTCTGATGGTTCAAAAGGGAAAGGGTTTCAAGAAGGGTGGAAATGGCAAAGGAAAGTCCAATGCCAAAGGCAAAGGTAAAGCTCCAGTTAAGAACTGGAAGAACAAGAAGCAAGATTCTGAGCCCAAGCCTAATCCACAAGCTGAAATGATATGTTTTCACTGCAATGAAAAGGGTCATTGGAAGAGAAACTGCAAGAAATACCTTGACGACAAAAAGAAGGGACTAGCCCCTTCGTCTTCAGGTACTTACGTTATAGAAGTAAATGTTACTTCAGCTTCTTCTACTTCTTGGGTATTAGATACTGGTAGTGCATCTCACATTTGTGCAAATGTACAGGGACTCAAAAGGAGTAGGAAGCTGGCTAAAGGAGAAGTGGACCTACGCGTTGGAAATCGAGCAAAAGTTGCCGCTCTAGCTGTAGGAACATTTGAGATTCTTTTGCCTTCAGGATTAATTTTAGAATTAAATAATTGTTACTATGTGCCTGCTTTTAGCAGAAACATTATTTCTATTTCTTTGTTAGACGAAGAAGGTTTTGAATTCAATTTTAAGGACAAACGTTGTTCATTTTCTTTGAATAATATGCAATATGGTATTGGACAATTATTGGATGGTCTTTATATTCTAAATCTTGAAATACCTGTTTATAACGTAAATAACAAGAGAATCAAGTCTGATGATTCGAATCCTACTTATTTATGGCATTGTCGTTTAGGCCATATAAATGAGAAACGCATGTTGAAGCTCCATAAAGATGGTCTTCTAAATTCATTTGATTTTCAGTCTTTTGAACGATGTGAATCTTGTTTACTGGGAAAGATGACCAAGAGCCCTTTCAATGGAAACAATGATAGGGCAAGTGATCTTTTGGCCCTCATTCATACTGATGTATGTGGACCACTAAACACAACTGCCAGAGGAGGATATCAGTACTTCATCACATTTACTGATGATTTCAGTAGATATGGTTATGTTTACTTGATAAAACATAAATCGGAATCTTTTGAAAAGTTCAAAGAATTTCAAAATGAGGTACAAAATCAACTTGGCAAGACTATTAAAGCTCTTCGATCAGATCGAGGAGGAGAATACTTAAGCCAAGAATTCATTGATCATCTTAAGAGTTGTGGAATTGTTTCACAACTTACTCCACCAGGAACACCACAATGGAATGGTGTATCTGAAAGGAGAAACCGAACACTGTTAGACATGGTTCGATCAATGATGAGTCAGACATCTCTTCCAATATCATTTTGGGGATATGCTCTTGAAACCGCAGCGTTCACACTAAATAGATCTCCATCTAAGGCTGTAGAAAAGACACCTTACGAGTTATGGACTGGAAAGGTTCCAAGTCTGTCTTTTCTAAAGATTTGGGGTTGTGACGTTTTCGTCAGACGACTAATCACAACTAAATTGGAACCCAAATCTGATAAATGCTTCTTCGTAGGATATCCTAAGGAAACAAAAGGATATTATTTTTATAATCCAACTGAGAACAAAGTGTTTGTAGCTCGGAATGGAGTTTTCTTAGAAAGAGAGTTTCTTTCCAAAGAAAACAGTGGGAGCACTATACATCTAGAAGAAATTCGAGATGATAGTAATCTTAATGAAGAGCCTCAACAAAGTATGCAAATAGTTGCAGAAACTCCTGAAGAAGTTACAGTCTTACGAAGGTCAAGTAGGCCACGTCGCGAACCTGAGAGATTATCACTTTTCGTCTCAGATGAGCAAGACATAGTGTTGTTAGACAACAATGAGCCCTCGACTTTCAAAGAAGCAATGGAGAGCTCTAGTTCCGAGAAATGGCTAGAAGCCATGAAATCCGAAATGAAATCCATGGATGACAATCAAGTATGGGACTTGGTTGACATGCCAAATGGCTGTAGAGCCATAGGTTGCAAATGGGTTTTCAAAATCAAGATTGATAAAGATGGCAAGATCGATGTCTATAAAGCTCGATTGGTTGCAAAAGGATATCGACAAATCCATGGTATTGACTATGATGAATCCTTTTCGCCAGTTGCCATGTTTAAATCAATCCGGATCCTTTTAAGCATTGCCGCATATTATGACTATGAAATATGGCAAATGGATGTCAAAACTGCTTTCCTTAATGGATACCTAGAAGAGGATGTGTACATGACACAACCTGAAGGTTTTGTTGATCCAAGAAATGCTAACAAGGTATGCAAGCTTAAGAGATCCATATATGGTCTTAAGCAAGCATCTCGGAGCTGGAATCTTCGTTTCGATGAAACTATCAAAAAGTTTGATTTTAGAAAGAACGAAGAAGAACCTTGTGTATACAAGAAAACTAGTGGGAGCGCGATAGTCTTTCTGGTATTGTATGTAGATGACATACTACTCATTGGGAATGATATTCCTATGCTTGAGTCTGTCAAGACCTGGCTTGGAAAATGTTTCTCAATGAAAGATTTGGGCGAGGCAGCCTACATATTAGGGATCAAGATCTATAGAGATAGATCAAGAAAACTAATAGGACTGAGTCAAAGTAATTACCTTGACAAAGTTTTACGTAGGTTCAACATGCAAGACTCTAAAAGAGGGTTCTTGCCAATGACACATGGCACAACACTAAGCAAGACTCAGTGTCCTCAGACACAAGATGAGCGAGATCGCATGAGTAGAATCCCGTATGCTTCGGCTATAGGTTCTATCATGTACGCTATGTTGTGTACTCGTCCCGATGTAGCATGCGCATTGAGCGTGACTAGCAGATACCAGTCAGATCCAGGTGAGAGTCACTGGACCGCTGTCAAGAATATCCTCAAGTACTTAAGAAGAACTAGGGATATATTCTTGATTTATGGTGGGGAAGAAGAGTTGGTTGTAAATGGGTACACGGATTCTGGTTTTCAATCAGATAAGGATGATTTCAGATCACAATCCGGTTTTGTGTTTTGTCTCAATGGTGGAGCTGTGAGTTGGAAGAGTTCTAAGCAAGCCACAGTTGCTGATTCTACAACAGAAGCTGAATATGTTGCTGCTTCAGAAGCAGCAAAGGAAGCAGTATGGGTAAAGAAGTTTATCACTGAACTTGGTGTCATTCCTAGTAGCACCAATCCAGTGGATTTGTATTGTGACAACAATGGAGCTATTGCTCAGGCTAAAGAGCCAAGGTCGCACCAAAAATCCAAACATATTCAGAGACGTTATCACCTCATTCGTGAGTTTATCAGTAATGGTGATGTGAAGATATGCAAGGTTCCCACAGACGAGAATGTAGCTGATCCTTTGACTAAGCCACTTTCTCAAACTAAACATGATCGTCATTTTAGTGCATTAGGCATTCGTTTTATGAATGAATGGTCCTAGTACAAGTGGGAGACTGAAAGAGATATGTCCTAGGACTATTCATAGATTATGATTTGTACTTGGATATCTTATGCTTATTTTTATTAATAAAGTTTATTTATTTTACTTTATAATCTCTTGTAAATAATATTTATTAATACTAGTTCATCAAGTACGTGACTAGATTGTGGGATGCTAGTAATGTAATAATAATATTGTTTAGATGTCCCTAATCATGTATCAATAACCTAGGATCACATTGATATAATGATTAGAGTATGGGTCAGCTGATGACTATGTTCCACAAGTCATGGATATGGAGATATCAAGCTGAACATACTGATACTTGTTAGGGAACAAAGTATTGGACTGACCCGCTTTGGGGACACTGCGAGGAGTGTTACATAATGTCATCAGTGATGTTCCCCATTTGTGATATCGTATTATCCTCAGACCTGAGATCGCCATGGTTACCAACATAGGGATTAGCATATCAGGCATTATCAAACGTTGCTCTTGACCGAGTAATTATAAAGATGATGACCGAGTATACTATGAACTATGTAGAGGTATGTGGTTGATCAAGATGGGATTTGTCACTCTCATATATTGAGAGAGATATCGTTGGGCCCCTTGATAAGTGTAATTAATATTTGCATGGCCATGCACAAATGAGATGTCATTTGTTTTGGATTAATTATACTTAGAGATCAAGAAATAAAGATTGAACTATACAAGAATGACACTTGCCTAGTCTTGTGTTCAATCTAGATATCGATTGACAAAAGGAGTTAATGTGTGAAATATCAATTTAAGGTTGTGTCGTTTTTGACCTTTATACCCTTTGGATAATAGTAATGTTTTACTAGAAACCGCTTACTGTTCGTATAATAAAACGGGTTTTAATTGTACGGCCAAAGAGTGTAAAACCTACAGGGTCGCACACCAAAACGAGTTGGATCAAAACGAATTAAAACGGGCCAAGTTGGACTTGGGCCCAGTTCGTTTGTTGCTTAGGGTTCTCACTAGGGTTCCCTTATAAAAGGGAACCTTTGTTCTTCTTGGCCGTCAACGAAATTGAGAGAGGCAAGAAAATTCGAAATAGCAGAGAGAACCCTAGAGGGCGCTAGTACACCAAGCAAGATCTCATCTCGTTCGTGTGTGCATACCGTAGAGGCGTCGTGTTTTCTACGCTAAGGACGACAACAACAGAAGGATCAGATCCATCCTGTTCGTTTCATTGACATCAAATCTCGATTAAGGTATGTCATCTGTCGATTTTATTGAACTGCATAGATCATAGGATTCAATGATTAGTGCGTAAATTAGTGTATGCGATGCATGATTACTGCCCTAATTAACTAACACCAGCCTCTTCCACAAAACTCTAGAGAGTTCTAGAGAGAGAAATATAGGTGTTCTTGAGCAACTCTCACCTATTTTCACTCCCGATCGAAGGATTAAGCATCGAAGATCATCCGAAACATCTCCTAGCTTGCTATTCTTCATCTTCTACCTTGAGGACTCTTTGAGGAAGCTTGAAGCATCAAATTTCCTTCTTCCTTCTCACTCATAAACTAAGGTAGGGGTATTTTCTTTGTTTTTGAAACTTAATAAACTTGTTTATATGTTTTCAAATAGGTTTATACACATATGTTGGGTTCTTGCTTGATTATTGTTATTGGTAGTTAAATAACAAATTTTGGCCACTGTTTTGATTAAATTTGGGTAGATTGGTGATGATAAAAGTGAAGTATCAAGTATCTATCTTAAAATATAGTTTAATACCTAACTTATGGCTTTGGAATTACCTAAAAAGGATAAGGAATGAATTTTTGGTGAATTTTACAAGATTGGTGTGCGGTATTGATTCCTACGCGGGAATCTTGAATACTTTCCTAGATATTTCAACGTCCACTCCATAACTTGAGTAAATTCAATTGGTTAATGAATGGGGTTACTATGCTAATGTTTGATGATTAAGAATACTTGATTCGAGGCGATATATGCCATACATACTTGGTATGAAGAATTAATTGAACCAAATGAGATATCTCTTGATTGTATGTATGATATTGATTATGAAAGTGGTTTATTGGTAAATTCTCCATGCCAAAGGATATATGGTTGAATTGGTTAGAGTATATATGGCATATATTGCTTCATATGCACTATTATCATGTTATGCACGATATACATATATACATGTCATCATTGTGTCAACCAAAGGCCCGAAAACTCTTATGGCAAGTTCTTGGATGGACTCGTGGATTCATGATTTCTGATTTGGCAAGTTATCTCATGAAAGGCCTATATCATATCATATTGATTCGGAGAGCTTGTGTCTCTCGAAAAATGACTCTTGGTGTGAATGTATAGTGCTTGCCGGGATGGGAAAATAAGTAGGGCTCGGTGCCCTCTTGGGTTGAAAATCCCTAAACCCCTAGGGGAGCAACGTTTGGCCGCCTATAAGCCACCGGTGTGGAGCCCGGGAACCTAGGCAAATTGGCAAGGCACTATGGTTTTGCGATTATCTGTAATTATATGGGATCGGGGTAAATGATCCCAGGGCTATTGTTATCTATACTTGTGTGGGATGGGGACAATTGATCCCAGATTATGATATCTTGGCAGCAGAATCTATTCATCAGTCAGGCTTTCTATTATACGGTAATCGGTTGACACGGGAGGTAACCTGCATTAGCACGTTCATGCATGATCACTTGATGAATTTTGAATTTTCTGTTGATATTATTGATATTACTATGGTCTAAAAGATATGTTTACAAATTTGTTTTTTTTAAACATATGCCTGGTACCCCCCCCCCCCTACTGAGCACATGGCTCACCCCGATTTTTCTTTAAAAATATTTCAGGTACTCACGAGTCCCACGAGGACAAGGACACAACCGGGCCAGGGACGATATAGAGGCTCTGATACTAAGTGTATATTTTGGTTTACTGTGATGTATGTATATTTTTCCGGGAGGCCACGGCTAGCCCGAGGAGCTTATATACTTTGGTTATTCGTATGGTTTGGATTATGTGTACTTGATACATGCTGGAATGTATATTATATTTGATACCCTATGTAGTATGATACTTGCTATATCTGTTGTTGTTGACTTATTTCTTTTTATATACCTATCTTAGTCTTACTAAGGTAGGTTAGTAACGCTCCAGGCCTTAATTACAGGCGATATCCTGTACATTAAGGCGGGGGTGTTGCATATAGTACTTCCGAAAATAACTAGTATGTATATAAGAATTTAAACAAGTCTTATAAAAACAAATAATACCAGTAAACAGATATAATCTTAATTACTAGAAGTAATTTTAGTTACCTTCCCGACGATAATAATAAGAATACGAAAGAGAGAAAATATAATATGACCGAAGATAATCCGTCAGATATAGGCTTTTCTTCTCCAGATACAGTCGAGAATTCGACTTTTAAAATTAGAGATGTCGAGTGCTAGAACTCAGAGATTCCTTGAATCATTCTTTAAAAAATCAGATTTTTTTAGATAATAACCCTTATCTTTTTTCTCCTTTTTTTTCCTCTGGCCTATTTATACTGCTTGAAAAAGAGCGAGTATCGCGCGACATTTTCCTAGAAAGGGTGAATGTCGTGCGATATATAAGTCAATGTCTCGCGACAAATAGCTGAAGTGATGTCCCTGATAGACTGATGTGTCAGGGAGTGGATGGTCTGGGTCAGAGAGGTTTCTCGTGCGACATATACCAAAAGAGATTGGTTTGTCGCACGACAAGTCCCTCTGGGAAAGGGTTTGTTGGGCTACAAGCTTCCCGGAGCAATTTCTAGTACTCCTGGGTGAATAACAGACTTAACAAGGGTACTAGCAAGTGTTCTTTAGGGTTGTTGCGGGGGTCACGGATTGGGGTGTCTACAGGCCCATTTCACTTTACTTATGTATGGTTTGGGCAATCCACAGATTAATATAACTTGTTAACATTAATGGGTTAATAAAAGTTTGGCCCATCAAATTCATTTTCTCTATTATTCAAACATTTGATTTCTCTAGTCAATTTTCCTTTAATACTTATCTCAGATCTAACACAATGTTGTCAATACATACACCTTCCTGCTTCCCACATCCTAAGTCACGATTTCATAGGCCTTTTCATTTTTTATCATCAGACACACCGACATGTGTGTTTGTATTTTATAATTGTTATGATTTATTAATAATCATTTACTTTATTGATTGATGGTATTTGCTTTTATATATAGAGATGGTTGTATTTTTTTTGGTGCTCTTCATGTCTTATTGGTTGCACCTATTTAAAGAGTTTGTTTTGCAGGCTGGATAAAATTCATTGAAATTGCAATGTGTTTGAATCCATTATGCTTTAAAAATACATTGCCTAGTGAGTTTCTCATCTCTAATTGGTCCGTTAACGTTGACGAATATTATGTTCGTATGAACACGAATTCATATTTATGTTTTAATCAACCTTATCTAAACAACTATGTGTAATGTTTAGACCTTAATTTTCCAGTGATTTGACATGGCCGAAAATACTTCCGCGCTTATGAACCCAAGTGTAGGTTGTCAAGTTATAATACTTGGTAAGTCCAAGTGTCGAACTACAAAGATAGTCGAAAAGACGATGTGGTGATTACGAGTCCAAGGCTTTGTTTAAAGAAGTGGATTGGTTGATTTTAATTGTTGATTTTAAAGTGATGTAATAAAAATTAAAGTGATTAATCAAATGATGAGAAAAGGCTAGGCATTATAGAATTCATTCGCGTTGCAACATTATGTAGAATCTATCTCATTCAAAGTTCTCAATGCAATTCCTAGGTGTTAAGTATCTTACACTTTTTTAAGCAAAAGGATGTGAAGTAAAAGCAACCCATTCCCATATAAATGTCACATAAATAAAGGGTGTAAGTAAAATTTAACACAAGTGTATCTCTCTTTTGTATCTTGTAATCAAAGGGTGTGAAGCAAGTGCAACCTATTCCCATATAATGCTCAACCAAGATACAAATTTAAGATACACTAAATGAAAATGCATAAATTTAAACTAGGCATTTGAGAGCTCATTGTTAGTTTTTCCTAGGCAATTGACTTGATTATAAAAATAGACACTTAAAGAGTTAAGCACAATAAATCATAATATTTTTTTTTGCCTAAGATTAGGAGGTCTATGTGGTAGATAAACCATCCGGTATAGACGTATTTGATAAATACAAATTGAATCCTTAGGGTGATTAGTGGAGTTGTTTATGACACAAACTTAAGATATCCTCTTTGGCAACACCTTAACTAAGAAAATATTATGTCTCAAGATCACATATAAAGTGTAGAAAGCACTCAACATATCATTAAGGCATTCAAGGATTGGAATATCAAATTTATGGTGTTTCCATGAATATCAAAGACTAGTCATGCTTGGCAATGAAAAGTATCTCATTCATAGAAGGAATGAACATAGGTCAGTAAGAAATACACAAGTGTATCATCTTTTCATTAATGCTTGAGAACAAGGTATACAAGGCATATAAAGTCAAATCATCTTATGAATATTATCTTACTAGCTTATGAATGGTTAATTAAATGGAGAAGATGAAGGATTCAACAAGTCTTTAACAATACTAACAATGGAATGAGAAATGAACTTACATAATAAATGCATTGCAAACTTCATCTTTTAGCCTTAGCAAGGAAATTTACTCCATAATAAATGTAGAGACAAGAATTATAGAAGTGTATTCTATTTCTCTTCAATGAAGATAATAAATTACTAATTCTAGAGAGAGATTAATATTCAAGACAAGTAAATAAAACTATTAATAAGTCAAGAGTTTAAGAGTTTTTTTCAAGACAATAATGGAGACTATATATATAGATGAGTGTGTTGTCTCCCTCTCATCTTTTTACTAAAGCTCCATGAGAAACTATCCCTTTTGTCCATTGAAATATAGCTATTTTTGTATAAAATACAATATTCTAGGAAATATGAACCACTTTTTAGTCTCCAAGCTAGCTATGAGATAGATGAGCAAAATAGGGGAGGTGACATAAAAGACAAAGCAAGCCATCTAGATTAATTTTGGCTTGAGCTAGATGGATCCAAGTGATGGGGAAAATTCCTTGATTGATCTAGCAAAAAGCTAGATATATCCAACTCTTATTGTCAACTTTTGATAGATCAAGGAATGAGCTTGATTGATCCAACTATTTGACTTTCTGTTGACTTTTTGCTTTAAAGGCCAAAAATTGCTTGGTTGATCATTCTTTTTTTACTCAATGTATCTCTCGAGATCTAAAGGCAACAAAATAAACAAAAAAAAATGCCTTTCCAAGCAATGTTAAATACAAAATATGCTACCGGGCTAATCGCGAGATAAGTTAGCAAATCGAATAGTTTTAGAGAGTTAAACGCATCAAATGATTCCAAAAATGAGCATATTAATGACAATATTATTCGTTTATCATGATTACATATTATTCACATACTTATTTTTTATTTTCCATGGTATCTATTATATGGCTATTCATTATCATTGACTTCGTACATTCAGATATATTAAGATAGATGTATTGATTGTTTTGTTTGACTCTTTTGGCATCTATATTTTATTTTTGAATGTTTATCGAGTTTGAATTTCATTAGTAATTGTTCCTAGATTAATCACATTAATGTAGATAATTCATTAAATATTCATGCATATCTTTTAATAAGGGCAATTTCAGAATACTCTAACTATAATTTTATTAATACTAGAAATATAGTTTTGCCTCCAATCAAAACTAGCCCTTGAAACTAATCCTCCAAAATTGTTGTTCTTTGTTAAAAAGAGAATGCTCAGTTTATCCTTAATAAAAAAAAAGCCCCCCCCCCCCAAAAAAAAAAAAATTAAAAATAAAAAAATTGTTTATATATTTATGGTTTAAAGGTTTCCAACCCATTTTTTTTAGTGAAGATGCTCAAACTTTGTTTATCAATTGTACTTGTGTCCAAACACCAAAAGAAAGAAGTGGGTGTTTCTTTCTCTGTTGTTTCTCTCACTAGACTTTATTCATCCCCCCCCCCTCTCTCTTCTTTTCTTCCCCTCTCTTATTTTTCTCTCACTCAAAATCCAAATCATATAGTTGAAAAAAAAGAGTATCGAATTCGTTTTTCATTATAGGTTTTCTGGGAAAGTGATGGAAGAACATTGTAGGTGTACTGATGTGGTGATAACACCTTAGTTGCTTGATTTGATACCCAAAGAGAGAGAATGGCTTCTTAAAAGAGATGATGAAAAAACTAGAATTCAGAGGCAAAAAGATAACGTTAGAGCTAAGGCTTGGCTCACCAAGTGAAGAAGATGATGATTGGATTGCCCATAAAAATTAAATGGTAGTAATAGCAAATATAGAGAAACGGTAATATAAGATCAAAGTAGAGAGATAATATTCAATCATCTTTTTCTTTATAGAAGCATCTTCAATACCATAAATACTATCAAGAATCTTCTGTTCATCTTTAGAAAAAACATTAATACTTAAGCCATTGGCTTTAAGTATAGCTTTATAATAATCTGTTAGCGAATTACAATTACACTCATGATCAAATTTAAAATCTTCAGAAGAGGATGATTCTATGTCATCAACCTCGGGATAATCACTCTCTTTCTCATTATCCAGGGATTTAAAAGGACATTTATAAGCTGTTTTCTCAAGCCTTCATTAGTAATTTCATTTATCTTATTTTTATTCCAACATTTATTAGCATAGTGGCCAGTTTTACCACACTTTTTACAAACAATATTATTAGGATTAAAAGAACGCTTTGGAGGGAGATTACTAGGTTTAGAACTAGAAGGTTTAGAAATAGGCTTCGAAGCAGAATAAATTTTTCTTTTAGTTTTCTTTTAGTTTTATTTTTAGAATATTTTTTCTTAGGTTTAGAAATACGAGGAGTAGGCCTTCCAAGGATTTTTAAATCAAAACCAAATTGGTCGTCAAATTCGCCAATATCTTTCCTTCCCGTTAGGTTTTGGGCTTTTAATTGGACTTTAAGTTTAATAATGGTTTTAGCAATAAAACTAGTACTAGGAACATTTATATCTTCTTCAAATAGAATATTTTGGGTTGTAGGCCTAGGATAGTAATATTTACTAGGGGTAAAGGTACCTCTTTAGAAGTTCTTTGTTTAAAATTTACTTCTTGTAGATTAAAAAAATCATTTTGAAATTTAGAAAAATCAGAACATTGGGATCCAACATTTGAATAATTATCTTCCTGAGTTGTAGGCAAAACTTGCTTCCTAAAGTTCAAATTCATTTTATCAAGTTTTTCAGTCAAAGCATCAATAGTTTCCTGACTTTGTTTAGACTTTCCTAAATTAAAACCTTGAGAAAGTTCAATAGATGGTCTTAAAAGAGAAGTAGAGACTTCTATTTTTTTAGGGATTTTATCTTTATGCTTTTCTCTAAAGTAATTAGAAATACTATCAATAGTTTCCTCAATATGAGATAGTTAAGAACTAATAGTTTGTAAATATAAACTTGTATAATTGTTTTGCTTTATAATACGATCACAACACAAAAGTATCTGTAGGAGTAGTAAAAGTAGTATCCTCTATATACTGATCTTTATTTACCTCAATTTTTTTTTTGTGGCTGAGGAGGGGGATGTATAGCCTTTACCACCCTTGAATCGACTTCAGTTTTAATAATATATTCATAAAACTAAAGAGCAAAAGGAATAACTTGATCGTGTTTATCTATATAGTTATAAAATAGGTCTTTGAAAGCACACTGTTGTTTATCAGTAGATTAATTAAAAAAACCACTTTCTAAAATCTTTGTATTTTTCTTGGAAAAATTCCTTATTTATTTCATTGTTATCATATATAAAAGGTTTAGAAATAGTAACAACGTTTGTAGATCTAGTATTTATACCTAATCCACTAAGATTTATACCACCAAGTTTAGACATAGTGTCAGGTTCATTTTTATTAACCTGGTCATCACTATTGCTAGCATGATGATAAACACCATGAGGGATATCTTGTTTAGAATTTATAATTCCCCCAAAGACAAGATTATTAATTTTAGAAGTAGAATTTATAACTGATGAAGTAGGAGTATGGAATTCACCCTGTTTAGAAGATTAAGTTATAGAATTAACCATATTATTGGCTGGAGTATAAAATCTTTCTAATCTGGTTTTAAAAGATTGCCTTGAACTAGTAGATAATCTAGTTGATTTATTAACGTTGAATCTGATTATAACATCTCTATCACTATATTGAACAATTTCTTTTACTCTTTTATTTTCTACAGGCTCTGGAAGTGTAGCGGCTTCAAGGAGCCAAGAGGAAGGAGGCGTAATATCCTTCCACTTAATTGTTCTAGGGAAGGCTATATCAGATTTTAAAAGATTTGTTTCTAGAAGGATAGTTTTATCTTTGCAATCATACAAATGAGCACGAGGGCTTAAAGTGTTCATAACTCTATAATACACAAGATAAGTGAGATTTAGAGGTTCAAATCCGATTTTCATCTGATAACCATAAAGTTGAAGATTTATAGTTAAAACATAGGTAATGATAACATGTGCCCTAAGGGCACATGTTAAAGACCTAAATATAGAAATAATAAAAACCCGACATGCATTTAATGTTACACTAATTTTGATGCAAGTCTTAATTTCTTTATATATTTAGGTATTTAACATGTGCCTTTAGGGCACATGTTATCACTACCTTTAAAACATTAAGGATATTTTTATCTATAAATGAAATAGAAAGATTAGGATGGACAACAAAGTATATAGGTCCATTACAAAGACTAGATTGAACAATTCCTAATAAAGAGTCATTAAACCTAAGGTGACGATAGTCACGGAGAGCAATTAAAAGATAAGTGTTTAAGCCTTCCACCGTAAGCGGTTTAAAGCAACTTTTACTAAACCAATATGCTGATATTTATAAGGATCTTTATATCTATCTATTTCAGGTTGAGTTAACAACTGTATAGTTGCAAAAGAGTTATTAATAGGGATATTGTTTTTATAGCCATAAAAGAAAAAAAAATTAACATACATGTTTCATATATTTTATCATAACTTACCTTAGGGATATTCCAATTTAAAAGTTGTTGTTCTATATTGCAAAATTCAATATCTTCTCCATTTTTTATAAGAGATTTTGATTTAAAACGATTCATTATAAGATTGGATCGAGATAATATAGTTACAGTTTAGAAAATACCACAGAAGTAATAACATGAGGTTTCTATCTCTACTGTCAATGAATTATGGAAAACAAAACCTTAAAACACCATACCTTGGTTACAAGGGTTAAAGGTCCGACGCGACTTAGGTGTAGATCCAATAGAAAATCCCTTTGTTACCAAATGTGTATGCAAAACTCAAATTGATATATTTTACTATAAACTAAGGGTTTGCATAGAGAGGATTACAATGGAGAGAAGAATAAAAGAAAAGGATTACAAAAATGATACCTTAATACAATCCATCTATTCTCTATTTAAACAGCTTTAAAATGCGGACTTGAAATGGTTTAAAATCCGCGACTCATGTCAGGGCATGCATGTGCTTGAATAATGTAGTTGGTTGGTCCTTGACTTTGTCGTTTAGCGTTGGCTGAGGATCTTTCGTTAATGGCCACTGAATCTTGTCGGCCGTGCGTTTAATCAACTTGCTTTTTTCCTATGTCCTTTGTCCTTTTTCTTTGACTTTTCTTTTTCCTCAACTTGTTCTGCC